>OX401979.1:9331093-9978593 GCA_947859335.1 Tortricodes alternella | reverse complement strand
AAGAAATACCTACCACCGTCAAGACAAAGGTACACCGTGTAGCGTCACTTATTCCCGAGTTTGATCCTGATAGTGATGAATGCACTACCGTAACCGCATGGCTTAAAAAGATTGACCAACTCGGCGAGATACATGGTTGGAACGATACTACAAAGGCATTCCATCTTCAAGACAAATTGAGAGGCCAGGCAAGAAGATGGTACAACAGACTCGATGATTATGATTACACCTGGGAGGACTGGAAGAAGATGATAACACGCGCCTTTCCCAGACATCGCGACTACAGTAATATGCTGGATGAGATGATGAACCGGAAGAAACTACCCTCAGAATCTATGACAAAATATTACCAAGATAAAGTTGCCATGTGCTTTCGGTGCAAGATGTCTGACAACGCTACGGTTTCCTGTATAATACGCGGGTTACCCCAATCACTGCAAGCTAATGCAAGAGCATACCAATGCAATCGACCAGAAGAACTGTATGAAGGATTTCTTTGTGCACTAGAAGACTATCAGCCACCATTCATCAACACACGTTTACCAAGTAAGGAGTTTAACGGTGCTCGACAAATAACCGAGAGGAAGAGCTCCATGATCAACCCAGATGTAGATCCTTGTCCGCGTTGCAAAAAGACAGGTCACACCCTCCGCAACTGCCCACAGCCGGACCTGAGAACTTGCTTCAAATGTGGTAAGCAAGGCCATATTGCTCCACGTTGCACAACTACTTCTAAACCCCTGGCACAAAATAACGAGAGTGTCAAGGAAATCAAGCTTCTACAAAATTATAATCACACTTATGAAAAAGTAGTAAAAATCAATGACATACATGTGAAATCTTACCTTGACACTGGGAGTCAAGTCAATGTGCTTTCGACAAATGTTTCCAAGCTGCTTAACCTTGAAGTTACTCCGACAAACACTATTCTCAAGGGATTCTCAGGAGATCACCTACACAGTTGTGGGGAAGTAGCCTTCCAGCTAGAGATTGATGGCATAAGCAAGCAGTGCAAGGCCCACCTTACTGATGTTGATATGGGAGGCATTAACTTGTTAGTAGGCCAACCGATCATAAATAGCAATGGTATGACTTTGGTAGTCAGCAATGGGAAAGCTATCCTAAAACAAAATTATGATTTTACAAGACAGATGGATGTGATCCAAGAGCGTACTAGATTTAATAAATTTATTATCTAACTACAGTGATTGCTTTGCAAGTAATACAAAAGAGTTAGGTTGTACAGATTTATTACAAATGAAAATTAAATTAAGTAGTGAACAGCCCGTATACCGACAACCTTACCGTATGTCACACAGTGAACAGGAGATAGTCAGGTCTAAAGTCTCCGAATTACTGAATGCGGGCATTGTCAAAGAGTCTGAATCAAGTTTTGCATCTCCTGTTATTCTTGTCAAAAAGAAGAACGGTGACCATAGGCTCTGTATTGATTATCGAGCGCTTAACGCTATCACCATCAAGGATAGGTATCCGTTACCCCACATCGACGACCAGGTCTCAAAATTAGCAGGCAAGAACTTTTTCACTACACTAGATTTGGCCCAAGGCTACCACCAGGTTAAGCTTAGCCCCGAAGACACGCACAAAACAGCCTTTATAACACCACAGGGGCACTTTGAATATACAAGGGTTCCATTTGGGCTCGCTAATGCGCCATCGGTTTTTATGCGAGTTATGAATAAAATTGTTGATTCCCTACGAACACATAGTTTTAATAATAGCACCAATAGCACTCGAAATACTGCCGCGACCACAGATTCAGACTCCACCATAGACGACCTAACTGACACTGACAGTTTAAGTCGTTCAAAAACCAATACTATTATTGACAGCTCAACAAGTTTTCCAAAAGAATATGAGGTATTGGCGTTTTTGGACGATTTATTATTACCTTCATGTGACGTTCAATCTGGCTTTGAAATTTTACAAAAAGTCCTTTCTAAATTCAGATCTGAGAATTTAAAACTTAATATGAGTAAATGTGCGTTTTTGCAAAATAAGATAACCTACTTAGGACATGAAATATCGTCCAACGGTATCCAACCGGGCGAATCGAAATTAGCAGCAGTTTCGCAGTTTCCCATCCCTAGAAACGTCCACGAAATACGTCAGTTTCTTGGTCTATGCAGTTATTTTCGCAAATTTATTAATAATTTTGCCGTGATTGCCCGCCCTTTATCTGATTTAACAAAGAAGAATACCGCTTGGAATTGGGACAGTGATCAGTGTAATAGTTTCGAGAAATTAAAAAAGTGTTTGTGTACAAAACCTATATTGGCCCTGTATGATCCTGCCTTGCCAACAGAGGTTCATACGGATGCGTGCAAATCAGGTATCGCTGGTATATTGTTACAACAACAAACCGATGGTACATTACGCCCAGTCATGTATTTTAGTAGGGTCACAAGTAAAGAAGAAAGTATGTACCACAGCTACGAGCTGGAAACACTCGCAGTTGTCGAATCGTTACGAAGGTTTAGGGTGTATATAGTGGGTAAACAGGTTAAGGTGGTTACTGATTGCACAGCTGTTCGAGCGACTTTAACGAAACGTGACATCATTCCCCGTATTGCTAGGTGGTGGCTGTCGATTCAAGACTTTGACATAAGTATAGAGTACAGGCCCGGAGATCGTATGAAGCATGTAGATGCCCTTAGTAGGAACCCCATTGATACCATGAACATTAAGCGACTTGAAGTGACTGACTGGTTTTACACTGTGCAATACCAAGACGACAAGCTGAAACGAATAATCGACCAACTTAAGAATGGGACCGCATCCACTGACATAACCAACAACTATGTGTTTTTAAATGACCGATTATATTGTAAAACATTGTTAGGAAATCGCTTGGTAGTCCCTTCTTTAGCTAGATGGAAAATAGTTCAGATGCACCATGACAATGTAGGACATGTGGGCTTGCAAAAGTGTATAGATTTAATAAAAAAAGACTATTGGTTCCCAAAAATGTCTCGCTTTATTCGAAAATATGTTAATGCATGTTTACATTGCGCTTATGGTAAGGGCAATCATGGAAGGCAAGAGGGCAAGTTGTTTCCTATTCCCAAGCCCACTGAGCCAATGTATATGGTCCACATAGACCATTTGGGGCCATTTTGCAGAACAAAGAAAGGTCATCAGTACATGTTGGTTCTGACCGATGCTTTTTCGAAATTTGTGATTGCTGAACCTACTCGAACAGTCAATTCTGTAGAAACAATTAGAGTCCTCAAAAAAATATTCAGCCTATTTGGGTACCCTAACAAAGTTGTTAGCGACCATGGTAAAGCATTCACTAGTAGGAATTTTAAACAATTTGCCATTGATAAGCAGTTTAAGCACATCCTAACTTCTATTGCATGCCCCAGAGCCAATGGGCAGGTTGAGCGTACAAACCGAACCATACTAAATGCATTGCGAGCTTCTGATCCTAGTGAGGCAGCCAATAATTGGGCCAACTGTTTACTTGATGTCCTGTGGGGAATAAACAACACTCCCAATGAAAGTACAACTTACAAGCCCTATGACCTAATGTTTGCAAGGAGCTCCAGATCTTGTTGTGATATAGCTACCCAAGACAGTATGACTGAACCTGTAGAAGTTAGGCGTAATAAGGCTAGTACAAAATTAAAGGAGGCCGCGGATAAAATGAAGCGCAATTTTGACAAAAAGCGTAAACCTAGTCGTATTTATAAAAAGGGAGACTTAGTTCTATGGAGGCAGGCACCCACAAGTAGTGCGGCTAGGGTGAATACTAAATTAGATGACCTTTATTCAGGACCATATATCATAGTCAAAGTGGTTGGTAATGACAGATATAGGATCCGGAGTATTAAAGGCTTGAGAGGGTATAAAGCTTTTATGGGCCTAGTAGCAGCGGATTCATTGCGACCATATACAAGCACAGTTCCTACAACTGACAGTGCCAGCAGTTCTGATGAACAACTTGAGGTTGAGGACTTAATTGATTTGTTTGAGAGCTAATGTGCCTTTCTCCCCATTGCGGGAGCAATCATTGTTTCAGGACGGCCGAGTGTTACGCCATGCCACAGCCAATGCCAGCCAGCCAGCCGTGTCAGCCGAGCCTTGCCGCCAGACTACCCCGCCGCTAAACCAGCCAGCCTTCGGTGGAGGGAGCAGCTTTATATAAAGCCTGCAGAGCTCATTCAAGTTGTCTTTTCGTAGCGATCACTTGGCTATGACGAAACTATGCCCTATTTCCAATTAATTAAATAAATAGTGGATTTTTGCTTTCATTTCTCTTTATTTCATTACAATAATTATGTGGTTGAACAGGTAGGTACCATCTATCGTAAGAATTTATTGTTAAAGTTTATGAATTATAAGACTGGAAGTTACTCCATAATTAATTAACCCAAAAAAACACCATCATTTTAAGTTACCAGAAACATTGCAGCCATTATCTATCGCAAAATGTAATCCATTAATAAACGAAATATTTGGGAAGCACCGAGACAAGGATTTAAAAATATGACCTTGGATTTCTATTAAAAACTCGGGTAGTTATTTTCGAATGATTTGGTAACATTACGCAGAAAACCTGTTTTTGTATTTAAACACAATCATAAAATCTTAACCTATTCTGTTTTATTTTGTTTTATTTCTTCTTAAAACTTATCGTTAACATCACTCAAATTTCCGAGATTTCCGGGTGTCACACGTAATATCACATCATTTTTACACAAACACCCTCATGGATCTCGAGATCAGCTCTCTCGAACCAATCTTATTCTACATTCCAAGGAAGGATAAGCCTCTACACGCAAGAATCGGATTTCTTACAGAATTGGCCTTCTTCCCCCTCGTGTTTCTGCTCAGTTTCACCAAGAGGTGAGTTATCTCCAGTATTAATCATTTCGCTAGAGCACATTTTTCAATGTCTGCGGTTGTATTAATGTTTTATCTATTAATTATGTGCAGCAACATATTAAATTGTCAACGCATATTTGGTTTTTAAAGTGATATTTACCGCAATTGAAATAATCATTTATTAAAACTGTCCAAATAAATAAATAGTAAAACTTAATTGACCCATTTAAGATTCATTTCAATGTTCGTGCGAAAAAGCTTTTTCAGGAGGCATTATCGTTGGCATGATAGCATCGGTCTACTCCTGCCTCTGGGGATGTGGGTAATGTACTCCGGTCCTCCACGTGGTTGTGGATCAGCTGTACCGGTAGCCTCATCTTCTACAGCATTGGAGTTAGGTCACTCATCATCATCCAGAAGCTATTAAAGATGGCGACCAACCAAGGTATACTCAGAGTCCAAGACAAAACATCGCTTGGAGCTAGCAAAATTATTTTACATTAACTTTGATGTAACAAAAACCTTTAGACAAATGATCACTTCCCAAACAATTCTTCGTACAATCTAATTTGCCAATTATTATTTGGCAAATGAACTCTTCACAAATAATTGTAACGCAAAACCAATGTCTGGCAAGTGAACGTGTTTACACAATGACTTACCAACTGGTACTTTTACCAAATTTCATGTAATGTAATAAAATAAGGCAAATGTTTTATATCGATAAAACACCGATTTTGATAATTCCGAATTTTAATACACCGATTAGAAAAAAACCGTCTTAATAAGGCCATCAAGTTTTTTAAGGAATGAAAAAAAAACGTCGAAGTCTAAGGCGTGAGCTATTTTTAACCGACTTCAAAATAACCGAAGGAGGAGGCTCTCAATTCGACGCGTATATTTGTTGTCTTTATACTTTTTATCATAACATTTCATTTGACTAAATATTTATTGTCTAATGATTTTCTGCTTTAACAAAGCGTTTGATAAAAGACCAAATGCCTTAATGTCATTTTCCACACATTTTCATTGGTTAAATTTTCATGCTGCTGAGTGAAAATTTTACCAATGAAAATGTGCGTACTAAAATTATTCCAAAGATTGCATTGGCAACAAAAAAAGGTTTCTCAAATTTGTTTGGGTAATGAAATTTTACCGAAATAATTTTGGCAAAACGGCAGGATCCCTCGACACCACGTCCAATGTGTTGGCGTTGTTTCAAAAGAACGTTTACAAACAAGTTACAACGCCACGTGTTCTATACCTCAACGGACAGTACATAAAAGGAGATTCAATTTAATATTAAATAAATAAATAAATCAGGGGACAATCTTTACACAAATCGATCTAATCCCAAAGTAAGCTCTAAAGGCTTGTGTTATGAGTACTAGACGACGATATAAATACTTATATAGAGAAATAAATACTTAAATACATAGGGAACATCTAAGACTCAGGAATAAACATTCGTGCTCATCACACATATATTTGCCCTTACCGGGGATCGAACCCGGGACGCTTGCTTCGGGGCAGGGTCACTACCAACTACGTCCACGTCCACGTATCCACGTCGTCAAAATATAAAATTATAATATAATATTAAAACAACTTAGGAACAAGACCCTCGTAAAATGAATAGATTTTCGTTCGATCGCTTAATAAAAGTTCAGTATTATGAATTGTATCACTAATTTGTTAATTTATTGATAATAATAATAATCTATTCACATTTAAACAAGAGGCTATTTATCCGAATGTTGCGCTGTCAGCTTGAATAATTTAGTGAATCGTTGCCCCATCAATTTTAGGAGCGAGAATCCTGACTGGGGTATACATCAAGTGGAGGCGCTTTTAGACCGCAGGGACATAAATGACAACGTCTTCGCTTTGTGCTGAACACTTTTCGGGGAACACGTCCTGCACCAATGTTCCCGACCCTCGATCACGCACTGCTGAAGTACTTGCATCCAATCTTCATAGATGTATGTATCAAGTACCAGGCCAATTACAGGGTGTCTACGCAATTCCAAATGGTAATAGGACAAATTGAGGAGACGAAAAGAAAGTTCAGAACTGCAAGTTAAACTAAATTTGAAATTAAGTACAATGACATTGTAATTAAAAAAATTGAAACTAGGTAATGGAATGAAGCATTAATTTGTGGGGTTTACTCTTTTTTTAATTAGAGAACTGCACCCTTAGGTATGAATGTTATTTTTGAAATTGAAATTTATGACAATCCTTAATATTGTATTTATGTGTCGCACAGGTCTAGAATGAACAACGAATCTTGTAATATTGGCCCTTACGTATTTGACTTATCCTAAAGGGTACCTAACAAAATGCATTAATTCGCATTTATTAATTGCTTGTTAAAACTCG
This sequence comes from Tortricodes alternella, assembly GCA_947859335.1. Lineage (NCBI taxonomy): Eukaryota > Metazoa > Arthropoda > Insecta > Lepidoptera > Tortricidae > Tortricodes > Tortricodes alternella. The sequence goes on along the minus strand of OX401979.1, from coordinate 9,971,360 downwards.
TAGGTAAATAGGTCAAACAAATAAAAGAATCAGGTGTTCGGAAATGTAGCTATACTTATAGAACCCAATTTTAATTTAAACCGCTGTCCATAGCATCCCAATTACGTACGCAATAAATTTGCTGATGCAAGATACACATACTTGGTAGACCTAATCGCCTATTCATAAATAATGAAGAAAGATAAACATTGTTATAACGTACCCATTAATACTGAAAAAATGTCTGAGCCTCTGAACACAAATTTATTAAGTAATTTTGTATTGACGATAGAATAAATTTACAATCAATAATATCCTTGAAAAACACACGGCTTTACTCACGATTTATTGTCAGAAATAGTCCGACATGTTTCGAACTCGATTGGAGTCCTTCTTCAGGGTTTGAGTGCGATCCCGGTCAGATCAACCCACGCACTCCAGACAACGAGTGTGCGCGGGTTGATCTGACCCCAATCGGGACTCCAATCGAGTTCGAAACATGTCGGACTATTTCTGACAATAAATCGTGAGTAAAGCCGTGTGTTTTTCAAGTATTCATAATGTCTCACGAAAGTTTTAATTTGACTAAATCAATGATATCGTTATCATTTCATTATTTGTAAACTTATTTATTCATTTATTTATTGCACCATGGTATTGACAGAGGTCTTACAAAGATAGTGAGGTACTAAACATGGACCCTTTTAGGGTATTGCAATACAATTAAAATATACAAACTTATACCTACATATTAACCTAAATATTATAATGGTAGTATCATCATAAATGTGATAATATATTAGATTAGATAAGAGAGATTATACACTAATAATACTTACAAGTAAACCGCAGAGGCTACATAATTTTCTACATCTAAGCATCAACAATAATTGTCTAGGTATTCTTGCACTGTGTAAAAATATTCCTTTACAAGGAATTTTTTCAGCTTATTTATAAACCTGGGGTATACTTGTTCTTCCTTTATTTCTTGAGGCAGGTTATTATACATTTTTATACACTAGCATGAGCGCCTTTGCTGTACATTTTTATCTTAACAGGGGCCGATGAGAGCAACCGGTTCCTGTGTCGCAGATTAAATATATTCGTGTAGTGGTCTTTTGCCTGAGAAAATTGTTATTTGTAACTAACTTAGCAAGGTGCAAAATACTTCTTGGCTGCTATATATACCGAATCTTGTTTGAAATTACCTTAGTGATCGGCTAAGAACAAACTTGTAGTAGGATAGTTTTAAATGAACTAATTTAACCAACTTACACTGATAATTGTGCCAGTTCGAAACGGCGTCGTGTAAATTTTAAATTCCCTAAACATAAAATAAGAAACGTCAAACTAGATTTTGTATAGCATCAAGCTGTCAAAATTTGGTCCGCGAGCCGCCAACAGATTTTCATGACCAATACCCTTCCGGCCGATAACTGGTACAATGATTCACAGAGTTGTATCATGAAGCCTCGTGAACATCAGCTGCGGTGTAGTGGGTGGTAATACCTAAAAATGAATTTTCTCAGTACTAGAATCTGTGAAATTGAATTTTTATCACGGAGCACCCTAGTCCTTGATTTCGTTAATGCCGTTTCCGAGAAACCAAAACGTTTCAGTCAAAATAGTTACAAAGTGAAGATACCCACAACGACGATGCCTGTGTCAATACAATAAAGTAACACAAAAGTAGCATCGGCAACGAGCGTCGTCAAAAGGCTTAATCTAAGAATATGTCATTTGCAACAAGCTTCGTCCAGACAACACGTACCTTTGTAAAACCAACCCACCCTGGATCGCATCCGGCTCAAATATTCCCATTATACCAGCAGCGTTACCCCGTTGGATCGCAATGGAGACCTGCTAAACTAAAAAAGGTCCAGAGTGGGGATTACAGCCCCTGTCCCTTAACCGGTGACCTCACAAGCCTCTTCTCTTTTATAAACAACATTCACATTGCTAAAATTCAAAGGAATATAATGGGATCCTTGTTACACATAAACTTATTTTTTCGAATTTTGAAAGTCAGAAAGTGATTCCTATATTATTTATGCTCATAATTATCGAAAGTCATAAAAGTTGTAAAGCATAACCTTTATAATTCTAACGTTTATAATCCATATTGTTACAGATTATAATTTTCAAAAGTCATAAAATTGATATCTATATCATAAAAAGGCATATTCATTATTATTCAGAAATATTTTAAGCTATATATTTTAAAGTGCTAATTATTTTTACCCATAACGTTTAATTGTCTAAAGTTAATAATCGTACTTTTCAATATTTCGAAAGTATCTTGCTTGTTTGTAAGAAGTTATGCTGAAGAGGTTGACATATTATGACTACAAATGGTAAAAAATGAGTGAGCGAGCGAGCAAAATGGGTCAGAGCAGAAGCGACTTGGATTGGTTAGGTTCAGCCTCCCGCCTTAGCCTTCAATGTTAGGTCTTTTTTTTTGTAACAGCCCAGAAAATCTTGCTTGTTTGTAAGATGTTATGCTTTATTCTCGTCTTTTACTTTGTGATTTAATGTTACACATTATGAATTTGAAGATTACCTAACAATATTTAGTATAAAGTAACTAAGTTAAGTTCATGCTTAACAATTTTCGCCCTTGCAAAAGTTAGGTACTTCAATTGTATATAAATTATTGTTATGTTCAACAAGTTTAGACGTAACAATCGTTATTACAACTTATATTATTACCTGTAATATTATAAAGTGTAATACATTATGACACAAAGAGTTATGCATATAATTTTTATGACTTTCAACAAATATGACCAGCGAAAATCGGAACTCCGAAATTATACCTATTAATATATGACTTTCAACATTATGACTAATAATTATTATGACCGAAAACGTTATGGATTGTGAAAATCGGAACTTTAATTTTATGGGAGACAATATAGACCCGAATATAATACTTAACATTTTAGTCTTTCTACGCCCCCACTCGTCCACATTATTGACGTTAAGTATACGTAACAATGCTTGTTACTATGTACTTATGCGAAAATGCTGTAAAGCTGAAGTGAAATATGAAACATCAATCTATACGCGCACCGAGGCTCAGTGAAATCGATTGAGGTCAATACAAGTCATATATCTAAGTCAGCTCTCCGCCGCTGCACTAAGCCCCAATGTTGAAAATTCAATATACCTACATTTTAAAATTGGAACGTGGAAATTTCTATGTGAAAGTTTCTACAATATAACATTTGCGTTCGGCTTTAAATCTCAGAGTCGGACGACATTTTGCTAATCTTTAAATTGAACCGAAAAACAAATGAAACGCCAAATTCTAAATGTTTACTACATTCTTAAATAAAGGGGCTCATAAAAGGGCTAGTTTTCTGGCAATTTATTGCTGCAATTTAGGCTATCCCCAAATAGATTACATATTACATCACTAATGGGGACAAAAAGTTTGAAAGTAAACTTTTGAGGATAGCCCGAAATACGCCACAAAATTGCCGAAAAACTAGCCCGTATACGAGCCCCTTAAACCACTACAGAACCTCTATCCAGAGCCCTTACCATGAGTTTGCGCAAACCGTTCTCGCTATTGAAATCTATCGGAAATGGTGCTTGTTGCCGATACAAGTAAAAGGGACCAAGCGATAGTTTACGCTAGCGAGAGCGGTTTGCGCAAATCATGGTAATGGTACTGATCCTGGTGCTTGTTGCGGATATTATATACTTTGCGAAGTTTACATAAAAAGTGTCAAAATAACGCTCCTTTACTTTATCGTGATATCGATCGGATTCTGACTATCCTTATCATTTAGGCCAATGTCAAATATAGGCCCATTATAGATTCAAATTACACATATTATTTTATGGGTTATCTGCTTTCCCGTTGCGTGACTACCAGTCAGTATTGTAGATAGTAATGGATAGAGCGAAGGCGAGCATCCTGTGCTGTCAAACGGGATCGATAGCCAAGCTATAGAGGGCTCTAATATAGTGACTCTATTTGAATAATACAGTGAGTTTATATTAGTAGACAGAGGCTGAATGAAGCCCTGTCAATGAAAAAACGATTCTAATGTTAAATGTCACGAACGCAAATTATATGAAACAAATATGTGATGTGCAATCCAGATTTCAATCACCTCAAGATAAGCCAGTAGATAAAGAAAACAAACCAAACATAGCCTTTCAGATTATTTTCTAAATCTCGGCTTTCACACCTCCTCGAGCAGAATCCGCGTACTCGAGCAAGGAGGTTACAAGACGATTGATTTTGCACTACACTCAGTGCTCCCAGCTGAATTGAGTGAAAGCACCGCTGAAATAAACAAGACTTCGTACATTTTTATTATCCTATTAGCTAGCAGTAGTTCCTTTACTTTGAACGGTTGCAGACTGAAGTTATCTTCAGATCACGGCAATTCATTCTCCACAAATTGGCCATTCATCCTCGCATAAGCGTGAGTTATTGAGGTGCTGCGGCTTTCTAGATAAACATCTTAAGCCGTAACGCGGTATTAAACCCATAACAAAAATTTAATTTTCTCTCCCTCAACCATTATGTTAATAGTGGCGTTTACATATTAAAATTAACTTTTTAGATTTAGGGATGTGTACATTGTGAACTAAATAATTTACTTTGTTTGTTTTGGCAATTATGAAAGCCACTGGAATGACATTTGCGTTATCTATTGCGCCTATATCTCGTCCCCTTTTATATTCTTTACCAACCAGTTCAGTGCAACATACTCCGATATCAAAATTGTGTTCGACGTTTCTTATTACAAGATTAGCGACTTTAAAATCTATCTAGCCAACATACTATTGAATTGGCCCCAATATGTGCCATTTTAAATTTATAGTAAAGCAATAACGAACAAACTGATTTAAGAAACGGCAGGTAATAAAAACAGAGTGCATACTGCTTTTACCAGGTGCTTCGGAATGCCATACACAATTAACTTGCTGAAGCATTTGACGCAGTAGCTGTTTTACCTTAGTAGCAAGCTACGAACACTACGAGCTACGAAAGCTATTCAAGATGTTGATGGTACTACGCCCCTACGTTTATATTGATGCAATTAACCTTTAAAAGTAAATATTTCTTTATATTTTCAAGGTATTTACAAAAGACATGTATTCATTAAAATAAATATCAGTGTGCTGGTATTTTTTATTAGCAGAATCAGAACGAAACAGAACAAAAACCTCGACGGGTCAAAACAGAACTAGACCCAATTTAATATTCTGTAAAAATACCAATTCTTTAATCTCTCTCTAAAACCCTTCCGTACCTCAAAAGGAAAAAAGGAACCCTTATAGGATCACTCGTGTGTCTGTCTGTCTGTCTGTCTGTCCGTCTGTCACAGCCAATTTGCTCCGAAAATACTGGACCGATTGAGTTGAAATTTGGTATTCATATGTGAGTTGGTGACCGCAACACGGACGCGTGACGTAAATATATGAATTTTAAACATAGGGGCCACTTTTTGGGGGTAAAGCAGAAAATTAAAAAAAAAAGTTATGCCACCTATATCGTGTGACATATCAAATGAAAGGGCTTATTGTGAGGATCTTAAATATATTGTCTTTTGAATTTTAAGTAAAATAGTTTAGAAGTTATTTAGGAAAATAGGCGGAAAATTACCATTCCCCCCCCTTATTTCCGAAACTACTGAGGCTAAAATTTTGAAAAAAAATACAGAAAATAGATCTTTGCCTATAGATTACAGGAAAACCTATAAGAAGTCTATGGTATTTAAGGTAACCTAGTAAATTTCAGATAATCATGTACGGAACGGAACCCTCTCCACGCGAGTTTAACTCGCACTTGTCCGGTTTTTTAAATTGAATTTACCGGATTATTTACGATTATACTTACACGAAATGAACTGAATCGTAATTATCATATGTCATTGTATTTTTCAGATATAAAGCAAACTTTAGATACCTTCTTATTCAATTTAATTCACTCAAGTAAAATTACGTGATTGACGAAAAAAAACGAATAACTACAAAAAAAAACTCTTAACTATGAAAACAGACATGAAACAAAATAAGACCTTTATCGTAATAGATTTAAATCTAACAAATTAAATAATAATACCAAAAAACCGGACAAGTGCCAGTTAAACTCGCGTGGAGAGGGTTCCGTTCCTTACATGATTATCTGAAATTTACTAGGTTACTTTAAATACCATAGACTTCCTATAGATTTTCCTGTAATCTATAGGTTAAGAACTATTTTCTGTATTTATTTCAAAATTTTAGCTCATTAATTTCGGAAATATGGGGGGGGAATGGTCATTTCTCGTCTATTTTCCTGAATAACTTCTAAACTATTTTACTTAAAATTAAAAAATATATATATTTAAGATCCTCACAGTCAGCCCTTTCATTTGATATGTCACATGATATAAGTGGCACAACTTTTTTTTAAATTTTCTTTTTACCCCCAAAAAGTGGCCCCTATGTTTAAAATTCATATATTTACGTCACGCGTCCGTGTTGCAGTCACCAACTTACATATGTATACCAAATTTACACTCAATTGGTCCAGTAGTTTCGGAGCAAATTGGCTGTGACAGACGGACAGACAGACGCACGAGTGATCCTATAAGGGTTTCGTTTTATCCTTTTGAGGTACGGAACCCTAATAAGTATTAATAAAAAAAAACCAGATTTCAGTACTGTATTATATCATAATGGTCTATAAGTGTCGCACCTACGCAAACGTTTTTTCCCTGTGAACGGTTTGACGTCAATAGAGCATTGTATTGCCAACAATAAAGCTGCGGGGTTTTGTTCCAGCTTCACTTGCGCTCATTGTTTTTTTATACTCCGTGAATAGGCGTACACTATAATGATATAGAAAAGGTTAGATAACCTTTTATGCTATCTGCTTCAAATGAGCGTTTCTTGTCTGATTGAAAGCTACACCTTCTAAAACTCGTGAAAGTTTATCTTTAAATAGGGTAACTGTTTATTGCCACGTTGTGCTACATAAGTTTTTCAACTTTGTAGCAGATATTCGCTTAGAATAATCCGACTAGCGAGTTCTGGAAAATCTTTATCACCATCAGCCGTAAAACGTTCACCGCTGGACATAGGCCCCCAACACAAATGGGGGGATTTGCCATAGTCGCCACGCTTGGCAGACGGGTTGGCGACCGCAGTTGGTCATGATAGTACTCCAAGGACGCTGCTGCCCATCCTTTGGTTCCCTCTGTCACCTTTTACGACAACCACGGAAGGAGATAGGGTGATCTATTCTTAGCCGCACCACATGTACTGGGTATTAAAAGTGTGTAAAGCAACACAGCAGGGTGGTAGAGAGTGCGATTATATTAGGCACAAAATATTGATATTGTAATAGCATTATATATAGGCTTGGGTTATATATATTATACTAGTTATATCCAGCAGTGACTGGAAATGGACAAGATAAATAATAGGTATTCAATGCGTCGAAAATATCAATAAAAAACCGGTCAAGTGCGAGCCTGACTCGCGCGCCGAGGGTTCCGCAATTACGTATGAAAAAGAAACAGTATCTTGTAAGTACGGAACCCTAAAAAAAGAAAAAAATTGCTTTTCACAACGGGGTAACCATTTATTTACCTACCTATGAAATTAGACAAAAAATAACTTTCGCAAGCTCCTATCTCCGTTCAATCGTAGAGTGTGATACGACTTTGCAAAGGTTATTCCGTTTAACTTTTTTTTATGTGATGTAATTACAAATTCACGGTTTTCGGACTTTTTCCTTTACTTGTGCTATAAGACACTGCTTCTTGCTAAATTTCATGATTCTAGGTCAACGGGAAGTACCCTATAGGTTTTGATTCCCTTTGGATTACCTTGAAAGTATCAAAATATGAGACATAAACGACCATATCTTTTGATTGCGGAGACTTACAAGGTTAGTTTTTTTCATAGCTTCAAAAGATTGCAGACCTGTGTATTTGATATTAATTGCAACTTGATACCTCCACGCGTTCCTGAGAAAAAGATCTTGACAGACGGACAGACAGACAGACAAACAGACAGACAGACGGACAACCGAGTGATCCTATAAGGGTTCCTTTTTCCTTTTGAGGTACGGAACCCTAAAAATTTAATAAAATTAATCTTTAACCTTTAAACCGCCGTTATCTGAATTATGACACAAAATATCCAGATCGTTTCGCCGCAATCTTATAATTAAGACAAGCGATATACCTATACATTTTGATGTCACTTTGTAAAGGTGGCGACACGGACACGTCCGATAATAAAATCCGCAGTATAATGCCGGATGTAGGCCGCTTCCAACCGGCCCTTTTGGAAATCGATGGGGAAGGCCTATGTCCAGCAGTGAATGTCCTGTTATGGCTAAATAAATGATGATGATGATGATGAAGGACTTGTTGTAAAAAAAAGTAATGATTCTACGGAACACGAGGTATAATTTAGCGTTCTCTCCTCATGTTTCAGATTTATACTTGAAGCGAGGCAAAACCTTATTAGTATGTATGTAAACTCTTTATTGCACATATAATAAAACAACATTCTGCATTATGACATAAACAGTGTACAAAGGCGAGTTTATCCCTAATGGGATCTCTTCCAGCTAACCTCGGAGTTGACGAGAGAAGTCAATGCGTGGATAGACAAAAATAACAAATAGCCAAAACAAAAACAAAAAAATAATAATAATATAATAAATAAACAACACAAATAAGTACTATGTACCAATATATATATGTATATATATAATAGCTGGTGCCCGCGACTTCGTCTGCGAAGAATAATAATTTAAGTAACCTATGTACTTTTAAACCTTCCCTAGACCTCCACGAACATTTCAAGACTAAGATAAGATAAATCCGTTCAGCCGTTCTCGAGTTTTAGTGAGACTAACGAACCGCAATTCATTTTTATATATATAGATATATATTAAAATTACATAAATATTAATTTAAATAAAAAGTTGTAGAAGAACAGCTAATTCTAATTCCAGTAATCAGGACTCTTCATCCAGCCACATCTTATTCAGTCCCCTTTTAAACGATTAGTTTTACACAGAAATGGATCATTTTAAACTGTTATAATTGCGTAATTTATATACCCAAAAAAGTCTCTGATTATGGAGACTAGGCTCTTAAAACGAAGTAATCCAGTGATGAATAAAACGATTTTCAAAACTTGACTTGGTGAGATTGCTCGCATACGTAGCGGGTTCTGTACCTTTTGTCTCTAGAAAAGCCACAGCGTCGACTGCGCGCGATAATGAGAGGGATCAGTTGATAGTTTGCAGATACCATATCAGTGTAATATATATCGGTACACAATTATCTTGTAAGAACATAAGGGCTCGGCATCCGACCAGGGAGATAGATGGATTTGATCTTAATCAATGCTCAAATGTGCTATATACATACACAAACCCTCGAAAACTGCAGTAATGGTGAAATTATCTCATCATTTTAAAGCAGATGTGTTTTATTATGATTTCTCAAATCGGTTGTATTTAGTTTTATCTAGAGAGTACCTTAACTAATTAGACTTAAGGTTCAATCTGCTATAAAAACACTAGTTAAATTGCCCCAAATGTGCCCAAATGCACCAAGGCAGAATGTCACTAACAACAAGTAGCGTAAAGTAATGTAGAAACTTGAAAGAAAGCGTCAATCTTTACAAATTATTTTCCAATACCTAAATACGAAATCGTCCACATAACTTTACATTAACAAGCAAATTATTTCCACGCAAACTGGAATGGGTCTGCCCAAAACTTTCACAAAGTTTGCTAAAAGTTTTCTTGTATCTACAAACAGTTTGGATTACGTGGTAGGTACATTTTCAAAGTTTTATGCCGACCCATGTCATCTGAGAATGGCATATTATTATTATATCCTATAGGTAGACTATACATATTCAAAAAGAATACGGTGTTAAGTTTATGATTTCTTCTTAGCAGCACAATAGTTGATAAGATTCTTTCGGATAAATGGGGAGTTTCTGTATAATAACGACAACTCACATTAATAGAGGTATATTTGGATAGACATGAAGACATGTACGTATGTATTAGTTCTGCGTGTACGGAAATAAGAGCCTGCACCGAAAACGCCCGAGGCCGGGTCGTACAGGTCGTGTATCATAAAAGGAACGCACAGCACTGTTATCATTGTATCAACCGACTTTAAAAAAGAGGTATATTGCTGTATATTTTTACGTTTTTACGATGTGAAATGTATATAAAAGAAAGCATATAATAAATAGTTATATAATATAAATACTGACAGGATTTATATATTTTCATTAGGTCAGTCACTTAATTTTTACTTGCGCAAACCAGATCAAATAATCTTTTATCTACACCCATATCATAAAACCTCCATAGTGTAATCAAAAACCGTAGGAAATGACCAGCATTATGACAACCAATTAGGTAAAACCAGTGCTGCAATGTTATTACAGTATCGATTTTAGTATCGAAATGAGATTAAATTTGGAACAGCTGTCAAAACTCAAGTGGGTCTCTATTCTAGTATCCATAGATATTAAACAGTTATTGATACAAAACATCAATTCAGTATGTTTTTTTAATATAAACCGAACGACATTTGATCTCGAGTGACGTGAGAATAGAGACTTCATTCGTTTGTCTATGATTAAAAAAAATGGTCTTGACGGAGGATCGAATTGCCGCCATTATGTTGCTTTTTTGATGAACGAAAGTAGAATTGTTGTTGAATTGAATAGAAAAAGTTGTTTGTAATTTACATTTTAGTTGAAAATATGAATAGGAGTCTTCTCGGAGTGACTGTGTGATGTGAAAATACGCCGGGTATCGGAAATATGCAGCCACCATTGCAACAAATAACTTGTTGCCAGAAAATATTGTTTCTGAACACATCATGGAGGATTTATAATATGTGTGTAGATAAAGTTATGTATGCAACTCTGCATAATTTGGCCTTAAAACACACGTGCGATCTTATTATGAAACTCGCTAAAGCTCGTTTCATGAAAACCGCACTAGTGTTTTAAGGCCTATCATTATGCAACCGTTGCATAAACTACTATTTTCATTTAATTTTCTTTTTTTGTATTACTTGCTGCTACTTAAAAGACAAATAGGTATGGTAGGACAGGTAGGTAGGTAGGTAGGTAGGTAGGTAGGTAGGTAGGTGTTTTGGGCACGCTACCAACTGGCAGCGATTTGGGGCAAATTTTTTATTTATAGCTATTTTTAAGTTTAGTTTTTAATTGATATGTATTATGTTGTATATTATATTTAAACATTTTATCTTGACAAATAAAGTCACCCGTGGTATAATAATATGTATATCTTAATGGGGTATTTATATATGGGCCACTGATGCCCGAAATAAATGGTTCTATTATTATAATAATTATTACAACTTTTTTTCCTCTCATTTTAAATCCGTAATATTATAATTATCTTCGTGGTCCAATTTGGGCGCCACCAACGCACTTGTTAATGTGTATAAAGGGCAAGGGGACACAATAACGGCACCCGACGGCGACCACCTACTTCCAGAAGCATTTCCGCTTATTAACCTTCTACCAGCTGTTGTCACTGGAGTGCGTCTGACGTCCCTTTTGTACCTAAGGGCATCTAAGGGTCCAGTCACGTTACAGATTTCTATTGAAATATTAAATTAATTTGTCTTTGAAAGTTCACTCAAGTGTGACTTCATTGTACTCAATGAGTCAAACTTGTCTACGCCCTGAGTTTTCAGAGTGTATAGGTAAATAAAATTGGTAGGTATTATATAGGTATAAGCCAAGAAGTGTTCAATTACAAAGAAGTCATCAATTGTTTTATCCCAATTCTATTTAATGAGTATCCGCCTTCAATTCTATTTAATAAATAGCCTCTGGTGTCTCATATGAAAAGTATAACGTTTAGGTATATCTTATTCCAATAAGATACATTTCATGGGATATATTGTTTGATTTAGTAGTATAATACCAGGAACTGAATTTATGTCACATTATTTATGTCATATTTATAATCAGCATTAAAATCATTTAACGAATGAATTTTGAAATGACAGTACGCAATACTGAAACATAAAAAATATTCAATAAAAGGTTACATAACTTAGTAAAGAACAGACAGTCGTTTGAAAGTGAACAGAATATTAGGTTATGCCTCCTAGCTGCCACTAACTAAAGGGTTCCACCCTTTGGTTCGATGAGGAACAAACGTCGGGTCCGCACTGATCTTTCATGCATTTCTTTGATTGCTCTTGGCTAGAATTTTTAAGGATCGAAAATTGTTAGTCGCAGGTTACAGTTGTTCAACCGTGCCGTAACTAAAACACGGGTAAGTGATACTAACCTCGTAGATTTCAGCGGTGTTTTATTTAGAGCACGCCAGTAATGCTAATACTGATCCGAGATTTCATATAAAATATATCCTATTAATTAAAGTATTTTTATGGTAAGAGGGGGGCAAACGAGCAGGCGGGTTACCTGATGGTAAGCAATCCGCAACACCAGGGGAATCACGGATGCGTTGCCGGCCCTTAGAGAAAGGAGTAGGCTGACAAACAGGCAAACGGCCGACCTGATGGAAAGTGGTCACCGCCGCCTATGGACATCTGCAACACCAGAGGTGCTGCGAATGCATTGCCAGTCTAGGGAGGATGGTGTGAGTTATTAAGAAACTACACCCAGAATATGTTTAAAAAGTTTAACTGCACATTTTGGACAGTAAAAAGGTAATCATCATATCACCAGCGGTCCCGGGTTCGAATCCCGGTAAGGGCAAATATTTGTGTGATGAGCACGAATGTTTGTTCCTGAGTCTTGGATATTTTCTATGTATTTAAGTATTTATTTAACTATATAAGTATGTATATCGTCGTCTAGTACCCATAACACAAGCCTTTAGAGCTTACTTTGGGGCTAGATTGATTTGTGTAAAGATTGTCCCCTGATTTATTATTATTATTATTATCATAATTATGGTGTTAACTTACCAAAATCGTTGCGTAATTTGAAACCTAATTTCCCTCGCAATGCATAGAAGGTTCATGTTATCGATAGTCTAAACTTAATTAAATACTGAAGCACATACCAATTTGCTGAATACGCTAAAGTTTTCGCGCAATAAACGATAGTCCGCATTGTACGCGGGACACGAAAACGTTAATTTACCGCCTGCTTATCATTGCATGCAATAATCTACGGGGCATAAATTATTTGCGGATGGCAACACATGTGTCGTCCACAATGTTTCGGTGTTATATGTGAATTTCACGCGTAGTTAGTCTTATTTTCCAAGCTTAACTGAAAGAAAACTGAAAGATAACGATTTAAAGTCTCCTTTGAGTCACCCATTATTAAAGGCTCCTTAAATCCAGAAAAATCTGTCATCTTTCACTTTATTAATTACAAAATGTTTTGACGGACCCACGTCAGAAATTTCACCAACAGCCCTGTCCGTTCTTCAGTATTGTTCCCGAACTCAACAAAAAGTGTAAATAACACCGCCTATAACGGCAGCCGACATGGCCCGAATATTTATTCCATGGAGCCCTAATTAGAAGGTTATCTGCGTAAAATGCTCCCGAATTTTCATCGTTTTCCACGCGAACTTCTCGGCCCGTTATAATTCTAAACAATTTGCCTTCGCACGAGCTTCGGAATTGCTTTCATTCAGAATAAGTGCCCGCCTCAACTTATCTCGGCATCACAGCGATTTACCCTCTCACGGAAATTGACTATTTTCATTCACATAAGGTGGGAGTTGCTAAATAATGTTGGTAGGTAACGGGCTTCAATTTGGATCCTCATCTCAATATAATATTGGATATGGTTAAAATCGGAATGGAAAGAAAGTACGTATTCTTAAAAAAAAAACATTTCAATGGTAACTTCATCAAGAATGAGAAGTAAACACAGACAGAATAAGAAGATACGTCAAGTACCGTTATGGAAACCAAGCATGACGTCACAAGAGCAATTTAGTGATGGGAAACACTACCGCCGCGTTAAACCGATTCAAAGGCGATGTGTCCGCATATACGCTGTTGGCTTTTACCCGATTCTGGTGTCGACTACACTTCGAGTTAATAAACAGAGGAATAATAAACCGCACAGATGAATGAGATGAAAGAAATAAGGAATGTTAAACTTTATTTCACTCAATATAAAATTATCATTTCTCTGTTTCCAGAATCGATTTCAATAGAGTTGCACAACTGGCATAGAACATCGCAGTGTACAGCAGTATTCCTTATAATTTAAAAGCTAAGAAAATTCAAAAATAGAAACCATTTTGCTTGCACTCATGAACATTTTACTAAAAACATTCACACTTGAAAAAGGCTTCTTCAGACTGAAATGTAAATGCATGCAAGTCTTACACTCGCATTCGACTCGATACAAGGTTCATTGAACACTTGCAATCCTGTAAGTGTACCACTCGCTATATTTATAGAATACTCAGCCATGCGAACGAAAATATTATTACACGAAATGGTTTTTAATTAAAAATTTCAAGGAAAACCTTACACGGTTAGCTTGATATCCAATCAAGGATCGACTCACACTAGAGTGTGTTCGCTAAGGTCGGGATTTGGGCTTAAGGCGTCGTTCTAATAGAACGCGATTGCGCGATCGTCGCTAGTTCACGCGAACTTTGTTCGTACGAACGCGCGATCAAACATAGTGATGTCGAACAGGGTGGTTAGCACGACATGCCTGCGAGTCGGTTGTCGCTCAGTGCGTCCCGTAAATTTTTGACTAGTTTGAGAGAGACGCACTGAGCGACAAACGACTCGCGGGCATGTCGTGCTAGCCCCCCAGGTGTCCTAATTGATGGCGCGAATGTTAATTAGGACATCAGGGCCGCTATTCGGGAACGTCCGACCGATATTGTTGCGGCTCGCGAGTGAGATTCGCATCCCACTCTTACGCATTATGCACCGTGCGGAAGACTGAGATGAGAATCTCGCTAGCGCGTCGCTACAATATCGCTTGGACTTTCCCGAATAGAGGCGCCGGTCGACATCAGTATGTATGTATGTTCGTGCGAACTAGCGATGATCGCGCAATCGCGTTCTATTAGGCATTTTCCTATTAGGACGACGCCTAAGAGTATAACCAATATATAAATTAGACTTTACAACAGTGTTTACAACAGTGTGTTTGTGTGTACTTTGAAAAGAAAGGAGGAATAAGTAATTTTAAATTAAAACGAAAATTCAATCAGCATTGATCGATAAATTGTATCTATAGGTACCATCAATTTCAATACGAGTGTCTTACATCATAAAACTTAAGCAAAAACTTGGAGTCACTAAATAGAAAATGTGGAACGGAACAAAATCTTTGAAATTCCTGTGAGTAAAGAAATCTTACATATATGAAACTAGGTATATTATTATCGTAATCGTAATTTAATCCGGGTCAGAAAAAACGAATAACCAGTCCTGTTTTCAATCGATAAAAAAATAGTAAACAGATGCATCACGTGACTTTAATGCCTACTGGTCCTCAAGTGATTTAATATTCTGAAAGCCTGGCCAACCCAGCGCTTATAATAATTTATCGAATCAATCAATTCAGTTCGGACTATCGTTCACTACCGTCCTTAGGATTGTTTTTTCAAGATTATCTTACACGGTTTATAACTGGTGATATGAAAACCATGTAGGCCTACCAAATGTCACCTAGAATAACACGACCAATTACATAAAAAAGAGTATATACATATAGTGTAATACTGCGAGTTAGATTAGATAATCTTAGGACCAAGTTATTTATCAAAATTCCTCACCGCCTCGACAAACAAATTTTGTCAGTCACTTAACGGTGTTAAGTTACTTCAGAAAAAGGCAATAAAACTTTGCCAATTTAAATTTTGATTTCGGAAGATTAAGACGCATACATTTTCAAATATTCTTTGGGTGACAGACTGTTGTTAAACATACTTGCTAAATAAATACAATCAGTATCTTACAAGTGTCGTTACTCGATTTTTAAAGAGTTTCTCATAATTTCTTAGACACAATCTTTCCAATCAAAATAAACTGGTCAAGTGAGTGTCGTTTTTGCACACTTGTTTGGTTTTTACGAACTATTACTTTGTTGTAACTATCTATGCTACGTGTAGCATAAGTAATTTGTTACTATAGGATAACAGATCGGTCTCACAGAACTTTCCGTCGATTTCAGTCTCTTGGAATTTTCATTATTCTGGATGGATGTAAGTATACTATATATTCTTCTGACATCTTGACATATTTTAATATTGTCTACTTTCATGAGGTGTGAAATGAGAAATAAACCGATGTAATTCCTCTGGCTATATATTTTTAAGGTAAAAGGTAAGCTTTTCGTTTTTGTTATGGCCAATTTCAAAATATCGAAATACGTTTCCTCAACATGTACTTTCCTGAAGTTCTTTTCTTACCACGTTTTTAGTTTCAACATTAATATATTCTTATATTTATTATTAAAAAATACATCAGATGGAAAATGTTAACTTAAATAATCGGAAAAACGAGAAAAGTGCGAAGTTGCCAGCTTATGGCCGAATTCAGAAAGGCCACTCTAATTGATCTTTAATTAAAGTGACGTTAGAGTGACATTTTTGTATAGGATGAAAACTAGTTGAGGGATATTTAATTATTTATTTATTTATTGAATAAATACATCCGCATCACATATATTAAAACAGCTACAATAATCATTACTATATAGGACACATTTCTGATATACACGACAATTAAGGAGTACATAACATTGACTATTTATTTTAGAGTAAGACTGCTGCTATAGAATTAAATACTAATAAATTAATAATATAACTAAAACTAAATACAATTACAATTATTATTAAGGTTTCATTAATGTCAGAGGGCAACAATATAATAAAATAAAATAAGATAAAATAGAACAAGATGAATCATAATAATTAAACAATTTTAAAATTTTAATTAAATTTACATAAATAGTAATAATTGGATTATTAGATATTAAATTGACAATATAATTTTAATTTTGTAATTCTTAAGGCTATCATGGAAGATATCGATATACTCATTCTAGGCGACAATGGCGTTTTTAATCACTAATCAAATTTGCAACTGCACCCTTTCCTTCATTCTTTACTTTCCCACCGTTACATTTAGACCTTTGGTGCCTTTTCATTTTGAATGCATTACGAACTAGTAATTCGACAAAGTTTTCCACAAAAATAGGTATTACATTTTCGACTCTTTATATCTATAATATATGTAATAAATTAGTTTATTAAGGCGTATAATATAACATAATGTAATATAATATAATGTAACCTAACTATATCAAACCGATTTTCTGATCAATATAGGTGCATCATCTTCGCCGTGGCATCAGCCAGCAATTAAAAACCTTTGTGGCTGACGGAAGGACTGACGAACGGTCACGGTAAGCTTAGTAAAATAATGTTGTTGATACTTTTCCGGTACATTACCTTGAAAAATAAATAGGTTAGAATTCTTGAGATACCGTGGTTCGAGAATTCCACGAAGCAACGCTAAATCCTCTGTAACCTGCTGAAAATACCATCTCTACACGGAAAATTTCCTAATTATATACACGGAAATATTATACACCATGAAAATTTATGTACTTTTACTTTACTTACTTTTTTAGGTTAGGTATATCAAAAATGAATTATGTCCCTTGAGTGATTATATTCTATGAAATTATATCAAGTGTTGTGATATCTAGTGAAAATATATCAATACTTGTTATACTGTCATAAGTTTATTATCTCCCTTGAGTGATTATATACTATGCAATTATATCAAATGTTGTTATATCTAGTGAAAATATATCAAAAGTTGTTATACCGATCATTACACACCCTTTTATTCTATATAGAGACGTGAATGTGAGGGTATCTGTGCAACAGCTATTTGAAATTTAATTTGCGTCTAATGCTAAAATTTACGAACGGTCACACAGCAGCAACATAGGAAGAAACTTCTCAATAAAACTCTTTAACTTCCCTTAAGGAATTTAAACATTCCTTTTTACACGCTGTGGTACTATTCAAACATTTACAGAATAGGTACAGCACTTACTTAAGGTCTGTCCGAAAACCAATCCCAATTCTGTATAAAATCATACTGCGAACTGTCTGCAGTCTAGTTTAGCAAAAGCGGCAACTTCAACGTCCACGACTAATCCATTTAGCACCAGCCCAGCAGCTTGCCCAATAACAACCTAAATTTAACCGACCAACAGTTGACATTGCCCATTAGTTTAACTCACGTACATACAGTAACTTTGGAAAACGATTGCTTGTTAAATAACTGAAGTTGTGGCAACAAAGTTATGAACCAAGCATGTTATACATAGTTTCGAGCAATTATGGCGCCCCTGCCTACGAAATTTGCTATAAGTTGACAACATAGTAGCCAGGTAAGTGTTCTCGTTGTGATGGAGCAAATAAGCAGATAACCCACCTTGTAGGTTATCCGCCGAGAGAGCCAATATTTAATAACCTCTTTCGAAGTGTATTATTATATTATACTAGCTTCCGCCCGCGACTTCGTCCGCGTGGACAACCTAATCACCTAGCGGTATGAAATATACTTTTTGACCTTCTATTCTCTTACCTACCAAATAAACATAAAACATTTCATAAAAATCGGTCGAGCCGTTTCGGCGGAGTGCGAACACAAACACCGTGACACGGGATTTTTATATATATAGATTGTAAGTTTTTCTAAATTGCTAAGCAATATCTTTAACTATTTTAAAAACTAAAACTGAAAAAGTTGATGAACAATTCAATAGCCCTGCTATATTTCTTTCACGTCAAAGTGATATCTCGTATGATTTTTTTTGGCGTGACTGCGTTTGCTGTGGAATAATTAGACTAGCTCTAATTATTCCACATATCGTATCAAAATAATTTGCAATATTGCCTTGACAATATCGAAAGAAGACCCTGAATCTCAACACCCTTTTTTGGTGTCTGTATTACACAGAACACTATAGATGACAGGATCGATTGAAGCAGCAATTTCTCCAAACCATGGTGGCACAACGCAGGCTTTTATCAAAACCCCCATACTCCAGCCAATTATACGTAACGTCACTCATAAAATACGGTGGATGCAAGGTTTTAAGAGCTTAGAGGTTATTTGGTTCATCGTAAACTGCGTCATATTTATGTAAAGGGGCGCTCGCTTTCTTTTTATATATTTTTTTTTCATGCAACGGTTTTTTCCTGTTTATAAGTTCTTTTAACATTTCACAGTTTTATTTTTACGTCTACCAAATAATATCAATCAAACATTATCAACTGTGCTCACAACATCCAAATTAGCTTTGAAGACCATAATTAGGTCAGGCCAACCGTGAATATTCATATTTCGCTTCGAAAAAATTAACATACTAAATAAAGAAGTGGAGCAGATATAAATCAATTCACATTACAATGACTTTAATAACTGACCGACCGTCACCATATTATTATATCAACATCGCAGATGTTGCACGATGTTTTCCTACACCGAAATGCTCGAGTTAATATTATCTTATCTTATCTTAGAGGGTGGGGTCCTTGCGGATACACTTCGACCCTATGGGATCTTTTGTGTAATTACCCCGTTTTCCTAAGCACTATCCATAGCATTCTCCACCACTTCAATGAAGTGACTTGTGGAGCGCAGTGGTAGTGCCTTGAATTCCCCTGGTTCTGGATAACCATTGCCAAGTATTTTCATTCTTAGTCTGGCGAGGGCCTCGCATTCGCACATGATGTGTTTCATTGTTTCTTCCTCTTCGCCGCACATTCTACAGCTTGTGTTGTCAGACAGTCCCATCTTGGCTAAGATATACTTGAACCCGAAGTGACCCGTAAATACTCCGATTATGTATCTGAGCTGTTTACGGCTGAGTTTCCAAAGTTTATTGGTCCAGCTTGAGTCTACGCTCCCTGTAAAGAGCTTTGAATGCCTTAGGCCAGCCAAGGAATTCCACTCTAGGTGGTGGATGTCCCTGGTATGGTTGGTTAGGGCTGTTTTTATGGTTCCCTGTGAGAGTCCCACGACGAGTTAATATTAAATTATGAATTTGATAACTGACCAGTAATTTTAGGTCATCATCAAAATTTATTGACCCAACATCGTTCCAAATAGCTGGAGCTTCATTTGTTTCCACGGGCTATGGGGTGTGATTCTCCAACTTCACCGTAAGGCATGTTCCATCCCATACAGCTACAAACCGGTTCTCTATGCGGCGAGAACTAGCTCGTCACCGAGCACCTTAATTTCTATTTAGACACTCCGGTTATTCTTCCGATTTTCTGTCTGTAAAAACATTCTCAATGACTTTCTGCAAATCTTTAGATCGCTCAACATAAATTGCACGGAACTTAGATCCACACGTTTCAAGCCGAAACTTTTAATAGCGAAAATTAACTGCCTTCTAAAGTTTCTTGGCTTTATAGACTTGACGTGTCTTTCAGATTAGTTTTGAATCTAGTGAATAAATTGGGAAATCACTTAGGAATAGCCTGACCTTAATAAGTTAAGTTCCTTAAAAGAATATACTTTATAAGCTAGCTATTAATTTAAGGTTACCTGGGCCTGTAACCAACTTTGGGCAGCGTTCGGAAAGTTAAGATAACATCTTTACGTCATCCGAAATCCCTCAATTGCTTAAGACCAAGGTCTTTGACCAGTGTCTTAGGAGCAGAAACATTGTTCCTCACTGTGGGCCTTTTGAACAATTTCAGAGTCATTCAACGTACTATGCAGAGAGCTACGCTTGGAATTTCTTTGCGTGATAGAATAAGAAATGCGGAAATCCATAGAAGAACCAGAGTTACCGACATTGCCCTCAGAGCTTGCAAATTGAACTGGTAATGAGCTATTTATTTTATTTATTTATTTCATATTCATTAACAATATGGGATTGTGTTTGAAATTAAGAATCCTTAACTGGAACTTAAATATAATGCAGTTAAACAAACAATAACAATAGGTAATGCAACGGGTAGTTTATTGAATGCGACGACAGCCTGATGACGCGCGCAGTGCTTTGCTACTTGCAGATGTGGACAGATAGTGCTTGATATGTTTTTGGTGCGAGTGGAAATACGAGCATCTCTTTCTGCGTCTGTTTCATACTTAGCAAGGTTTTTAACAAAAGCAGATAACAGAACGAGTATATAGAGGCTAGGCACCGTTAGTATGTCTAACTTTACAAAATGGTCCCGACAATATGTACCATCGTTCTAATTGCACGCTTCTGTATAATAAATGCTCTGTTAATGACACGCTTAAAGCTATTACCCCAGAATTGGATGCTATATCTCAATTTAGATTCTACTAAGGCGTAATATACCATCTTAAGTTGTTCCATATTTAACTCATACCTCAGAGTTCTGATTGCATAGCAAGCTGAGCTTATCGATTTTTCAATCGAATCTATTTCGTGCGTCCAGCTGAGTTTTGAGTCATGAGCTGGGCACATAGCTCGAAGAACTGATGGCCGATAAGGCATAATGGTTCACGAGTGGAAACCACGACCAGGAGGTCATTGTAGAAACAACGACGATGAGGAAGCATCTATAAATAATGAATTTTGAAGGTCCCTAACTTACACTGGAAACGTTGAATCTAATAATCTATAATTTATAAAATAAAAAAACGGACTTCAAATAGCCTTTGAAAAGTAAGGTTTTTTCACATTTTATTTATTATCCTGTGATTTAACGACACACATTTAGGTACTAAATCAAGTAACAATAGCATAATGCCAATTGCCCATCACCATTTACAAACTGTTGCTATCCACGGTGCAAGGATGTCAATCGTTGAGGAGTTCTCCTGATTCTTCAATTTTACTACATGAATTTTCATAGACATAAGTTGCTTCAGAACTTTATATAGCAATTTAATCGCCAACCGTGAAATACTCAACACTTAGGAGTTCCGGTGATCATCTATGGTCTTCATCAACAGTTCCACTTCACCAAATAATGCTTTTCGAACGTAACTGCTTGAGTTATTATAGAAAATACTAAAATTGCTCTATGCTTATCTATAATACTTGAAGAGTTCCATCGATTCCTCATAGATCCTCTCATTATAACTCGACTTTGACTACAACGGGACCAAACTGAAGGTATACCCTACCGATTAAAAAAAGATTTTTCAAAATTGGTTTATAAATGACGGAGTTCTGAACTAACAAACACAAAAAAAAAAGAAAAAAAATGAAAAAAAGCAACCGAATTGAGAACCTCCTTTTTTGAAGTCAGTTATTAAAGATAACCTTACTGTTGTTATGAATACAATGTATGAAGCTTAAGTCAGTACATTATATGTTATTCTTGTTTTAATAACCTGACCTAACCTCTCATATACGTATTATCATCAGCGAAGCATTGTAAAAATCATATTTTTTTCCAAAATTCTCCTTGACTACGCGATAACCGCACGCGTTGCGTTCAACTAAGACTCTGTCAGATTCTACTCTCGTTGAATTCCTTCAATGGTATTAATCCAAATGTAATGACCACTAACCCTAGCTAGTGTACAAAGCTGTCTTGACACAATACGATAGAGTGCATACATGAACAATGTGCTCTCAAGCAACTCTAAAGGAAGGTTATCGAACGCTGCCAATCATGCGGTCTGGGACCTCTCCAGAGATTAGTTTCCAATTAATGTTGAGTTGAGATTGTTGCCATCACATATAAAGTAGAGTTTACTAAAATAACAATAGTTATATAGCTTTGTACTGTATCGTAACAAAAGGCAGTAAAATAAACAACCTGCAGATTATTATCATCATTGTATATAAATATAATTATAACTAAACCAATGTAAAAGCCCTTAATCATGCCTTAAAATAGAAAAAGTATTTTCAAATGTACGTATTCATTGTGCAATAAATATATAAATGGACGGATTTTTAAGAAAAGAATTCTCAGAATTAGAAAACACTAATGCTGGATGAAACTCATAAAAAACTACAAGCTTACCTTGTAAGAATTTTGTCGGTACAAGCTGAAGGCAGCTTTATAAAACCTTTCACAAAGGGCTTTTGTAAACGAGAATATGCAGGCGCAATTTCTTGGCTTTATGCCACACGGTACAGGATATTTTAACAGCTCTTCAGTTGTGCTATAAAAGTTACATTACAAAGCACTTTTTTCTACTTTCTTGTTGGATCAAGTTTTCTTGCAACTTTTCGAAGTTGTCGCAGAACCGAGCGAAAGTTCGTTTTATAATAGTAAATCTAAGACATTTTTATAATGCATTAAATTTAACTAAAGAGAAAAAATTGTTGTTGTAAATAATACTTTTCCGATCACAGTTTGTCTCGTTATCAACAAAAATCTGCCTTTGTCGTGTTAATTTTTTAACTTGCGTCTATAATGAGCTAAGCAAGTGAAAAACCGATAACAATATTATGACAACTAACAAATTAATTCCCTTTACCAGAATTCAACACAATTATGCCCTAGTTTCCTATATATATATACTCAGTTTTATTGGATGTCTTGTCGTTTCAGTGCGACCAACGCTTTATTTACTACATGTCTTCAACACTGTAAGTCAATAATGTCCTATTTCTTGGGCCGTTAAAGTTCAATTAACGCGCCTTATAGAGCGTGGAATGAAATATAAAAATGGAACCATCGGTGGTAGCCGTAAAATCCCCGACAATAAGTATTTTACGATTCAACGTCCATACACAGCTTATGAGGTGCCAAGAAATATTAATCTCGTTCCAGTTTTATGTGAAATGGACCGCCAGGAAAGTCGTTGTATACATTTACTAATTTCAAAAAGCCATTAAATTTATAATGCGTGCAGAAGATAAATTATACACCTTAAACTTCTTATCAAGGTAGATTGTAGGTAGACACAGTTACACGGAGAACTTCAATTTTACACACCCTGCTAACTTTTTAGAATTATTGATCATTTTCACAGAAGCTAGAATTCTTCAAACTATATCGCTGCAATGATAGCATCTGCGCCTCTATTCGGGAACGCTAAGTGATTTTGTAGCAATTCGTAAGCGAGATTTCTCTTCCCACTCTTCCGCAAGACGCGTAATGCGTAAGAGCAAGATGAGAAATCTCGCTACAGAATCACTTAGCGTTCCCGCATAGAGGCGCCGAACACTAAATCTTTAGGGTTCCATACCTCAAAACGAAAAAACGAAACGTTTATAGGATCACTCGTGTCTGTCTGTCTGTCGGTCTATCACGGCCAATTTGCTCTGAAACTACTGGATCGATTGAGTTGAAATTTGGTACACATTATATGTAAGTCGGTGACCGCAACACGGAGGTGTAACGTAAATAAACGAACTTTAAACATGGGGGCCACTTTTGGAGAGTATAGTAGAAAATTAAAAAAAGTCTGCAAACTATAGCGTGTGACATATCAAATGAAAATACTTGTAATGAGGATCTTAATTTTTTTTATAGTACGCCTGGTTGGCTTCATTACATTTTGAAGATGTAATTGTAAAAAAATGATGTAAAAAAATAACAGAAACAAGATTTATGGAAATATTTGACATAAATTCGTGGTGATAGATCGGTGAATGATCCTCCAGCAATTCAAACAATATGGATCTATTTTGTATGGATATGGCTTTGCAATATGATTGTGAGCGCTATGTGGAATAAGATAATCAAAAATTCCAGATGTGCCAATCAGCAGTATTGCACTAAATACTGAAATATTTGACATGTTCTTCTTCCTAATGCTATTCCGTGCTTCTAATTCGGGGTACACTTTGACCATGATCCTAGATTTAGCAGGTCGGGCTACTACACTGAAGCGACTGTCATCTGATCTTCGTAACCTTTGTGTCAGGGGCTCATGAGAACCAGACAAATTGGATTATGGTGCAGGTTCCCTCACGAAGTTTTCCCTCGTCATAGCATCGGTAGCAACAGTCCACAGCTATGTAGATTAGTTATAAAAATCATTTGTACATGGCCACAGCTTGAATTCGAACTCGTTATTCACGATCACGCCACCGACGCTCGCCGAAATATTTGAAAATTATAAACTACTAGCTTTTTGCCCACGACTTCGTCCACATGGAAATCGGTTATCACTGTTCCCTGGGGAGCCGTATAATTTTCCGGGATAAACCGGGAATCTATCTGGAATGTAACAGAAAAGTGACAAAGTAGGATGTACATTATTATCTGTCGGTGATGCTTAAGTTAAGAGATACTTAATCAGAGTGACAGGTTTTCTTACACTAAAGCGTGAGTCGTTACCAACAGCTTTCAGGACCTCTATTCGGGAAAAACACGCATCCCACTCTTACGCATCGTGCGGAAGAGTGGGATGAGAACCTCGCTAGCGCGTCGGTACAATATCGCTTGGACGTTCCCGAATAGAGGCGCAGATATGTACCCGGGCCTCTATTCAACATTGTTGAAGCGATAGATATCGCAATGGTTTTACAAAGCGGCCGCCTTTCCTCTCAAGTTAATAAGGGGTCCATATTGGCTCACATAAAATTAGTATTCCTATTTTTTGTTTCAGTACCGATTTGTAATCATAATAATCACTCTTCATAATTTTTTTCCTCTTACTTTTTTTGTTCATACATTTTTATTCCTACCATCGGAACTCATAACAGACAGTTATCATAATTTTTTTATTAATAATGTCATTACTAAGAACATGTTTGAACTCATAATTTTTTTTTTCATAACATTTTGCTTCATAACAGATAGTGATCATATTTTTTTTATTCATAATTTTCTTATTAATAATGGCATTGCTAAGAAAATATTTGCACTCATAACTTTTTTTTCATAACATTTTGCTTCATAACAGATAGTGATCATATTTTTTTTATTCATAATTTTCTTATTAATAATGGCATTGCTAAGAAAATATTTGACCTCATAATATTGGTTTTTACAACAGTAATCATTCAAAATAAGATTTAATTCGACAAAAACGAAAGTGAAGTTGTAGGTAGGGCAGGCTATCCCTACCTACAAATTCACTTTCAAGATGGCATACCTATGGATTTAAGCAAATTAATATAACAGCATGAACCTATTTAGCATAAAATCTTACAAATAATCTTACGGTTCATCATACCATCTTAGGACTAATTAATCGAACGTGGCCACAAGTAGGCTTGTGGCTCTGCCCACCCCATTAGGGATTTCGGGCGTGATGCTATGTATGTATGTATGTATGTATGTACAAATAAGCAAGATTTGCTGAACTGTTGCAAAAACCTTTGCTGAACTATTGCAATATCGTATACACCAACACTGTAATAATTAAAAATTATAACGATTTGTCAGTAAGTACTCAAATTATTTCGAAGTACAATGTACAGAAAACTCAAGTAATAATGCAAATAGGGCAACAATGTTTCAGGTTAAAGTTGGACTTAAATTTGAATTGTAGATTATTACAAATAAGTTTATGAAACGAGGTAGCCACCTAAACGAATTCTTGTTCAATGGAATTCAAATAATAAAGGTAATCAAATTAATGTTTCTTTTTTTATATCCATATCCATCCAGTCCATAGTAATGTTATAAATGTGAAAGTTACTCTGTCTGTCTGTCTGCCTGTCTGTCTGTTACGTTTTCACGGCTAAACCGCGAAACCGATTTTGATGAAATTTGGTACGGAGATAGTTTGAGCCTTGATAAAAGAAAAACGATACATTTTTTAAGAAAATCAACCCCTAAAAATGTAAAATAGGAAAATTTATTTCCGGTAAGTTCGTGCGGCCCAATGCGACCCCGTTAATGTCTTTTTAGGTATTTGCGCGTTTTACGGCTAAACCGCTGAACCGATTTTGATGGAATTTAGTATGGAGATAGTATGAGCCTTGAAGGAAGAAAGAAGCTACTTTATTAAGACAACCAAACACTAATAAAAGGATGAATGAAACAGGGGCCGAAAAAGTAATGCATGGTCGATGGGAGCCCGTAATTCGAGGGAAATATGCTAACTTTAAAAAGGCAGTTAGATGAAAATTCGTTATATTTTAAAAATACATTTCCACGCAGACGAAGTTGCGGGGATAAGGTAATAAATTATATTTTCTATTGAGTAAGCAACTCGAAATAAATATATTTACTATATTCATTTATGTCATAAAATTATTACTGATTGTACAAGGTAGCATAGCGACTTGGTGGGTATCATAAGTTGGGCATGGAGCCCAGACAAAGATGGCGGGATGACTCGGATGATTTTGCAGCACTTTGCCAGAAATATAATGTTTCAGTCTAGTATAGAAATAATGTAAACAAAAAACCGGACAAGTGCGAGTTAAACTCGCGTGGAGAGGGTTCCGTTCTATACATGATTATCTGAAATTTACTATGTTACTTTAAATACCATAGACTTCTTATAGGTTTTGCTGTAATCTATAAGTAAAGAACTATTTTTTATATTTTTTTCAAAATTTTAGCCCCAGTAGTTTCGGAAATAAGGGGGGGGAATGGTCAATTTTCGCCTATTTGCCTAAATAACTTCTAAACTATTTTACATAAAATTCAAAAGAAAATATATTTAAAATTCATACAATAAGCCCTTTCATTTGATATGTCACACAATATAGGATGCAGAACTTTTTTTTTTTAATTTTCTAATTTACCCCCCAAAAGTGGCCCCTATGTTTAAAATTCCGTGTTGCAGTCACCAACTTACATATGTATACCAAATTTCAACTCAATCCATCCAGTAGTTTCGGAGCAAATTGGCTGTGACAGACGGACAGACAGACAGACACACGAGTGATCCTATAAGGGTTTCGTTTTTTCCTTTTGAGGAACGGAACCCTAAAAATGAATTGTGATAAACGTCAGAGTTTTTGTTATATTATGGATTGACACAGACTTTATTTAGCCATTAACAGCAGAGGCTGGAAGGAGGTTTTGCGTGATAGTGGGACACAAAAAGCTGAAAAAAATATAAAACTTACATTTATTTCCATATGAAATTGCGAGCATAATTTAATAGTAAATTGAATTATAACTTTAATTTGTAAAAGTGGCATGTCTTCAGTTCAAAGATCTTTCCCCTTTAATCTGGAATTTAAACAGCTTTAAAATCATGTTGTACATTAAGGGAAGTCAATATCATTGTGAATAACCTAATTGTGAGATCCTACTAATATTATAAATGCGGAAGTTTGTGTGCGTGTGTGTATGTTTGTTACCTCTTCCCGTTAAAACGGCTGGACGGATTCTGACGAAATTTGGAATGGAGATAGCTTATACCCTGAACACACAGGCTACTTTTTGAAATTGAAATTTTCCCGAAGGAATAACGATAATCAAACTCTACGCGGACGAAGTCGCGGGCACAGCTAGTAGATCATAATGACAAAGGAGTTGGTTATAACATTATCGCACTCTTCCTTTTACTCCCAACTTAAGAACAGGAAAGTTGAGAACAAGGAAGCTAGCCTCAAGTATTTTATTCTTATTTTTGTGTATTCACGCCTCTTCAAGAATAAAGAAATAAGTCGCATAGAGATTTTCGTCGACAATAGATAAAATTATAAGTCTTGCCTTACTGAAATATATGGGGTTGAGTACCAGACACTATCTTTGTATTGAATATGATAAATTGTCCATTGTTGTAAATATCTTTATAATAAAAAGAGTTATCTTATAACATTTTTATGATGTGTTTTAAAGCTTAATTGATCGACGTCATTGCTAATAAATAATACGCAGGCGCAGGAGTCGCATTAGATATTTTATTTAAAACACAAATCCTTGCCTTTACCTGCATTTTACCAATATCATGAATAATCACAGTACAGCTTTGTATAAAAATATCCAAAATTTTATAAACATTAATATTTCTTAAATAACAATGTCTTTTCCCCGTTAGTTAGCCAGTTTAAACTGGATATCTTCATGTATCTTCAATTTGTCCTTTGATCATGATTCTGGATTTAGCCGGATGATTTATAGTATGTTTTTTTATATTTTTATCAATCATTATTAGCTCGACACGCAACGTCACTCAACTGTAATTTTTTATATTCGAAAATGCGAGTGCAAGGGCTCGGTTAATTCCCACTTATATCCAAGGGATTTACGATGCCGATGGTTAAGTGCAAAATTGTTTTCTTTTATGATATCTCCACTCCAGATTTTTACTGACGAGGTAAACGCAATAGATAAATACTCGAGGGGGTGCTCCTGACATTTTTTACTATACTATTCGTGATTATAATGCGTTGTTAGAAAGCTAAAAGTACGTACATGTGCCTACCAGGTGCCGTAGTTTCATTTTTATGTTTTAGCCATTTTTGTAGAAGAAGTTGATGAATAATTATTTGCATAGCATCGGTTCCGTATCCTTTTCTTAAATGGGTACAGATAATTCTAGGTTTCATGTTGATAATAAATAATGTCTTGTATTTGAGTAAAAAGACAAAAGTTGTTTTAAATGATTAATTTCTATTATATAAAAGAAATTAATCATTTGAAGTTGCTAATCTGACTTATTTGAAAAAAAAACCTGAAAGTAAAATATCTCAAAAATGGTTCACTTTTGCATAATGCATTATGGGGTTCAAATGATAGCAAATTACTTCCACTATGATTTCTTAACAGGGAAGCATCGAATTACAAATAACCCTGTATAATGCCATTTGCAAATTCTGCAATAGTTATAATTATGCTTTTAGAGAACATGATGCATGTAAAATACTTATTATGAGAATGAAAAAAAATCTTTTTAAGATTTTAAGATCAATATTTGGCCTTAAATACAGTAAATTGTGGGAATGGTGACTGCAACTTAGTCAATAACGTAGACAGTCATTCTTTGGAATGCTTCAATAGTGTAGTGGCTACATATTTTTACGAAAGAAGGGTAAATTGTTATCAGCGACAAGGTTGCAGAAGTAGAACCCGTTGATTCTTTTAACACAAAAAGGCCCATATGCATGCAGCATAGGAAAGAGCGAGACGTACGTCCAAAGTAACCGTTCGAAAATGTTTTAAAGATTACATAATGAAAAATGTCTAATGTAAATACATTTCCAAGAAAGCGTTACAAAATCCGAGGTGCATTTGATTGGCAATCCTTATGTTTTATTCTTCCATGCTTGCATAATGCTGTCCAAAATCTGACACTCGCAGGCTCACTCTAACTGACATTGCACGTCGTTCTCGAGTAGCAATCTAGATGGCGCGCGCACACTAAAAAGTTGTGTATCTAAACCGCGAGGAACCAGGTTGAAATTCATAAATTTAAACAGCTCTTTACGCAGCCCTAATGACCCTGTGATATTTCAATTTCCCAAGGTGCCACCATCATGTCACTAAATTAATTTAGGTATATTACAACTCTATAAAATGACCGCGCATTAGTTCCTTCACGGTTTTACTATTCAGTGGCTGTAAATGACAAACGGTTGGCAAACGAACTAGAGCAATAACAACTTTAGGACCCACGTATACGGTGAAGATTTAAGTGGCAGGAACACCGAAGTCATTACGCCAATGCTCCGCGGACGGTTTACAAATGAATTGGTAGCGTTGGCGATGCTTTTCACTATAGGGAATAGAAAACAAATTCAATAAGGTGTGGAGGTGTAAATCTCAATTGCTGCGGCTCCCATCAAGCTGCGGAATGGGATCTAGCAATTCGCTCTAAATAAAGTGAGAATGGGAATACGGTGCTCAATTTATTCCCTTATTAATGCAACGAGCGCACGTCTGAGCATCGACTGTAAATTAATAATCATAAGTCAAGTCAAGTCAAGTCAAAATATCTTCATTCAATTTAGGCTTTTATAAGCTCTTTGAAGGTCATACCGTATCGAAGTGAATTCTCTTTAAGATGGCGTCATGGGCAAAGTGGTCAAATAACATGAATGATAAATACCTGGTAGGTATAACAAAAAGGAAAAAAATATATTGAAATGAACGTTATTGTACCCAATAGGTTCGTAACATACAAATTCACGAGCGTCAAATCACTAATGATGTAACATAAGTATGTAATATTTTAATTCCCGATGTTGAAATCGCCATTCGAAGTCATTAACCGTTGCTCAATTTGTTACAACAAAATTTCGGTAACAGTGGCATCATGCAACACTCGGACTTTGATCCAACGTTAATAAAGGCACTTTACATTTGACATTCCAGTTAACTCCTTATGAATTCATTTAATTAATTTATGAATACATTTCAGAACAATTTTCTACCAATATAGATATGAGTAAAGTATTTTAATAAGGAGTTCAATTCCTTTATAAATTTTCCTTTCCCACTAATTTATTTCTTATAAACGTATTATTGATCATTTGAAAACATTAAAATGCAACCCAATTTCTTAAAACGGAACTCCCTTTGCTCTCGCAAATACGAGTATGTATTGAACGTGTATAAAGAACCATACTTTTTGAATCAATGTACTCCCCACAAAGAAACGTATAATACGCACTTAAATCATTTGACCCTTTCACACCATTCAATCAGTTCAAAAGTGTGAGCGGCCCTCCAATCCGTATACTTACATTTAATATAAATATAAATGCGAAATACCCCTGAATCACGTATTAACAAATCTCCTTAACTATATAACTTAGAAACGTGAAATTTTGCAGATAATCACTTTTAGAGTGTAGGCGCGCACTAAGAGAGTATTTTTCAATATTCATCCCCTGATGGGGTGAGAAGGGGATTAAAAGTTTTTGTCGAAATTACTGCGGGTGAAGCTATTACGGGGCCGCTAGTATACTCTATATATTGGAGCAGTGATAGGTCAACAACTTATTCCAGAGTTATCTAACGTTATTTGTGTCGGTGATATACTTATTATATAGGTCTGGAAATTGATGAACTTATAATGCTTATATGACGTAAGTTATAAGTAATAATAACGTTAAGCACTGTCCCTGACAAAAGTTGATTAACGTTTAAGTACTGTATGTTACTAAAGAAAACGAACATACGAGATAGTCACGAAGTTACATATAACAAAAACAAATAGTTTATTTATGACTTTTCCGTACCTACCCACATACATAAAACATGCATATGAGCCAAACGGACCTTATAAACATATTTTATTTCATAAGCATGATCATAAAATCCGGTATCAATATAAAAGATTTGAAGTGTATGGAATTTTTTATCAATTGGGCACACCTAATTGAAGAAGAGGTGGATACAGGCATTTATCAGATGTCCCAACTGCCTGTCTGATAAATGATAAAATAATAAGGTACTTCCTTTTTTAATAACCTAAGTTGCAAAGTATAAAATGATGGGTTTTTTTAATTTATAAATATCACTGAACATGTTTAAAAAACGCCCAAAACACCTTTAACGACTCCAGCGCAGCAGTCAAAGTTAAAGTGTGTCTAGTCGCTGACGCGCGCGGTTTACTGTTGAAAAATGTATTTACTTGTTCATGAAGAAAAAACAAGCAATTAGTGCTAACCCAGTGATAAGACCTAGACTAGACGATAAGGATTTTCCTAAAGGATTACAAGTTCATTGAAGGTATGTAGACGAATTTATGTAGTTTTGCCATTTAAAAAATTATATTTGTTCAAGGATCCAGACGCTTTGATATTAACAAATAAATAAATTGTCTTTCGTAAAAATTCAATTAGTTTATAAGCAAATAGAAGGTCAGCAGTAATGAGAACTGAATTATGTCACAAATTATTTTAGAATACCTTACTTGTATACCTACCTGAATTACGTTTCATCCCAAATTCTTCTCATTATATAAAACTAGAGGAACCGCCACAGCTTCGCCCGCGGTATTTTCTATAGAAACTTTATTGCCCCTTTTCAACCCTTTAGGGATGGAATTTCAAAAAATCCCTCCTTAGTGCACCTCTAGGGTACTCGACGAATGTCTCCTCCAAATTTCAAACCTCTAGGACCACCCGTTTAGGCTGTGCGTTGTCTATAAGTGAGTCACGGTACTATATAGATTATATTTTTTTGATTTCGCATTGTATACCTACACGATCTTCTATTTCACTTTACTGTTTATAATTTGTTTGTTGAATAACTTTAGCCTCTAATGTTTACGTGGCCCATTGTTAAGGTCAACTTTTTTGCCGTTGTTTTTTTGTGGTAATGTATCCGCTGATACTTTAACCACCAATGCTCACAATGTTGAATATAATAATGATCGTTAGTTATATAAAGTAGTCAAAAATAACAGGGAAACTTGTAAACTCGATTTGCAACTTTAATGCGTTTTAGTAATTAAACGATATCGGAATCCCACCAACGGATAAACTGTTTGCGTTAAAGACGTAACAGTAATACAGGTGTGTCACTGTGTAAAGTAACAGTTGCTTTTTACTTTGAAATGTATTTTATTTATTGGAACATAAACAAACAATGAAAAATATTTACAATTCAAAAAGACAAATGAGACTTCGCTTAGTTCAAAGTTGATAAAATGAATTTGCCGGCAGTTTTGTTGGCAGTACCTACCGAATCAAATGATATAACGCCTTATCTTCACCGTTTATCCGGGTAATTAATAAAAGCCGGTCAGGTGCGAGTCTGACTCGCGCGCCGAGGGTCCCGTACTTACCTATGAAAAACAGATAGTATTATCTACATACGGGACCCTAAAAATTAAAAA
The DNA here is from genome assembly GCA_947859335.1 of Tortricodes alternella. Lineage (NCBI taxonomy): Eukaryota > Metazoa > Arthropoda > Insecta > Lepidoptera > Tortricidae > Tortricodes > Tortricodes alternella. Next base: position 9,937,743 of record OX401979.1, on the reverse strand, counting down.
AAAGGATAGTTTTTAACAACCGGGTAACCATTTACACCCTACCTATGAAACGCGCAACCGTTGAGTGTGATTCATCAACCTTGCAAAGTTGTATTTGTTTTTTTTGTGATGTATCTACAAATTTACAGTTTTCGGACTTTTTCCTTTATTTTTTCTATAACTCATTGCTTCTTGCCAAATTTCATGATTCTAGGTCAACGGGAAGTACCCTATAGGTTTTGATTCCCTTTTGATTCCCTTGCGAGTATCAAAATGTGACATAAACAGCAGTGTCTTTTGATTGCGGTGACTTAGAAGGTTGATTTTTTTACAACTCCAGGTGATTGCCAGGATTGACAGGAGACTTAAGATATTAATTTCAAATTTAGTATTTGATATTAATTTCAACTTGATACCTTTACCTACGCGTTCTTGAGACAAAGATCTTGACACACAGACAGACGGACAGACGGGCAAAGAAATGATCCTATAAGGGTTCCTTTTTTCCTTTTGAGGTACGAAACACTAAAAAGATATATGATAGCTAGCTCTATAGTAAAGCTACCTGAGAACGTTTTGTAATGAGCTGTTATCAAAGTCGGTCTTGGAAGATATGTAATTTCTAAAATGATTATTACGTGACAATGCACACATCAGCATATAATTTCTGAATCACTATAAAGAAATTTATTTAATAAAGATATAAGCATACAAACCATATCCACAACGCAGGTTTCGTCAAGTGAACAGGCCAGGACAGGGGGTTCTTAATTACAATTAATATATCGCACCTTCAGTGAGACAAGGGCATAATTGTCGAAAACCCATTTTTTTTACTACACTAAATATTATACTGAGTTCTGACTGTATTCTGTATACCGACAGTCTAAAGTATAAATAAAATCCAAGAAAAACCTTGAATTCAATAAAGGTTACATTATTTTTCATCCAACTACGCTTTAATTTCATCATTATGGCCTTAAATACTCAGCACAAAGCAGTCCTTATTTGCTCTAGAGCAATAAAGTTGCATACATAATTCAATATTGCACTGTTTTGTACTGTTTTAATTTGGTTAGTTGATCAAGAAGTTTACACCACCAGCCACCCAATCCGCCCATTCACAGTCCAACGGGACAGCTGACCACTTTTCTGTAGATTTGCTGTTAGCCAAAACAGTCCACATGTCAGCGGCCATATCGAACTGTGATTGTGCCGTCTAAAATGTTATGCTCAAAGTACTGGCTGATAAGATAGTATAGGTTAAATAGGACTTGATGACTGTTTGGACGAACTGTGTATTAGACCAACGTCTAACAAATCGGTTACGAAAAGATTTAAAAAAGAATTGGCGTAATATGAAAATGAATTAACCAGATACAAGTTTTCTGTGATTTTTGGATGTTCTACTTTAGCTTCTGAACCACTGGACTGATTTTAATAAATAGGGTATCTTAAGATTCGAGAAAAAAATCAAAGGGTGCGTCATTCCAGGTGCAAAAATCCTTTTTACATCGCTAGTCGAAAGTTGAAAGAAAAGCACCTCGCATCATAACTGATATGTTATTGCGCTCGTAGTTTTAGAGCCCTCACTTACGTTCGGGCTCCAAACTAACACTCGGCGGAATAATGAATCACTCTCTGCTTGGTGCAACAATCTACTATTGAAATACGATTTTATGAATTACTGTAATTAAAATAATTTTTAAATATCTCTTTTAAAGATCTTAGTAGTAGTTTATCTTATCTTATCTTAGAGGGTGGGGTCCTTGCGGATACACTTCGACCCTATGGGATCTTTTGTGTAATTACCCCTTTTTCCTAAGCACTACCCATAGCATTCTCCACCACTTCAATGAAGTGACTTGTGGAGCGCCGTGGTAGTGCCTTGAATTCCCCTGGTTCTGGATAACCATTGCCAAGGACTTTCATTCTTAGTCTGGCGAGGGCGTCGCATTTGCACATGATGTGTTTCATTCTTTCTTTCTCTTCGCCACACATTCTACAGCTTGTGTTGTCAGAGAGTCCCAGCTTGGCTAAGATATACTTGAAACCGAAGTGACCCGTGAATACTCCGATTATGTATCTGAGCTGTTTACGGCTGAGTTTTTCAAAGTTTATTGGTCCAGCTTGAGTCTACGCTCCCTGTAAAGAGCTTTGAATGCCTTAGGCCAGCCAAGGAATTCCACTCTCGGTGGTGGATGTCCTTGGTTAGGGCTGTTTTTATGGTTCCCTGTGAGAGTCCCACGAAGGGTTCCGGTCCAATGTGTTCATTCATTGACCCTTCCCTTGCAAGCTCGTCCGCTGTCTCATTACCGGTGAAGCCTTCGTGTCCTGGGATCCATACCAGTGTCACCTTGTTCTGTCTACCAAGTTCGTTTAATGCTTGGACACCATTATAGACCAGTCTTGAGTCCACTAGTCCATAGTTTACTTTATATATATATATATATATGCATATATATATACTTGTATAGTAGTCACCTGATATGCAAAGTAAGTTGATAACTATTCAATGCCAGCTTTGCAACGACATGATATAACATAAAACTTGTCCTATTGAGATTTATACTGGTTGTAGAAGTTGATAATTTTAAAGAAGAACCGGTATTATAAATTGTTTTAATATTCCAAAAGTGAATATGACTATGGCTGTCTATTTATCACGTTTTCACGGCTTTAATATTGCAAAGCGTTCAATGACATTTGATAAGGTCGTACTTTGAAGTGACATAAGAGTTTCCGCTAATCATGAATTTAATAAATAATACTTATTGATGTTTTTGACATGAAACAAGTTATGAGAGAGATATCCTCGGATAAAACATTATTTACCTACCTACATTTTTGGCCTCATGCAGTTCTCCAATCCGATCACTTATGTCGAACAACACATGATACAATTCATTTTAAATTCTAAATTGAAGTCATAAATACATGCTACCATCAAAAACCCATACCATCATACTTATAAGTATTTGCGCCTCTATTCGGGAACGCTAAGTGATGTTGTAGCGACTCGTAAGCGAAATTTCTCATCCCACTCCTCCGCACGACGCGTAATGTGTAAGAGCGAGATGAAAAATCTGGCTCACGAATCGCTACAGAATCACTAAGCGTTCCCGAATAGAGGCGCTGTTTGTTGTACTTCCAAAAGAATATACTCGTACAGACAAAAATAAAAGAGCCATAGCTATGTTCTTGTTCTATTTCTTTTTTTAGATTTTCACCATTACTAAATGGCATCGGACACCGATAAGCGTCAAACCAGTTTCCCTCAGTTAAAATATCCAATTCTACGCGATGAAGAACCGAAGACACCGCAGCAGTGGCTCAAAGGCAAAAGGGTACAAGATGGTGCCGAAGACTTTTGGAGGATTCACGATTCACTTTATGACTTAACTAAATTTATTGACTCTCATCCTGGAGGCTCGGAATGGATAGCTGTCACTAGGGTACAATCCTTTAATTAATATAAAATAAAAAACTATGGTCATGTAGCAGGTTTTCAACACACTATTAAGTTGAATTAAGGTCCGCCTGTTCAAAAAAGCCTATCCCTATCTGGGTAACACTTTTAATTTGGATTTTAAATACAAATAGACAGGGTCTCTATTAAGTAAGTGTTCCATGATAGGAGACAGACTCTCCTCAATTGGTGTACAAGCAAAAAAGCAAAGACGAACGGACACAGATCCGCATTTTTGCCTTATCCATAAATTCTCCGTATCCATCTTAAAATTCCAACATATACATTCTCGTATAGCATAAGAGGCAGAGATTGAACTTCGTCGATTTTTAAACCCGCAACGTTTTCGAGCTGGTAGCAGCCTGTCTTCCCCGAGCCAGTACCAGTTTTTAAAGTTATGAACTTTTTTTAACCGATCTAATTCAATCTTCAAACTTTATTCCAACGACTCATTAATTAACTTAAGTGAGCGTGGGTATATTGTCTTAAATTGTATTTTATTTGTAATATTTGTATGCTCGCTCATTCATAAGTTCCTTCCAATTTTACTTTCGATTATTTTCTTTAGAAAATTGTCATTTCGTAGCAAGTGCCCTAGCCAGTAACTTTTAGGCTGCGTAATCCACCAGTAGGTTGGGGAGGTGGATTTTTTCCTCGCACATGCTTAGCTGCATCGCACAGCTCTGGTGGAAACGCAGCCTTATCTTCTCTCATTTTCAACCATCTCCAGCAGACAACCTCGCACTATTGCTTGGACAGTACCTATACGTTTGTTCAATTTTCTGTCTAAGGTATCTATCTACTATTCTCTTCCAACAATCTAAAAAGCACTCATACAGTCTCGATTATTAATTACCTCGGTCAAGGTCTTGACAAATTACATTGCATTTCATTTTATAAAAAATGCGCGCATTCAGTGACCACAAATATTTTAAACCATTATCATTTTGAATTATCTTACAATTGAAACTTATTTCAAACTTCCTTCTGCTATTAAACCCTTAGTTTTAAATTACATCCTAATAACATCTTTCAGGTCTGTATTTAGCACAACATCCGCCGCTACCATAATAATTTTACGGCAATGAATACTTAATTACTTGATGTGTCTGAAACAATGTAGTCGGTATGAAGTCATTGCAATTTTAAAATAAACAAATGTTAAAGTAATAATTGTATCGTTATCCAGGGCACTGACATAACAGAAGCTTTCGAAACCCATCATTTAAAAGGTCACGCCGAAGCAATTCTACCAAAATATTTTGTGAAAAGTACCGACGTACCAAGAAATTCACCGTTCACATTTAAAGAAGATGGATTTTATAAGACCCTCAAGTTAAAAGTATTGGAGAAGTTAAAAGACATCCCTAAAGATGCAAGAAAGAAAAGTGACTATGTTACTGATAGTCTGCTGGCAGTATTTGTAATTGTCACTTGTTTATCATGTTGGGTGATGACACAGAGTATTTTAATTGGTTTAGCATTGATTGTGCTCAGTGGGTTCATTTTGTCAAGCGTCGCCACTTGCTCACATAATTACTTCCATAGAAGTGATAATTGGAGGATGTATATATTCAACCTTCTCGGCGCTTCTTACTCGTGAGTATTTATATCCGTTTATTTATACGTTTCGCATGGGATCAAATGTTCCGTTAGATCGTTTATAAAGATCCGTTAGAAAAAAAATCAGACAGTCTTATCAAAAATTGTACCTACTGATGTACTAAATTTTGGATCAATATCCAATCAATCCATTCGGTTAATTAATTTTATTGAACTCAGCCTACATATTCAAATGAATTCCTAAGTCTAATTGTTTCTGTACGAGTATATAAACGTGATCATTCTTAAGGCGGAAACATACTTACGTGTCGTGGAGTATCGTGACGCGCCAGAAGCATATCGGTTTCATACATTTAATATGGTTAGGTACATATTTGCATGTCGTGTACTTACGTGTCGTGACGTGTCGTGACGTGTCCTGACGCGCCAGAAGCATATCGGTTTCATACATTTAATATGGTTAGGGACATATTTGCATGTCGTGTACTTAATTGTCGTGGCGTGTCGTGACGCGCCAGAAGCATATCGGTTTCATACATTTAATATGGTTAGGGACATATTTGCATGTCGCAAAATGCAAATATGTCCCTAAATTCGAAAAAATAACCGTAGAAACCAGTTTCATATTTTGAACAATAAAACGTCATGACCGCGGTTGCATTGAGATCAATTAGCTAGCCAAACTTGATTACGTAAATATGTTAAAGCATAGACCTAGGTAGAGACATATGCCTCAATCAAACTCCAATTCAATACCCAGATAACATCTTAATAACAGTAACTTTAGACATGACTTGGATTATGATTGATTACCTATACATACCAAGTCAGATAATGTCATCTTTACCAAAAAGTTGTTTTTTTTTTATTCAATGCCTAGTTGCCTATTAAACTTGTTCAACTGGTATTTTTCTCCAGCCTGTGGTGGCAGTAACAACCTTTATATTCTCAAAATAATGTTCATATTTCAGACCATCGTATAAGCGACATAACAAGCTTGAGAAAGTAATATAATGTGAATATTGTTTTTTGATTGCTCTGATCGTTATTATAGTATTAAAAGCAATTTTCCATTAGACTGGTTAAAAAATTAACATATTTCTGTTTCAGAGACTGGCGAATATCTCACGCAATGTCACATCACTTGCACACAAACACGGCTCAGGACATTGAGCTTAGCATGCTAGAGCCCTTTTTATTGTACCTATCTTATAAAAATAAGAACATTTTACAGCAATTGGCCGCTTTTTACTGGCCTGTAGTATTTTTAGTTGGACTTGTTGTCCAATTCGTAAAGGAGTAAGTTTCAATTCTTATATATTTCATATGAATTCACATAAATACTTATAAGGAATTATGCTTATATAATAATAATAATACTTATAAATACTTATAATAGATCCTGGGGTCTAATTAGCAACTCGTATATATCGCAACTCGTCTATGTCACATTTGGTCTAAATATCTGCTGGTTTAGTTGCTGGTGCTACTGATGAGTTGATACTTAGGCCAGTTGCTACTCAAAAAAAATTTTGGACCAGCAGATATTTAGACCAAATGCGACATAGACGAGTTGCGATATATACGAATTGCTAATTAGACTCCAGGATCCTATCCCATTTTTATAACCAATGGGCTACTTGTACGCACCATAAAATAAACGCAACAGAGGATTGCGAGTAAGGAAATGTCAATTTACTATTAGAATTAAAAACAAGACTTAAGAGTAGCCTTGAATAACATATGTATGTACTACTTAAAGAAGAATTACATTTTTATTTCAGAATTATACTCTCAGCAACGAAATTTGAAGGGAAATCTTTGAAATGGCCTAATGTCATACCGTTTCTTGTGCCGGCTTGGATGTGTTGTGTCGCCTTTGCAGTCGGCCTCTCTGTTTACTGGGCGTTACTTATCTGGCTAGCAACCCTGTTTAGTGCCAGTTTCTTCTTTGTAACGTATGGACTAACAGCTGGACACCATTCGCATGATAACTTTTTTGAAGGAGACAAACCGAGGTAAAGTTGTCTTTGTATGACTAGCTTCTACTTTAACATTTCTTTATAATTACAATCTGTCTTAACCTTAGGTCACATTGGTAACGTGCCTTTAAACATTGCTGAATCTCTCCTTAACTACATAAAAGAAGAGTCAGTAAAAATTCTCCACAATTAACTTGCTGATGAGTACCTAACTTGAATTTATTTCATCTACATTAAAAATTGTATCATAAGTTATATAACAAGACCGTTAAAACATAAGGAAATGTATTACCTCTCTAAATAAATACAAGGTAATTTTATATAGACAGAGAAGTTATAGAAAATGAAGTGAATCAAGTTATTATTGAATATATTACCGAGATCAGGGACGAAGGTGAAGACAATGTCGTCGACATTAATACAAAAATAACTGACTATCATTATTTGTACGGACGTGCGTTATTCTCTATATGGCATGTTTAACTTTATGATGGACGTGTGGAAAAAAACTCGGGCACAGTGCGATTTTACGAGAAAATAATAAAAAGTACCCTATGTTCATACCTTCTGCCAAAGGATGATGGGCAGATTGGCCTATTAACCAACAAGGACAAGCGATATGTCACTGGATTGCTTATTCTAAGTTTTAAAACTTTTACTATGGCAGGTAATCCCAAATCTTTGTGTGAAAAAAGTAGTAGTGTTAGAAAAATTGTAGTCATTTGATGGTATATCGATATTTAGCTGTTTTCTCATGTGTATTGATAACACGCTTAAAAACCGTTGTACCGAACTAAAACCCTATGACAGTAAAAAAAATACTTATTGATGGAATGTTTTTATTTTGCCATAACTTGTTTCATACAGCGATTTAAGATTTCCCGCAATACAAAAAGTTGTACAATATGAAAAACCTTTCAAATGTCATATGGCTTGTCATTATTGGTTTTTAGGCCAGTGTCCATACAAAACTGCCCATCATTCTTTCATACATATCGGTTTAGTCGTTGATCCGGGAAAAGAAACAATAAGACGAATATACACTCACGGATAATATAAATAGTAACCATTTCCAGAGCGGATTTTGTAGACTGGGGTCTTCACCAGTTGGACACCATCGTGGAAAGGATTGACAACGCCGCCAATCACTTTAAATCTATCACTCGCTTCGGTGACCACTACCTCCATCACCTGTTCCCAACAATGGATCACGCTGAGTTAAGCTACCTGTACCCAACGCTGATAGAGCATTGCAAGAAATACGAAGAAGAACTTCGAACCACGACGTTCTTTCACGCCCTCCTGAGTCAAAGTAAGCAGCTGATGAGAACCAGGCCACATGACTTCAAAGCTCGCCATAAATATTAACTTTTTGACTTCAGGCCATGAAGCAGACAGTGCCACCAGCGCCAATCCCCTAAAAAAGGACCCTTTTAACTGTATAACTTTTTCGACCCGAATGTTCGGACATGGTTATAGCTTAAAATTAATTAATAGGGAAGATGCAAATTTTTTTTTCATCTTATATTGGAAAGCGCTTAGTAATAGAAACCGATCTGTGTACGCAACACATAATTATATTGTTTATTTTATGAGTTTTATGATGCTTTGAAAAGTCACTGTTCATACCACTCGCAAAAACACTCCATACAAAATGTACGCCAACTATGACGACACAGCATTCGTTAGACTGTATAAAATGTATGGCGCTTAAACGAAATCTACAATTATTTCCGAAAATACTCGAAAACCTCGTAGAAATAAAACATAATAATAATAAATCAGGGGACAATGAATAGTCAAAATGATCTGCTTTTATCTGTAATATGCTTTTGTTTACATTTACTTTCATAATATATAATTTAAACCTCATTTTGATTTCATGCATCTTCCCCATTGACTGTGGAGCCTTTGACACCTTTTACGTGGTCATTCTTTTATGTCATAAGGTGAAAGGGTTAATAGGATATGCCGCTAAATATAACTCCATATACTCAGAGTTTCTGCCTAGATTTAAACTACAAAAGTTTTTTTTAGTAATTAAGCTTATTTGTTTGTGTGCATATGTTTTGAGTTTTATGATAAGTTTATACCTATTTTGTAATAAATTACTTATACCTAAATTAAAAAAAAAACTTAGATATCAAACATAATGACATGATAAGAAAACAGGCCTAGTGCACCTCTAAGATAGTCAACTTTTGTCTCCCCCTCCTTTCAAACCTCTAGGACCACCTGTTTAGGATGTGCGTTGTCTGTAAGCAAGTCACGGTACTGTTTTATATGTATTGATAATGTAGACGTACTTTGGTGTAGGTATTTGTGACGGATTTTTTGCACAAAGCGAAATCCAGTTGGCCGTGAGTTGAGTGTGACCTATTTTATCAGATTTCAGGTTTTCCGACTGACATTATCATTAACTTATCGATCATTACTGCAGACCTCTTATGAATAATAAACCTGTTATATTATAAACTAACACGTGTTCTTATTTCTATTTTTTTTGGATAAAATAAACGGGAAGTTTACAACTAACTTCTAGAATATAGGTATTGTTTTGGCGGTAGAGGAGGGCACGTAACTCAAACATATGAATCACACTTGTGAATGCTACACATTCTTCAAAATATGCGTTATATGGGTCTAGTTTGAAAGTGGTTTATTTCAATTTTGATAACAAATAAAAAACATGTTGATAATTTATTTGGATCTAATCTACTTTGACTTTCTGGCATTTTGCGTCCAGGGAGATTAAAGTTTAACCAAGTAATTTTTTTCCAATATATTTTAATATACTTAATGAAGTTAAATGTGACCTCGGGTAGTTGATTACTTATAACCTGTGTCTGGGGTGGAGCGCTGATTGCCGAAATACAGGTTTTCACCTAGTTTGGCAGCATTATTATAATGTTGTTCATTTACTAGCATTATACATATAATGTCATTTTTATATACAAACACGTGTTTTTGGTCAATAAAGATTATTATTATTATGTATGTCCTTTTCCATCACGGGACTATGAGAATCCCGGACATTTGGAAGGCGTACATGGGGCCGAAGCCAACACGTGGAGGCCCTTAAGACAATTTTAATGTGAATATGATGTGACACCAACCGGCGATATACTATAGACGTGTGCACGCACGGACAACCACTGGTTAGTGTAGGACTATAGTAAGGCAATGGATACAAACCGAACTAGACTATGTGGATGAAATGCTGTGGATTGGCTAACTGGGCTATGGAAGCGACTATGGCGTCTGCCTGGTAATCGTCTTTATAAAAACGGACAAAATGGCAGACGGTGACCCGCCAACTCAATTGCATGGGCCCCCTAAAATAGCCGCATATACAGAGCAGCAAGGGGGCAACAATACCCGAGCGGCTAAAGGGCGGAGATGTGTTCCTGAACTTTAAACGACCGTCTCATGCGGTGCCCACTCACCCCTTACGCAACACATCCTCCTTTCGAGCACAAAGCTCTTGCGACTCTACTCTGACCGGCCGGTAAAGGCAAACCAGAAGTGAGGGTCTATTCCTCATCACTGTTCACTCCAACCAGCTAGTGAAGGCAAGCGGAGATGAGGAATAGGGTCTTCCCTCGGGAGCACTCAGGTCCGTGGAGTCGCTGCTCTCCAACAGCTCGCCACAAGCTGCCCTGCGGTGACTTATTGCACTGGTAACACCAGCGAGCGATGGGGTCGTCACATCCCTACGCTTATTATTATTACACTCGATTGCGCGTTAATAAATATTTGTACTAACAGTGTAATACCAGGGCGATTTGAACTTTCAAATATTGATTCAAAACAGGTAACAACTATATTTTAAACCTTGATTAAAATATAGTTGAAAAAAAATAAAAAAAACACGCTTTAATAGCAAACCGAACTAAAAAGTACAGAATAATTTTTAAGTATGATGAGTTTGTGTTACAGTAATAGAAATTCCAACAATCAAATATGACCAATCAATTTGGGATCATCAGTACCAGCCGTAAAACGTCCACTGCAGGATTCAGGCCTCCCCCAAAAGTGGGGGGATAAGCCACAGTCGCCACGCTTGGCAGGCGGGTTGGCGACCGCAGTTGGTCATGATAGTACTCGAAGGACGCTGCTAACTTATTATATTATTTTTGAAACTTAAATTGATTAAATGTCTTCACACAGTTTGTCACTTTGTTTTCATTAAACTTGTGCTAACCTACACATTACCGCCTACGATAACCGACAGTCAGTCAGATCAGTCAACCACCAAGCTAACTCAATTAGAACAAAGTACTTTATTTAATGTACAGTGTCGCGATTACAGTGGTTCATCCACTCTTGCGGCACAATCATTTATTTGAAAGAAACACCAAAAGTTCTGAACATTTGTTAACAGGTGCTCAGTGGTCTAGACTTGGCCATTAGTATCTACGCTAAAAGCTACGACAAACCATTGGAACTAACCGTTATAGCAGTGGCGTAACGTGAGGGTAAGCCGGTGTATAATTTCTATTTTTAACCGACTTCAAAAAAAAAGGAGGAGGTTCTCAATTCGGTTGTGTTTCTTTTTATTTATTTTTTATGTTTGTTACTTCAGAACTCCGTCATTTATAAATCGATTCAGAAAATTCTTTTTATAATCGATAGGGTATATCTCCAGTTTGGTCCCGTTGTAGTCAAAGTCGAGTTATGATGAGAGGATCTATGAGGAATCGATGGAACTCTTCAAATATTATAGGAAAGTATGTATATAGCAATTTTAGTATTTTCTATAATAACTCAAGCAGTTACGTTCCAAAAGCATTATTCGGTGAAGTGGAACTGTTGATGAAGACCATAGATGATAACCGGAAATCCTAAATGTTAAGTATTTCACAGGTGGTGATTAAATTGCTGTATAAAGTTTTGAAGCAACTTATGTCCATCAAAATTCATGTAGTAAAATTGAAAAACCAGGAGAACTCCTCAACGATTGATATCCTTGCACAAGTTTGCAACAGTTTGTAAATGGTGATCAGCAATTGGCATTATGCTATTGTTACTTGATGTAGTAAATGTGCGTCGTTAAATCACAGGATACTTCATAAAAAAAATGTGAAAAAAAAACTTACTTTTCAAAGGCTATTTGAAGTCGGTTTTTTTTTTATTTTATAAAGTATATGATTATTATTTATTAAACATTTCCTTGATTCAACCCTCAACTTTAATTTAGAAATGTTATCTTACCTATATATTCCTTTTATTAACTAACCGGTTGGCGTAGTGGTTACAATGTTGTAAATTCCAAACTAGAGGTCACGGGTTTGATTCATGTCCGAGTAAGATACTCGTATCGTAAAACATACTTGTATGTATTAAATTTGACTTGGCAGTCTGGGTATTTGTCACTCACTGACCTAAGATGCAGGTGACCTTAGTTTGGGCTGTTGAGTGCGGCGTTATTTTTTTATTTATTTAATTATTCTTTTATCCTTGTCCAAAACCTGAGGTTTTTTTGTTTGTACAAATATACGCAATACCAGCACGTCTATTCGGGAACGCTAAGTGATGTTGTAGATTTCTCGTCTCACTTTTCCGCACGACGAGTAATGCGTAAGAGCAAGATGCGAGTCTCGCTCGCGGGTCGCTGCATTATCACTTAGACGTTCCCGAATACGCCCAGGATATCTTTAAGTTAATAACGACTAAATAATGTTATTATAACGAGTATCATTATCATCCAAAGCCCGTTGCAGACCACGGCTTGACTTGGTAATTAACAAGAATAAATTGAACAATTTAGTATGTTAAAATTCCAAGTTGATAATTAACTCTGCAATACGTTAAGATACAATTACAAAAATAAGCTATTCAAACACAAATTTAATTTAATAAAGAAAGTTTAAGTAATATCCACAAACCTTGAGACAATGCTCAAGAAACTTGAAGGAGAGAGACACTTTCTAATTTGTAACCTTAGAGGAAACAAATAGGGTACAATGCTTTCCTTTTAGCGCGAATCCGTGAATAGAACTCCGATACGAAACTTATAGTAGCTTACTCGTATTCTGAGGACTTTTTTGTAAAATAAAACTGTCACAGGTTCGTATCGTACGCGCTTCGTAGTCCTCGTTTAATATAGTAACAATCGCAAGTCAATGATTATTTTTTTACTTTGAATGGCTTATCAAATATTCATGCAGCTATGGCATACAAAATAGAATTGATACGTAATTGTATTCTAATGCAGCCTTAACAAGAACGACATATTTAACCATATAGACTTATTCTAAAGGCATTTTTCCTTTTTCCATACATTTATTACAATCAGAAATTCTAGTATAAAGGAATTGGTGAAGCCTATTGTTTGCTGATAGACCGAGCATATGAGCGGTATGTACCCTCATAGGTAGGTTAAGACAGCCCCTTGGTAGGTGCCATAGAATGATCATAGGGAGATATGGGTAATCTCGACTCCAAGCAGTTTTTTGAAACTAAATCCGGCTTCGCTTTCGGAACCGACTCCGCTTAATGATTCTTCAACTCCTTTGCATCCTTTCACTCTTTATTATTATAATTATTATTATTATAGTTTTTTTAAACTACGTCTTTCTCTCCAAAGAGGTTTTGCGGCACGGGCCAAAGCCCAGTGCTTACAAGTAATGGTAATTACGTATTATTATTAAATCAACTCGATCCAGACCCGAGCGGATTCAATGGTTTTATACAGTACTGATTCCGCTTCATGACTCTTCGACTCCTTTGAATCTGTTGACTCTTTTAAAAGTCGACCGATCCGACCCCGATCTGCGCCCGCGGCACTGATATGAATAGTCGTAGTCGATTCCCTGGATTCCATAAGATTTGGAAGGAACCGTTAAGGGATTCGGATCCGCTTGTGGATGCGGATTATATACATCTTGGAGGCGGCGATGCAGACCCAGGTGATGTGGCAGTGGGACGGCTAGGACGCTGCTATGAAAGACTGACAGTTGGTCGCTATATTAAGAACACAGGTGGACAGCAATCTTTGACCGCCGAAGTCTAGCTTCTGCTAATGAACTGCCGCCACACCCGGACACCTCACACATTAATGACCCGCGGGCCCAGATTGATCGCCCTTAAAATCCGGCCGCCTAGGCTAGGTTGGCCATGAGGCTGGTCCGCCACTAGCAAAGAAAACTTTAATAATCCAGGGAACAAGATATTACCAAGCATACGAACATAATTTCAAGCTTGACATTGACCTTTACGCCTATGCCAGACGGTTTAAAGAATGCCGTCCCGTGTAGCTACTTATACTTTATAGGTACCTATAATTTTTATGAATACACCAACCAGTTGTGCCCACTATTACGTAAGAGCAGAGTATCTTTACTGTCATCTTAAATTTAAATTTGTTGTTTTTAGGGTTCCGTACCTCAAAAGGAAAAAAAATACCATATAGGATCACTTTTTTGTCCGTCTACCTGTCTGTTTATTTGTAGACAGTCTTTTGCAATAACATAAATATTTGGTCCTAAGGAAGACCTAAAGAAGGTCCCATCTTCCTTAACCCACATGTTAAAATGCGTCAGGACTTTTCTTGTGATACCTGTTCAAACAAGCTGACAAACAGACGAGCAGACAATCGTTAATTTTGTCAAGACACTTAAGTCTCAACGACACGCCATTTCTACAGATTTTATATTTGTAAGAATAATCCAATTCGAGAATAACATAGCTTAGACAAAACGATCACGGCGAAAATCCTAAGAAATACTTGCAAATAAAAGTCAGTGGTTTTTAGAGGCGCTATCGTTTCTACACATTCAGTGATAATTAAGTTTATTGGGTTTTACCTAACATCACAAACTACAAATTAAACAAGTTTTTTGCCGATTCTATAATTAGACTAGACGTTTCGTTAAGGTGAAAAATAGCAGAGCAGGTAGATGTTCCATTTCTGCAGCACTGTAACACCATGCCCACGCCCAGCCTTCCTATTTTTAGACAAATTATAATTGAATTGAATTTGGATTAAAACAATATTCTTTTTTGCACTTGAAGGTAAATGAGGATGTTTTTATTATTATTTCCC
This sequence comes from Tortricodes alternella, assembly GCA_947859335.1. Lineage (NCBI taxonomy): Eukaryota > Metazoa > Arthropoda > Insecta > Lepidoptera > Tortricidae > Tortricodes > Tortricodes alternella. The sequence continues at coordinate 9,922,703 of OX401979.1, read as the reverse complement.
TTAGAAACTTACTGGTCCGCGAGCCAGCAACAGATTTTCATAACCAATTTCCTCCCGGGCGATAAACTCGTAAAATGCTTCATGGTTGTATTATGAAGTCTCGTCAACGTCAACTGGAGTTTTGTGGGTGGGTTGAGCAGTGGTAACCTCAAACGGACGTAGGTAGTTTTTTTTAAATAATTTCATCCTTATCGATAATTTATCAGATTATAGCTAACCCAATATCTTGAAGAAACAAAAACGTCTGCCGACTATAAAGAGTACGATTATACATCAGAACATGAACACCGACGGAAAATCCACCATTTTTGTTCTACAAGATATTGGGTTAGCTATAATCTGATACATTTTCTAAAGCATTTTACATATTATCGCCCGGGAGGAAATGATTGACGAAATTTGTACCTGGCTTGTGGACTATACTAACATAGATATAAGTATTTTCACTGTCATTAAAACAATTATGGTTTCGTCTTAAAGAAATGAATTATTGTTGTTATTATTATGAAACTGACCAAAATGTATGTATCTAAGTGTATAGTGACAGTAACGTTGTAATATTTATGTATTTTAGGACCTACCATGTTGCTCCAAGTTGACGTATAAAATGTCATTACTTACGACGCCACGCCATATCAAACGTTTTTGAATCAAACTTTTCTATGATCGGAGCGTGTAACGTATAGCGGGTATATGCCAAAGTACCAACCCAGCCTGGCTTCGCATTGGTGCTTATGATGATGATACATTTGAACCTCCTTCAAGATATTACTCTAGATGATGGTGAAAACCAGCGTTTGTAAAAGATGATGATCAATAATAGCTATTGTTACTTAATGTAGTAAATGTGTGTCGTAAAATCATATCATAATAACTAAAATGTGAAAAAAACTTACCTTTCAAAGTCTATTTGAAGTCAGTTTTTTTTATTATTATTATTATAATATTATTATGTATTGTTATCTTCAATGTAAGAAACTTTTTTATACTTACCGATTTTATTATAACTATGTATAGATAGATATTTAAAGATTCAGGTGACACGTTACTATATTGTGTAAATCTTATAGGTGAATATATCCACAATATGTATGTGTATATCATAGGCATCCATTTTAAGAAGATAGCGACATAAGTTGCGAAGTTGCAACCTGCGAAGGCTGAACGCCTGCGAAATATATTTTAGCAATGTCACTTGCAGATAAAACGAGCGTATGGACAGGGTAAGCGCTGTTAATCATATATTTTTTACCCGCCTTCAAATAAGAAGAAGGTATCGATTCGACCCGTATAAGGGGTCGTCCACAAATTACGTAACGCAATTTGGAGAGAGGGGGGGGTCTGGCCAAGCGTTACGGTCCTGCTACGTTGGGGGAGGGGGGGTTCAAGGTCGATGTTACGTCACGATTTTATAATATTGCACAATTAATGTAAACTCAAGAAATTATAATTATATTATTAAGAAATGGAACCAAAATACGCTCATAGATGATTATACCTCGCCCAATGTAAAAAGAGCGCCGAATTACCTGAATATTAGGCACAAACTTTTTACAAAGCACCTGTTACGTAGCGGAATGGAGAGGGAGGGGGATCCCGGCTAAGCGTTACGGTTCTGTTGCATGGGGGGAGGGGGGGGTCAAAAATTTGAGAATTTTGCGTTACGTAATTTGTGGACGACCCCTAAGTATATTTTATACAGCCATTTACTCGTATCTGAGCAACAACTAATATTATGAACTTGAAATTTGAAATAGGGTAGAACTTGCGTGCCCCCATATAATATTACCTACAGAAATAAAATGTTCAAATATTTGTAAAAGGGTTGTATTGGGTAGGGGTAATATAGTAGTGGGTAGAATTTTGAAATTCAAGAAATAGTGTCAAAGAGGTGTCATGTGAAAGGACTTTGTTAAAGCATTTCATTTAATCACTCAAGTTTCTTTGAAATGACATTCTTAGAAGCTTGAATTCTACAAGTTGACTTTTACCTCAGGTCTCACATAGGTCACGTAGGTATGTAACACTTGTCACCTTGTCTACGACCAGGTATGTAACCCAAGCAGGGTAATGAGATCTTAACGCATAAAATTAAGATATTAAGCTGTAAAGTTGAAACGAGTCCTGAGCAACTGTACCCTCATTAAGGCGCCTCATATTTTCTCCTGCTAATACCCTAACACCCGGACAAATCACTCGGTATGGTGCACAAAATACATACTTAATTTTGTGGAAAATTTCTATGTAATATAGCTATCACGATTTTTCATTGTTTTGACGGAACCTGAATATAATAAACACATTTTTTGGCATATTTCAGCTACTATATCTTACAACTCCTCTGCTGCACCGGGAGTGAAGAAATAGCATAGATTGCGTGCAGATGCTTATCATCCTGGCATGTCGTAATAGTCGACTAAGGGACGGGTCCTCTTCAACATGGTGGACTATTTGTATGGGCGATGGGCTGATCACCTGTCACCATACGATTCATCATACCATCTTAGGACTAATTAATCGAACGTGGCCACAAGTAGTCTTGTGGCTCTGCCCACCCCATTAGGGATTTCGGGCGTGATGCTATGTATGTATGTATGTATATCTTACATGCCCGCTTTAATATCATTCGTGATCTTAATATTGTTCTTGTTACAAATTCAGTACCCTAACTAGAGGTACCGTCGCGTCGGTCTAATAACCTCGTTAACTGTTGCGTAATGTAATGATAAATCCTCGGAAGTGTACCTTAGAATTAACAGGCGATTATATTGTTGGTGAACACCAGCACGAAACACATTTGCGGACCATACCCGACCCATAAATATTCATAAAGTCCGGACCTCAACCCGAACCTTTAGCCCGCTCGTAAACTCCCATGAACCTTATACAGGAATAAAATGCGACCGCTGAACACCTACAATTCAAAAATACATTTTTAAATCCCATCCCCTTGAGTGTTGAAGGTCGTTTATTCATTCAAATTAAGAACGCAAGCGTAGATCCAGCCAGCTAGTTAAACTTAATCCTTCCTGAGGGCGGACGATTAAAAAAGATTTGCGATCTCAAGTTTTTTAGGGTTCCGTACCTCAAAAGGAAAAAAGGAACCCTTATAGGATCACTCGTGTGTCTGTCTGTCTGTCTGTCTGTCCGTCTGTCACAGCCAATTTGCTCCGAAACTACTGGACCGATTGATTTGAAATTTGGTATACATATGTAAGTCGTTGACCGCAACATGGATGCGTAACGTTAACAAATAAATTTTAAACGTGGGGGCCACTTTTGGGGGGTAAATTAGAAAATTAAAAAATTAAGTTACGCTAACTATATCGTGTGACATATCAAATGAAAGGGCTTATTGTGAGGATCTTAAATATATTTTTTTTGGAATTTTTTGATGAATGGTTTGGAAGTTATTTATGAAAATAGGCGAAAATTGACCATTCCCCCCCCCCCCCTTATCTCCGAAACTACTGGGCCTAAAATTTTGAAAAAAATACAAAAATTAGCTCTTTACCTATAGATTACAGGAAAACCTATGAGAAGTCTATGGTATTTAAAGTAACATAGGAAATTGCAGATAATCATGTATGGAACGGAACCCTCTCCACGCGGGTTTAACTCGCACTTGCCTGGTTTTTTTTAAATATAATTTTGCTATTCGACATACCAAATAATGAATCCAGTCAAATTAAAAACTGGTGGTTTATTTAAAAGGCTGGCCGATTGCGAGAAATACTCTAATTATTTCATAATAGCCTTAATTACTCAACAAAGCTTAGTAATGTACACATAATTAACTCGTTTAACGTTTCATTGTAGGTACAATCATTTTTTAACAATAGCTTCCAAAGGCCGTGGCAAAATAAGGGAACATCTCCTTCCTTATTAAGGAAGGAGATGTTCCCTTATTTTGCTAATTAAGCTATTAAATAGCTTCTTGGCTTGGTGTTTTTCTGACTGTGTGCCACATCATTAGAAAGTACCATGCTAAATTTCAGCATCCACACGTATTTTTTTTAAATATATTTAATGAATTCTTTCATCATTGACAAGACGTGCTTCAAAACAAATGTCTGATCTACATAATTCAAATTCAACATTTTTTTAATGGGTTTATGCACTCGCGCCAAAATAAGTCAAAGCCTTAGCAACTATATACTACTTATCGAAATTATTTGGCACAATTGATACGCAGAAAAGCATAACAAAAGTACAGGATAACATTTCAAGAGACGTTCCTAAGGTTTCACATTTGAATATTCATTAGAAGGAACACGATAATTAATGTAAAGGTGTTGCTGGCTGAATTACGTGAGATTTTGTTCATAATTATTTACGTTATAATTTAATTAAGACACATTACGAGATGCTTTGAGATTCCAGAGTTTGGAGCACATAGCGTGATAACCTGCCTTCGAAAAAGTAATTACTTACCTAAATTATGCTGAAATTTCATATTATTAATTCAAGTAAGTCGTCTACTACTGTCTAAAATTAAGTAAGTACTCGTTAGTAAAATGGCAAAGAGCTCTAATTGAGTAATTTTCAAACATACGTAATTGTCAGTAAATAAACAATGATTGTCAGTAATATTGACCACAAAGATCTGAATATTAGGGAAGATGCATATATTTTTTTTTCATCTTGTATCGGAAAGTGCTGAGTAATAGAAACCGATCTGTGTACGCAAAACATTATTATGTTGTTTATTTTATGAGTCATAAAGCTTTGAAAAGTCACTGTTCATACCACTCGCAAAAACACTCCATACAAAATGGACGACAACTATGACGTCACAGCATTTGTTGAATGTACAAAATGTATGGCGTTTAAACGAAATCTGCAATTATTTCCGAAAATACTGTTTTTAAGACCAACATCGTAGAAATAAAACATGCCGTAAATTTGATGAGGATGTCTAAAATACTAAAATCAGAACTAAAAGCGAATATATATTTTTCACTAATTTTAACCCGTAATAAAATAAAAATGAATAGTCAAAATGATTTGCTTTTTTCTGTAATATGCTTTTGTTTACGTTTACTTTCATAATATTGATATAATTATGAAAGTAAACCTCATTTTGATTTTTATGCATCTTCCCCATTGTCAGTTGACCACAAAGATCTAAATAATTGCCTACTTGCGTACTAGTCGTCCTATACTTCATTCGCCTTGTACATTAAAACGATTCTCGGTCTTAGTATTATAAAGCGCCTGTGAATTTGGTAATGTTATCATTTATCAATGTATCTATAAGCGCATGGGACATGCGCACACGTCAGGCGCTAATCAGGGGAACTAACATCCCGTAGGAAACCACTATTAAACCTACTGACCAACTAGATCATTCATTATTAGGTCCCAGGATTAAGTAACTAATCGCTATTATAAGTGTTGATTTGTTTCTTTTGAACGACCTCACGATATTTGATAGAAACATACCTACCTACTTGAGAATCAGAAGAACGGGATAGGATAGGATTCTAGCAGTATTCTTCTCTCAACTAATCATAGTATCCTTGAAAATTGCATAGTTCCCATTGAAGTACCTACTTACAGTCACATACCATAATCCTGCAAAACACCGCTTAGCCTGACTTCAAATAAAGCTGCCATAACTTGCGGGGCGCGGGGGAGTTGCGTAATCCTTGCCTACCTGAAGCCCTACCGTTTATAGTTTTTAACTGTTATATTGGGAGTGGGTTTGGCCCGGTTATATGGAGTCTATATATAGGATATCTGGTGTGCTTATAATTAAATCGCACGTGATAAAGTCGCGAGCATAAGAAAACCTAAGTTTTCCCCAAAATTAAAGTAGCAATAATATATGAAATGATGCTCTTCAATATTGTATACCTACACTGGAAGGTTATCTTTATCTTCGAAGGGTATTCCTTTAACAAACATAATATTCTGACTCATTTAACACACTATCAAAAATCTATTCCGACGGGCCTTTAGTAAATATTCATCTTCAGAGTAGGGTTCAAACTGGAATGTTTTGACTGGCAACCTTTTTTAATATTAAAATCCTTTCAAAGGGGCTCGCACACGTATACTAACTCCCTAAGGAACCGCAAACAGTTCACGGTTTCATTTTACCCTAACGAGTTTACGACTCGGGCTTCCGGACGATTCCACAACTTTAACGAAAAACGTGGAGAACTCTGCCACACATTGACTAACGTGACCTCACCATTGATCCCTGTATGGTACGCGCCAGCTTTAATGCAGTCATGTGCCATCAATGGACCCGCAACACGAGGGCTGTCGCGCCCGGAAATCCATTTGTCTGCGAGACGATGCTTGTTCTAAGCCTGAGGTCTACTGAATTAATATTAATGTTGCTACTTTTCGAATGCTATTGAACAGCTACGCGAAGGGTGAAATTTTCTTCAGAGACTACTTTCAATCCAATTGACAGGAAAAGATAGTAACCGTGTGGGGATGGAAGAACTATTTTAAGATGAGGTCAAACTTGGGAAATTTCAGATTGTGTTTTATCTTACAAAGGAATAGGGTAATTCCACATTTGAACATGTAAAGTTTGTTAAAAAAAAAAACGAAAACATCAAAGGAGCCTCATCTGGATCTTTTCAGCGGAGGTTTTCTCGGAACCGGTGGTAAATGTATTGGTCTTGAAAGGTACTTGTACAAACCTATATTAAATAAATATTATTTGAAGTGTGTATTTTTTTATTAATTATGATATATTTATGAACGATCAAACGCGATTAAACCACCAAAAAGTAAAACTGCGAAGTACGTCTTGGGATATGCTAATGATATAAATTCAGAGGGTAAGTTAACTTCATAACTACATAACATTTATGTTAAGTATCTACTCACCTTTTTTACGTATGTGAATGTAAAGTACATATTTATGAAAGAAATGAGAAAACTTACCTTATGAAAAATGGGCCGAAATTAATTTGTGAATTATTAATTCAAGCCGAATTTGAACGGATATGTATTGACTAACTCAACATTACAAATCACCAAATATAAATGTTAGTTTGTAAAAAAAGTCGCCAAGTGTTTTTTTTTTAATCATAAGGATACATTCTTTGTATGCATTTTTCTCACCCAGGTCATAACTACTTCGTATACTTTGGAGACTGAAAACTTTCCTAGTCCGATCCAAATACGAAGGAAAGTGGTCTTCTAATTCAAAACAAGCAGTAGCCAAAAGTTATGTAATAAATCTAAATTTAAAATAAATTGCCTGATATAAAGTTACTTTATTAAGAACGAAGGGAAGTTAATGAAAGATGTAATAGCATCCATGAGCGTGCTAATGAGATTTGTCATAGAATTTATCTTCTACGACGCTGCCTTTGCTCAGCTCGCATTTGAAAACAACTAAGCCTTGCGAACAAAGTATTTGGTCCCTTTTGCACTATCAATAAGAGCAAAAAGGACAGGGTCATATTCATAAGGATTTTTTTGTTGTAACTATCAGTATATAAGAGCGAGGCTGGTCCCCTCTGATACCGTCCAGCACGTCGCAAGCAATGAAAAGGGATAATTGCATATTCTCATCCATTTTTTTCTCATTTACCTTTCCAGTCCTTTTTTGTAAATTATGTTACGTAGTCTTTTTATTTATGAACGCAAAATGGGATTTTACCGGCTTTATTGAGTTAGTTGTAATCAAAATGCTATTTGGGAACTCATTATTTCATAAATAAGGTCATAAAACAACATACATACATATTATCACGCCCGAAATCCCTAATGGGGTGGGCAGAACCACAAGACTATTTGTGGCCACGTTCGATCAATTAGTCCTAAGATGGTATGATGAACCGTATGGTGACAGGTGATCAGCCCATCGCCCATACAGATAGTCCACCATGTAGGATAGGACCCGTCCCTTAGTCGACTTTTACGACATGCCAGGATGATAAGCATCTGCACGCATTCTATGCTATTTCTTCACTCCTAGTGCAGCAGAGGAGCACATTACAAAACAACACATTATTTTAATAGCCTAATCTGCTTGTTAATGTTCAAGATTTACTTGTACATATATGAATACATTAATTTAATCCTCCTAGATAAGGTTCGGATGGACAAAATGCGAGGAGTCTTTCGGTTTCATTTAACTGTTTTTCAAAACTGCCTCTGAAGAGATACGAACAAAAGCGTATTTGTTATTGTTAAACAAACCCAAGAAACAACAAGAATTACGAAAACAGTGTAACAAATTGTCCGATGGCGAGACTAATGTGTTTTAGCAGTATTTATACGCGATGAAACCAAAAGGTCTCGTAAAAAAGGTTCCTTAATGTGCTGAGTCATTTTCCCCATGACCCTAAAAACGAGTAATTAAGAGTTTCCCCCGAGAACATTGCTGACTTTACCGCAAAGTAAGAATGCAAAATTTTCCACTATTTTCGAAGTTGTCTTGGTGCTTCTTCGCAGATAATTTTGTATCACTGCAGAAGCATTTTTAAATTGAGTTAGTTTTGTTTTAACGTATTTTTCTCAACGTGGTTTTTAAACAATCTACGACGTTTACTAGTATTATTTTGCAAACGAATCTAACATTTTAGTTCAATTATTATACCTACTACATATGTTCGATGACAAAAAGGCAGAATTTTGCCATCTAACATTTACATAATATAATTATAACTTGACAAAATAAGTCCCTACATACATAAAGAAAAAAAAAATTAGACAAAATCAACTTATTTACGTCCCACCGCCGCTTGGGTACATCTCTCGCATGATGAGAGTGCTCGAACGTCCGATCTCAAGGCTACCACTTGAACCTACCATCAACACCCTAATCATAATTCTTGATCAGGCTATTATAAGGGATTTAATTTTTTTTGCTTCTCTGCTGCTCTGGGAGTGAAGTGCTCCTCTGCTGCACTGGGAGTGAAGAAATAGCATAGAATGCGTGCAGATGCTTATCATCCTGGCATGTCGTAAAAGTCGACTAAGGGCCCGTCCTCTCCAACATGGTGGACTATTTGTATGATCAATGGCCTGATCACCTGTCACCATACGGTTCATCATACCATCTTAGGACTAATTAATCGAATGTGGCCACAAGTAGTCTTGTGGCTCTGCCCACCCCATTAGGGATTTCGGGCATGATGCTATGTATGTATGTTATTTTTTTTTAACAAATAATTAGTTTAATAATATAACTATTATAGAATACGTTTGAAAATTAATTTGTGTCCAATAGTTGACGGCGAAATGAAATTCAGGCAAAACAAATTTCGCGAGACTAAATAAAATACTAACGATATTTTTATCTTATGAGGCTGATTGAAAAGATGATTCTAGCAATTTTATTAAGAGCATTAAAATATATTGTAAGGAACTGCTGAAAGCAAATTTCGCGATGCTCACTTTTGAGGTTTCAGAAGACGAATCTGACACCATCTCAAGTCAACCACCATCCATGACACCCATTTAAGTGACACTGTTATAATTGACAAAATGCCCTCCCGCATCGTGCGGTGTGAGGCCACAGCACCACCGACCGTCCACAATGATATGATAGCGTGTGAATCAAGCAATATTAGACTTTTGTATGTATGTCGAAAGAACTAAGACATCAACAATAAGGTGTGAGTAAGCCATGGTGCTGGCGTTTCACGACCTTCCATAAGATTTGTTACACGAAATTGTACTGATAGGCATATCCTTCTTTTGAGATCTTTGATTAAAAGGTTAATAATTTAAGTTCTAAAATTTTATTAAACATTGTTTTTTTTATATTTTTACACATTTTCCGGAATAGTGGCAATATTCTTCGAGAATGTTCTCCGCTGTCCAAATAAACATTTATATCAGTAGGTCAAAATACAAAAGACAAATCTGTGAGATCTGCACATAATAAGGAAGTTAATTGATGCAACGGCAGCTCTCAAACAATGCAGGAACCATATAACGTTTCCTTAACGAAACTCCCACGAAATCAACAATCGATTGTTGCGGGTTTTGCAAGTGTAACATTGTTGGGTTTTTTGCCCCCCTTTCCTATAATGTACCTACTCTTTATAATTCTTACATTCTGCGAGTTTAGGATACAGATTTCATTACAAAAGTGTCACAATAGACCCTTATCTCCGAAATTTGCCAACCCTAAAATATCAAATCATTCGTGTTGACAGGAAGTTAGTTATTACAGGAAAAATAAAATGAAGTTCAAAATATTGTGGTTTTCGGGAACACAAAATAGAACGGAATAGCCTTTGCAGGGTCTTATCACCTTCTACGGTTGCATTGCTCATTGGATACACTTTTAGAGTATGAGAAGTGAAAAGGTATAATTATGTATGCCTGTGTGCGCGGCTACTGAAGGCTCGGGCAAACCAAACGCGTTTGCGGCGCGAACGAGGGCTCGCGCCGTTGTAGAACGGCGCGGGCGGATTTACCATGCCACACCTAAGCGGTGCCGGACCGCGCTACTTTGGTGTGGCATGGTAAATCCGCACGCGCCGTTTTACAACGGCGCCCGCGTTCGCGCCGCAAACGCGCTTGGTTTGCCCGGGCCTTGACTGTGTTTAAAATAAGTAACAAAAACCACGCCACTACAGTCGCAAAAGCCAATATCTAATCCACGGATAGAGTCTGGCAAGCGAATGTTGATATTGGCCTTGAACTAGAAATCTTTATATTCCAATAAGTATACGATTACCTACACTCAGACGTCAGTATATCAGTTGTCAAAATGTGTGATTCGGTGGTTATAAGTAATTTAACTTCTTTGTATGTTATAATGCCGAAACCTATTAGAAGGGCTGTGAGAACCTTATTGGTATAGCTTAAACCCTGGAACTTACGATAACCTTAAAGCGGAATTTTAACAGTTCCTAAGGAAATTACAATAAACAAGTCCCCATCGGACTAAGTTGCGAGCAAAGCTACTAAATAATACATTATTTTATTTACTGACACTGACATAAAGTACGGATTAAAAGATGCATTTAAGGATAAATTCCCCGCACTCATCCCGAGCAGCGAACGATTTAAATATGTAAAAGAGTATGAAGACTGTTTTTTCCTACTATGGTGTTGCTGCACCCCGTTTTTAGGGTTCCGTACCCAAAGGGAAAAACGAGACCCTATTACTAAGACTCCGCTGTCCGTCCGTCCGTCTTTCCGTCTGTCACCAGATTGTATCTCATGAACTGTGATAGTTAAACAGTTGAAATTTTCACAGATGATTTATTTCTGTTGCCGCCAGAACAACAAATACTAAAAAACAGAATAAAATAAATATTTAAGGGGGCTCCCATACAACAAACGTGATTATTTTGCCGTTTTTATAGATAATGGTAAGGAACCCTTCGTGCGTGAGTCCAACTCGAATTTGTTTAAATTTGCCGCCCTGTTTTCAATATCAACATACGCTGGCCAGACTCTAAATTTGCTTACTACCAGTTAAAATTTGACATGTTTTGTATGCGACAAATGTCAATTGAAACCGTAGTAATTATCAATACATCATTCAGCGATTGTCTATTTATGCATCATAAAAATAACAATATTACCATGACCCGAAGGTCACAGTTATAACTGAAGGTAGTATACGAATTGAGTAGTTCAATGGTTGGACATCTCACGTGAACAATAAACGATGCATTAAGAAAAAAACGTGACAACAGAACCAGGAAAGTAAAAAGTTGCTGACCATACTCACGTGCAGAATGAGAGCGGTAATTGTTTGTTTAATTATGCAATGGTTTACAATATTTATGGTTTATAATCATGACGACAAGAAGTGGATTACCACGTGAGTTATTTCAATTTCATAATGTTTCTGATGGCGGTCATTAGTGATTGCGATATAAATCAAATTTTTAATTTGTTTACTCATCCGACCGGTCGTGATTGTTGATATAATTGCTTCTAGTTATGACACCGGTGGTTTAAATAACAGATTGGCGTGGGAGCATTTTTGGGGTTTATATGGAAAGACTACCTTCTGCCCGCGACTTCGTTTGCGTGGAATTTCCCTATTTTTACGGTTCCGTACCTCAAAAGAAAAAAAAAAGAACTCTTATTGGATTCTCGTGTGTCTGTTTCTATGTATGTCTGTCTGTCTGTGTCTGTCTGTCAGTCTGTCATAGCCAATTTTCTCCGACACTACTGGACCGATTGAATTTAATTGAATTTATTTAGGAAAATAGGCGAGAATTGACCATTTTGTCCGGTTTTTTGTTTTTAAACCACCCAATATCAAAGCGAACAAAACACAAAATTATTATTCAAATCCACTGAGTGTTCAAATCATTCAAGCATTGGTTATTGATTATGTGTGAGTTCGAAAGACGGTGTAAAAGTCACTCTAAGGTCTAATGTCAAGAAAGTAGAAATTATAATTATAATAAATCCATCCTACTGACATTACGAGTAAAAATGGTTTGTGTATTCCATATATAGAATATAACCTTATCCACATGCTAAAGTGAAACCTATAGTAAACCTACCTGTTTCCAAGATAGCAGCAATTACTTTGTCTCGGAACATATATTAGGCATCAGTGGCGAAGCGAGAAATATTTCCTAACGGAATCCAGAAGAATTAGAACCATACGTGCGAGTCTGACATTTAGTTAGAGTAACATGGAGTTCAAGCCATAGCTTTCTAGCTTGGTAAAGCCGTCAGGAATCGCCTTGTAGGCAGGCTGCGCCCCTGTTAGGCATGAAAGAAGGCCCTTCAATATGTATGTACCTATACCGAATTTCATCACTGTCGGTTAGATTTCAATCTCATGTATGAGCTTAATGCTTTGGCTATAGGTGTTTACGCTTCACGCTTTCTCATATATCGAATTATCAAAACTATATAAATAGTGAAAACAGCATTAAAATATTTTAATCGTATGGAGAAAACGTTTGCACATGCCAGCACCGCGGGGATCCCAGAAAGAAAGACAAATAAATATAAACGAGAATTTACTTATAATGAAATGTATCTTCGCGTCATTCATTTAATCTCTCTCTACAAATTATAATGTAAATAGATACATAAATACATCACTAATAATAAATACTCGAATACTTTCGTAGTGCTACCATGAATTTATGCAAACCGTTCTCGTTATCGAAATCTATCGGAAATACTGCTTGTTGCCGATAGAAGTAAAAGGGACCGAGCGATAGTTTTCTATTACGAGAACAGTTTGCATAAACTCATGGTAGTGGTACAGGTGGTATGTGAGTCATGTTCGGACATGCGCCTTTCATGCAGCGGCCCTAACATGCATGAGCATGACACAAAGATAAGATAGACCGTCTTATCTCTAAGTGCGTCTCTCTCACACTAGTGCCGACGAAAGAGTCAGAAAGATAAACAGGTTTAATTTATCTTTGTGGCATGCATGTTAGGGCCGCAGAGAGTCGCAGTTTCAAATCAGTTTTTCGGAACTTATGTGCGAAATGCAATTTTATTTACGACTAGCATTTCGGTGAAGGAAAACATAGTGAGAAAACCTACACACATATGCGAACTACGAAGTAATTTAATGGCGTGTGTGAAGTCCCAAATGCGCACTGGGCCCGCGTGGGAACTGCTGCGTAGTCCCTCTCACTATAAGACGAGGCCTGCGCCCAGAGGTGGGAGTGGGACGTCTAAAGACGCGCTTATACATAGGTACATATACTTAAGTACATTTTGGCAGACCTTAAACGCGTGTAACGAGTTAAATAAGTTTATGATTTTGGTGCAAATGGACCTTAGTTATGTCAAAGACTATAAAATACATATTAAAGATTGTAAAATGAGTTCCGATCCGATGCGATGCGAGCTGTTTGGTGGAAATTATGCTTTGATAAGAGATATTTTTTAAATGTAAATAATACAAAATATCTGTCACAGAAAACAATCAAAATTATTATTGTATTAATTGAGATTACTCTTGTAAAAAACATCTAATCCTCAGAAGTAATATGTCATCCACATCATAAAACGGAACCATCAGTTCGCGTCGATAATAGAAAATAAAACGGATTTATTTGGAACAACTACCTAGGTATAAGAATGTTGTTCCTTAACCCCAACTTTGAAAGCCTGCGCATACCGGTGACGAATGACGTCACCCCAGCCTGCGCGAGCGGCGAAAGTTCCACATTCTTGAACCTGGCAGTCAACTATCCTGACACATTGCATCCTGTAGGGATTAACAAAAATCAATTGTCATTTTTCGTTACCGGATATACCTTCCTACTTAGGTACGGCTTCTTACTATTGATCAAGGAATTGTTAAGTATTGTACTTACCACTTTAAAGTAAGGCATTAACTTTACCTGTTTTTTGTTTATTGAAACACTACGAATATACCTACCTAGTCCAGAATAAAATAAAATATTCCCATTTAGAACGTTAAATTTAAATATATTATCATTTTAATGAACGGAGACTTAGTAAAAATAATAGTAACAAAACTACATTTAAAATAATACCTATAATGGACGAATACACAAACGCCACTTAAGCATATCTTGATACCTACGAGAGGTCTGTGCCTCTATTCGGGAACGCTAAGTAATTCGTAGCGATTCGTAAGCGAGATTTCTCATCCCTCTCTTCCGCACGACGCGTAATACGTAAGAGCGACATGAGAAATCTCGCTAGCGAATCGCTACAGATATGATACTGATATTTTTCGCCAAATTTCACTTCCCAATAAACTTATCGCAGTAGTTTCATTTCCCAAACGAATCTTTAGCATAAGTATTTACATTTCGCATATTATTAATTTGGTCAAATTATCATTTGGCATCATTTTACTTAGTCAACTTTTATTAAGACAAACGTTTATTAGGCACACGTTTTTTTTGGCTACTATTAAATTCCAAAAATATGAAAAGAGGGTGGGAAAAGGGAGGGGGGGGATATAAAAGGTGCGTAATCCCCCACAAAGGAGGGGGAGTTAATAAACAAAATAATCGTAACAATTGTATTATGGGTAGGTTAGGTTAGGGTTAAGTAGGTGCCCATAGGATGACGTCGACATGCTGGCGGTTAGGTTAGGTTTCGTTTTTGACTAAATAATACTACTATTTATTTGTTAAACAATAATTAATAATAATTTGCCAAAAATACTTTGCCAACTGTAAAATTGCGATAAGCTGTTTTGACAAATGATAATTTGAGTAAAATGTTCGGTCAAAAATTATGTTAACATTTACAATTAAATAAAAAAAATAACAAGGAATACTTAAGTTCATGATTATCCATTTATTATAACGCACCCTTCAGCATTAGAATACCTAAGCTTTGAAATAGGTATCTGTTCAAATATTCCTAGTGCATGTTACGATGCACTGTCTGTGTGTGCGTGCGCCACTGTCTTCTGCATTTGGGTGACTATTTATTAATGTACAACACGTCTGCGTCTTCGATGTAGTGGTGAGTATCGCGACGATGAATGCATAAGTAGTAGAGGAGTAGGGTAGCGTTGTCGTTTGTAATATTTTTACTACTGAATACCATGAAAATGAATATTTGTGATACTAGAAAATTCAACAGAATTACCGTCTACTACCAGTGAATGGATCTACTGAATGTTGTTGTTGAACGAAGTTAAGGCATATTATTATTTCACGTCAAACTAAGTACCTATCTCCGACAAGAGAGCGCCATGCATTGGAGATAGTTTAGAAATTAATTCTCCTAACTTAAGTTTCGATGTATAAGACATGTCACTAGCTTAATATCTAAGCTTGAACTAATCTCTGAAGAACTTACATAGTATTTTTTTTATGTGCCCAGGTAAATGAACCGCACAGCTACCCAACCCACACAAGCCCGCTTTTGTGTGCGTGTCGTCTTACCTGCGCGCGCGCTTGTCTCGAAGAAAGCCTCAGTTCAGTGCTTACCTGGCGGCCGTCGCGCACGCACCGCCATGTGACAGACTTGTGGCTCCGTGGAGTGTTCTGTGTTACTGTGCTGGGTGCATTAACCCCATCCCTTGTTGTGTTACGGATTTAACGAACGTGCCTACAAACGGTAAGAATTTCAAGTCTTTCTTAAAGTTAATGTGAAAGTGGCAAGGAGTCGTTGTTGACACACTTTTGGTTCAGGTGTGGTGGCAAGTGGGCGCGCCTCTGTGTCAGTAATACGTGTTCGACCAAAATTCCGATCTCGTGGGACCGCTTTCGTACCAACTTTCTTCCGACAAGATTTTTATGTATGCGCTTACACATCTACGGGTGAATACGTACGTAAGTATTGCTTATCCAAGGCATGACAGCATAAATTGAAAGCTGCGGTTTAAAACTAGTTAGCCAATTTAGGTTCCTTGTCGCTTTAAATTATTACTTAGCTAGCAAGTTAGTACGACAAGGTGCTAAAATGTACAAGTAAAGCTACTTTTGAAATTGATCGTGCATTATGAACAAGGCGAAGACATCAACGCGCTTTAATAGCACTTGTTTCCTTATATGTTAAGTTAGCATTCAAAACGGTTAGTTTATAAGTTATTAATTAATTCTACTTTTATCTACAATGGTACGAGTTAAGCTACTAAAATTTGTTATATATGGGTGTTAGTAGATACACGTTCTGTAGAACAACTGTTGGGATTGTCGAGAGACAAAAAAGCAGGCAAACTTGACTATCAACCTTTAGTAGTGGAGAGGCCACTCAAGAAAAAGGTTCAAGTTATTGGACGTTTTTCATGACTAAGGGAATAGATAGGTAATCTATGTTTAAAAGATCACATACAGTAACGTCATTTTTAAAGCATTAATTGCCTAATAAATCTTCCAGCAGCTGAAACTAAAGTCAACGGCCACCGGCTCAGTTTCATGTAGATGTTCAGTGAAGTACTAAAAAATGCGGAAGTAAAAATTTAAGTCCCAATCTCAGTCAAGAAATGTGTAATTGTAAATTATTAACATCAGGCTCATAACCTCACTGCAGGGAACCGGGAAGGCAAACAAGAGCAGCGACCGGATTCACAACGAGAAACTTGTACGCAACTTAAAGTCAACTGTAGTGCCTTTCTTACCATAGGTACCTACTTAATTATTATACAAAAACATAGTTTTATCACTTTCTCGCTATAGGTTTGCTTACATATCCTGTAAGCAGACCTATAGTGTTTAACCTAACCTGTTTCTTAACTAAATAACTAACCCACCTTCCAGAATGTTTAATTGGATTTTATGATTACTATGGGTAACCGTTGCATTTGCGTAGGTATATCCTTGCACTCGTATATGTGGCCAAAATTCCGTAAAATACCATCAAATCTTAAAACACACCCCTATTTTGTGACAATCGTACTACAATTTCCTATCTATCTGAGCTAGTTACAAACAAAAAAGTGCGTCAAACCTAACGTTTCCTCACAGTTTTTGTAGAATCCGCCGCCAAGCAGGGAGCATCTCATGGTGAGGTTGGACCGGTTCCTACGCCCCCCTCCCCCGCGTTATTGCCAGCTACTCACGACGCGGCTGAGTGCACCCCTTTTATCTCCATTTTATGAAATCTGCATTATCACAGTTCTAGGAAATGTCAAAGGCATTTGTGATGAAAATTGAACCTGTTATGAATGGAGCTTATTTTATCTTTTGTAATGATTCAGGCAGTGTAATTATTGACCTGTGCTGTTGCTATCTGAGCTCAAGCTGTATTGTACTGACACCTGACTTTTTTGGTGGAATTCCGCAGCAAATGCTTGGTATTATTTATTCACTAACGTACACAGCGCTTCGCTCGCCGAATGGTGGGTAGTGTCGCGTAAACAAATTGGCTGTTACGGACAGACAGACAGACACACGAGTGATCCTATAAGGGTTTCGTTCTTTCCTTTTGAGGTACGGAACCCTAACAACTATCAAGAGTTGTCAGAAATAAAGCTTGATAAATAATATATTATTTCTGATCGAAATGTCTCTGGTTTATAGTGGGGGACAATCATGAAAACGTTTCTTTTATGTGTGAGTCATATGACTAAAATTATTGGATACATTTATTATCTGCCTTTAACAAGTAAAACCGAGAAATAAGACTAATAGCCAATATTCCTGTGTGGATCTCAATTCTTCGGATAAATAGGTATAAGTTTTCGCAAGAAATTCTGACGAAACTGAGTTCGTTTCAATTCGACCGTACGGCCAATATCAGAATCTTAATAAGCCAAGTCAATGGATAGGAATGTCGTTTATAAAGATTGTAGGTAAAATACATTGCAAATGCATTGGTTTAAAGTAAACTTGTCTCCGATGCCTGCATTGTTTGTTTAACCATGAATGAAATTGGAGTTTAGTCACGTCCTATTATTTTGTTTCAACACGTAATTTAAACCCGTGGAAGCTGCTGAGTATTCAACGTAATCATATTATTTAGCTTAGGTACTTAGTTATAATGAATATACCGATAGCACATCGAATTTTTAATCAAAGTAACAGGAAACTCATACATACTTTATAACTGCGATGAAAAATGCGATCTTCTGCGGTTCAAAAGACCTTATTACGACAAAGTCCCAGCTGCACTGCGAATTTTCAATCTTACAATTTCCTCCGGATAGTCAAAGAAGCTTGTTAAACTAGCACGATCGGCGGAGTGGATCGAGCATGCTCGTTAATTACTCCACTCTGCTTCATGCCTCGTAGGCACACCACATTTCTTGTGAATTCATACATAAGGGTCCATTTTTATATGACTACTAGCCCCGTGCCTGATAGGGTTTCCCATCGGTAACGCCTCATAACTTCAAAAATAAACTTCCATGATACAAAGGTGGTGAATTTTCGAAAATCCTTTCTTATAGCTCACGTACGTTCTACGATTTTATGAAACTCCTTTGTAAAATTTCATGCTTAATGACCTTTAGTTTAGGCTGTGCGTTGTCCGTCAGATCTAGAAGGTTAACAGACTACATTTTTGATTTTCACTTAAATAATCGAGAAAAACGCGAAAAGCGCATCGTTGCCAGCTCAGCTTTGTAAGACAGCTCTTAATACCTACAAGTTGAGAAATACATTCTGTCACGGAATGAGGAGCACATGATGTAGGAAATTTCATGGACCATGACAAGAGCAAATGACCGAAAGTATTTTTCAAAGTGATTGTACTTCCAAGTAAAAAGAGGACTGTGAACCTACGGCTTTTCATACAAAAGGCGATAACGATTTCCACCCCTTAAATGTTAACCGAAGTTCACCAATTTTTGATAGGTTGTCAGTAAGAACCTAAGAAGAAATCTAGGTCTATACATTTCGGTTTTTTCATTATAATCTTTAATTTCAATTTTATTGTTGTTTATGTATTCTCATACCGAACTAATTTCGGCGATTATTTGACTTCGTTTATCTTTAATCAATATTCAAAAACCGTATAGACCTAGATTTTGTTCTGACTGACAACCTGTCAAAAATATATCAAAATCAGTTAACATTTAAGCGGTTGAAATCGTTATCGCCTTTTGTACGAATACGCTGATTTTTGCCGTTGATTCACAGTCCTCTTAATTTACTTTGAGTTGGTATTGTCTGGCAAAAATTACTTGAAAGAAAAAAGAAACCAGCGAGATAACATCAAATTGATTCTCTGAAGCTCATAGCAAAGACTTGGGTCGACGACTCCTTAACAATGCAATACTGTTGTTTGATTTTTATTCTCCATTCGTTTTGAATTTGAAGATAAGGTAACAAAGCGGTGTAAGTAAAATATCTCCGTGTATATATTTGGTAATTTTTAAGGGCTCTCATAATAAGTTTTACCTCTTGCAGCGTATGCTATGAATTAAAATCATCTTCAGATTCGACAAGCTAGTATATATTGTATGCTTAAAGCTTACTCTTTAAAAATCCTATATTTAGATATATAAAATTCTCTATGATTCAATAAAACGCAAGTCGACTTACAATATTATCTGCAGCGACCAAGAACGTCGTTATTTCAATGCATGTAACACTGATTAGAAGCAGCAGAACTTGTTAAATGTAAATGCCTTCATCTGTTTATTTTAACTTGGCGAGCACAAGTTGTAATATTTCTGGGCGTTAAGAAAACAATTACGAGGACTAAACTTTGGAGTTTTGTTAATGCCTGTCACGTCTAGCTTTAAGTTAGAGACAACTTTTGTATATTCTGTTTTAGTACTGACATGGCATGAGTTTCTTTTATTTTACAACTCTACTGTGTATACCTACTTAGGTTTCAGTGAAATAAAACATTTATCTACCCCAAAGAACAGTAAAATCCCAAAATGTTAGATGCACGTGAAGTGTAATTGTTTTGTTATGAGTTTATAAAAATACGTATGCGCGTCAAAGTCAAATTAATTTTCTTTAATAATTACTCAAACTTTGTAGAGTTCGTTTAGAGGACAAAATAAAATATTGTATGGTTAATAAAGAACTAATTGTTGCTTATAATTAATTATTTATTTCAAGCTTAAAACAACATATGTATCACTTAAAGAGGTATCATTATCATTTTTATGTATGTAAGGGAAGCACAAACTGGAGGGCAATCACGATAAAACTATCCATTTGCGGGGCAGCTTATTGTCAGATCAGCCGAATGACGTCCACTGCTGGACATAGGCCTCCCCCAATGATTGCCACAACGACCTATCCTGTGCTGCTCGCATCCAGCGGAGTACCGCAATATTTGCGGTAACCGGGTCTCTCCAGGGTGCCTAGCAAGGTTGACACGCGGATAAATTAAACTGTCTTATCTCTCTGACTATCTCTTTCGTCGGCATTAGTGTGACAGAGACGCACTTAGAGATAAGACGGTTTAACTTAGCCTCGTGTCAACCTTGCTAGGGCCGCTGGAGATTCTTAGCAACCCAGACCCCGCCGTTACCATGAACACGACCTTTGCTTGTGTCTGCATCGTTTTTCGGGAGTTTTGCCATAATCGCCACGCTTGGCACGGGTTGGGTCGGGTTGGCGAACGCAGTTAAGTGTAAATGTACTCGGAGTACACTGCCCATCATCTGGCTACCGTTAGTCGCCTTTTACGACACCCTCGGAATGAGATGGGGGTGGTATGATTATATACCGTACGCGCGTATACGCGACTCTGCTAAATTTAAACCCTTTGGATCGCATAGATCGTGGTAGCCCCCCCAGCATGGCACACATGAGCGACCCTAGCAAAGTTGACACGAGAATAAGTTATACCCATCTTATCCCTCAATGCAGCTCTCTCATACTAGAATCGAAGAAAGAGATGCATTGAGAAATAAGATGGTAATAACTTAATCCTGTGATTCTATCACGTGCACAGGCACGTCGTCAGCTATGGGAGGTACACATTTAATTTGGACCTCATGTTTTTGTATTTATGGTGTAAATTAATTTGTTCGTTCGTCATTGAATGAAGTTACTTGTAAGTTAGCGAATAACGTGGCTAATATCGCTCATAAACGTAATACAAGACATCGTAAAATTGTTAAGTATTACTTGCATAAGTTAACGTAATTGAGAATGACCCAAACACCGCAGATAATTGGCTCGGTCGGGTCAATTTACACAATGACCGTCTGGCCGGTTCCGACTATGGCAGTATTGCTTCAGTATTCTCTGAATTAGCTTTACCTTGTATAAGAACACACATCTGGGAAAAATAAGGTTTGCTGTAAACAAACCGGTTCGTTGTGTATATAGAAGATAAATGGAAATTTCTTCTTTTAATAAGTTTTTGCTTTCTTGTTTCTAGGTATCAGTGTCAAGTAGTGTTCTAAAAGACTCGAGCCTTTTAGCCCAAAATTGAAAACTCTAGGAATCGAAGGACTAGTGATTTTAACAAAGCCGAAGTCTTAATTTTTTTTTAACCGGTTAAAGGTTAAGGCCTTTTTAAAGGTTATAGCTTTTTTTAGGGCGTAAGCCTTATTTAAACCCTGACTTTTTATGAGGGAGTTGGAACTTCCGAAAGAAGTGATTCAAGACCTATGCATGTGTTTTGTGCTTTATGCTGATAATGCAATGGTATACCGCCAATATTGGCCCTTTATTGGGCGTTGTGATAAACAATTAAGTCTTTAATTTAATACACCACACCAAAAATATTTTTTGTTTGTTTAGGTTTGGATGCTAAAGTATATTCTCTATATATTGTGAAGGATTTTTAGCCTTTAAATGTATAGTCTTATAATAAGGTTACTAGCTCCAAGAGTCGAGGCTCGTGAATAGAACTATGCTTGGGGGCTAAAGAGCTTGATAAGCTTTTATAGTCTTTTAGTCATCAAGAATCAAGGCGAGCCTAAAAAGAGCTAAAACACACACACATATTGGAACACTAGTGATCAACTAAAGCAGAATTACTTACTAATTCTACTATATACTAACTAATCAGGCATGCCTCGGAGTAATATGACATTTTAATTCGTTCGCCAACCCTAGTGGATGCGTACACAACGGTTACGAGTCCGTTACAGCGAAGCGGGTCATGCGCGCGGACGCTTTCAAAGCGTCCAGTTTTAGCATGTTGGCATTTCTATACGTATTCTATGCTAGAGACATTTTTGAAGCATAAAGCAGGAGGCATCCATAAAATTGTTAACGAATGGCGGTTCGTGACTCGGCATATTTTAAAAGTAATGGTATAAAATATGTTTATTTTAATCACGAATCGGCCATCAGATACTATAAAACGGCATGCCGAAGTTATTATTACTCAGCCATTAAACGCTATCTTGCTTAGTGACGTAATGCTCCTCTGAATCAGAATGTTGTTTCGCACGACGGCTTCATAGGTCCTGTGGCGCAACGGATAACGCGTCTGACTACGGATCAGAAGATTCCAGGTTCGAATCCTGGCAGGATCGAAATTTCTTTTTATTTTTTATTTTTTCCTTACTTTACATTTCTATCACATAAATATTTCATTAATTTTAAAGTAAATCTTGTGCTCAGTTATTTCTATTAAATATTTAACAGGTTGCTGATTTCTCTACGTGACCTTTTTACCACATTAATGTGATTCCGGTAAAACTGATCAATACATTATTCTGAATAATAACTAACGTCGAGGCACCCTTCCGCACTATTTGCTGTACAAAGGTTGCTAATTAATTCGATTATCCGGAAAGAATCCGTACTTCCTGCTCTGGTTCCCTTCAGTTCAACGTGACACCTATACCAATTTATAGCACCGGAAAATCTCGCAAACTTCAACCTTGCTTCAACCGATTTGGGTACACATTGGAATGGTCGTATTTTAGTCTACGTGGCAGTTATAAGAAATGGCAGTTTGGCAACGCTTTCCTGGATTGGAAAATCTGCTTCCTTGGTTTTAATAGGAAAATATTAAGTACCGTGCAATTTGCCGTCACATTTTAACAGAGTTTTGTATATGTCGGGTGTCATTTCATGCCAAGAACGGCTAGGATGGATATTTCTGTAACCACCATTTTATATTTTTATAAACTTAGTTATTAAGACACTGAAGGTCGATCTCTTCTTTCGAAAAATTACAATGAATGTTAATGTCATCTTTGACTGGTTAGTTAGATACCCATCATCGAGATAACTGGTATCTTAATGGCCAAATTCATAAATGCGACTGATAAGCTAGTCAATAGGGATTTATTTTAAATATGAAGACCCCGTCACTAAATCCTCTAAGTCCGTGAAATTATGCAGTTTGACTAGGTGGGCACATTTTGGATTGTTTGAAAACTATCATCTATACAATCTACTTAAATATACTGCAATATTTCACGAACGGAGAAATTGGCGGCAGAGTCAAACTCATCGTTGACTAGCCTACCTATTAATCCCAGACTTAATCGGAGAAGACCACCTGTCACCCTATACATCAAAGTCACTTTAATGAAAGATCAATGTGAGTTGGCCTCGTAAATTTGACCATGATATCCATTAAGACCATGTGAGTAAATACTAAAGTTTATTTAGATAAACGTATGGATTGCCGTGCAGACTCCAAATGTCAAGGTTCGAGGCATAGTGAGGTAAAGAGCCGTAGTGAATCATACTTCGTTGATGACCTAGGCACCTATCTCATAAAGATTTCGAAATGCATCAATGGGTCCAATTCGAAACAGTGTCGCCTCAATTTAAAGCTCCCTAAATTTAAAATAACAAACGTCATACCCAGATTTTGTACCAAAGTTGTCAAAATCAAGTTCGACATTTCTTATTTCAAGTTTAGTCACTTTTAAATTTAGCGAATCCATTTCGAATTGGGCCCCAATGACATATTTTTTGAGACTTACTGATCTGTGAAATTAGCTTTTAACAAAGCTCTTCTTCGCTTTCATAGTTACAATGTTTTTTTGTTTCAGTTATACATAGGTATGTATTAAAAATAATAAATAAGCCTTCAAATGTCAGTCGTTCAATGGAAAATTTCTTTTATTTACCAAAAATTCACGCCAACTCTCACTCGTTGGTTATCACCTATCACCTTTGTCCACCATTTGTCCGGCTAGAAACACGCTAATTTGCATTCGTCGCCATCATACATATTTAGGTAACGTGAAGGAATCTGAGTAACGGTTGGTCAACCAGTCGAGCAACAAGTCGACCCGGTCGCGAAACGAATGGATTCACAGTATTTGATTATTTAGTGATGTAAATGGACTCTTCTCTAAATAGGGAACCATGTTGTTTTTCTACTCGTCATAAGCTAATCAAGCGCAATTCTGTATTATTTTTTATTACCTTTGATCGACCATATGTTGTCAACATACATACATACATAGCATCACGCCCGAAAAATAGGGTGGGCAGAGCCACAAGACTACTTGTGGCCACGTTCGATTAATTAATTAGTCCTAAGATGGTATGATGAACCGTATGGTGACAGGTGATCAGCCCATCGCCCATACAGATAGTCCACCATGTTGGAGGATCATGTAAAATAAATAATTTAATGTTACGGTGACACGTCTTGGTTTCCTATAGCTTATAAAAGGTTAAGGTATACTTAGGTGTTTCAGTGGGTCCCCTTCACTCGACCTTGCTTGAAGCACGCGTTTGCCTCAGGAATGTGACCAATAATGCAGTTTTGTCCGTTGCAATATTAATTCATAGGTACAACAAAACAAGTTTGACACGTCTCTACTGGAACGGGATTATAAAATGTGGTATATACCTAATGTATGTACACGAATGCAAAGTACCTATTACCTACTTACTGGTGTGCTACTTATCACTGGTCTCACTACTGCTTTAACCGGGTTTGTGGTTAGTCTTCTATTTCAAGTGTAAGGTTTTTTCGAAAGAACTCAGTTCAGGATCCATGCTTCGTTCATATAAATGGAGATAAGGTACGCTCAAACATTCTGCTAAAAAATATACGCCGTCACCACTACACAACTATTTACTTACACTGATGGAATTTAGTTTTACATACGAGCACCGTTTGCAACAGAGATACCTAGACTGACGGACAATCAATGATGCCCAGGTGAAATGAATGATGTTTAAATAACAAGAGACAGGCCGAACGACAAAACCTGTGGTGCCAGAGAAATGACAATATGTTTGCAGCTTCGCTCAAAAAAGAAGTTATTGTGTAGGTCGCGCGGACTTTGCATCACTCTCCAATTTCAAACAAGTACCTATAGTGCATTTATTTTCCAACATTATTAGTTATTATTATTTTTAAATGTATTTACGAATGATATGTGATTCTGTGTATTTTATTTTGTCGTTTGGAGTGGTAGCTGCACTCATTGAATGCGTAGGATGGCATTTTATACAGGGACACCTCACACGCACGTGTTGATTGGTCGACGCTTTCCGGACAACTGAAGCAGGCAGATGAGACCCCGGGACTCATAGGTATTTTGCAGAAGGGCCCAAGTGGCGTTATCTCCTAGGTTATAGTATCGAAGGGAATGTGACGAAACTAAAATATTGTGTAACAAACTGCTCTTAATCAACAATTTCAATCAAAACTAATGCAGTTTTCAGTAGATTTTCCTAATAATTACAAATGAGAAACAAATTACCAGAGAACATTAAAACATAATTATGATTCGCGTCATTGTCATTAGTTTCTAAATTATGTTTAATCTGTTTGCGTATGTAATGCAGGCGGCCTCTATTAATGATGCAATCTTGCTAAATGAACCGGTTGAATTAAGCCTAGTAGTTTGAATGAATTATTTCTTAGCAATTTCAACTGTCATTAGAACATTGACAAGAATTAAAATAGTCTTCGTACTTCTTCTCTCAAGGAATTCACACTCATTCAAGTTCATAATTATTAAGCGGCATATTACAAAGCTGTGCTGGCAACGTCGCATTTTACCCGTTTCTTCGATTACATAAAAAATTGTGTCCGACCGAAGTTTCGGTTTCGGCTGAAACCAGAAGCAAAACCGAACCTTCGGTTTCGGCAAACGACATGTTTCGATCGGACACTAATAAAAATGCATCTGATAGACAATTTCAAAAGACTGCATTTTACATTTTCATTCAATTTCACTGAAATAGTCGAATACATGGAATACAGTGACTTTTGAACCAAACTCATAAATAAATAGCAAAAACTGGCGCCTCATTCGGGAACGCTAAGTGATTCTGTAGCGACTCGTAAGCCAGATCTCTCATCTCGCTTCTACGCATTTCGCGTCATGCGGAAGAGTGGAATGAGAAATCTGGCTTACGAGTCGCTACAGAATCACTTAGCGTTCCCGAATAGAGGCGCTGATCAAGTGCGGGTTGGGTGCGTTAGTTTTGCGGGAAAAAAAGAAAATCAAAAAGCTTTTGTCAAGTGCATCACTTGACATATCTAAAGGGCTCGTTATGAGAAAAATATTCTGGGAAAATAACGAGCCCTATCATTTTATATGTCACGTGCTGCGCTTAACAGCACTTTCTTTTAATTTTCTAATTAGCCCCCCAAAATTAACTATACGTCTTTGTTTGGGTTACCTAACTCTGTGTATGTACCAAATTTCCACTATTTTTGTCCTGTGCATTTGCAGAAAATAGGCTGTAGCAGACGGACAGACAGACATCAGATTGATCCTATAAGGCTTCCTTCTTTCATTGGATATTCGGAACCCTAAAATATCTAAAAGCGTTTAGGAAAGGCCATGATAATAAAGTTACTCGTATATTAAAATATTTTAACCATGCTGGCCGCTTAAATCCTTCCGTTGCTAACTGTACCATTGTCAAAGATTTTTTGCTCATGATATTTATGTAAGATATACCAACGCCTCCAATGTAAACCGATTACAACATCAGTTGTCATTGTTCAGTGCAAATATAATAACCATTGACCTTATTTTGATAGAGACAAAGTTAAGAACCGTATGACTATTATATTAAATATCCTACACTCAATTTGGACCGTCGAACTTTGATTGTTGTGTAGCACCGAGGCATTCATGTTGCAATATTGCATAGTAAAGTATTCAGAGGCATTCGCTTCGTGGTGGCTTATGCGAAATTTGATGTTATATTTGGAACATGAAAACACAATCATGCATGCGTTAAGTTCCGTGGTTAGGGACAGAAAGTTCATTTTTTAAGGTTCCGTACCTCAAAAGGAAAAAAGGAACCCTTATAGGATCACTCGTGTGTCTGTCTGTCTGTCACAGCCAATTTGCTCCGAAAATACTGGACCGATTGATTTGAAATTTAGTATACATATGTAAGTCGTTGACCGCAATACGGATGTGTAACGTAAACGAATTAATTTTCAACATGGGGGTAAATTAGAAAATGAAAAAATAAGTTACGCTAACTATATCACGTGACATATCAAATGTGAAAGGGCTTATTGTGAGGATCTTAAATATGTTTTTTGTTGAATTTTTAGATGAATGGTTTGGAAGTTATTTAGGAAAATAGGCGAAAATTGACCATTCTCCCCTTATCTCCGAAACTACCGGGCCGAAAATTTTGAAACAAATACAGAAAATAGTTCTTTACCTATAGATTACAGGAAAACCTATGAGAAGTCTATGGTATTTAAAGTAACATAGGAAATTTCAGATAAACATGTATGGAACGGAACCCTCTCCACGCGGGTTTAACTCGCACTTGCCCGGTTTTTTTTAATGTCAATTGACTGGCAAACGAGCTGACGGCCCACCTGATGGAAAGTGGTCACCGCCGCCTATGGACATCGCCAACACCAGAGGTGCTGCCAATGCGTTGCCAGTCTAGGGAGGATGGGGGATGGGATAGGGATGAGGGAATAGGCCTCACCGGATCTCGTCACTCACCGTACAAAACGCAATAGCAGGCTCTTACTTTACGCCGATATTCTGTGAGAGTGTCGGTCCCCCGGTCGAGCCGGCCCATTCGAAGAGTAATCATCTAGTGAGGATTACTGTTTGGCTCTACCACTAGAATCGAGAAATTAGCTTCCCTAATATTTTCAGTTAACGGAGACTTTACCTACCTTACGCGTTACATACCTAGAAGCCAGGCTGATATTTAGCGCATTTGTGGTAATTTTCAAATTAGTGTACAGTGCCGCCTGAAAGTATCTACACACCAAAACGCGGATAGTGGTGTGCGTGAGCGAGCGTGCCACAGGAATTAAATTGGAAGCTTTCAAATCAATGAGCGGTCACTGAAGTGGAGGCTTCCATTTTAGTTCCTGGAACACTGCTTGCGCTGGCCCGCAAGCGAAAGACCCTGTGTGAAAGCCTTAAACCCCGAGCAATACTTAACAGTGAAGTTCTCGGGATATAGGTGACACTGTACCCTTTTCTGTGTTTTTATAGTCCTAATTTAAAAAAATAGTATCTTAAACGTCAACGTGACACTTCGTTAGTTTCTTCTTGAATAACTACTTTTATATTAGTCCAAATAATTTAATTTATTTTATTGTAATAAAATAAAATTATATTCGTCATAGGAATATAAAGTCTAATAAAAAGTCCGGCAGGCCTCATGACAAACGAAAATTAATTGTAAAAATTAGCAATATCAACAACGTTCTACTTGTATCGATAATCGATATGCTGCAAAGACAATTTTTAAAATGAACAGCATTTTAAAAGACAGGAAATGTGTTAACAAGTTGACGCTTGCATGAATCAAAACCTGATGAATTTGACACACTTCAAATGTCGCAACCTTACATCTTGTTGGTAAACCTTGCACCTTACTGGTAGACTGGGTCATTCATATAAGTACCCACGAGACTGTTGCGTAATGATGAACTATAGTTAATGTCGAACAAGAGATTATGATGGTTGATACTTCTTTTTTTCCTAGCCGCGTGCCCGATTTGCTTTTCCCATGGGCAACACCTTACAACTTCAAAAATGAGGAAACATACAAACTTTCATCCCGTATTTAATCCTATTAGGGGATGAATTTTCAAGAATCCTTTCTTAGTGCTCACTTTTTTGATCTAACGGTTTAGGCTGTGTGTCAGTGTGATAAAAATTTTACTAAGTAGAAGAAGATATTTATATGTATAAGAAGTATCCTAGTAACTCTATCTCAACTATTTCAGCGGTTGTAGACTGAACGCTACTTACAAAATGTGTATCGTGAAATCGACTACTGACCCGGTTCCGACTGCAACATAACAAAATAACCGCAAGTTCGAAATAAAACGACGACTAATCGCGATTAAATTACAAACCACGATTCAATGTCATGTCGGTTTTGTCCATTTTTAACTTTACTTGGTTATATTCTACAAAAATATTGAGAAAACCTCAAAATGCGTCAAATAATTGCCTCACCAATTATCTAAATGCTATAAAATATTCATATTCACGCTCATTGAATACTGTAAAATGCAAAGACATAAGCGCGATATAATGCTCTCGCGAAATGAGCGAAGTCACTCATTTGCAATTAGTGCAAATCTAAACTCAATTATGACACCACTTAGAAATGCACAAATACGAAACAAATGCCGCCGGCGTTCTGTCAACGCATACATTGCCAAGATTTTCGGTGTCATTGTCATATATAACGATTTAAATCTTTGTTAAAATGCATAACTCGGAAGGTATTTTTCCTTGGCCTTTTTTCACCAACTTAATACGACCTGCCGCCATGCCATTTAATTTCTTACCCATTCATTATCGGCCGACCATAATTTTCTCGCTGGATTTTTATGAAACATCACTGCATCTTTAGAATCTTCAATCTTCTCCATTTAAAACTTTTCTTGATAAATATTAAATTTACGAAACCCAGTTTTAAATACGTTAATCAAGTTATCACTTTGTATCATCATCATGGACAAAGCAAAAGGAATTCATACAATCAAGAGTTCCTCGGGCGCTGTAACGCTATCTTTCGGTTTTCTTAAATTACTTCTGCATTGCTTTCAAACAATAATAGTTTCCTACGAAAACCTGTTAGTTTTCACAAACGATGTCAAAAGAAGCACTGGGCGTCTATTTGGGAACGTCTAATTGATGTTACAGCGACCCGCGAGCATTACGCGTCGTGCGGATTAGTGGGATGAGAAATCTCGCTCGCAAGTCGCTAACATCACTTAGCGTTCCCGAATAGAGGCGCTGGACTATTTTACTCAATATATTATTTAGTTTTATTTAATTAAATACATCTCATGATACGACTGTGGCGCCATCTACTTTAACTGTATTTTGGCAGCTTCGGCTTATTTCTGTGGACGATCGCCGTAAAGCGATTGTCAGTCTTCTTAGTAATATCTTGTTTTACTCCTCCACGGTATCACGCGAACTTCAAGGTTGTAAATAAAAGATATCGTAACTTATATTAGCTTGAAATCGAATTTATGATAATCAATTAACGTCAATTAATAATTTAGGTCAAGTTACTTGTAGTGTGCGTGTGACAATCAGATAAATATCTCCGTGCGATCACGTAACGTTTGTACAAATACTGATTTCGCATTGAGGAAGTGGCAAATGACACAGCACACGCACCTAGCTATTTCGTAAGCTAGCAAATAACTTGGCTCGCGCCGGTGAAGTTAAAACAAATATTCTCACGTATGTAACGCTCGATAATCATTCCTAAGAGAATACGTGATGCTCTTCCCGAATGCTTGTTTCGATCGCGAAATAATACGTTCAAATAGAAGCAACAAGTCTTAGGTGTATGGATATTTTTCATTGGTACTTCGTTTTGGCTTAAACTTGTTTCGATTTTCGTGATTTCTTAAGGCAAACACACCTTAAACAAGTTATATATCTATGAAAAAACAATCTGATTTCTGACCAAAAATCATAGAAAATATTTAAAGAACATTGCTTACTGCCCTGACTAATCGTTAACAGACTTATTTTAATCAAGGCAATTGTAGTGGAACCCGCGGTATGTCCACATAAGTGACAACAACTGAAGCCAAATCTTTCTTAAGCTTGTTCAGAGCTCAGATTGAGGCAATACAACACATTTATATTCCTCTATCGTCTTGTCGACACAGCCGGAATAATAAATATTAACACTATATAGCCATTCCGTATAGAAACTGACGGTATCACCACGGCACTTTCTAACACCTTAGGAATACAAATTAAACTTATTTTAGGGTTGAACCTTATATTATTTGGAGCTAAAAGTGAAGCTAAAATTTCTTACTTTAACATGACTGACTTGATCCCTTAATAGCATAGAGAAGAGTAAAAGAATGGAGCTAAAAAGCCCATCTTTACCAATAATCCTGTTGGCTTATTTCTTGAGCCTGAAGAAGCTAATGGATTACCTGTGCTCTCAAACTTGCTGTATTTCTCCTAAGGGAGAAAATACACGTTATTATCCATAGACTTCATCTTGGGTGGTCGACTTATCAAATTGCTCGACATCTCTTGAGAAAAATGCCACGAGTTAAGCTTGAACGTTCCACATCCCCTTCTAGAAGAGTTTTATTATGCTCATTGAACACATACACGCCATTTTGAATAAAAATAAAACTGGAAAATGTTCACGCTAGACTCTGAGAATAAAAGTCTTTACTTAAAAACGGTTACTGACGCACCTAATTTAACAAAATCAATGACCTAATCCTTGGGATTTGGATAAGCTCTTATAGAAATGATAGAGATGCAACTATCCGCAAGTTGGTAAGTCCCAAATGATCGCGGCCGTGACAATGCTGGCAACCTGCACTCGATCGACGCTATTGTATCCGAGTTGCCGACAATAGAAAACTTCTCACAAACTCTTCCGTACGCCACATCTGATAATAGAGGTCAGGTATAAAGTTTGTATCTTGTTATCTTGACGTAATGCTTCGACTGTTACATTATTACATGCACTGAAGAAATGGAAGGGCTAGAAATAAACATATTATTGCTAATATCAACCAAGCGACTTATTTCGGACAGAACTTGCAAAGTTGTTTGCTAAAATCAAACAAGTCAAAGCAATCACATGTCTATAATTTACAAAGCTGTTATTTATTTTCAAATAAGTCTCGGTTGTATGAAGCCGTAAAATTTTAGCCAAGCCAAATTGGTACTTTGCTGGTATTTCGTTTATTCCGTGTGGTTGGCTAATATCCATAACCAGCTATCTTAATTTGATGTATAAAACACAAAATAACTCATTATATCAGGATATCCCTAAAAGCAGAGATGTGATATTAGGCACGTAGGTTCCTTCGGCTTGTCAGGGTTCCATAATCCATATATCCGATGAAAAAACGTAACCCTTATATGATCACTCTCGTGAGATAGGGTGCCCCAATGACGGATAAAGCATAAATAAACGAATTCTGATTTTATCTCTGAATCTAAAGAGCCTAAATAGAAAAAATTAAATATGGAATACTTAGGCCCTTCACTCACATTGCATAAAATGTAGTTTGAACGCGATCTCGCCAACAAACAATACTGTCAGTTTGGCGAGGAAATTATTTGTGTAACATATTACGTACGCTTTTAGTAAACAAATACAATTATAAAAAAGCTCATCGTTTACAGGAAAATCTAAACAAAATCAAGTTCTTAAATACCTATAGAAAATATTAGTGAAAAGAAGTGTCTTTTTTTAAAATTTCACCAAAGATTAAGTTCAATCTGTATTTGTTGCTATGGTAGCCTACTTACACGAAGGAGTCTGGTTCAAATTCAAGCCTACGACAACTTTGTGTACTTGCTTTTTTGTCACACACTTTTAAATACCGGGCTAAACATTTTTTCTCATTTGTTTTGTACCTTCTTATTACAAGAGCCCAAGTCTAGTTGACAAGCTAATAACCGAACTTGATATTTGCTCACAAAAGAGTCCACATCCGATTTGAAGTCCTTTCTGTTAGATGCGCTACCCACAAATCGTAAATATTTGCACGGCAAACGCGGGGGACTGCAATTTACAAGGGCCAGCATGCGTCAGCGTTCTAGTTGATGGATCGAGACATGAGCCGTCGCTAGCAAGCACTAAATTTGACATACGTGATAAAGTCAAACGAAATAGTTGGCTTCTTTCTATTGTTAAGCTGGGTGGACTAACGGAAACTGTTAATAAGTGGACTGTAATTAATTTGACGAATTTAAGGATGAAATATTTACCGCGACACGATAACGAAATACGATATAAATTAAACCAGGAGCCTTGGGAGAATCAAAAAGACACTTATCTCGTCTGGTGCAGTGTGTGCGTGTCTCCAAAGCATCAGATACAGGGCCACTGGACTTCCTCGTGCTAGCCAGACTTACCGTACAGTCCTGGGTTACCTGCTACCTGATGATCACGCAATGGCAGTGTCCTCTGGAGCTATCAAGACACTATGTATCTGGTTCAAGTAACCGACACTATTTGAACGCTTGGAACACAAAATTGATTTTATTCGAAAATATCGATGCGATATAATCGGCGCGCGATCTCGAACAGAGGGAAACGAAACTATGTGTTATTCAAACTGACATTTTAACTAATGTTGCTATATTAAAATGAACTCTAAGCGAAAACGGAACGGAACCATTCCAAAAATAATTTCTTTAACATAAATATAAAAGCTGATTCTAATGCATTAATTAGTCTGTGTTTAAGAATAAACACAAGAAAGGTTCGGGGAAATGCCTACTTGAGAACGATGTCAGTGTCGAGGACCGAGTTTTAATAGGGACCTAACTTTGGACCACTAAAACAGTTTTAGGTAAGCATCTCAACTTCAGAAACTAGGTACAGAAACTGATTTTAAGCAATTACTCATGGATCTCACTGCATTAAAATTTTAATAATACCTCTCAACTCGTAAAGGGGGACAAGCCAACTGGATAAGCCGGCTGCATATGGAAGCCTTGAACTTTTGCCGCAGCCCGACCGTAAGCCTATGCAACCGAGCCACACTCCGCACATTTCGACACCGCAATTTATACGTACTTTTAAATTCAACTTAATATTCATCGTATACAGACAATCAATCTGTTATGGATGTGAATATCGGATATTGTTTTTTGATGTTATGATGTAGGTACTGTATCCTAGGCTACCGAAAGTCACTTATGTGGAGTTAATAATCCACAAAGGTCAAATGTACGAAATACGAGCGGGCACTTATTTTTTGAGTGACAGCGTACTGGAAGGCGCAGCGTGGGCAAACTACCCAGACGATGGACCGACGACTTGGTGAAGATTGCGGGTCTCCGCTGGATGCGAGCAGCACAGAATCCGTCATTGTAGCGATCATTTTGGGCTAATAGCCTAGG
Organism: Tortricodes alternella; assembly: GCA_947859335.1. Lineage (NCBI taxonomy): Eukaryota > Metazoa > Arthropoda > Insecta > Lepidoptera > Tortricidae > Tortricodes > Tortricodes alternella. The sequence goes on along the minus strand of OX401979.1, from coordinate 9,888,154 downwards.
CTCTAGACGCTAAGCAAGCCACCTACCTGTGCGTACGTGGCCTAACACAATCACTTATTTTAAAGCTTGAGTACTAAAAAATCTTAACAACAGTCTCAATCAAAGGTCCCGATATTTTTGTTAAGAGAATTTAAATTGTTGATCGTAGATAGTGTCGTTTCTGTATTTATGTATGTATGTATATAAGGTAAAGGCACCTATTAACGACCCCATCAAAATCGACACCCATTATCGTGGTGTTTTTAAATACGTGTTTTATTAGCAAACGGCTTGACTGATTAAGAATCTTTTTTCACAACATCAAAGCATCCTTAGTTGTCTATTGGATTTACTGGCGAGGGTGCGTATGTATCAAGCAAAGAACTTGCAACTCGTCAATTCCGGCAACGGCGGCGCAGGAGCAGCTTGTCCCATACAAACACATTAGGCCACACGTAACTGAACTCGCATCTTACTTAGCGATTTGCGTTATAATTGTAATAACTGATCTAATTCTATGTTTTTTAAGAGATTTATTATAGTTTCGTTTGCGACTTCGAAATACTATTTTCCTGATATTTTTTTTGGGAATACGTAAAAAATAAAATATAAAATACCTCGGTATTTGGATCCATTTTTCACTGTGGCTCCTAATTCCGAGGTATACCACGGTAATACGTAAATACCGTAGTTTCAGTTGGCATTATTTTTTAAATTTATTGTCGGTTAAGTATCTAAATTTTTTGTGTTATTAAAATCTTCATCTATCTAAGCAGCTAAAGAGCTATACCCGTGGTATGAAAAATATACAAGAAGGTCTTAATTTTTGATACAAACCTAAGCACTATATTAGTAGTTTCTATAGACACCCTTAAATTAAAAAGTCGTTTAAATATACAGATAAAATCAAACACTTACTATCTACTTTTATGAGTTTGGTTTTATAAGCAAATTGAAGTATATTTTATCTATTTGTTTTACCAAATTCACTACTTCTTATTTTTTTTATGGGTCGTAATTAGGATTTACAGCATTGTTAATTAAACTTATTACCGATGGTATACACAGATAACCCTCGGTAATAGTATATATGGGAACCTAATTCCGACTTATTCATGATTAGTAAGAGTCGGAGATAGGTTCCTCTAATATTACCTATTACCGAGTGACAACGTAATGAAATAATTAATTTAGGGTACCGTGGTTCTGATTTCATTGAAATAACCATTATTTTGATTTTGGTAGTATTGCTTATCTATCAGAATCTGTTGTTCTTCCTACTCAGCTATGCTTTTTGTATGAGTGGGACTAAGAGTAGGTAGGTATATATATTTTTTGGGCTCAAATGCTACGGTAAAATCAATTTCAATTCTAGTTTGAAGTCATTATGTTTTTGATTTGTTATTAAAATTATTATTAGTTACGTTGTAACCAAACAACGGTTTTCGATTTAATGGTTTGATTATTATAATTTTATTGATATTATTATAAAACTTTAAGTTAGTCTTCATTTTTATTTGAATATTCTTAAACAAAAAAAAAGTGTCAAACAAATGTACGGAACCTAAACTATCATTAATTCTTACCCTCGGTAATAGGAACCAAATTCGCGGTATTAGGGTCACAGTCTGTCCTATACCACGGTAATAGGGGATTTCGACATTTTGGCTTTAATAAATATTTAACCATTAGTTACTACCTAGAATTAGACCAAAAACCTACAAAATAATAAGTTAAATCTATATACTTTCATAAAAAAAATCCGTACCCTCGTTACGCTGTCTAGATACCCTTAATTTTTGGCTCTTACTTGAAAACTTGCTTAACTACCACGGTAATAGGTGCCTTTACCTTATGTAAACTCTTTATTGTACATCAAAACGCGTCTTGACCATGGAGACTGTCTACATCTCCATGTAACCTAGATTAATCAATTTAGATGTTTTGTCTGTTTTAATATTATTCTTATTATTATGACCCTTAGAGACTTTATACATCTCTAAGGCACTTAAATTTACTTGTTCAGACGCGGAGACTATACATCTCCCTTATTAGTTGTATACGATAATTAATTTGTGCCCATTAGGTTTATTTGTTGCACTTTTTATGTTAGTTTTAGTTATATGTAATTTTAAAGTGGAAAAAAGACTTACTGCTGAGTTTCTTGCGGCGTTTCTTCTCAGCACATGTCACCTTTCGAAGCGCTGGTAGATTCAGACATGTAAAAGAGCCCGTGAGGCCTACTTGCAAAATAAGTATTTTCATTTTCATTTCATTTTTCATTTTCATTTTCATTTTAAAACACCTAAAAACTGATATATGTAATTAGTACAAAGGCGAACTTATGATAGCTGCGCTCACTAAGACTTTGTTGGTATTGAATTATTTGCATAAAAGGGTTCCTATTTACACGTACTGCCTCTAAAACATCCACAGATAGGACGCGCCGAAATTAAGCACAAAAGTGCGCTAAATGTAAGAGATCTTCTGCCGGCCTGCTCCACAAAACGTGGGGCGTCGGGCGTCTGTCTCGTTAGCCCCATTCAGTGCGCGGACTTTAGAAACTGTGAGCTTTTTACTCTATGTATTTTTTTTGTGTAGCTCATTTTACTGTTGCCCTTTTATTTTAGCTCGTGAGATCTCTACTCTTTTATTGGTGCGTGCAATATAGCCATATACCTATTTATGCTATCTATGATTGTTTGTTAGGGTTCCGTACCCAGGATCAACGGGACTCTATCCGAGGAGCCTAACACGTCCGTCCGTCCGTCTGTCTGTCAAAGGCCGCCATCTCTGCAAGGGTAGGGGTAAAACATAACAATTTCACAGATTAAGTGTTGTTCTAGCATTAATACTGGCAAATACTAAAAATATTACCCAGCTTTAAATACTTATTTGATACTTTTTTAACCGGCTACCTATTACAGTTCAAAAGATACAGCCGTTTAAATTTAGGATAGACGGACGGTGTAGGCTTAGTATTAGGGTCCTGTTACCCGGAATTATTACGGTCCTGTACGGAAACCTAAAAAGAACAGATTCACTCAAAAGACTTTTTAATAATGTCTCAGGAACACAACAAGTTACAATTATTATTTATCTATGATTAAACATTTTTATGGTATTATCAGAAAGCCAAGGAAATGAACCCGCACGAAAAAAAGGGAAGGAAAAAAAGGGACAGCGACGAAAATAAAAACGGTTCAAAAAAACAAAAAATCTCCTGTCCCCTCTCCTCTAAAGTAAATTCAGCAGTATTGACACTATCGCAATACAAACTTTTCGCAAACTCCCACCTGCAAAAAAGACACGGACCTTACTTCTGCGGATCTAGATGTAAAAGTGGGATGGAAACTATGCCGATGGTATGGATAAAAGAGCGTCATGGCATAACCAAATCGAAATCCCAGCGCCCCCTTAAACAATCTTTCCATAACAAAATTGGCGTGGTACGGAACCCTCTGTACGCGAGTCCGACTCGCACTTGACCGGTTTTTTTAATGAGATAAGGCGATCACAGGCCCGGAGTTCTACATGTACAGTACAATCGTAAAATTCATTTGTACACCCTAACGGCTACCACATTCCAATGAGTTTGTTCAATAAACGTCAATTGGAATCCCTCACTTTATTTCTTTAGTAAACACTAAGGCCCGCCTGCTGAATAATGTAGTTGATTCAGGAAGTAAGGTCTGCGTGGTTTTTTGGCGCGATTCGAATAAACGGACAAACCAAAACGAAACCGGTTGGCCTTGTGCCTGGCAACGCTTTGCTCGTATCCTTTTATTTCGGAATTGATCAGCCGTTGCTTTGTTTCGACGTGTAGTTTTTAGTTTTTAGTTTTCAACATGGCAACTGGCTTGGCTAGGATGCTCAGAAACCCTACAACATTTTAGTACTGCAGGTGCATTCTCTTTGAGCACCGGAGTCACGGATTGTAGCGTACACAAAAGATTCTATGACACAACGGCTCAGGTAGAAACTTTTGAAAAGAAATCGCATGTCCATGCATAATAGGCGAATTCGGTAATTGCCGTGAGAATAGTTCAAAAAAATTGGTGTCTAAGTGAAATCGGCAGACTGAGGTTTCGGGCACGGTGCCCACATTCGGGTTGTAAATAAAACGAGTTTAAACCGGCATGCCATTCGCATGATGAAGCGCTAAGTTTATTGTCCTGACTTAAGGCTTTACTAGTTGTTTAAGAACAACTCGTCATTGAGATTTATTAGAACTATACGTACTGAACATTATGGTAGATATTCCATCGGTACTGGTTTTTTACGTCTAGATTAATGTGACGAAACAAATGGTGGCTTTTTACCTAGAAAGGACTAAAGCCTTACAACATTTTGTTTAGATATAACGCAAAGAATAAGCGTCACCAGCCGCGAATTCCCTTTGATTTGGACTGCCACAATTCTTTTCATAATACAAATCACGTGCTTTGCACATTGCCCCTCTTTCTATTTCATTAACATACAATCTTGAAGCCATAATATTTTTCCCGCAATAAATTTACGGTACTTCGTTCTAGAACATAAAAAACCAGTCTTGATATTTCATATGAAAACCCCTCTTTGCATGTTCAATGAGCGTGTGTGTGAGAAACACACACGCATATAGTTCCACCAACGGCTCGAAGACTCATCGGTTTATTAATACCGATTATGTTAATTCTATTCTATTGAACAGGATTTGAAATAGTTATTGCAATAGCCGTCATATTTGTAGGATTCTTTGACGAATTTATTATATCTTTCAGCTGCAACTTCTTTATTAACTGATTCATCCTCAGAGTTGAGTTTTCAAAGCACACCACATCTTACTAATGAGTCAATTTGCGCATCCGCATAGGTATAACATAACCATAACCATAAAACCATAACGCGTAACATCCGTTAGCAAAGGCATCATGGCGGAAGAAAAACACCTGTCAAGTACGACAGCGGTGTAGATGATTACAACCTGTCAGACCTGTATGTCAAATGTACATTGTCCTAAAAAAAGTTTTTAGCAACGGTTACAAATAATTTTAACCTGCTATAGAGCGTATATATATCTAGATGGACGCAAAATTCCATAAGAAATGTAGACTGTACAATGTAGCCAGTTTTAGATGGACCAGTTTGACTATTAGCTGCTATAATAGACAGTTATTAATTACAAATCATATTAATTCCTAAATTAAAATTTAATTGCAATGCAATTTAATTTTGATTGCGTTTATTAAACGCTGTATTCATTAAATAAGAGAATCCAACTTAACCAGTTTTACTTAACCTACAAGGCCACAATAACCAGGAATTGAAAACCAATTGATTAAAAAAAGAAAACATACATCAGTTAACGCTTTATTAACTGACTTCAAAAAAACTGAAAGAGGAGGTCCACAATTCGACGCGCATAACTTTGGATATCATTTTGTAAAGGGTGATGTGATGAGCAATTGCCATAAGGTTATTGTTAATTCATGTAGTGAATGTGTTGAGGTATCATCAATACACATAATGATAATTGCTAAAAAATTAATAAAATAATAATATAAAAATCGACTTCAAAAACCATTTGAAAAGTTATAAATTGTGATTGATCGATCTTCTTTAATTAATTGCCTAGGAACGAAAGATACGCATATTGTTAATATTAAGTGATACATTAAATATATCGAAATCGATGTGCAGTAAATGAAAAGTGTGAGGGATAGATTATATCTAATTTATTTGCCACCGACTTCGATATAAGTATTTAATTTATCACTTAGTTAACAATAGTTATATCTTTCGTTTCTGGGTAATTGACTGACGAAGATCAACCAATATTAATTACTTTTCAAAGGGAAGTCGGTTTTTTTATTTCGTATTCAGTCGTAATAACCTTCAGTACGTCAACTGCGTTTAAACCGCAATCGGTTAAAATGTTATTTCAATTAAATATAATTTCTTTTTTAATTATTTACAATTTGTCTTCTATACTGCCTATTGTACCGTAACTTTGTTGTGTTAATTTGCACTTTTCTGTTATTTTTTGTAGTGTTCTATCTTATCGAATTATACTGTTGTAGTATTGTACTGTATTGCATAATGCCAAGTTTGCTAAAACTCATTACGGTGAGGCGAAACAAACTAAAAAGATTGAGTTTAGCACCAGACACTGCGAACTCGTCGTTTCTTCGCTCTGCCACTGGGAAACTTTGAATCACAATCTAAGATGCTGTTAATCTGCATTTACCCCTTTCAGAAGTTTCACGAGTAGAAAATTATATAGCTTTTTGTTAAACTTAGTTCCTAACTCGAAAGTCGTAAGAAGCCTTTTGAATTGCACATAAATGTCTGTCGCATTCCTTGACAACATGTCTGTTTCGGAAGTGTTTCTATAATATAATCAGTCCTAAGACGGCAACGTGCTGCGAGCAGGAAGCCCCTATTACTTCGCTAGCGTTACACCGTCATTTACCATTGCCGTTTTCACTTTTACCATCAAACGCCGATGGCACAGCGCCTCCCAGGAACTCAAAACGACGCCGCAAAAACGCGCGAAACGAACGAATGCGTTCACGATTGTCGCTTTAGAATAATAATGTGGTGTAGTTTATTATCTTACTTTTACCATAGACTATAGTTCATTGTTATCTGCTACTTTTTAACCTTCGCACGACTAATGTCTAAAAATAAAAATGACCAGGTGTTCAAAAATGTCCAATTAGTAATTTGTCCATCCATAAAAATATCCAACTATAGAAATATCCAACCAGATACATGACCAGCTATAATAACGTCCAGGCATAAAAATGTCCAACTTAAGATATATCCGACCAGATACATGACCGGCTATAATAACTTCCAGCTACAAAAATGTCCAAATGTACTGTGTGTAATGTAATGTGTGTGAAACTGATAGTGATAGTGTAAATATTTGTTGATTATTTATTATTATTCATAATTTTTATTTAGTATAATAGTCATTTGATCGAAATTACTTTGGCCTATTTGACTTATTGTATAATTATCGTTTATTCTACTCTTTTAATACCGAATGATCATGGTAGGTCCGCCTAGAAGTCGTTTATCGCTGCTCCCTCGGAAACTGTAAATTTTTCCGGAGTTATTATTTTTGGGGCTCCGTATTTTTGGTCATGTAGACACTCACGGTTGGGTTGGTCCACAAATTGAAAGTCGCTCAGCGGGCTATGGAGCGGGCTATGTTGGGAGTTTCTCTGAAAGATCGTATCCGCAATGAGGTGATCCGACAGAAAACCAAAGTTACCGACATAGCTCATCGAATCAGCAAACTCAAGTGGCAGTGGGCCGGCCATATTAGCCGCTGAAACAATGGCCGTTGGGGCAAACGTGTTCTGGAGTGGAGACCGCGAATCGGCAAACGTAGTGTAGGACGCCCTCAGACTAGGTGGAGCGACGTTCTTTGCAAGGTGGCTGGCAAGAGCTGGATGAGAGTAGCCGCGGATCGTGCTCAGTGGCGTGCAGTTGGAGAGGCCTATGTCCAGCAGTGGACTAGTATAGGCTGTTGATGATTTTTGGTCATATTTATGATTGGACATTTTTATCGTTTGGCAATATTATTACTGGTAATTATTAAGTTTTGGGCAATTTTATCATTGAACATTTTTAAGGGGGGGGGGGGGGGGGGGGTAATATTATTACTGGCCAAATATCTAATTGGACATGTCTTTGGACATTCGTCTTTTTTGTCATTTTTCTATTGAGACATTAGTCGTGCGAACCCTTTTTAATTATAACAATTAACTGCAAATTTCACTGCGATTTTATTATTCGAAACCACAACACATTAGAAAAATGTTAAGGCACCGTTTTACTTTGTACCACAAATTTATTGGCAGAATGTCGAGATACCATTTCAGATGAGAAACAATCCGTAAATACATAACATAAAATAACAATGTAAAAATAACATGGGAGTTGCAATTACAATTTTGCAGTATAATGGTCTTAGTTCTGTTCAGAATATCGGGTACACCGGTGCCTAGATTAAGTCACATACAAATAAGCAGCAATTGCTGCTAACCGTTAGCGCTTTTCTATTTCTAAAAACAACAAAACATGTAGAGTAGGAATAATAATGTATTCGGCTGAGATTTAAAATCAGTAGAGCTGTAAATTAAGGTTGCATGATTTTGAAATCCAAACAGTGCAAGCATTACGAAGCTGCAAGAATCTAAAATTTGGCTAAGTGTTGGCTTTGTTAAAAAAAACCGGACAAGTGAGAGTTAAACTCGCTTAAATTCCGTGATTATCTGAAATTTCGTATGTTACTTTAAATAACATAGACTTATAGGTTTTCCTGTAATCCTATAGGTAAAGAACTATACTCTGTATTTTTTTAAATTTTAGGCCCAGTATTTTCGGAGATAAGGCGTGGAATGTTTTTGCCTATTTTCCTAAATAACTTCAAAACTATATACATCTAAAAAATATAAAAAATATACTTAAACTTCTCACAACGAGCCCTTTCATTTGATATATCACACGAAATAGTTTGGTTATTTTTAAATTTTCTATTTTACCCTCCAAAAGTGACCCCCATGTTTAAAATTGATTTATTTACGTTACACGTCCGTATTGCGGACACCGACTTACATATGTATACCAAATTTCAACTCAATCGGTCCAGTAGTTTTCGAGAAAATTGGCTGTGACAGACAAACAGACCCACGAGGGATCCTATAAGGGTAAAAATAAATCCTTTTGAGGTCCGTACCCTAAATAGGTATTTATTGCCACATTTAGAAAAATATACACAAAGAACAGAAATACACTACATTATGTATATCAAAATAAAATGATTGGCTCGTTAAAAAAAGACAAAAACGAAGCAATATAATGAAAATTAGCTACAGCATGACAGACAAGTGTGAAACTGGCACGAGCAGCGACCAATTGGGAGGCATTTGTTATTTGTGCCATGTCGCAGCCCGCGGCACTAAATGCGTAAAACTACTAACGGTGTCGGTTCATCGAACGGAAAGTGGTGCTTATAATAATTTCGCCACCTGCCGAGGAAGGGAAGCCGCACGTTTTATTTGACGCATCCTTCGCGATAGGAAGCACACCAGGTTGGGTTTCCCTTTGTTCGTACGATTAAGGTCGCATAGAAAGCGTAAGGAAGCATTATCTACCGGAAAAAACGCAAACTCCTAATGAACCGGCGTAATTTGTAAACGTTAAGTAACTTTTCTGAACACATGCCACTAAAAAAAACATAACTAGACGCATCATAATAAAGTAAATACTCCAAGCGCTGTTTAACGACTCTAACTCGTCACAGAACTTGCCAGCGCTAAAACGTGTCCAAGTGGCACGTTAAAATGGGGCCCGGGTTGAAAATGAAAATTAAACAAAAGTAAAAATTTAGTTTAATTTCGTTATGTCCCGAGTAACCACTAAATTCGCTTCGAACGTGAATACAAAACTGGGTCATTATGTTTCAAACCCCTTAAAGTTCTTGTTATTACGCTTACTAATGTTTATAGAAGCGCGATAAAAACGTGTTTTTATATTTATGTCTACTTGAGCATACTTACTTTCATTTTGATCTTCGTGTCCAACTATTTGCGCATACCGACTTTTACTTTTAGGGGTCGTGACTCGACAGAAATATGAATAAAAGCTCTTTTAAAGACCGCTGTCACATACCTACTGCTTCGAGAAGTTAGCAATTTGACTGTCTGTTTATACGTAAGTACATTGTAGGTAAATCTGTTAGAGGGGAGCCCTGCATGACTCACCAACCACACCTCACCTTAACTACCTACCTATTGTTAAAGCCTTACAGGAGATATAAGTGCATACCTATAGTTTAACCTGAATGCATCCTTTGTACTAACCTTCGTAACGAAAATGATGTATAAGTAACAATTTCTTACGATAAGATAATAACGACAGTCTACCACCTACCTTATTTTGAATAAATTTACACCTCAATGACTGTCATAATATGAGCGTATAAGTGTTTACTATAGTGTGCTTAACCTTTAACTTTAGACTTCGATGTGCTTTTTTAAGAGAGATTCTTTATTTGAACTAAAAAGTTTTCAATCAAAATCGTACTCAAATTAAAAAAAATACTCTTACTCTAAGCGAACTCGTATGGCGTGTTTCCGCGTGTGGACTTCCCATTTTCTAACAAGATTTATTTCTCTTAATAGAACTGGACGTGATTCAAGAATGAGTCTCCTTCCGTGCCACTGGACTTGCAAGTTCAGTGGAAAAAACCAATAAGTCACATCAGGAACTTAACTATATCACTTTTCCTCGTGTGAATGTCGAGGTTCTATTGCAAAAGATAACACAAATAACAGGAGAATTTTAAAAGTGACCAATAAAATAACAAAGTTAAATCAAACCGTACAACAAAACAGTCTATTAACAGTTGGTACAGTAGAAAAGGCCTATGACGGTCTCATTACTATTAATGTAGTTAGATCCCGCAATAGCTTTCTCGCGACCCGCTAATTACCCATCGATACCACTCACGTCCACATTTCACGAATCTAATAAGGGAGAGACAAGATAATTGTTCATAATGCTGCCATTAACTGCCATCTCAGGAAGCACGGGCGAACACAACCCACTGACCCACAAAGATCTTAAATCTAAGTATCACCTAAGTCCTAGGTCTTGTCTTACTGCGGAAACACCTACTTAATGTCCGGCGACAGCTTTCTCGAGGTTAATCACTACTCTTAGCTGACCTTACACATGTACACAGAGTGGTAGAAAACTTCCGGATTTTCTTTTAAAAATACGAGAAACTCTCTTCTGGCACCATTCTCGGCGTCTTTCTTTCCCTTCGAATAGAATTATGAATATGGAAGGCACGTCGCAGACTCCATATAAGGAGTGGGGATAGAAACAAGGGGTACCAATCTAACTGTAAAACAGTCAATGGACGAGTGACACTGACAATGAGAAGGCGTTCCATTTTAGGTGGCCGTCACGTATGTTTTGAGTACGTGTGCGTTAGCACCGACACCAAGCACGTATGAGTTTCGAATGCAATACTCAAACACAACTTAAATATAAAGATTGCTCAGTAATGTAACTAGAAATGAAAATGAACTAATCATGAGATCACCGTGATGATTGAATGGCAGATGTTGTTTGCTTCGTGATCATCGCTTTTTATAATGGCAGAAGTCGTGAGTGCTCACTTTTTTTCGGTCAGTGATTTATCTCTTCAACTACATTGTTTATCTACCTCATAATTGGTACAATTCACGTAGACTTACTGCGTGAAATACGTCAATATTGCAGAGCATCTGTAAAATGTGAAAGTAATTATAATCGTAGCAATTCTTCCACCATCTTGTCTTGTACACAATCGGTTGCGTTCCGTTACCCGCGCGTTGGCAGAGCTTGGTTTGATTAACGAAGCGACACCAACAAACGTGATAAAGCTGGAGCTGGCTTAGCATATATCATCAAACATGTTTACTAAATACTAAATTACGACTTGCGCTGCGAACGCGAGACTAGGTTTAACTGTGTGTCAAAGCAATACTGTGTTAATACCACTAGCTAACTAAATAACAACTGTTATGCGGAGTTTCGTCTATACTTACTAGCCATTCAATTATTAAACCATCTGTGACGCAAACTGAAACAAGTTTTTAAGCTCAACACTTGCAAAAGAAACGAAGTTATTTCGTGGAAATAAAGCACTGAATTAGTGACCTTATGGATGAAACTTGGCCGAGTAGTTGTTTCGGCTAAACTGTAAAATTATAACCATTTTGTTGCCAAAGCAGCGTTAATTCCAAAAAAAATTGGCTACAAGCTAAACTATAAACCGTCCGAAGACTCTGGCAGTAGTGTAAGCGAAGATATATTGAACTATAGTGGCGGATTGGCGAGGTAGCACCGCCCGCCATCTGTTACGTTACGTCCAGCGGTATTTGGAGAACAGATTACTGGATACAGTTACAGCGAAGTGGACCAGCAAGTGTATCACACGCCGTATGTTGATAAACATTCCTGGTAATAAAATGTGCAACTTGTAAGATAAACAACTACAGTTCCACCCACTTTCTTCGGCGATTATCGCCTTCGTGACGTCTTTAGTCGTACAGTTGTAGGTAACGGGTCCAATGCAGCGTTTCAGACCACAATTGATGGCGAGTTTAAAACATGTCTCAGCTCACCAAAAGAATAAAAAGGGTGTTTACACTGAGAACATTTTTGATGCCTATACCGGCATTACCGCAATGTATTCGCAGCCAAGTCCAAATAATGTCGAAGCATCCGAAATAATGTTGATTGTTACGTGGTAATGTAAAAACATATACAGGCGTTTGTAGTCCGCAACATTATCTATGTAGCCCGCAACATTATCTATGTAGCCCGCAACATTATCTATGTAGCCGAGTCTTTACCTACGTTAGGTACGTTTTTCTTCAAAATTACGTACGTGGCATCCAGAATTACGTATGTCGGTACAGTAATTTTTTCTCAGTGTAAACTAAGTGAATGAAGCCAACAAATGCAGCAGCAAATTAAATATTGCGACAACGAAGACACTGAACTAGTTATTTTGTGTACAATTTTAACAGCTTGTACTACTTAGTTACTTTTTAGGGTTCCGTACCCAAAGGGTAAAAACGGGACCCCATTTACTAAGGCTCCGCTGTCCGTCTGTCCGTCTGGCCGTCTGTCCGTCTGTCTCCGGGTTGTATCTCAAGAACCGTGATAGTTAGACAGTTGAAATTTTCACAGATGATGTATTGCTGTTGCCGCTATAACAACAAATACTAAAAAACAAAACAAAATATATATTTAAGGGGACTCCCATACAACAGACGTGATTCTATTGCTCTTTTTTGCTCGATATTGATAACGGCAACAAGTAGACGCTTGAAATATTCACAGAATATTAAGATTAAAATAAACTAAATATTTAAGGGGGGCTCCCATACAACAAACGTGTTTTTTTTATTATTGATTATAATGGTACGGAACCCTTTGTGCGCGAGTCCAACTCGCACTTGGCGGGTTTTTATTATACCGTTTTGTCTGAAAGTTTTATTAAAATAATGTTATTTGAGTGCAATGCGAGTGCTTAACGTAACAAGGTAAATTAAGTAACTTTGCGCTGTAAGAAAGTTTAACAAGCTTTACAAAATGTTGCTGTAGTGTGTAACCACTGGATTTGATGCCATTCCCAATTCAACGTAATAAAATTATGTTGAATATGAATACTGGGTCCAATTCGAAACGGTGTTCGCTAAATTTAAAATTGCCTAAATTTAAAATAAGAAACGTCGAACTCGATTTTGTATAGCTCCAAGGTTCAAAATTGAGTCTGACGGTTCTTATTTCAAATTTAGCGACTTCTAAATTTAGCGAAAACACGTTCGAATTGGCCCCACTATCTTATTAAAAATATGTAAAACGCAACTAGGTACTTAGGTGCCAAACCAGTAACGCTTTTTTTCGAATTAATTATTTAAACACTAAAGTCACGTTTTAATTATTCTCATTCACAATAGATTTTGAGATTTGTCCGCATTAAAAATAAAATAACTATATTTTCATATTACTTTTCACCTTAAGGTTTTTTCTATGTAAAAATGAAACGACTACTTTTGTTAAACCTATCATATAAAGAGATCATCGCATCGCTGCTTCTTCTTTATCCGCTATTCAGTTCTACTTGTTCCTTGAAAATTCATTCTATTAGCACTTGACGCTTGCAATCCGAATCTGCATCCAGACTCTACAATCAGGAAGGAAATGCATTACTTCGTGTTCCCGATAACTTCGACACAAATTCGAAACGGCATTACTACTTCGCACGCTATGTTATATTATTTTCATTCAAATGTATTCCAATAACTTGTTACATACATACGTAGGCCAAAATATAAAATGTTACAAGATACGGTGTCCCAGAAAATGAGCAGAGTTCCAGAGGTTTATAGCAAAGGGGTTTCAACCGCATTTCATCTTCTCGCACTGTAAAGAATTTGGAATAAAAAACATCACAAAAATACTAAACAACGAAAAATGGGCTACTTGACCGTAGTAACAAATATTAATTATATTTCTGTGGAACGGCAGCTTAACCCTCAACAATACAGAGACAGAACAGGATCATTGTAAACATGTGCAAAATTAATTACGAAAACATTTGGTCGGCCAACGAAATCGTCAAGAACCGAATTGTGGAACATACATCTGCGCTTCTATTCGGGAACGCTAAGTGATTCTGTAGCGATTCGTGAGCGAGATCGAGAGCGGAAGAGTGGGATGAGAAATCTCGCTTACGAATCGCTACAGAATCACTTAGCGTTCCCGAATAGAGGCGGTGATACCCCTTTGAGGGGATTTACCTCTGGACCTGAGCTTGACACAATTGCTTGGGACAACCAGTGGGTCCAATTCGAAACGGTGTCGCCTTAATTTAAAGTTCCCTAAATTTTAATTAAGAAACGTCATACCCGATTTTGTATAGCACCAAGCTGTCAAAATCGAGTTTGACGTTTCTTATTTCAAGTTTAGTCACTTTTAAATTTACGAACACATTTCTATTTGGCCCCAAGTATAACGTTAATACGTTCTATTTTCGAACTATACGTCTAAAATTCGACGTAAAACAATAGAAACTTAGCTTCATACCAGTAGACGAAACCGCAACTATGATTCTGTTATGCGAGTTGCCGGGGCTTGTAACAAAATTTAAACAGCTACAATACTGGCAATCTTGATTAAGCAAAAGCTCGGTCAGCAATAATTAAGTTGTCCTGTTAAATATTCATTGTAACTTTGACGTAAGCAATTCCCGGACATCATAATTGACTTGACAATTTCAATTCTGAACTATCCAATGCTTTGATTCATCCAAAGACAACTCGGTGATATATTAATCGTTTAATAGTAGTTTATGCAACGGTTGCATAATGATAGGCCTTAAAACACTAGTGCGGTTTTCATGAAACGAGCCGATAGGCGAGTTTCATAATAAGATCGCACGTGTGTTTTAAGGCCTAATTATGCAGAGTTGCATACATAACTTTATCTACACACATATTATAAATCCTCCATGATGGGTTCAGAAACAATATTTTCTGGCAACAAGTTATTTGTTGCAATCGTGGCTGCATATTTCCGATATCCGGCGCATTTTCACATCACACACACTCCGAGAAGACTACTTACTATTCATATTTTCAACTAAAATGTAAATTACAAACAACTTTTTCTATTCAATTCAACAACAATTCTACTTTCGTTCAGCAAAACACCAACATGGCGGCAATTCGATCCTCCGTCAAGACCATTTTTTTTTAAATCATAGACAAGCCAATGAAGTCTCTATTCTCATGTCACTCGAGATCAAATGTCGTTCGGTTTATATTAAAAAAACATACTGAATTGATGTTTCGTATCAATAACTGTTTAATATCTATGGATACTAGAATAGAGACCCACTTGAGTTTTGACAGCTGTTCCAAATTTAATCTCATTTCTTTACTAAAAACGATAAAGAAATAACATTGCAGCACTGGTTTTTCCTAATTGGTTGTCAAAATGGTGGTCATTTCCTATGGTTTTTGATTAAACAATGGAGGTTTTATGATATGGGTGTAGATAAATGAATTTATTACACCAAGCAATTTCTCTAAAGTGGTTTAATAAATCGTCGCAGTAAGAAAAGGTGCGTAATTTAATCTGTTTGATTAACGCTTAGGAAAGGCATGTTTGTTGTACGAAAACACTTTCCGAAAGCAAAAGCCGAACGGAAGCGGAATGCATTATTACATCCTATTGTCCGAACATCAGCCCATCTTCGGAGTAAGAGCTCAAACAACTTGTGCAAAGAAAAAGCGCCTCTCACTTTCTTCAGATCATATTATATCACAGAGCCCACGTGTCCATGTGAAAGTGAATATTCGGCAACCAATCAATTCTCGCTAGAGCACATTCACAATAATTATTGCAATCAATTGAACGATGCGTTGTCAATCAACTTTGTCCAATAGGCCTCTGAGGTATTTTTGGACGAACGTAACAATTGCATCAGATATAATCTAAGATCAGGTCTAAACATTCTTAAAATTTCATCGACAGAACATTGCCAATCAAATGATAATGTTACGTAAGCGTTTTATGATTTTAAATTATTTCCAGTTAACGTTTCTATTCAGTTCGAAAACCTTCATCGGAAAATGTTCATTATGAATAAGTTCGGTGTAACACTACTGTTCCATTCGATTTTCAAGCACCGCTAGACTTGTCCGGGTGTCGCTCTAATTTGGAAGTACGGCCGGATGACCGGACGCTTGTGGTGAGACTCTAAAGCATTGCGTTGGGAAACAATATGCATTTCGATTGCACCGATCCGGTTTTATATCGAAGGGAATTGACAAGCAAATTAACGTAAAACTCGTTTTGTAGGAGTCATTGTTTTGCCATGTATCTAAGTTAGTATAAATTACTACAAGCTATTTAATCCTTTTTTAATCAGATGGTTGTCAAAAAACTCAAGTTCCCCGGTAAGGCGTATTAAAACAACAGGGATAAGCGAAAGGGCATTAAAACTTTCCGGGCTTAAATAAGCAGGGCTCAACGGAAATACAAAACTCAGTGTTATGCATGTTGATTGAATAATCTGCATAATTAATTAAAATCTATATTCATGAATCGCGTACATTTGCGTTTTGAAATTTGGCGCTCTGAACCATTCCCAATCTATACATATAATAAAATTTCATTTTTTTTTTATGTCATTGTCTGACAAACGAGCTGTTGGCCCACCTGATGGAAAGTGGTCACCGCCGCCCATGGACATCTGCAACACCAGAGGTGCTGCCAATGCGTTGCCAGTCTAGGGAGGATGGGGAATGGGGATGGGATGGGGACGAGGGAATAGGCCTCCGGATCTCGTCACTCACCGTACGAAACGCAATAGCAAGCTATTACTTTACGCCGATATTCTGTGAGAGTGTGGTACTACCCCGGTCGAGCCGGCCCATTCGAACAGTAATCATCTAGTGAGGTTTACAGTTTGGCTCTACCACTACTATAAATATTTATTTCATATAAATAAATAAAAAATATGCAGTTTTTTCCATAAGAGCTTACATTAATTTTCCTACTTTAAGTTATAATCTTTAACTACTCACTTGGTTGCTGAATATTTCTGTGTAAAAGTTAATAAAACACAAATACAGTAGGTACTTGTAAGAAGATGTAAAAGATAAACTTTTCATATTTTTATTAATTAAGAATAACATGTTACCTCGTACAAATGCTGGACTAAAACAACTCATCACGAACAGGAATGGAAGAGGCTGAAGGAGGCCTCCATAAAAATGGTTAAATACGGCATGAGGTAATCTACTCGTATAAGGTACATATATACATAGAGACACATATGTATAATAAAATCGTAAAGTGGAAAGTCTGTACGTTGAAGATAACTATGTAAAAATGCTATGGGGGCTTCAGAATGAACAAAACAACACATGGTTTGTGAATTTAGTGTCTGCTTGTCGGATTGTCTGTTTGTCCGATTGTATGTGCGCGATAAACTTTTAAATTACTGAACGGATTTCAATGCGGTTTTCAATATTATATTAAGGACAATTTCAGGTAGGATATAGGTTATAGAAACGAATGGAAATAAAACTTGGAGGGAGTAAAAGAGGGGGTTGCAGTTAGTACCAGAAAGAAGTAACAAGTTTTTCTAAAGCCTTGAAATTATGTAAGCGCGATATCACCTACTATATTAACCTTTTGGCCACCGTTGTCGACTATGCGTGACAGTGTATACAGGGTAAAAAAGTCCTTCATTATCTTGACTTAAAGTTGAAATTCGTGTTACTTCTCAGACATGCTTGGCGGCCAAAAGGTTAATGTTAATTTCCTATGTGCTCCTATACAATTCATCCGATTACGGTGAAACTTCGGTGAGGTGTTGTGCGCGAGCCCGGGATAGTTTATGACCCCGAAAATAAAAATAAACAGCATTGCAACGCATGCCGGGCACAGCTAGTGATAAATGAGATAAGCTATGTTATTCACTACCAAATTTCGTCTCTCATTTCATCCCACATTTCGTGTGTCAATCATAAATTGACCCGTGTGCTCATAGGCATTACTCGGAGTCAGGTACCTATGTCTGTGGCCGGCTGCGTCGATATATGACCAAAGTCGAAGACACGCCCGAACATGTAGTTTATACGCACTGACGGGTTAGCCAAGCGACGAGTTCATACATACATACATACATAGCATCACGCCCGAAATCCCTAATGGGGTGGGCAGAGCCACAAGACTACTTGTGGCCACGTTCGATTAGTTAGTAATAAGATGGTATGATGAACCGTATGGTGACAGGTGATCAGCCCATCGCCCATACAGATAGTCCACCATGTTGGAGAGGACCCGTCCCTTAGTCGACTTTTACGACATGCCAGGATGATAAAGCATCTGCACGCATTCTATGCTATTTCTTCACTCCCAGTGCAGCAGAGGAGGACGAGTTCATGCACGAAGTTTTATTTAAGACACACCCAACAACGATTCTCACTTTCGGCCTATTATGTGCTATACACACATCGAATCGGATTTTATTCGACAATCAAATTAATATTCAGGACAACTTTGGCTAAGTTCCCGTTGTGCGATCCTTATACACACGTAACGGTTGATCGGATCGTTAGCCCCGTTCACCTGTTCACCGAACGCAGAACTAGAATCCGATATTTTAGCCGGAAGCAACCGTATTTGTCATCGTCATACCCAGTGAGTGATTGGTCTAACCTTAATGGCCTGAATCTAAATCGGTTTCTATGAATATATGAAATGGTTTTTGGTTCTACGTAGCATCAAAGTAATAAAATATGTAGGTAACAATACTATTTTCATCGATTAAGTTCTTATTGGGGTTTATGTTTGGGAATTACGCAAACTAAAATAAAACTGTAATACGTAGTATGATATTAATTAAAGTTCAAGTCTCTTTGTACTTTAAAACACAATTTATGGTACAACGATTTAATATAAGTTTGATTTGTATAGATGAGCTCCTAAGGAGTACGAATATTTTTACTAAACTAAGAATATTCTTTAAAATGTTCACCGTTCTCTCTTTGATTAATCCTGAGGGGTAGTTCAAAGCTAATCTTGAAAGTACTTAAGACGATGAAAACGATCCTGAGCGGTTATCTAACGATCTCCTGTTCATTATAAGTGAACAAATTATCGGAACACGACAAAACCAGCTGCAAAATAAAAGCTTTATTATTACTGTGGAAATATAAATAGTTTTTTATCTACACCCATATCATAAAACCTCCATTGGTTAATCAAAAACCGTAGGAAATGACCACCATTTTGACAACCAATTAGGAAAAACCAGTGCTGCGATAAAGAAATAACGTGACTTCTTTATCGTTTTTAGTAAAGAAATGAGATTAAATTTGGAACAGCTGTCAAAACTCAAGTGGGTCTCTATTCTAGTATCCATAGATAATAAAACAGTTATTGATACGAAACGTCAATTCAGTATGTTTTTTTAATATAAACTGCACAATATTTGATCTCGAGTGACGTGAGAATAGAGACTTCATCCGTTTGTCTATGATTTAAAAAAAAAAATGGTCTTGACGGAGGATCGAATCGCCGCCATTATGTTGACGTTTGCTTAACGAAAGTAGAATTTTGTTGAATTGAATAGAAATAGTTGTTTGTAATTTACATTTAAGTTGAAAATATGAATAGTAAGTAGTCTTCTTGGAGTGTGTGTGATGTGAAAATGCGCCGGATATCGGAAATATGCAGCCACGATTGCAACAAATAACTTGTTGCCAGAAAATATTGTTTCTGAACCCATCATGGAGGATTTATAATATGTGTGTAGATAAAGTTATGTATGCAACTCTGCATAATTTGGCCTTAAAACACACGTGCGATCTTATTATGAAACTCGCCTATCGGCTCGTTTCATGAAAACCGCACTAGTGTTTTAAGGCCTATCATTATGCAACCGTTGCATAAACTACTATTATAACTGAGTTTAGAATACAGAAATGTTCACAAATAGTTAAAATAACAATCCTTATCCGTAAAATTGTAGACAAGCTAAATTGGTGCTTTGCTAGCACTTCGTTTTATTCCGTGTGTTTGTTTGTTTATTCCTCTTTCACGTCAAAACAGTAACGAATTCACTTGATATTTTGAACAGCGATAGTTGGAGGGTCGAATGAGGATATGCTACTTATTATTTCGGAAAAAAAAATACATTTCTTGACGGAATAGCGATAAGTTAATAAACTTAATATTTCAAGTCTGTATGTCCTAACAGTACAATTAAGCTCTTAACGCCGTTCTCATATAGTTTGCCCAACCAGCCAATATTAAAGCGTGAGACAACATTTCGAAAATCACCTGTTTTTTGGTGGTCGGGTAATATTAAGGAGGTCAGGCGGCGGCAGATTTCCCATTGTGACAATGGTCAATTAAGTGCGTCTCGCCCCGATTCGACTTCATAACGGAATGTGGGACCGAAAGCCATATTTAAATGAGCAATAAACAGTAAAATGAGATTAGCACTCCTCATTTGTATTCTACGCGCTTTGCATGAAAATATGGTTTTTGTATTAGTTTCGCTTGACTAAAATAACTTTCAAACTCATTCCACAACCTATTTTGTAAATTTTTCAATTATATATTAGCATAACATTTATTTTTCACTCAATGACGTCTACGAAAAATATAGCTCTTCCTACAGTTGCAAATAATTAATTAATTTACTAATTAAAATTTAATAACAAAATAATCGTCCCGACGAACCTATCTTGATGTTTATGACACAGACATTAATTAAGTCCCAATTAAAATCGGTGCTTTTATTCACGAACAATCGCCCGCATTGGGCAATCCTGTTTTATCGTGACAAATTATCGTCGGCAAAAGGCAAAAACAATAGCTGTGTCGCGGCTAATCTGCTTGAATCTGAGCAAAATGTTGCGGTTACGTATTGGGGCGGTGAGAAATGGTCCACGAGGGGCCGCGGCCTGAAAGATGGTGATTCTTTAGGCAGTATCTAAGATTAACAACAACTTTTTAAGCGAGCCTAAAATTTCTCTATTTAGTACGAAGTGAAATCAAGTTCAGAAGTCTTGTATTTTTTATAAGTAGATTTTAATGCATGTATGCATAATAACAATGGCTTCTTTCTTCAAAACCATTTCATCAAATAAAACTTTATGTAAATCAGTTAACCAGGTAAAGACAACAACAAACAAACATTTTGAGTTCAGGGTATAGGATTTTTAAGGAAAATGTAATTTATCTAGAAGGTTCTAATGTGCACCTCTATTATCCAATATTTATCTTCACAATCCAGTGTGTATGGCGTAAACGGCATAACCAGACAGGAGACACAGCTGCAAGCTGTCACCAATTTGACTCCTCAACTTCATGCGGTATCAGTGTGTAGCTATCTCTTTTAAAGGTTATATGATTCAAGCCAAAATAGCCCTCTTGTTACAACTACAGGAACTTATTTTATAATGTTGTAATCAAAGATGCCGCGTAGTCGCACGCTTTAGTCCACATCGACACAATAACGCGTGAGAACAGATCACAGGGACACAGAAGATATGAGGAAGTTGTATTGTATTGTATGATAACACGTTTAAACATTGAAATATTGTACGATTTTGGTTAGTACGAGAATATTCATTGGTAAATTGTCTAAATCCTCGCAGTTGCTGCTTCATTCTGCCGCTGTTTTGTTCGGCGCCTCCACATGTCTTGGCTGCATTTAATGTATTGCATCGATATACCTTCATAGTTTCCCTGTCGTAGATCCACTTTTTGTTGCGATATCTAACAGTATCGCAACAAAAAGTGAAGCGAAATATTCGACGACGCGGTAAGTCTAGTTGGTAGTGACCCTGCCTCCGAAGCTAGCGGTCCCGGGTTCGTGCTCATCACACAAATATCAGCCCCCGGTAAGGGCAGACATTTGTGTGATGATCACGAATGTTTCTTCCGAGTCTTGGATGTTTCATATGCATTTAAGTATTTATTTATCTATATAACTATATATATTATCGTCTAGTATCGTCTAGTATCGTCTAGTATCGCCCCTCCTCTGCTGCACTGGGAGTGAAGAAATAGCATAGAATGCGTGCAGATGCTTATCATCCTGGCATGTCGTAAAAGTCGACTAAGGGACGGGTCCTCTCCAACATGGTGGACTATCTGTATGGGCGATGGGCTGATCACCTGTCACCATCTTAGGACTAATTAATCGAACGTGGCCACAAGTAGTCTTGTGGCTCTGCCCAGCCCATTAGGGATTTCGGGCGTGATAATATGTATGTATGATAATATGTAGTATCTACCCTTTACACAAGCCTTTAGAGCTTACTTTTGGACTAGATCGATTTGCGTAAAGATTGTCCCTTGATTATTATTATTATTATAACGCAGTCACTCCCTTACTGACTAATCACGAAATCTCAGGTACAAAAACCCTACGAACTTGAAATTTGGCAAGTAGTTGCCTTTTAGAGTGTAGACATCGGCTAAGAAATAATTTCACGAAAATCTTGCCCTAACTAAGGGGGTGAAATGGGGGTTCAAAGTTTGTATGGGCCATACCGGGGGCGAAGCTGAGAGGCCGCTACGAGTAGTATACTCATACTATAAAACTACATTCTATTGGTAAAATGTTTCCAGTATGTTAGAAAACTAGGTAATTTTTACAAACTTTTATTTAAACTTCACTTGTCAGTTGGTTAGTTATTTGGTTACCAGTATATTTGGGTCAAAACTTGAAATTGACTTTTGAACCAGTTTCCGTTTCCGGAATAGGCTTAAATTTGGTACAAATTATGAAAACTAGATGGCAATGCAATGTTTAAGTATATCGAGCAATAAAGTTAGAATGTATTAAAATGTAATTTTTTAACACCTTTTGTTTATCAGACTATTTTGTAAATATTTTGAGCAACATTCTACCGTTTCAGCTACAAACAGAACCTTCGGCTAAGTCAGTGACTTTTCAAAGTAATATCGATTTAGTTCAACTGTTTTGTTTGTCTACCGCGGTCTCAACTCTTAAATTGAATATCGGATTCAAATGATACCGTTTCAACTTAAATTTCAACGGAAAACGTCAATACAAGACTATTAAAAGACAATATCCAATCTTACGACATTACTTTCGCTGCTTAATATCGTCTGGTGACTGGTAAAACCAATTGCTAACTCAAATTGTTTATCCTTATTGATTCGTTTTCCAAGAAACCAACTATTTTAGTATTATCTGGAATTTGTAATTTAAAAACACGCTTTTATGGACTCTTTTTTATTAATTGCCTTAGTCTGATCTCTGATTATACAGCTTCAATTTTGACGTAAGCAAACGACGTAGGGGTCACAAGGATTTTTAATGTAAATTCATGCAACGAAACATAACAAATACTGAAAATACTGATCTAATTTTAGCATATTGAAAGATTCTTTGTTTTTCCGCAGATCAGTCTTTTTTCCTCTTTTGTTATTCTTATAGTTATACAAGGATCAGGAAGATCTAGATTGTTTGTCTTAATTACACTTACGTTGAATTATTGTCACTGCTTCCTATCTTATATTTATATTTTTTAAGCTATCTAATATTACATCCTCATTTGCAAGTTTAGGAGTTCTACAAACTATATTATTTATGAATCGTACACAATGTTTTCAAAATTATTTGTACGTTCACGAGTAACAAGTTTATTGTAATAAGTAGTAAAAATATTTATGTTTTTTAGTGTTTACAACCTTACATAACATGTTTTATTATATTTTAGTAACAACTCCTAATCTTGCATCTCTGTTACGTACTATTAATTTGCAAGCCAGATACGTTTATTAAATGGTTCGTATGTAGTAATATTCTGCACACGAGTTACAATTAAAATTACAAAATAATTGTACGATTTATCGCCTCCCATTCCCGGCGCCATCTTTTTATGTAATGTTAGGTCTGAAATAGAAGTTGCAAGGTAGATTATTATTATCAGGACGCGGCATTAATTAGCGGCAAATCGTGGCGTCGAAAAAAGCATAAGTGCATTGCATGCACTCCAATCCAATACTTGTCGGAAATATCTCAAGTGCCGCCCTTAGAAACCAGTAATTTTGGGTCACAGTTCGGGCTTCAAACAGGTACTTAATTGTCTTATCACTCGGCCCCTTTCCCGCTCTGGGCCACTTGATGCAACAAATTGAATCTGCCTCAGAAATTCAGCTTGATATAGGTACTCAAACGAATGTTCCTATAAATACAACAGGTTGAAATAGACTGAACCAATAAATGTATTTATTTTAATTAACAAATAATGTCCCAATTTTGTAAACAAGAGAGAAGTATTCAAAAGGATATAGCTATATGTCGACGAGAAAGGGAAACGGTTATTGGTTCATCCAATTTATTAATGTAATATTAAGGTAATCATTTCCGACTGATGTCTACTGACATAATTGGCTTTCAGGCCAACGATAATTTTAATTATTATAGAATTAAGGGTGGAGAAGATTGAGGTTTAATGATATGAGTACAATCATAAAGCTCTTTAGAAGTGTAGATTATTTCTTGAAGTTGTTTATTTGTAACATTTTCTTATCATATTTTATAAATTGTCCACAGATTTACGATGTTGATAAGGTGTCCGGCGACACTCTGTGTCGTCGCATTACTCCTACTCGCTGCAACACCCATTAGTTCAGAGGTAAGCACCTTACGTTGTGAAAAATTTCACTGCAAATTAGCTAGAGTGTGAAGTGTAAATTTTGAAAACCAAGTCTGAGAACGGCAGCAGAATCTGATCTATGTAATTACTAAATGTCGATTCAATATTTGCATTTGAAATGCAATATCTTATATTTTAAAACTAAACGTATTGTATTGAAGTGTATAGAGTAGGGATATAATTGTTCTAACCAAGCAGCGACAATGCGTAAAGAAACCCAGTGAACTGTACAAAGAACAAAAGGATCCAACTAAATTTTGATTGTCTAACACCACGCTTCCATTGATACTTGAGCGGATGTTTGCAGCTTCTCTGTCAATCATACGAGAGAACATCGCATTGTATGGTAAACAAAGCATGTAGGATATTAAACCGAGTGTTATTGCGTATACGCAATTTTGCAGACCGCTGTTACTCGTATGCGTTAGGCCTGTATCTATGCCTATGGAGAGGCTTTTAGATTAATTTTGAAGGTATATTGATGCCTTCAAAATTAATCTAAAAGCCTCTCCATAGGCATACAGGCCTTTAGACGCTTTAGTGCACAGTTGACGTGAAATTTATTTTAGACAGTGTTTGAATTTGTACCAACTAAAGACGCGATCGGATTTCGTATTGTTGCTTAAAAACTCGGAACATTTTGCTTACCTGCGTGTTCTATATTCAACTAAATATTGAAAAGTATTTTATCTACACCCATATCATAAAACCTCCATTGATTAATCAAAAACCGTAGGAAATGACCACCATTTTGACAACCAATTAGGAAAAACCAGTGCTGCGATGAAGAAATAACATGACTTCTTTATCGTTTTTAGTAAAGAAATGAGATTAAATTTGGAACAGCTGTCAAACTCAAGTGGGTCTCTATTCTAGTATCCATAGATATTAAAACAGTTATTGATACGAAACGTCAATTCAGTATGTTTTTTAAATATAAACTGCACAATATTTGATCTCGAGTGACGTGAGAATAGAGACTTCATCCGTTTGTCTATGATTTAAAAAAAAATGGTCTTGACAGACGGCCGCCATTATGTTGACGTTTTGCTGAACGAAAGTAGAATTTTGGTGAATTGAATAGAAAAAGTTGTTTGTAATTTACATGTTAGTTGAAAATATGAATAGTAAGTAGTCTTCTCGGAGTGTGTGTGATGTGAAAATGCGCCGGATATCGGAAATATGCAGCCACGATTGCAACAAATAACTTGTTGCCAGAAAATATTGTTTCTGAACCCATCATGGAGGATTTATAATATGTGTGTAGATAAAGTTATGTATGCAACTCTTCATAATTTGGCCTTAAAACACACGTGCGATCTTATTATGAAACTCGCCTATCGGCTCGTTTCATAAAACCGCACTAGTGTTTTAAGGCCTATCATTATGCAACCGTTGCATAAACTACTATTCACGAAGCACAATTTACGAAATAGTTTTAATTAGAAATGAAGCACTACTTGCTCCATTTTTAGATCAAGTCAATGGTTGGTAAGTAAGTACCTACCTTTTTTTACATCTTTTAAACTTTCTTCGCGCAGATAAACAATAAAAGTATGACGCTAAATGGTTTCGAAATCAATCAATGTTGCATAATCGCGATAGTAGTTTGCGATCAACAACACGAAAGAGAAAGACGATTTTGGTTATTAAATTTTGAAGCTGGCCATTATGAACACGATCTGAGATTTAAACTTGGAAGCTGCGACAATATACTTCTGTTTTATATACACTGCGCCGACTCTGTTTTTTAATAATAATATAAGACCACGTATTGGAAATCAAACCTCTGTTAATTTCGACAAATGCTATCCACCAGAACCGCGATATTTTAATTGCCCTGATTCAATTTACTTGCTGGAGGCCGTAGATTCAATGATCGGCGATTAAGAGTGAAGTAATGTTTGATCACAATAAGTTTATTCACGGTTCAATTAATATTTCACATATTATATTCCATTCAATTAACTTCTGTCTCAACACAAAGCAACTTCATGATAAAATGAAGGAAATTTTAACAATATTTTTCATAATACTCGCCATATTGCGCTGAAAATAATGTTAACTCTGTTTTCTATACGTTTTGCCGCACTACATTTTTTAAGTCAAACACTCAGATCAGCCTGAATGAATTCTATCCGTCGACTCGAACACAGAGATAAACTACAGAGTCGTATCGAATGAAATCGATATTGCATAACAATACTAAAGTCGAAATAGACTCTTAACAATCCATTATTACTACAGTTATAGCTTAATAGTTATTTATAGTTTGACATTCGAACTAGCTGTTTTTGTTTTCTTCCTTCATTGATTTAACATTTTACCCGACTAATGCCCGTTCCCAATATTCAATCCGCGAATAGATTTGGCTACTAAGGGTTACAATTTTACAGTTGCCGCATACAAAATATGTAAAAAATTTACTGGTAATATTATAACCACGGATTGAATATTGGGAACGGGCGTTAGTCTATCCGAAATGAAAGGGTTGTGAATTTGGCAGTCTATGCGTAGTCTGTGAGTGGCATGTATGAACGGGGTGAAGGAAAGCAGTGGACCTGGGTTCAGGTCTATTGTACTTATTTCAAAGATCATTTAATATCACATACCGATTTCAGAAAGCAAAAAAATGCCTTTGTCTTCAATGTGCATTCTGAAAACATCCCGAATGTTTTAGAAATCATGCAGAAGTCTTTGTGAGGCAACCAAGAGCGCAATACAAAGTCTCTTCCTAACTTTTGTCCCAGTTCTGATATTTATCTGATATATAATGTGTGCATTTCAGTCTTTATAGCCTCCCTAAAGATATAACCTGCATGATACAATCTGCATGGGTTTTAATTTTGTACAAAATTATATAAATACCTAATGGATTTTGGATTTATTGTAAATGTAATATTATGGACTAAATCAATAGTTATAACAGTAATTTAAATAGAATATATGTATTATATGAGTATAAGCATGCCGAAATGCTGGCTGAATAATGCGACTAACTTCCTATTTTAAGACCCACCTTTGTGTTCATGAAACGTATTCTAGCAATTGAAATAATCTTATCGTTATAATTATAACGATGGCGTACTAAAATAGGTGGTACTAACAACGTTAATTTTCAATAGATACCATATAAATTGTAATTTTAGCCGAAATGCATCCGGTATTAGTGCAAATACACTTGAATGCTCCTCAAAGGTACGTTTTTAGTGGTCACCAAACATGACGAGCTTCGTCGAGCACTTTCGACATTTTGTTTGATTTGGTAAAAGCAATGATGAACCCGAGTGAATGTTTAATTTTCATGCACCCACGTGTTTGCCCACACACGGAATGAACGTACACCGTGACACGTGCTTTTTAACGAACGAGGTTATTCAAAATGACGCCCTTTGTAGCATCTATAGTCTTATCATATCATCTTTAAGTTTTTTTTATATGTTTTGTACCTCCATGCCTTATTCGTATGACCAAAAGTTGAAATAATAAGTAAAGTTTAGACACGAATGACAACATCATTCATTTTGTAATGTGGGTCATAATTAAACATTCAGAGTTAATTAAAGCTACAAAATTAGAACTGTTCGCAATCAACCGATCACTAGCCCGATTAACATGATATCCTAGACCTGTACGGTGCCGCTTTAAAAGCATTGCTGAATCTAATGCTAGGTTTACACGATCTTTGTAACTAACGCTTAGTGCGTGTCACTTATACTTAAACCTTGTGCATAAACATAATTATTAGTGCTTAGCATTAGTGAAACTGCAAGTGCGAGTGAATAGAAGTCGATCCTATTTACTAAGCGACAAACAACACAACAAAGTTCGTGTAAACCTTTCATAAGGGAGTGAGTGTTGCATCAATTTATTTTGACCGGCCGGCAAAAGCGCTTAAGTTTAAACGTGAGTTACGTTGACAGAAGGTTTGAAACGTCCTGACCTATCCTAAGTGGTATTCATTAAAATTTATAAGTTTATGAATACCTTTAAGATAAGCTCATTTCTAGGCCACGTTATCTTGCTGAATAGTTCCTTGAGGGCGCGGTCACGGGTGACCACGGTTCTCTCGCTTTCCCCGTTTACCAAATCGTTAGGCATTGAACAGTCACGACGGTTCCTTCGACTGGTTTGTTTAAAGTATAAAGTATTCCTAAGCATAAATAGAAGCGTGTATTTTTGTCGTTTCCATACTTATGATAATGATCGATATTTCGATGGATAAGGCTTTTCAATTTGTTTTAAGGTGTTATTTTACGTGACCGTAATGTTATACTGAACTAACCCACCGTAGTTGTTTTGTGGAATTGTCCGTCACTGCGGGTCATAACTTTCGAACCGATTTATTGTTACCTCACGGTCACGCAATAGAGCCTTGAAATTGTCATAGAAAGATCAATGACTGTCTTAAAGCGCTTAGTAGCAATATAAAGATTTAAATAACAGAAAAGATTGTATTCAATCAAACCAAATTAATCAAAACAAGGTCGCTCTAAACTTGGACAAATTGAGTGCACGCGAATCGGAATAAAAAAAGAATATAAATTTAGGCAAGGGAATGAAATTCGGCATTTAGCTAATTAGCCAGGGTCTCCTTATAATAAGACAGACCCTGACGCTCCAAATCTAGATACTGAATCTATCCAAGTCTAAAGCGTTTTTAAATATGCTAAGAAACAAAGGATACTTTTAGCTATAAATGATCAATGTTTTTGGTTTTGATCTATACTTTATGCTTGTAACTTTCAGAGAACTTACATGACAAAACGTTCAATTCACAAAATGTAAGAATATCTTATGAAATTAGATTCTCAATTCACTCAATAAATTCCCAGCGATATGCAGCGACGCGACGCGTAGCAAGGCGCGACTTGCATACTAAGTTTACTTCTTGATATTATATTCCAATGGAACTAGTCTTTACTATCGTAATATAAAAACATTTTTATATTTTATTTGTTCTCATGATCAGACATATGTTTAGTTTACTGTTTGAGCATCACTCAGCACCCAGTTTTTCAATAGTTGCTTAGTTGAGCAAGTTGGCCATCGTTGGCGTACTTCCTAAGTACGCCAACGATGGCCGAGATGACCACAAAAAGTGCAGCACAAGCCCTTTCTGGGAATGCCATTTTTTTAATATTTGCTAGGTACCTATATGGGTTTTTTTTAGTCTAAAATAAACGGGTGGAAGCTACTAAAAATAGCTCAACTATATACTGGTATTTTTATTCAGCTCAGCTACGCTAAAATCTCTTAGTTTTTCGACAATTTTTAATCATATGTGACAATTTTTTCTTACATTATGTTTTCTGTTTCAGAGTAACCTCTTCACATGTCCAAATGGTAAGTTATCAAACATTTAATTTGCTCCACGAATGTTACAACCATTAGGAACAATTTCAGTTTTAATATCAATATTAATGCAGCAATTGTCAAAAGCGATATTATAACCTTGTTTGCACATAATATGCAAGCCCCAATGTCATGGACATTGTGCTCTTTAAAATGCTTATTAATTTTATATTTAGTAGCTCACATAACAAACATTGTTACAAGAGTGAATTACGTAAGAATGTGTGATTACACATAATAATATAATAGCGAACTAGTGAAAACTCTAGCCAATGAACATAGGCATTGCGCTTATACCTACTTAAATCTTTTTCTGGTTGACTATTCCAAACAGTTTAAAAAAAACTAGATACTCGATTAATAAACAACATCAAAAAGAAGTTTAATAAAAAGCATAAAAAATACCGCTAACTATATAGAGAGAACTATTAGCTAAGCTCATGATTAACATGAAATGTATTTGATAATGATTTTAAATAACTTAACCTTTTGAACAACACGGCTGAATGCGAGACTGAAATACTCCGGACCCCAAGTGACGGCTCTAGCCGACAAACTGTATGGAAAGCGGCATGCCGTGGCGTCAGGGGCACTGCAATATACTGTCGGCTACAGCCGACTGAGGCGTTCAAAAGGTTAATACGAACGTTTTTCATGAGAAAATGAATGTTCATTGAAACCTTCTTGCCAGCCGACCCAGACCCAAAGCCCACCGCAAACAAAATTTCTCAGTCCCACAAGTCCCTTGTTTATAAGCAATTTGAGGGTCCATAATAACATAAAGGTAGGCATTGTTTTACCAGAGAACCGCGTGGGTAAGAGACTGATAAATTATTAACTGCTAACAATGCCAAAGAGAACTTATGTTTGGATTATGTTGCAACTGAAGCGAGCGCTGCCTACACTAACTGTGAACTATTAGGATTGTACCATGTTAATGGCAAGCCAAACTAATTGGGAATACTAATTGGCTATGCTGTATTTAACTTAACAAATCCTCCATCAAAGGAAGACGAATACTCTTTAAGTAACATACATTTTAAAATTGTGACCTTAATTTGCTTTAACGTTGAAAAACTATCTTTGAGATAGTTATTGCAGTACGGCTACTACTTGCATCCATAGACAGTTTTATTTGTCAGATCAAAACTTGCGTAAGTACTATTTTCTTTTTAACATTAAGAAAATAAATAAGTTGCAATAAAGATAAATTTTAATAATTTTGTGACGTCTATCAAAACAAACACCTTATCTAAAATTTCCACGAAATTATAAACAACAGAATAAATAATCTAGCACTACATTTCGTAAGATCCCTCAATCAATCAATTTTCCCTGGAAGCATTAGGGTTTCTCTTAAATTACGATCTTTATAATGTTCTCTGATAAGCTTTTGCAGATCACTGAGGATATTCTAGAATCTCAAGTACCTACTTCTTATAATTATCTCAAATCAGCAAGAACTTCGTTGGGTCAATGGGTTACTGGGCCTGTATTATCTGTACTTACTTTGCAAAGTTTACATTGAAAATAAAGGATGTACCTATACAGTGACATTGACATTTCGTTACTTATGCTAATGATCGCTTCGAATATCCCAGGTTAGTCAGTCGGTTAGTTACTAACAAATTTATAAAGTACCTCTTTGCCTTCGACGTTTACACACATCCATTCAATATATGTAACTATTCTTATTACCTATCTTCTAGAAAGTGCCAATATTCGTACAGCCCCCAAACTCGTTTCGCAAGGAAGGTCAACTGTGCATGATTCATTCGCGCGACGTGTGAAATGGTTCCGCTCAGTTCGATTTCTCGGTTTTAGTTTTCTAACGACCTTGTGCATCCGTCTGGCGTGCCACATTATGACTGGATCCTAACTAGTTAAAATGCATGCGTTGGTGCAGATAAATCTAAGCTATAGTTCCTGTTAATTACTTAGGTATGTTTGGTTTTTCTAACCGTTACCCGAATTCATATTGATTTCAGTTACTTAATCCATTAGGGACTAGTGTTGATTTAATGCATCTTGATGCTCAAGTATTTTATTTTCGTATCTTATACTCGTATAGGCCAGTACATATACATATATTTGTACTAACTAAGAGCGACTGGAAATTTTAATACATGTTAATTGAATTATTTAGCAAAGGACTCGCTTCAGCAGCATTGATCGCGCGAATGTCAATTAGGACATCTGTTCGACATCAGTATGATCGCGCGTGCCGTGCATGCTAACAAAATTCGCGCGAACTGCGATGATCGCGCAATCGCTTTCTATTAGGACGACGCCTTACCCTTCTCATTAAACATAACGATCCGTATTCCCTTTGACAACGATGCTACAATGAAGTCTAGACGAACTTCGCAATATGCTTGTAATTATTTCTGTAATCCCAGTTGATTACATGTAGAAACTGCGCTCGCATGCACCTTTTGTATCATGAATTGGTATTTCTCTATGAGTGTATAAATAATAAGCATTAAGCATATTTTTGCTACAGTTTACATATTTACTGACGCGTTATAAAGGATGATTAGTAAAATGTACCCAGTGAGTAATAATCATACGAAGGTATTTTCTCCCGTGAGCGTAAAACACATTGCACCGATATCACCCAATGATGCAACATGCGTCTGTCGCGCCTATAATGCATTTACAGGTCACCGCCCCTGTCACCTCGAGCCATCAAGCCATTAAGGAATTACCCTGGAACGTTAGATTTTCATCAGCCACATAATTACTGTAGGAAATTCCGAACTAGCTCCCAGTTAAGTTGACGAAACCGTCTAGGAATTTCTGTAATCACTAATCACAAACAGTATCTATTTAGATTGATAGGTACTTTTTATTTCCTAGCATTCTTTTATGTTCGTAATGTCGCTCTTTTTTTCCATGCGTTATCTGTTAAATCGTAGTTTATAGCTTTGACTGCGGTCTCGCCAAAAACGTTTCTATCTGTGACCTGTAAAAGTATTGCGACGTGGGAAGAGGAATGGCTTCAACGTTTAACCGCCTACGTTCTTAGCTGATACGTATATTTCCTTGAAATGCATTCCTTACGTTTTAGTACTCCACGTCAGATGAGACGCTTTAATATTTGAAAAGCACGTAAAGTACCAGTTGTTTCCAGATGCCCCGTAGAAGAAAGATATTTTTTGAAGTTTTTGCGTAACATACCCGCCGACATCGCCAAACTCGTCAATTAAAATACAGAAATCGAAACTTCGAACTTTGTATCTTTGTAACTTGTTATCTTGTACGTCATAATATCCAGCTTTTAAGACGAAGTTCCTGTCAACGAGTAAACACTTTTAGAGATACATATACAACGATAATGTGTACGCGACGCAAGCTGAACCCAAGAATGTGGCTGCAGACAGATTGAGTCAATTCGAAGTTTGGATTGAGACGAGTCTGTGTGTTCCAAGATCCCCAAACAAAGGGATTAATCTTTGCGAGACATCACTACATTCCGAAATGAGATTATCGAATTATCTCCGCTGGCCCGCAGCATTTGCAACTTGCTTTATTTTGCAAATTTGTGTCGTAATTGGCTACTTGACTATAGTAACAAATATTAATATATTTCTGTGAAACGGTAGCTGAACCCTCAATAGTACATTATAGAACAGAATTTATGTAAAAATAAATAAAGATATTTAGAATCTAATAACTTGAAAACTTCAATTTACGTGTGACCTTTGCATAGGTCGGTTGCGTTCCAAATCACGCTGCCCACCTTAATCGTTGTGATTATCGTGGGTGATATTTAGACCGCACCTTTATACAGACTATACTTTTTATTGACGTTTACGACCGGCTTAGGTAAATTGACGTCACACGCGACACCTGAGAGTAAAATAGCGTTTTAGCGGCAAATTTAAAAATGAAAAATATTATTAGTGCTTTTTCATTGAAAATATGAAAAATCATTAGGAAAATATTTTTATATAATCTAAAATGAGCTAACAAGCAGCAAAAAAATATTTAAATAATGTTCAAGAACTGAATTGCGATAAATTAGGTAGACGTTTTGTTTAACTTTTTAAATAAGAGTTCACACGATTTGGTCCTTAGGCTTCTTTTCGTAGAATGTCAAATTTTGGATCGTTGTTTGTACATTGTACAAAATTGGATGGGAAGTTATACAAGTTCGGTGAATTAAAAATTAAATCGGTGTTCGAGTTTCGTAACACCCATAAAATTCTCATCATTACTAATATTACAAAATGTGAAAGTTTGCTCTTTAATCCGGTTATAACTAAATTCGGGTACTAACATTCTGATTAACAAGCCTCAAGTGGTTCATTCAGCATTGGCACAAATAAAATACTATAAGACCAATTACTACACAAGTATAAGTTCTGTGAATAATTGAAAACTACACATGCGATTATAACTATTTGATACAAAAAGAATCATATCCATATTTTCATAGTTTTTTACGAACTAAGTTAAATTTCGACTTTGCCCTTCAAATTTTAAAGTTGGATTGAAACAATTTACATATATAATAAATTATACACATACACATACATACATACACATCACGCCCGAAATCCCTAATGGGGTGCGCAGAGCCACAAGACTACTTGTGGCCACGTTCGATGAATTAGTCCTAAGATGGTATGATGAACCGTATGGTGACAAGTGATCAGCCCATCGCCCATACAGATAGTCCACCATGTTGGAGAGGACCCGTCCCTTAGTCGGTCTTTTACGACATGCCAGGATGATAAGCATCTGCACGCATTCTATGCTATTTCTTCACTCCCAGTGCAGCAGAGGAGCAATAAATTATATGAAACAGAATAAAGAGCTAATTAGAAATTAGCCACGACTCGTGTTTCTACCTGTCTGTTAGAAATTTGATTACCTATTAAATATACGTAAATCCTTTGAAAATCACCGACTCTACGGATTTATGTCTCAATCAACCCTCAGAACTATTAGAACTAATTAGCAAGTCTTTTGTTCGCTTGCATAACTCAACACCTGCTGAAGACGAAGGCCGATAACCCACTCAGTCAAATCTACTTGTACTTTCATAGTTCAGTGTGGGCAGCTAATGCATTATCATCTATACATACACTAATTACTTTTGGTGCTTTGGTGTTCTATTCAATGTCAAACATTACCAACTTCCACACCGACATTTTTTTTGATGCTGTACCTACATTACCGTAATGTATTCGCAGCCAAGTCTAGAATAATGTCGATCGAAGCATCCGAAATAATGTTGATTGTTACGTGGTAATGTAAAAACGTATGCATTCGTTTGTAGTCCGCAACATTATCTATGTAGCCGAGTCTCTACTTACGTTAGGTACGTTTTTCTCCTGAATTACGTACGTGGCATCCAGAATTACGTATGTCTGTCTGTACAGTATTTTTTTCTCAGTGCAGTGGTTTTTTTAGTATTGCAATTTAACTACGTAGGTATATTAATTATGGTCGGAGTTAAATTAATCATTCCCACATTGGTCACTTCCATTGATTGGCAACATAGAATGGCACATTTTTGTCGTCTGCATCGTCAATTTCGCAAATTACAAAATATAACATAATTCTATTGTATGTAGGTACATTTTGGTTCGTAGAGGGCAGTTATTGTACATACCTTTATCCCTACAGTATCAAGGTCCCTTTTGGGCTTGATGGGACGTATGACGTTGCGGATCGTTTTGGGGTGAGCAGTTATGCGGCAGTTGAATTAAGCACATCGTACGTCGGGCGATTAAGACACGACCACGGTTAGTCAGGTAATCCTCCCTAATACCATTTGATTTCCGCAACCCAAAGAGTTTATGGCCCAATATTGCTGGACACGAACAGCAGCTTAATTGAGTGAAATTGGTTTGTTGTAGAAAAACAAGAAATATACAAATTTCCAAAAGGAAATAATCTTTGTTTACATAGGAGTAATTTCAAATTATAATAATATAAAAATATCATTAGCTTTTCCTCAGGGTTGATAAAAATCATGAAGTTTTCTGAATTTGGAAGTCAGTTATTTATTTAAAAAAAAACACAACATAATTTTTGTATATTTTAATTACTTCTTAATAAAATTAACCAAAAACATAAATCGTTCATTTTTTAAACGGTTAACAAAAACTATTGCAAAATTATCAAACGTCAAAAAGTTATTCTACAATCCGATATTTTTTACTAACAAAAATGAAAAAGACTTAAAGAAAAGGGAATTCCCGAACCGTGTCGGTAAACATAGCATTGAACAAATGAACACGTGTGTGCGCGCCGTAGTTTATGACGGTGGAAGTCGCTTGACACTTTTTGGCTGATTTGGTAGAAGTCAAAAAGTTTTGATTTTTAAATCATAGTTTTTTATCACTTGATTTTAATCGCGATCAATTGATCGAATTCTTATCATTTGATTTAAATCACTCATTTAAATCATATCAACCCTGTTTTTACTGAAAATAGATGAATTATTTCGGTTGTCTTATATGATGGGATCTTTCTTGACTGTAACCGACATCCGACAAAGCGGCGTCTTTTCACAACCTAATTGATTAATTTGACTTGTATTTCAGTAAGACACACTAGATAATACCAAATGTACAATTTAAGCTTCAGCTTTGTATTAATTAGAATTCCAATTAATGTAACGCGCCTGATTATAATTTCAATTCTGCTAAGTATCGCCATGTATGTGAATAAATTTACACCTGAGTCTGCCTATTATAGAAGCCTCCATCAAATTTGCGACATGTATACCTTTAATTAATTTAAGTACCAATTTTCATTAATATCTACTCGCCGTTAAGGAATACAAGGGACCAACATGACAGCATCAGTCTATAGTCCAATACATTTCGAGAAGTAACTAAGTCTAGAGTCTAGACGTAGTTACTATTAATTTATCTGATGTCTACATTTCTTAGTAATGACATAACATTGGAAATGTTATCGACTGGGTACCAGGGCAAAAGCATCAATTATAGAATAACACGCTTACAAAGATTTACTCAAGTTTAAAAGCAACTGCGAATCGGAAACATCGCTATCATTAGTATAATTGGAAAACAAATAAAGTTCTAGAAACAATAACAAATTAACCTGCTAAAGTTGAAAACAAACAAACGAGAAAATATCTTCTAAAGATTCCGACGAGCAAAGCGAGGCTTCCAAGTTTTAACTGGACATCACAGTAGTGTAACAGACAATGTGGAAACTGACAATATGTAGCCAAAGAATATTAAGGAAAAATCGTACAATTAAACAGAATAGCTATTGCTTGAAACTCAAGAATCAGACAAATAGCTAACTCAAGCTGAGTATGTAAAATTCTTTCAATTTGATAAAAATACTAGTTTATTCTTTCGATTATTTTTTCTTGTGAACATCAGTATGAAAGATGTGGGCGATCGAACTGTTTGAAACTTGACTGTGCGTCTTCTATTGTTCAATAAGAAGCAAGAATTCCTTCGCTTTCACCAACCGGGTCGAGTTATGAAGCCTCAATATAAACGCAGCCGGCAAGGCGTGCTCCTTGCGCTCGTTACTTCTTTAATATATAGATAGCTTCGACGGAATATTTCTCCAAACGCCTCCTACAACGGCCAAAGGTTAGCTGTTTCGTATGCCGCATTAATCTCAGCCTCGTCTGGCATACAGCAGCAGCAGAAACAGGAGCTTGTTCTAATATAAAATGTGTGTTAACGCTAGCTTCAAACTGAGCGACTTTAAAGATTTATGTTCACTATATAAAACCCTATTTTATTTACGAGCGACGTTGCGGCAACGCAAAAGCAATAAGTCCTGTTGCATTATCGCATCTTCAAATAAGTATATTCTACAAACTCAATCTAATTCATCTCAGCAGATTGCGGCCAAGTAAGTTTGTAATATAACTTAGCCATCACAGATACGAAGCAGTGGTTCAGAACAGTCATGACCATGATACGTTGCTAGTTTAATTCAAAACTAAAGGATGCCTATGCAAGTTGCGTATCTGGCTATCGTAATTGCAGGCTCTTTCCTCAATACTACTAGTTTCACCAAGTCTTACCGTTAATCTACAACGGGCTGACCTGAACAGCTACCCAGTTATCTACGCAGCTTGATAACTCCGCACTTATTATAGGATTACCTGCCGCTATCAAATACATTCATAGAATTTCATAGCTAAGCAAAAGAGCTAATGTGAGCAAATTTGTACGCTTGCAATTGAGTTATCTTGTTCATTCTCTATTTATTTTAACCAGTTGAAAATTTAGAATAATAATAACCAGGCATCAGACACCGTAAAGGCCACATTACATCACACAAAGACGCCTAATGACTCACCTTTAGCGCCTTCCTCATGCATTGTAACATTATTACAATACGCTTCAAATCAAAGAACAATTGAGCAAAAAACTGTCAATCAAGCAACTATCGCACCTAAAAATAAGCAATATAACCGATTTAATTCCACAGTGTTGAATGTTGCACGCTGCCGCTGTTAAAGGATTTTGACATCCGCAGGGCAGGCGCAGCGTAATAGTCGTGTCGAGTTGATTTCGTCCGAAGCTGGGATCCTTTTTAGGGTTCCGTACCCGATGGTTCAACGAGACCGTATTACTAAGCCTATAACGTCCGTCCGTCCGTCCTTCTATCAAAGCTCAGCAACGGTAAGAGCTAGAAGGTTGGAATTGTCACAAAATATGTGTTGTTATGTCATGAATAGGTACTAGCAAATAATAAAAATATCAAAACGTTTTAAGCATGCGAAGCTCCCCATACATTGATATTCTAAAAATTTACTGATTTTAGACCACTTTTGTTTCAGCTGTATTTCCAAAACAGCTTAAGTTTCAGCTATTTTTGGCCTGATTTTAGTTTATACTCCAAAGTAGAACAACACATATCAATTCAGTGGTCTTCTAGAAATGTCAGAAATATATTGAAATCAAACCAGAAAATTATCGCTGCTTAACAACCTGCCAACTTAGTTGCAACTGTTAAAGTTCTTTTATTATGAACATAAAGTCTATTTGATTGGGTGAGACCATTCCAAATTGGCGTAACTAGTACGGAAACCTCGGTTCGCGAGTCCGACTCGCAATTGGCCGGTTTTATTCATATTCGGGTGTGCATAATTGTGCGGGTCCTCTCCAACATGGTGGACTATCTGTATGGGCGATGGGCTGATCACCTGTCACCATACGGTTCATCATACCATCTTAGGACTAATTAATCGAACGTGGCCACAAGTAGTCTTGTGGCTCTGCCCACCCCATTAGGGATTTTGGGCGTGATGCTATGTATGTATGTATGTATAATTGTGCGGACGCAAAAAACATGGCGTTTGGCTGTTATTTATCAAAGGCTAACAACGTTCTCGAGAAAACGCACATCAGAACTTAACTACAAGTGTGACCACCGTAACCGCTCTGTGTTATTTTAAGAAAAAGAAGAATCCAGGGGAAAGATGAGAGTATTTTAGTGCAGCAAAATGCTTAAAAGGGTTCAAGATTCCAAAAAGTTCATGTAGTAGTTTAGGTAATCGTTTAAGTGCGTACTTTGTTGTAAGTTGAACGTGCCAATACGCCGTGTGATTCCAAATCGGGCCCAATGTCACAGATGTGAGTACCTTAATGACGGGGCATTAAACCTTTTGTCATATACATATGTCGGTTGTGCCATGGTCCTATTAAGTTCATTCTAAACTTGGCACGCATCAGCTGGGAGATTTGGAGCATTACCTACAATCTGGGTCAGTTGCTTAGTAAGGCGCTTGTGAGCTCTGAATGCGAGACAATAGTTAGTCCGAGTAACTCGTTGCGCTAACTCGGCAGTTAATGAGCTATAGTTAGGGAGCTGAGTGCCATTTTGGTATATATTTGTTCGTCTTTCATAATGATAGGGATGAAAGTTTATGTCAATACAAATCGATTTGGTCCAGTAAATGAAAGTCGTATGTCCCTACGTTTTTTGAGTTACTACTTACATTAAAAAATCAGCGACCTAGACTCTGCCAAGTTTTTTTCTATTCTGGGAGTCCTAATGAATCGAATGGACGCAACGAGAATAACGAACAAATGATTTAGTAGCTCTTTTTCATTTACATTTTTGCAACTTCGTCCCGTTATAAAACAGAGCCCTGCACGTCTGCCTCTTCGATGTTCATCGTTTTGAGGATGATTCTGACCATCAGTCCAAGAGGCAAACACGAACAAATTATTTAGCACACCGTTTCTTTTTAAATTGTTTAAACGCTGTCAATTGAAAACGCAGCGTTACCATGGTGACAGACTATTTTTCTATGGTTCTTTACATTGTTATTAATCGAACAATTCAGGTCTGCCAAGCGAACAAATCATATAGAAATTCTGGCACTCAGCTCCCTAGCTACTATAAGTTAACTTAATGTTTACTTAATGAGACATCAATTTGCTGTCATATAAATGTTAAAATGTTTATATTTCATTCGTTCTCTTTCGAGATAAGGTAAGCACTTCAGTAGTTCTGAAAGAAATGCGTTCAGAAGCATTGGATAAAAAAATGCTATAATTTTTTATACTCCCTAAAGCGACTCGCATAATTGCATTCAAAATACAACCATTCGTTTCAACAACATTGATTAGTTTTTCCATCTAAGACAATGTGCTCTTTGTATCGGGAGAGTCAATTGAGCGGCAAAGAGCCTTGAAGGCAAATGTAATGAGTGAAAGGTGCCCCGATCATAGCCAGTGCCAGTTTGAGTAAGTTG
Source organism: Tortricodes alternella (assembly GCA_947859335.1). NCBI lineage: Eukaryota > Metazoa > Arthropoda > Insecta > Lepidoptera > Tortricidae > Tortricodes > Tortricodes alternella. The sequence continues at coordinate 9,847,309 of OX401979.1, read as the reverse complement.
AGTTTCTATTTTTATATGCTACGATACGTGGCTGTGCAAATAAACTACACCTGAAGCTGGTGCGCAATTTGCATATACATATACATTTAGGAGAAAAATATATGGCCATGTTTTATACTCAAAAATGTATGAAGAATAATAACAGTAATCTTTGAACGGCCTGATATCACAGATGTTTTTTAGGGTTCCGTACCCAAAGGGTAAATACGGGACCCTATTACTAAGGCTCCGCTGTCCGTCTGTCCGTCCGTCTGTCACCAGGCTGTATCTCATGAACCGTGATAGCTACACAGTTGAAATTTTCACAGATGATGTATTTGTGTGGCCGCTATAACAAAAAGTACTAAAAAACAGAATAAAATAAATATTTAAGTTTGATTATAGATAATGGTACGGAACCCTTCATGCGCGAGTCCGACTCGCACTTGGCCGGTTTTTATTCAACCTCTTCAAAAGTTTCTAAGTCTATGTTGACGTAACTTACTTGCTGGGTTATAATAATAGATGAAATTTCTTTATATATCCTTTTCCCTATTTAATAAAACTTATTATATATATCCTTATGCAAAATAATAAGACAACCAAGAATAACAAAGATAAGAATTCCATTGCGTTACGATATATATTTTTGTTGGAACTTATCCAAATATATTGCCTTCGTACAAAATAAATTATTATTCGTGTAAGTCTACAATTATTTTCCCCGAATAATAGAAGAGATAAAAGGATATAGTGTTTTACGTTTTAATGGAGCTTTGTCTTCAGCTACCTTCAGCTACGGATGTCAAATTCTATACTTTGACAGTCAGTCCATTTCATGTGAACAAGCCAAATTGAATCGGATTTAATGCAGCAGGCACGGAACATTGAGTCCACTAAATGCATCGATCCACTTACCAGAGGACTGATTCTGACAAAACTCGGCCAAAACTTTGTAAGCTTTGTATAGCTATTTCGATTGTCGGCATAAACACAAAGTAGATTGACGAACCTTGAACGAATGCACTCGGAGTCACGTATTAAAGGGTAGCATGACTAGAGGCCACAACCTCCTGGCTTAACTGTGGCCTACTTACATCCGTATACGACCACAACTCTAACCGAATTTAGCTTTAGGGTATTCAAGCCATTGTTGTCGTTCACAAGATAAACAGACTTACAACTCTTTATTTTTGGTACGTAACAAAAGGGCTGCCATATTATACCTTACTTATACACATTTTTTAAGATTCTTGAATTCTATAATAAGTGTAAGTTTAAACGCCGGGGAGAAGTTTGTTATTTTTAGGGTTCCGTACCTCAAAAGGAAAAAAGGAACCCTTATAGGATCACTCGTGTGTCTGTCTGTCTGTCTGTCTGTCCGTCTGTCACAGCGAATTTGCTCCGAAAGTACTGGACCGATTGATTTGAAATTTGGTATACATATGTAAATTGGTGACCGCAACAGGGATGCGTAACGTAAATTAATTAATTTTGAACATGGGGCCCACTTTTGGGGGTGAAATGAGAAAATTAAAAAAAAAAGTTGTGCAACTGAAATCGTGTGACATATCAAATGAAAGGGATTACTGTGTTTTATATGTTTTTTTTTTATTTTAAGTAAAATAGTTTAGTAGTTATTTAGGAAAATAGGTAAAAATTGACCATTCCCCCCTTATCTCCGAAACTACCGGGCCTAAAATTTTTAAAAAAATACAGAAAATAGTTCTTTACCTATAGATTACAGGAAAACCTATAAGAAGTCTATGGTATTTAAAGTAAAATAGGAAATTTCAGTTTATCATGTATGGAACGGAACCCTCTCCACGCGGGTTTCACTCGCACTTGACCGGTTTTTTTTCTACATCATCTTTCGTAATTTCAAATCATTGCTCTTACTACTTTATTACCTAGATAAGTATTACTCGCTAAACTGAGTTGAAAACTACATTCTAGACTAAAATAGCTTTAATAACATTTCATCTTCCGAGGATTAATATCACTGCCTGCATTATGGATTGCTACAAGCAACTTGTATTTTTATTAACATTTGCGAGACTGTATGCCACAAATTTAACAAGTCCAGAATCTGGCGCAGTGAGCAGTAACTCAATCTCCGGTGCAGTAGCGTAACCGTGGATCCTTCACAAGGTTGGGGGCTGTGTGAGAGCACTCCACACAATTGAGCTCAGACGCCGTGTCGGCTTGTCATCGAAACTCGACCTAGTCGATACGATACGATGCGACAGTTATACGAGTGGTCGTCCATGACTCGACATGAGAATAGAATGCACATACATTCAACCACGTGGAATGCTACCCGTTATACAATAAGGGCCGCCCACGGGTGTTTAATTGAAGTAATCCCAAGAACTTTATTTATTTATCCTTCTTTCTGTAGTGAACTTTTATTTAAAGTTGTACGTATACGTAATGCGTGTTATTCATATGTACAGTGTTATTTTCATTTATTTAATGTAACCCTGCGGCCTTAACATGCAAGACACAAGGATAAGTTAACCGTCTTATCTCTAAGTGCGTCTCTCTCACACTAGTGCCGACGAAACAGATAGTCATAGAGATAAACGGGTTTAGCTTATGTTTGTGTCTTGCATGTTAGGGCCGCTGAAGCAATTTAATTTTATAAATGAAAAGAGTCAAATATAAAACCTTGTGCTAATCTCTACACTACCTACCTCGATTGCAGGGGAATGACAAATTCGTTTCAGTGAACAGACGGGCAAGCATTTTGATTGAATCAGGTATCAAGTTGAGCACATTTGGCGGTCAACCGCAAGTGCTAAAGGTGACATTAGCCAAGTAACGGATGGTAATGACTTTGGAATGCCGATTGCACCATCTCCACTTCGTTGACGCAGAAAAACGGTTGATACTTAAATGAGCGGTGAATCTTTGAGCCGGTATATGTTTCTTAATGCATTAAGGCATGATTACGAATACGTACCTATTTAATTGATTTTGCACGAATTAACAGAGAGAGGTTTTAACTTCCATTGGCGAACATCAATCACATCATCAAATAAAATCAATTTTACCTTCGAAAACTTACTATGATGATTTTAAAACTGAAAAGTAATGTATAATGTTCACTTTCGATAAGCTTTAAAAATATGGACAGCCGCTTCATAACATAAAGTATGCGCAAATGCATCGCCGAAAGGTTGATAATTTAAATTGAAATAACGGATATCGAGTGCATTCGCGGCAATAACATAATAAATGTGGGTCGGCGTTGCATCGTGTTGCGCCGGCGCAAGTGAAGCGTGCATCCATCGCTGTCTTCGATCGGTCGCTAAACCCGCACGCTCTATTTACTTTTAAAACTCGAACACGCGCGGATGTGCTCGAAAATTATGATGCTTTAGAACCTTTTAATATTCCTTCATTGAAAATATCAATTTTTTAAGTTCTAGACACTCGTAAATTTAATAATAAATTTCAGAGTTTCAAACCATTTCAGCTAAGATTTATCTGATTAATAATTGCTACAGGTCTATTATATACTTTACTTTGCCAGAATGACATGCTACAATCTTTATTTTCCCTGTAATCCAACCAAACACCTACTTGGGGCCAGTCAATAGTGTAAGCCAACATAATCTGTTGTCCACAACCCATCGGCCTGGCAAATTGGAATGTAGTTACGTGAGCCAAGAGCGTAAATTTTTCGTGAAATTGATTTTCGGTTAACTTAACTAGTAAACAACGACTTAACGTGCAAAACTACTCAGATAAGAATGGATAGATGAATTGATTATTCGGTCAGCTTTCTATTTCAGAAATTTACATGGTAACTAAATTTTGTTTACAATGTTGTAAAAGCTGCTAGAATACGTAATCAAATAGGCAATATATTCTCTATCGCTGCTCCTCTCTGTAACTTTTTTTTATGCCAGTGAAAGATAATAGATTACGCGAGTATGCTAAACCGCCGGGTTTTTCCAAACATTTTTCATGTTCGCTGCCTCTCACGAGTTCGCTGACAAAGCTTGTTGATGGTTTTTAGTATGGGAAATCGAACGCGGATAGAAAAGTGTCTATCGCGCCAATTTATTCGATATTCCCACGCTTCTTGTATATCTATTTGAACACGGTGCATGTTTCTCTCGGATCTATGAAAATACTTTATTACCGGCTATTAAATAAATGGTACCTACGTATTGAATATATAAATCTCCTGGGTTATACATACATATTATCACGCCCGAAATCCCTAATGGGGTGGGCAGAGCCACAAGACTACTTGTGGCCACGTTTGATTAATTAGTCCTAAGATGGTATGATGAACCGTATGGTGACAGGGATCAGCCCATCGCCCATACAGATAGTCCACCATGTTGGAGAGGACCCGTCCCTTAGTCGACTTTTACGACATGCCAGGATGATAAGCATCTGCACGCATTCTATGCTATTTCTTCACTCCCAGTGCAGCAGAGGAGTATATCCCTCCTGGGTTATATCCCTTAAATATATTACAGGTATAAAAAGCAGATAAAAGCACTTACAGTTTGTTATATTATGAAACACAATATAATTAAAACTTCACTATTTCTTTTCAGGATGGGACCTAAAAGGATTACACTGTTACAAATTCTTCAACATCAGGCATTCATGGGAGAAAGCAGCCGAATTATGTCGAAGGTAAATAAGTGAACTAACTATCTTTATTTATCAAGATTATGTAAAAATATATAATACTATTACCACCTTTTCTTAGCTCTTTATTAACTCTCTCATAATTTACAATTGATCCAACTCCATCGACCGATGGTATGAGATGTGGTACGGTGTGGTTCCAAAGTCTTTCATGAGTAACTCTTTTAATTCAGTTTTCTTTTTTAAGTCTTTATTATTTATCATCGGTTCTCAGGTATGGCAGCGAACTAATGGTTGTGGACACATACTCAGAGAACAATATGACGGCGAGTATGGTCCCGGCTAGCCCCTCTAACAGCCATTACTGGCTGGGTCTCGCAACAGTCGATGACCTACGGACAAACACTCTCGAGTCAGCAGCTGGCACTCTGGTATCACAATACGCCGGATTTTGGGACCTAAGACAACCCAATCCTAAAGACGGAGAATGTGTCGACGTCAATGTTTCGTCCGACAGCCAATCCTGGGAGCTAACAACCTGCGAAAGCCTTCTGCCTTTTATGTGCAGAGCGAATGCTTGTCCCGCTGGTAAGTTTACAGTTAAAAATTAACCTTCATTCAATGATTTTTGAAGCGTAACCAATCAATTTTTATAACAATAAGATTCTCCAAACAATTGTTTTGCGTTTCAGGAACCTTCCATTGTTCAAACGGAAAATGCATCAACGCAGCCTTCAAATGTGACAAGCAGGATGATTGTGGTGATGCTTCCGACGAAATGGACTGCGCTACTGAATGCCATTTCTACATGGCTAGCAGCGGAGATGTTGTAGAGAGTCCAAACTATCCACACAAGTATCCTGCTTTCAGTGATTGCAAATGGACACTGGAGGGGCCACAAGGTCAAAACATAGTCTTGCAGTTCCAAGATTTCGAAACAGAAAAATCTTTCGATACTGTTCAAATCTTAGTCGGTGGAAGAACTGAAGATAAATCGGTTAATCTAGCAACACTATCAGGAAAACAAGACTTATCGAACAAAATCTACGTTTCCGCTTCAAACTTTATGATTATTAAATTCAGTACGGACGGGTCTGTGGAAAGAAAAGGATTCAGAGCTTCTTGGAAGACTGAGTCATCAAACTGTGGTGGTATACTTAGAGCCACTCCACAAGCTCAAGTATTAACTTCACCCGGCTATCCAAATGGCTACCCCGGAGGCTTGGAATGCATGTACATAATTGAATCTCAAGCTGGAAGAATCATCTCCCTGGAGATTGAAGATTTAGAACTAGGAATGAATAGAGACTACATTGTTGTCAAGGATGGAAACATTCCTTCTAGTCCCGTGCTTGCCAGGTTAACCGGACCTGGTGAGGAAAATCAGAAAGTTGTTGTATCAACTACAAATCATCTCTACATGTACTTCCGCACAAGCCTGGGCGACTCTAAAAAAGGCTTTAATATGAGATACTCTCAAGGCTGTAAAGCAACAGTTATCGCAGCTAACGGCACAATTACTTCACCTGCTTACGGACTCAGCAATTATCCAAACAACCAAGAATGTCTATTTAGGATTAAAAACCCGAACGGCGGGCCACTTTCCCTGAAATTTGACGAGTTCGATATTCATCCATCAGATGTCGTGCAAGTTTTCGACGGAGCTAGCACAAATGGTTTGAGATTACATTCAGATAATGGTTTCATTGTTAAACCGAGGATAACATTGACTGCTTCCAGCGGAGAAATGCTAATTCGGTTCGTGTCTGACGCTTTACATAATGGACCTGGCTGGAAGGCGACGTTCTCAGCAGGTATTCCTCACTCAATAGTCAAAAACCTTAGCCCTGGCAATATAAAAACGGCTTATCTATCTTAAAATACTATATTATACCCGAATTTTCGTCTGCGTTGAAATGTATCTTTAGAATATAACGTATTTTCATGTCAATGACTTAAATTGAATGTTTTTTCCTCAATACGGGCTCTCATCGCGCACGCACGAACTTGCCGTTAATAATTTTTGGCCCCTATTTCACGCTTTTAGGGGTTGGTTATCTTGAACCTGTTGAACGCCATAGTCGGCTGTAGCCGACAGCAGATGTTGTCGGCGTCAAAAAGTCGCCTATGTCCTTCCCCTAGGCTCAAACTATCTCCATACTCAATTTTATCAAAATCTATTCAATGGTTAAGTTTAGGCAGAAAAATGTAAAAGTAACTCTTTCGCATTTAAATATTAGTATAGTATGGATATTGTGGATATGGAAATATGGGATACCTACTTGTTTCAGATTGCCCACCATTAAAGTCCGGTATAGGAGCTTTAGCTTCGAACAGAGATACCGCCTTTGGGACAATTGTGACTTTCTCATGTCCGATCGGTCAGGAGTTTGCTACTGGAAAGTCCCGACTCACTACTAAGTGTCTAGATGGAGGAAAATGGTCAATCACGTATATCCCAAGCTGCCAAGGTAAACTATAATATTATGACTTTTCGTACTCAAATACCGGATTTCCAATATCTCTTCAGCATTGTTTAATACGACTTTAACTTAAAGAGGTATACTGCGGTCCAGTCCCACAAATCGATAATGGTTTCTCAATCGGCTCCACCAACGTTACTTACCGTGGAGTTGCAACGTACCAATGTTACGCTGGATTCGCTTTCCCGACTGGACAACCTATTGAAAGGATTTCTTGCTTATCTGATGGCAGATGGGAAAGGACTCCAACTTGCCTAGGTAAGTGTAAAAAACGTTGTACTAAATGGAACAAGTAACTTTACAATTACAATCTATAATTTATTAATTATTATGTTTTCAGCATCGCAATGCGTAGCTCTTTCAGACGTTTCCCACGCAAATGTGACTATTCTTAATGGTGGTGGCCGCAGCTATGGTACAATTGTCCGTTACGAGTGCGAACCAGGTTATGTGCGGTCAGGGCAGCCTGTTCTTCTGTGTATGAGCAACGGAACATGGTCCGGTGACGTTCCTTCGTGCTCAAAGGCTCTATGTCCGACATTCCCTGATATTAAAAATGGTTTTATCGTCGATCAAACACGAGTTTACATGTACGGCGATGAGGCACGCGTGCAATGTTTCAAAGGTAATTTCATTTTTATTTATATCAACTAATCGTACGAAAACTTTGACAAAATACTTTACACAAAAAATATATAATTTTAGGATATAAACTCAATGGACCAAGCATACTCAAATGTGGACCAAACCAAGAATTTCAAGCGCCTCCGACTTGCGATGATATCAACGAATGTTTGGTAAACCAGTGCGACGCAGTGTCTACAGAGTGTAAGAATACTCAAGGCGGATTTTACTGTCCCTGCCGACCTGGATTCGCACCAAACATGGACTGTCGACCTGTTGGGGATTTGGGATTGATCAACGGGGCTGTTCCTGATGAATCTATTACTACTTCTGCTCCTGAACCCGGATATCACAAAGGGGTAAGATTCTTTTAAAATCTGTTCTGAATGTCAGATAATAAACATCAGTTTCATAACATTTCTTTTATTTTTAGATGGTCCGTCTGAATAACGGAGGTGGATGGTGCGGTAACAACTTGGAAGCAGGCGCTAATTGGATTCTTATTGACTTGAGATCACCTACCATTATCAGAGGCTTTAGAACGATGAGCGTGATGCGTGCTGATGGCAATATTGCTTTCACTTCAGCAATTAGAATACAATACACGAGCGATTTGACAGATGTATTCAAGGACTATACGAACCCAGATGGGACTGCAGTTGAATTTCGCATTTTGGAACCCACTCTATCTGTGTTGAATTTGCCAATGCCAATAGAAGCACAGTATGTGAAATTCAAAATCCAAGATTATGTAGGTGCCCCATGTCTAAAACTCGAAATAATGGGCTGTGCAAGATTGGATTGCGCTGACATCAATGAGTGCAGTGAAAATAACGGAGGATGTGACCAGAAATGCCTTAACACGTAAGTATTATATAAATTATATTTCTCAGCATTTTATTGTTATCTAAAAAGAACGTAAGCTAATATCGATGTTTTTAGACCCGGAAACTATTCTTGCGCTTGTAACATCGGATACGAGCTCTACGCTGCTAACGGAACAGCGGGATTCAGTATTGAGAAATCAGAAACTGGAGAACGAGACGGCGACACTTACCAGCGTAATAAATCTTGTGTACCGATTATGTGCCCGCCTCAAGTTGCTCCTGAAAATGGAAAAATACTGTCTACAAAATCAGCATACCACTTTGGCGATATCGTGCAGTTCCAATGTGATTTCGGATACGTAATTTCCGGTTTTTCATCACTTCTTTGCACATCGAGCGGAAACTGGAATGGAACAGCTCCAGAATGTCAATGTAAGTAAAAACTTAGTAGTAAAACAACTTGTAAGTGTCACGAAAAACATTATTAATGAAAAAAATGTTTTAAATCCAGATGCGCGATGCGTGACTTTATCCGATGATAAGAACGATGGATTAAAAGTAATCAGGGAAGATCCAGAAAGTGTCCTACTGCCATACAGAGACAATGTTACTATCACTTGTACTTCAGCTGGTCGTCATCTAAGAAACACAGTCACGTCATCATTCAGGCAGTGTGTTTATGACCCTAAACCGGTAAGAATATTACATGTCATATTAAATAGTTTCTTATCAAGGACGCTGCTCATTTTAAGGGTTCCGTAGTCAAACTAGGAATCTTTATAGTTTCTCCGTGTCCATCTGTCTGTCTGTATGTCACAACCACTTTTTCTCGAAGACTATTTATTTAAGTTACAAAGCTAAAACTTTGTACGATTAACAATAGTTATTCCGCACACAAACACTAAGAATAAAAATGGAAAATAATATTTTGTCCGCGTCCATACATGTAAAGCAAAGGTGAAAAGGGGTGTCCTATACATATTATTCTGTAAAACATCTAATTCAAAACCGTCCCACATCCACAGCATTCATTTTAGCATATATTTTGTTCGAAAAATTTGCATTGGGGCCTTGGGGGACAAACGCAAACATGACTATGGAGTACGGAACTCTACGTTGTGCATGGTTCCACATGCACTAGGGCGGTTTTTTATACTAATATATATTTCATCTATTTTAGGGTCTACCCGAATACTGGCTATCCGGAGCTCAGCCACAATGTCCCCGAGAAGACTGTGGTGTCCCAATGCCCACACCTGGAGCCGAGTATGGCCAATATCTCGATACCAGATACCAAAGCTCGTTCTTCTTTGGATGCCAAAATACTTTTAAACTGGCCGGACAGACAAGCAAACACGACAATGTCGTCAGGTGCCAAGCGAACGGCATTTGGGACTTCGGAGATTTGAGGTGTGAAGGACCAGTCTGTGAAGACCCAGGCAGGCCTGCCGACGGTTTCCAACTAGCAAGGAGCTATGAACAAAGCTCAGAAGTATTGTTTGGTTGTTCACGACCAGGATATATTTTAATAAACCCTAGACCGATCACTTGTATACGTGAACCTGAATGTAAAGTCATCAGACCACTTGGATTAGCTTCAGGAAGAATACCCGACTCTGCAATCAACGCTACGTCAGAAAGACCAAACTATGAGGCGAGAAATGTTAGGCTTAATTCAGTAACCGGGTGGTGTGGCAAGCAAGAAGCGTTCACGTACGTTAGCGTTGACTTGGGCAAAGTATACCGAGTGAAGGCTATTCTTGTGAAAGGTGTTGTTACTTCCGATATAGTCGGCCGCCCTACAGAAATTCGCTTCTTCTACAAACAAGCCGAAAATGAAAATTATGTTGTCTATTTTCCCAATTTCAATCTTACTATGCGAGATCCAGGAAATTACGGGGAGTTGGCAATGATAACTCTGCCTAAATATGTGCAAGCCAGATTTGTTATCTTGGGTATTGTTAGTTTCATGGACAACGCTTGCCTCAAGTTTGAACTAATGGGTTGCGATGAAGCTACAACAGAACCACTATTAGGTTACGATTATGGATATTCACCTTGCGTTGGTGAGTTACTACCTATTTCGTTTAAATTGAGTATATTTAAGTCAATTGAGCAATTGTAAGGTAAATATTCGCTTTTCTTTCAGATAACGAGCCTCCTGTTTTTCAAAATTGTCCACAACAACCAATTGTGGTCCAAACAGATGTCAACGGCGGACTTCTTGCAGTGAACTTTACTGAACCAACGGCAACAGATAATTCTGGAGCTATTGCTCGATTAGAAGTCACTCCTCAACACTTCAAAACTCCAATCCAAGTATTCCATAATATGGTAGTGCGATATGTTGCTTTCGACTTTGACGGCAACGTCGCTATTTGTGAAGTAAATATTACGGTGCCAGACTATACGCCACCAAAACTCAGTTGCCCGCAGAGCTACGTTATAGAGTTGGTTGATAAACAAGACAGTTACGCTGTAAATTTCAATGAAACTAGAAAACGAATCAATGCATCGGATGCATCTGGAGAAGTTTTCTTGAAGTTTATCCCAGACAGGGCTGTGATTCCCATTCGTGGATACGAAAATGTCACTGTTATTGCCTCAGACAAATATGGAAACAAGGCGCAATGTCACTTCCAGGTATCTAGACTTGATCAAATAATAAACTTCTTAGAATAATATTCACTTTCATACTATCTTACTCATGGCAACTTTTTTCAAGGTATCTGTTCAAGCTACGCCTTGTGTAGACTGGGAACTGACTCCACCAGCCAACGGCGCCCTAAACTGCCTTCCTGGAGACCGAGGAATCCAATGCATAGCTACTTGCAGCCCAGGATTCCGATTTACTGATGGTGAACCTGTAAAGACCTTCGTTTGTGAAACTAAACGGCAATGGGCGCCAACTGCTGTTGTACCCGACTGTGTTTCAGAAAGTAAGTTTTAATCATAATCATTTGTTCTGCTGAAATATTGACGATCGACAACAATAATGGATGTAAGAGAACAAGAATAAATTAAACATTATCTCCTTTCAGATACTCAACAAGCTGCTTACCATGTCGTAGCCAGTGTACAGTACCGTGCCCTTGGTGCGGTATCTAACGCTTGTTTGCCACAATACAAGGACTTACTTGCGCAGTACGACAGCATTTTGAATGAACGACTGAGTCAACGTTGTTCTGCTGTTAACGTTAACATTAACGTTACATTCGTGAAAGCAATGCCGAGCCTGCTTGATGAAAACGTTGTGAAAATGGACTTCGTCCTAGCAATCACGCCAGCTATTAGACAAACACAGCTCTACGATCTTTGTGGTTCTACTTTGAACCTGATATTTGACCTATCGGTTCCCTACGCTAGTGCTTTAATTGAGCCCGTACTAAACGTGTCGTCTATTGGCAACCAATGTCCACCACTGCGCGCTATCAAGAGTTCTATCTCTAGAGGATTCACTTGTACCGTTGGTGAAGTACTCAATATGGATACAAATGATGTTCCACGATGCTGTAAGTGTAAACAACATACATATGATCGCAATTAATTAATATTCAACGATTTAAGTCTTATAATTATGATATTTGTTTCAGTGCATTGCCCTGCGGGAACGTTTGCTAGTGAAAAACAAAAGTCTTGCACTATGTGTCAGCGAGGATATTTCCAAAATCAGGCTCGTCAAGGTTCATGCCTTAAATGCCCACAAGGAACATTTACAAGAGAAGAAGGTTCTAAGGAAGTAACTGATTGTATACCTGTCTGTGGATACGGCACATACTCCCCAACCGGTCTAGTTCCTTGTTTGGAATGTCCAAGAAACAGTTACACTTCTGAACCACCACCGGGAGGATTCAAAGATTGCCAAGCCTGCCCTGTCAATACGTATACCTACCAACCTGCGGCGCCAGGCAGGGACCGATGTAGAGCTAAATGTACCCCGGGAACATATTCGCCAACAGGATTAGCGCCATGCTCTCAATGCCCAAGGAACTTCTATCAAAATTTGGTGGGACAGACATCTTGTATGGAATGTCCGACAAACATGAAGACTGTAGGCACTGGAACAACTGGATTGGAAGAATGTTTGCCGGTTGAATGCTCAAACAGCGCTTGTCAGCATGGAGGTCTCTGTGTCCCTAAAGGTCATGGTGTCCAATGTTATTGTCCAGCCGGATTTTCGGGCCGAAGATGTGAAATTGACATCGATGAGTGCGCCAGCCAACCTTGCTATAACGGAGGAACTTGTACTGACCTACCACAGGGATATCGGTGTTCTTGCCTCCCTGGCTATGGTGGTATAAATTGCCAAGAAGAAAAATCAGACTGCCGAAATGATACTTGTCCCGAACGCGCTATGTGTAAAGACGAACCAGGATTTAACAACTACACTTGCCTATGTAGATCTGGATATACTGGCATTGACTGTGACATTACGGTAAGCATTTTTCTTTGAACCTTTTACAACATATTCGAAAACATCATTCATTTGGTATCAGCATGAACTAAGTAATCATTTTAGTTATATCAAATCTCTTGTACCTATTACAGATTGACCCTTGCACAGCTAATGGAAATCCCTGCTCAAACGGAGCATCTTGCATAGCTCTTCAGCAAGGCCGATTCAAGTGCGAGTGCCTTCCCGGCTGGGAAGGCCAGCTTTGTGAAACCAACTCCGATGACTGCATTGAAAAACCATGCCTTCTTGGCGCTCCATGCACAGATTTAGTCAACGACTTCACCTGCGCTTGCCCACCGGGCTTTACAGGAAAACGTTGCCATGAAAAGATTGATCTTTGCTCAAACGAACCGTGCAAACATGGTATCTGCGTCGATAAACTCTTCATGCATCAGTGCATTTGTGATCCGGGCTGGAGTGGTCCATCATGCGATATTAACATCAATGAGTGTGTTATTTCACCTTGTGAAAACGGGGGCCAGTGTATGGACGGAATCGATGACTTTACTTGTAACTGTGAAGCTGGTTATACTGGAAAGAGATGTCAGCACACGATTGATGATTGCGCATCTGATCCTTGCCAGAACGGTGCTTCCTGTGTCGACCAAATAGAAGGGTTTGTATGCAAATGCCGACCAGGATTTATTGGTCTACAATGTGAAACCGCTATCGACGAATGCTTGAATGAACCTTGTAATCCAATTGGTACCGATCGTTGCGTCGATCTAGACAATAAGTATCAATGTGTTTGCCGTGAAGGTTTCACTGGAGAAATGTGTGAAATAAATATTGATGATTGCGCGTCGGATCCTTGCTTCAACGGTGGATCCTGTACAGATGAAGTAGGAGGTTACAAGTGCGCGTGCCAATCGGGATGGACTGGACATCGTTGTGAGCATGACATCGGAAACTGTCTCAACAGGCCATGTCAAAACAATGCTAACTGTATTGATCTCTTCCAAGATTTCTTCTGCGTGTAAGTATACTTAAGTTAGTAATAAAGGAAATGCTACTATGTCGCTATTCAATGGTGTTAACCTAATTTGCGTTTTTGCAGGTGCCCCAGTGGAACAGACGGTAAACAATGTGAGACAGCTCCTGAGAGATGTATTGGCAGTCCCTGCATGCACGGTGGAAAGTGCCAAGACTTCGGCTCTGGGCTCAACTGCACTTGTTCACAAGACTACACCGGTATTGGTTGCCAGTACGAATTCGACGCTTGCGAAGTTGGTCTTTGTCAGAACGGAGCGACATGCATTGATGAAGGCGAAGGGTATTCATGCATCTGTGCCCCTGGGTTTAAGGGAAAGAACTGTGACGAAGACATTATGGATTGCAAAGAGAACTCGTGCCCGCCTTCAGCGACTTGCATAGATTTACCAGGACGATTCTACTGCCAATGTCCTTTCAATCTGACTGGAGACGATTGCAGAAAATGTAAGAATTATCCCATTTAGTTGAAAGTAACTTACTCTATCCCAATAACCCTGTTTTTAAATTTATGTTTATTTTACAGCTATAAGCGTGGACTACGACCTTTACTTCAGCGACCCACTACGTTCTAGCGCTGCTCAAGTAGTACCTTTCGATACTGGATCTACCGACAGCTTGACCATTGCCATGTGGGTTCAGTACACGCAGCAAGACGAGGGTGGCGTATTCTTTACGGCTTACAGCGTTAGGTACGGCTGGACGCACTTTACTATTGTTTTTGAATAAATGGCCAACCACAATTTACTTTCGAAGGTATAAACATATAATTTTATTTATCCTACAGCAACTCTCACATTGCTTTGAACAGAAGATCCGTCATCCAAGCTCACTCGAACGGTGTCCAAGTATCACTGTTCCCTGAACTTCAAGATGTATACCTCAGCTTCGGCGAGTACGCCACGGTCAATGACGGACAATGGCATCACGTGGCTATAGTCTGGGATGGCAACAACGGTGGTGAACTGACACTTATCACTGAAGGATTAATTGCCAGCAAGATTGAAGGATATGGCAGCGGACGAACACTACCGCAATAGTACGTATTTATATTTACGTATTCTATCTGCTACCTGAACTTTCTGAATCTTCTTTACATTAGATACTTATTTGTTTTCCCTTTTTAGTGTTTGGGTAACACTAGGCAAGCCTCAATCAGACAATCCAAAGGCATACACGGAATCGGGCTTCCAAGGACACCTTACCAAAGTGCAAATTTGGAACCGCGCACTCGATGTCACCAACGAAATTCAAAAACAAGTACGAGACTGTAGAACAGAGCCAGTTCTTTACAGCGGACTGGTCCTCACTTGGGCAGGATACGAAGACGTTATTGGTGGCGTTGAGAGAATTGCCCCTTCACACTGTGGCCAAAGAGTATGTCCTAACGGGTACACTGGTGGTAAATGCCAGCAACTACAGGTTGATAAGGAGCCGCCACGCGTAGATCGCTGCCCCGGCGACCTTTGGGTGATTGCAAAGAATGGATCTTCAATAGTCAGTTGGGATGCCCCAGCGTTCAGTGACAACGTTGGCGTCGTCAAAGTAGTTGAGAAGAATGACCATAAGCCCGGACAAAATCTTGCTTGGGGAGCGTACGATATTGCATACGTGGCATACGATGCGGCTGGTAATGCGGCCACTTGCAAATTCAAGGTTACCGTTTTATGTAAGTACCTACAAGATAAAAAAACTTTACATTGATAAACATTTAAATGGCAGATTTAAATATTAAATATTCATTTTCAGCCGAGTTCTGTCCTCTATTGGTCGATCCTCTTGGCGGATACCAATCATGTCGCGACTGGGGCGCAGGTGGTCAGTTCAAGGTTTGCGAAATTGCATGTCGCGACGGCCTACGTTTCTCTCAGCCTGTGCCACCGTTCTACACTTGCGGCGCTGAAGGCTTTTGGCGCCCTACCATGAACCCAGCGTTGCCGCTAGTTTACCCCGCGTGCTCACGTAAGATTTAGTTAAAAAAGCATACTCACACATAAAAAAATGTTCAAGCCCCTGATATTTGGGATATGTACAATCTTCCTCATTCATTTATTTGGTTCCATTATTATATAGCGGCTTCGCCAGCACAACGAGTCTTCAAAATTTCCATGGCATTCCCGAGCTCCGTACTTTGCAACGATGCTGGACAGGCCGTGCTTCGTCAGAAGGTTCGCAGTGCTATCAACCAACTGAACAGGGACTGGAACTTCTGCTCTTATGCAGTAGATGGTAAACTTAATCTTTATTCGCTCGCCTAACGTCACTTTTAAAATGTTTTAAAGCATGTAAACTTATATTATCATTCTTTTAACAGGTACTCGCGAATGTAAAGAATTAGACATTAATGTGAAATGTGACCATCGTGCTAATGTACGGCAAACGAGACAAGTGTCATCACCTCCAACGGCTACCGCTGAAGACACATATGTGCTTGATGCCATCATTCCCGTCGAAGAGTGAGTATTCTATATTCAACCATATTTTACCGCACTCTATTCATAATACGTAGAAAAATTGTAGCAGGTCTTAATCTTAAATATAAGGCCTCAGAACTCCTGATGTAGACAGGGTGTTGGAGTAGTAAATGCACATGAATGATCTTCAGAAAATATTTATTTAACGCACTACTACCTATACTAGAACCAAAAGCATGAGTTATTGATACACACTCCCTAAACTCTTGTAACTTCGATATTTAGAATAGTCACTATACTACCTCTGGATTGAATCACTATTAGATCAAAAGCATGTTATTTCATCACTATTGCATGGTGTTTTCTTGCACTTAGGGCACGAAGCAACCGGGAGGGGCGGCAAGTTGGAGACACCTACAGCATTGAGCTCGCCTTCCCGGCAGTCAAGTAAGTTTGCATGCTCTTGGAATAGCACCTGAAACACATCATCATTTTGTATATTATTTTATTTGATTTTATTTAAAATTGATCCAACCCAAAATAAACTTTTTCTTTTAGCGACCCAGTAATCCACAGTGGCAACAATGAGCGATCTACTGTAGAACGATTGCTGGAGAAACTAATTCTCGAAGACGAACAATTCGACGTGCGAAACATCCTCCCGAACACTGTGCCAGACCCGGCTAGTTTACAACTGATTTCCGATTACGCCTGCCCTATGGGACAAGTGGTTATGGCTCCTGATTGCGGTGAGTATCATCCTTTACCACTATGATCTGTCGCCTGATGATCCTGTAGGTTTTAGTCATCTCAATCGAGTAATCTCCAGTCCAGGGCAGTGTAGTCAAATATGTATTCTTGTATTTGTTAGAAAAAGCTTGAGAAGGCATCCTATTTATTTAATTCCTTTTCTTTATTTTAGTGGCTTGCGCGGTCGGTACATTCCTGGACGCAGCTAGTGACACTTGCAAGCCATGCCCATCTGGTACATATCAGTCGGAAGCTGGCCAGTTGCAATGTACCCCTTGCCCCGCCATCGCAGGACAATCCGGTGTCACACAAGCAACGGGAGCACGAAGTGCAGCCGATTGTAAAGGTAAATTAGTCATTCATTGGAATTTAGAAATTTAATAACATCTGAAAAGTATCAAACAGTTGATTACCTAACCACGATTCTCCCTTCTTCATTTGGATTTTGTTTGGAATGTTTTATTCCTTTAAATACAATGGCCATTTTGAAATTTTTCAAATAATTCCATTGACATTTATTTTTATTAAAGAACGGTGTGCCGCTGGAAAATTCTACGATGCCGAAGCCGACCTGTGCCGTCCTTGCGGTCACGGTTCATACCAGCCTCGCGAAGGAGCTTTCTTATGTCTCGCCTGCCCGCGGGGACAGACCACTCGCGCCACCGAAGCCGTGTCAGCAGCTGAGTGCAGAGATGACTGTCCTTCAGGTAATTGCACTTGTGTTTATGGTTTTTTCACATCGCAACTGCGGCACAGTTCGACGTGAATATTGCACAGAGATAGAGCATAAGTAATCAACATAAACTATTACTATCCCTGAAGTTCTACTGGGAAGAGCAAAAAATGCCGAATATAAAAAGACGTCCGGGTACGTAGCCGTCTGTCTGTCGTTCTAATATGTAAGTATATACGCATGTAGGTACTTTGATGCTGGGTGCCGCTAGTCGATATATATAGTACGGGGATACTATTTCTGCCTCTTGCAGGCATTATACTACACTTTTATTAATCAGCACTCACAACTAGCTCCGGGGCTTGGCACGGAATCATTCTTTTGTTGGATGCTGATGTCGTTCCTCTTATTTAAAATTGAAATTAAAAGCAAACGTGACACTTTTTAAGCCGATATCAGCACGTCTAGCACGACCTGCCCGCGAGTCGTTTGTCGCTCAGTGCATACTTGACTGGTTCGACAGAGACGCACTGAGCGACAAACGACTCGCGGGCATGTCGTGCTAGACTCCCAGCATTCAACCACACATAATATCCCACCTAGCAACCTATTTGCGCTACAGTCATTAATGGCACGCCTGTCGCCACAAGATATTTTAAACGCCCCCATAATAATAACTTAACACTTATTTTGCAGGAGAACAACTAGGCAGTGACGGCGGCTGCGAGCCGTGCCCGCGAGGCACGTGGCGAGCCCTCGGAAGCGGCGCCGCGTGCGCCCCCTGCCCGCCCGGCACGACCACGCCTCAAACAGGGGCTGCCGGCGCTGACCAGTGCTCCCTGCCTGTCTGCAAGGCTGGTAAGTTACTTCCTGATCCTTGTTCATGAGTAATTTCATCATCAATTTTGTTTTCCTTGTCTAGAATAAGATTACGGAGTGACACGAGATAGAAAAAAGTCGCGTTGTGTAGCCGTAGTTAAAAATCATTTTATTGGGTTTGGATTTTGACATTTTAATAATGGTATAGGGCGTTTTGATCTTTTTATGGCGGTAAAAAGGTTAATTGAGGTTAGAAAACCTAGAATCTTTTTGAACTGAAACTCCAAGAAACTGCTGTAAAAAAATCTGTAAATAGACGTTGAGGAAATTCCATCTTCCTAGCGCTCATCCCACTTATTCTAAGAACTAATCAATCCTACTCTCTTTACAGGTTCATACCTCAACGTGACATTGAACACGTGTATTCAGTGCAAGAAGGGCACTTACCAATCGGAAGCGCAGCAGACTGTCTGCGTGCCTTGCCCTATCAACACCAGCACGAGAGGACCGGGCGCTGTAAGTATAGCATTTTACATTGATGACATTGCGTAATGTCCATGTGATCAAAGATATTCATCGACCGAGCGAGCAAAGCGTCTCCGTTTCAGCTTGGGCAAAAATGCTTTCGTATGTCCAGCGGATGTCCGTCGGCTGTCCGGCGTCTGTACATTTTTTCTCGTCTATAGGTCGCAGTTCTGTACCGATTCTCGTGAAATTTTGTGAGCAGGTTCGATAATTATATAGATTTTTTTTGTCAGTTCAGGTTTTCGTTTTTTTTTTTCAAAATGTCGTAGATTTGGGGTATGGGTGGGGAGGTGATGGCGTAGATACAAACTTATTTGCGGTGTTGGGAAACTGACCCGACCTTTGTCGATGTATGGGGATATCAGTTTTCCAACGGCAAAGTTAAGTTTGTCGCCAGGTCTACAGCTCACGGAGCCACTTGTTTAGACCGGGGTAATTTTGTTTAAATCTAGCAGTATGTGGTCAAAATTGTTTAAACATAATTAGCCAAACACTTAAACTTCCCACTTAAATGTGAATTATTTTCGACACCATACAGTAGCGTTTATACAAATCAAAAGCTACTTCATGTCTCTGCAGTTTTGAGACTTTTTTTTACCTAGCGACGTTTAAAATTACAAGAGTGGAACTGCCAGGGATGTTCTTTTTTTAATTTCTTTATGATATTACAGTTTTGCTTCCTTTGTTAGAAAATTAAAGGCAAAATTGATTTCACTCGCACTTTATTCTGTGCGTGAATTAGTAAAAACATTAAGTCATATCAACATAAATAATGTAATTAACTGCACTAATTTAATTAAGTCTGTAACTATGATTAAGAAATTAAAAAAGAATGTTAAATATAATTGAAATCTGAACTTGACATGTAAAATTACATTTTATTAATATATGAAATAAATAAATAATTGTTTATTAAAATATTTATTTACAGACATCAGAAACGGAGTGTACAAACCCATGCGAAATGAGCGGTCCTGAGATGCACTGTGACACCAACGCGTACTGTCTACTCATACCGGAAACCAGCGAATTCAAGTGTCAATGCAAACCTGGATTCAACGGCACAGGAAAAGTTTGTATAGGTAAGGACAAGGATACACTAACAAAAATGCGGTCGGGTCATAAGATCGTTTTCCGACCAATGCAACCGTAACGCTGCATTTAGTTTCGCTAAGAAATCGTCAGCGTCGCGGCAAAATACTTTCAACGCCTTCACAACGAATGGGTTAATCAACATGACTTATGGCCGAATTCAGAAACGCCACTTAAGCATTTGATTAGAGATTAAATTGTTAAATGTCTCTCAACGGGTGGTCATCCTATACAAAAACGTCACACAAACGTCATTTTAATTAACCTTTTGGCCGCCAAGCATGTCTAAGAAGTAACACGAATTTCAACTTTAAGTCAAGGTAATGAAGGACTTTTTTACCCTGTATACGCTGTCACGCATAGTCGACAACGGCGTCCAAAAGGTTAAAGATTAATTTGAGTGGCCTTTCTGAATTTGGCCATAAGTGTTGTAGTCATAACCGGCCAATAAGGAAGTTTCCTGGGTAAAAAAAAATCTAATTAGTCCGTCAGTTAGACTATCAACAAATATTGAACACGTATTTTTTGCTTTATCAAATTGATCAAAATTGACAAAGATAACGCACATCAAAGTTCGGGAGTGGGGACTTATGACGTCACTTATTGGTACAAAGTGTGAGAAGTCGTGACGTCACGCGGAACGCACTAAGTATATCTTCGTAATTTTTGTTTAATTGACGAGAGATAAAATATGTATTCAATATTTAATTAAAATGTAAATGACGGACTAATTAAAAAAATTCAGGAAACTTCCCTATCTTATTTTAGAAATTGAGTGGAGCATTAGAAAAACACCTGAAACAGAAGGCTCGTTTACTGTAATTAATTACTTTGACTAACTTCATAATTACGAGCATACCTAGGTATTTAGTTCGTTGTTTTTTGGCTGGTTGATTAATAGTCAATCAAATTAAATTTAAATTTCAGATGTGTGCTTGGAATTCTGTGACAACGGCGGCGAGTGCGTGAAGGATGTGCGAGGAGAACCATCTTGCAGATGCACTGGATCTTTCACTGGCCGGCATTGTAGAGACAAGAGCGAATTCGCGTACATCGCTAGTGGAGTAGCTGGAGGCGTGATCTTTATCATATTCCTGGTGCTGCTTGTATGGATGATTTGCGCTAGGTTGGTATATCCTTAGCTACCTTTTTAACTTAAAAAGGTTCTTATTATGAGTCGTTAAGAGGAGTGTGAGCCTAGGCTTTTCATACAAAAGGCGATAACGATTTCCACCCCTTAAATGTTAACCGATTTTGAACAATTTTTGATACGATGTCAGTCACAACAAAATTTAGGTCTATTACGTTTTGATTTTTTCACTATAATCAATAAACTTAGTTTTATTGTTGTTTTAGTATTCTCATACAAAACTAATTTCGGCGATTATTTGACTTTGTTGATCTTTAATCAAAATTCAAAAAACCTACCTAGACGCGATAAGCCTTTTGTATGAAAAGGCTTATTTTTGCCGTTAACTCACAGGCCTCTTAATTCAAGTATTAAGAAAATGCATTATTAGTATTATTAATGCCATTTTTTTAACTGCTAACTATACTTGAGGTTTTAGTCTTTCAACCATTCTAATTTTAGTACAAGCCAACCTTTAACTGATTATTTCCCATAGGTCGTCAAAGAAGAAGGAACCAAAGAAAACATTAACACCAGCTATTGACCAAAACGGCTCGCAAGTGAACTTCTACTACGGGGCACATACGCCATACGCGGAGTCTATCGCACCATCGCATCACTCCACGTATGCTCACTATTATGACGATGAAGAAGACGGTTGGGAAATGCCCAACTTTTACAACGAAACGTATATGAAAGAGAGTTTGCATAACGGCATGAATGGGAAGATGAACAGCTTAGCGCGGTCTAACGCGAGTATTTACGGCACGAAGGAGGACCTCTACGACAGACTTAAGAGGCATGCGTATCCGGGTAAGAAAGGTCAGTATTAATTTTGGCACTTAGATTAGTTACACCTTTTATGTTTCCTCACAGCTTGTGCACACTAATGCTACAGTCTTTTGGGGCTCGTAATCGGGCTAGTTTTTCGGCAATTCTTTTTTTCATCTTGTATTGGAAAGTTTCGAGTAATAGAATCCAATCTGTGTACGCAAAACATTTTTATGTTGATTATTTTATGCGTTATGAAGCTTTGAAAAGTCATTGTTCATACCACTCGCAAAAACACTCCATACAAAATGGACAACAGCTATGACGTCACAGCTGTCGTCAGACTGTACAAAATGTATGGCGTTTAAACGAAATCTGCAACTATTTCCGAAAATACTGTTTTTAGACCAACATCGTAGAAATATAAAACATGACATAAACTTGATAAGGATGTCCAAAAAATTAAAATCAGAACTAAAAACAATATACATTTTTTCACTAATTTTGACCGTAAATCAAATAAAAATGAATAGTCAAAATGATCTGTTTTTTTTCTGTAATATGCTGTTGTTTACATTTACTTTCATAATATTTATATCATTTAAACCTCATTTTGATTTTCAAGCAACTTCCCCATTCGGGCTATCCTCAAAAGTTTACATTCAAACTTTTTGTCCCCATTAGTGATGTAGTTTGTAATCTTTTTGGAGATAGCTGCAATTCGGCAGCAATACATTGCTGAAAAACTGGCCCGTTTACGAGCCCCTTCAGCATACTGAGTTCTAAAACTTGACTACGTAGAGTATAATTTGTTTATCTGCGTGAAGCTAAGCAAATAACATCTATTTAAAAAGTTACATAACTAGAAGTACGATGCTGTAGCACAAGTAAAGCTATTTCGCAAGGATATAATACCTACGTTTATCTCATCATGTCACCATCTTATCTATAATTCTACCACTGCTAAAAATTATCGATCTAAATCTAACTAAATAACATTCTATATATGAATGATAAATTGAATGACCCATTTGAACTTTCGGTCAGTAACAATATGTATTAGTTACGTTGACGATCGATTCAGTTTTTGAGCATTCACAAATACACTGCGATAACTGTACTATCTCGCATATTTATGATGCAATGCTAACACGCTTGTTGTCTTTACAGATAAGAGTGACAGCGACAGTGAAGGTCAGTAAGCATAATAAGGTCTGCGTTATGTCGTATTCTGGTCAAACTACATAATACTGTATCGTACTAGTTTCAATTCTCGGTGTACCCGAACAATAATAGTCAATATTATTGTATAAGATCTGTATAGATTACCTATTGCGTGAGGCAAAATGGCCGAGGAGTGTATGTAGATGATATATTCGGTTAGGTTTAGTTCTAGTTTTATTTTTTATAAAAAGAATGTGTATTAACACACTCACTGTTTAATCGTTACAGCCCCACCAAATATATTATTATAATTTATGTCACAAACCATTATAATGGCACGCAACAGTAAAATTTGACGCAACGGCATTCGATTTTTTTTGTTTCAAACAGTGAATGTGTTGATGTCCTGAGATTATGATCAACGAATAATATGCTCAAGTATTTTTAGGCGAACACTGCCATAACCGAGAGCAGGGCTATTGTAAATTGGTACCTACTTTTTAAACAATGCATAACATTCCAATCGCATATCGATTCATGATATTCTTGTATATAATGCGATTAAAGTATTTTTTTGTATATTTTTTTATCGAATACAAATATAATAGGGAAAGTATTAAAAGATACTTATGTTGATGATTTTATAAGTCAACTGTGTTTTGTATTATAAACTGGACTGTACTTTTCTACCTTAACAATTAATAAGAATGTGTGTGAGTATGAATGTGAGTTATACCTATATTGAGAGTGTAATGTACAGAATGGGATTATATTAATGTGAGAGTAGCGAAATAAATATGTAAAGATATCGTATGTGTAGTGAAAAGAATAAATTATTATTATTTTATCAGTACATTTTGTATGATTGATTCGGATACTTAAATACGTAATATCTATCATCCACGCTGACGATGGGTTAAATAAATGTGTACACATATAGTGTTAAAAGATACGAATATCTTAATCATTGTAGGGAGAGGTAATTGATGTAATTTGACATAGAATTGCTAGAATTGATTAAAAATTGTATGTTACAGCTAAGATGTATGATAAATTTTAGCTTATGTAATGTCAATATGCGAAGCAATTGTATGTTTTAAATTTGTGATCGTTTATTGATTGTTTAGTCATTTTATTGGTCTTAGCTGTAACATTAGTTCAAACGTACATAAAACAATACTCATTGATCTTTCATGAGTGGTCGGTATTTATCCATCACATTTAATTACCACATTTAGTGATTACGTTAACAATAAATATTTTTTTACAAAAATTTTACGATGTAATAAATTGTATAGGTATTTTTAAATGTTTGTTTTCTTTAACCCTTCACTCGTTATTTATTACCCGACTGCCCGAAGGAGGGTTATTAGTTAGCTGAAGCAATCATAATAGTTAATGTCAAACAAAACACGTGGCGTCATACTGATAATATCCGACATTTGACATGATCACGTATTGCCACGCCTCGTTTCGTGTTAACGCAATACTTTTTCCAGACAAAATAAGATAAACAGACGTCATAATAATATTACGGTGTTTGAAGATTACTTTGGCAAAGAACATACATAAATGAGATTATTGAATTGTATTTTAGGAGGCCTAGAATTTTTTGCAAGCAATAAAAAGTAACTTTCGATCACAAGAAAATTTATTACATTTTTACACAGCCAATGATTAAGGCACTTTATATTATACATATTCACATAAAGTATAATATCAAAATACTTTTAACATACCTTATGATGGTACTGCAACATACCAACTAAAATTACTTTGAATGTTTGCTGTAAAACTCTTTCATGTACTTAACTAAAGCAGCCACTTCTTCTAATGTGACAGCATTGTAGGTTGAGGCTCGGATACCACCGACATCCCTGAGAAATAAAAACGTACCTTAACATTCGGAAACACTCAACCCTTAAAAATCTGTTTAAATTACTTTCAGTAAGAAAGATCGAATTTCATAGTTCAAACAAACATATTAATAATAATTAAGTATGTATATCGTCGTCTAGTACCCATAACACAAGCCTTTAGAGCTTACTTTGGGACTAGATTGATTTGTGTAAAGATTGTCCCCTGATTTATTTATTTATTTACTTAATAATTCAACAAAAACAAATCCTATTTAACCAGTTACATCTAGTAAAAATACAATATTACATAATAAAACGAAATGTCTCCATTAGAGATAGCACTATAGGTGACAAATAAAGTTTATCAGTTAAATCACATGATCAAGAGAATCCTACCAATCGATACCTATAATCTATAAATAGCCAAGCTTCATTTACTATTGGATTAAATTCATGTCTTATTTACCAAATGTGTGACCATTTTTAGGGTTCCGTACCTCAAAAGGAAAAAACGAAACCCTTATAGGATCACTTGTGTGTCTGTCTGTCTGTCCGTCTGTCACAGCCAATTTGCTCCGAAACTACTGGATGGATTGAGTTGAAATTTGGTATACATATGTAAGTCGGTGACTGCAACACGGACGGCATGACGTAAATATATGAATTTTAAACATGAGGGCCACTTTTGGGGGGTAAATTAGAACTTAAAAAAAAAAGTTCTGTCCTATATTGTGTGACATATCAAATGAAAGGGCCGATTGTATGGATCTTAAATATATTTTCTTTTGAATTTTAAGTAAAAGTTGAGAAGTTATTTAGATAAATAGGCGAAAATTGACCATTCCCCCCCCCCCCCCCCTTATTTCCGAAACTACTAGGGCTAAAATTTTGAAAAAAAAATACAGAAAATAGTTCTTTACCTATAGATTACAGGAAAACCTATAAGAAGTCTATGGTATTTAAAGTAAGGTAGTAAATTTCAGATAATCATGAACGGAACGGAACCCTCTCCACGCGAGTTTAACTCGCACTTGTCCGGTTTTTAATTATAAAATCTATTATTACTTAAATGGTACATTTGAAAACGTTTATTATTTACCTGTGTCCTTTAAGCTGTATTAACCCTAAAGCCTCAGCACCCTTCAAAAACTCCTTTTCCAGAGCATCATTTCCTTGCGCTGATCCAATTCTGAATGGAATGTTCATTTTACTCCTGCAATTCTTGGCGACTGGTGCATAGTAGAAACCATTTGACTCCTCGATAGTGCTGTAGACCAGGGAAGCTTTCTTTGTAGCCAGTTCAGCCATTTTGTCAAGCCCGCCTTTAGATTCAATCCATTGGAGAACTCTTCCCATTATGTAGATACTGAAATTAAAAAACTGAAATTTAAAACTGGAAATTACGCTCATAATGAAACTGGCAACCGGCCCTGGCATTGCATGGAAGTTATTTACTCATATATTTAATCTCTATTGATTTTCTTCAACATTTATTGGCAGGATTAGTTAGATTCTAGAAACTAACTACCACGAACAGACAGACAAACGCTGTGACAGATTAGGTAGATAGTGTGCCTACTTATCATTAGAAAATACATATTTGTTTAAACCGTATTTCACAACATAAATGCCTAATGGGGTATACCATACAGTCAAACCAAAGCATATATCATTTTGTTGAGTACAATTCCAAATCAAACAACAATTAATATAATCAGGTTTCAAATCATTAAATAATTTCAATGAGTTACAGATAAATCATGAGTGCTAGATACCACATTTAACTGATTAACTCACGCGAACATAGGTGGTGTGTTTAGTATAGAGTCAGCTTTGGCATTCACGGTCCAGTCCAGTATCGAGGGGCATATTGGTAGAGCCTGGTTCAACAGATCTTCTCTGACAATGACAAGTGCTACTCCTGATGTGCCAATGTTCTTCTGAGCGCCTCCATAGATGACACCAAACTAGAAAAATATTATGAAACAACGTAAAAAGTGCCCTCAGCACTACCAGTCACCTGTAGATGACAAAATTCAAATAAAAATAAATTCACTACATTTTAGCCTAAAAAAACAATGTCATTTTGTAATGTTCTGGAACTAGGCCAGCCAATGAAAGGGTTAAGGAGATTATATGTGAATGTTCTTTATTTGTATTTTGTATAAGCTTTGGCATAACTCCATGTAAATTCAAAGACTTCTCATGTGCATCCATTCAGTTAATAACAATTGAGAATCTCAGTCTGAACCATTCATGAATGTGATAGTAGGTACATATAAATATAACATACAACGCCAAAAAATATCTTATCAAATTGCTTGACAACAAGTCATATCAGGCTTATCTTTGCAAATTAGAAATAGATAATACCTTAGAAACATCAATTTTCTTCGACATGAAGTTTGAAGACATATCAGCTACTAGCGGCACTCCTTTAGTATCAGGGATGAAGTCAAATTCCACTCCTAAAAAAGAAAATAGATTAATTTCTAATATTTAGTAATAGTGTTTATTGTAATAATTATTGATCATGTCTTATGACTTGCTTTATTCCACAACTAACCAATGTTAAGGAAAAATGTGAAAACATGAACAAACAAAAACAATAGATTACATTACCAAATGGTTTCATCCAAGCTTTATCACTGATTTACATTGTTAGCTATTAGGAGAGGGCGTTAGGAGAATAGATTACTAGAAATGAGTTTATTGTAGCTTTTAGTAATTAGTACTACTACCATTCATATAGTTATATGTACTTTAAGGACTCTAAGGCCCTCTCCTAATGACTAATACAATGTGAATCAGCCATTAAGCTTAGTTTTTTACTATCTCAATTCATACATCATGCATCATTGTTCAGATTCCCGCTATTTCGTTTTTCTATCCTACCTAAGCATGGAGTCTTTACAAGATCAAATTAGCACAATTATTTACCATGAATAGTCTCATTTGTGCAGATATGAACATAAGATGCGTTAGGGTCCAACTTCCATGTGGTCTGATCAGGGATGCCGACATAGCGGTCCGTTGGTGGCGTTACAATGTTCACCTTTCCATACTTTTTAGCCTCCTTAGCCGCCTTTGCTGACCAGGCTCCTGAAATCAAAAACGACAGATTGGTACACATTCTTGTACAGATTAATACTATTACTTCACATTTTTATCAGCAATTAGGTATTCAACAATTAATGTTTTGTTATTTTTACTCTTTTCAAAGGTAAAACCAATCAAGTTAACAGAATTCATTCTAAATGAAAACCAATGTTTATCTTAACTTTATATGACTGGCATAAAACTTAACATTTCCTTTTTTGTCAACTGTCTAGTGTAAGGTGTATTAATAATGATAAATTGATTTGTAGTATGTATTATCTTATAATGAGACAATCCAATCCGTCATATTATAAGCCATTCGTTCCTTTTCGCGTCCACGTACAATTGTCAAATTTATTTATTTGATACTAGCTTTTGCCCGCGACTTCGTCCGCGTGGAATTCGTTTACGTTCTTCGGGTCTTTGCATTCTTCCGGGACAAAAGGCAGCCTATGTCCTTTTCCGACCTTCAAACTATCGCTATGCAAAAAATCAAGACAATCCGACGCACCGGTTTAACGTGAAAGAGGGACCAACAAACACACTTTCGCATTTATAATATTAAAATAAGGATGGTATCTATGGGCATTAATGTGATAAACATTCATGAAGTATGATCTACGTACCTGTAACAACATAGTCTGCTGTTCCCGTGCGAGATATCAGATTGAGTGGGACCGCCGCAAACTCACCCTGTCCTCCACCGGACAGGAATAGGATTTTATAATTATCAGGGACATTGCTGAAATAATGCAAGAATGATATTTATACTTTAAAATGTTTTAGTAACAAATGTCGAATGCAAAAACCGAACCAACAACACAACCAACAAGGACCGCCACCGAACCGAACCGAACCGACCAATTAATTACTTATGTCAAAAATATTATGTATTTTTTATTTTCCCGCGCTTTTCTAGAGAGTGACCTAACTCGTCAAATAAACTAGGGATGGGCAAGCTCGGCCTAATAATATTCAATCAGCCCAAAAACTTCAAATACAAAAAAAGCTAGAATAACAAATTACCAAAAGTATCATTATTTTGTTTTGTATTTATGTGTGCCTGATTCTGACTTATTTATTAAAACTCTACAAATAAACTAATTATTATTTTAAGTAAATATACTAAGTTACTTAATCGAAATACGAAGGTTAAATTAACCCAATGTAGGTATTTTACTTACAGTAATTTCCTTACGACCGCTTGAATTTCTGCGTTTAACTTTAAATAAGTCCCCGAACGATGACTTGTCTCCAATAAACTTATTCCAGACTGGTCATAATTTGTCAACTCTTTTCTTATGATTTCATACACCTAAAACAACACACCGCTTTAAGAATGCAAATTTGCTAAACAGCAATTCATTCAACCAATTAAGTAACATAAATATAATATGAGTCGTCAAAAGATGGAATCATTAATTGTACTTACTTCTTCAGGCAGTTTGGCTGGTCCAGCACCGAAATTATGGATCTTGACCATGACTGTTTTTTTAAAGTAACGCTTTAAGTTTTACGCACGTACTCCACTCGAGTTATCAACGGAGACTGGCTTAACTAGTTCCTCGCCGACGTAACGTATAGTAGGTATATCGCAGCATAAGTACAACTAACCCGTTTGCCGTTTGGCGCTGAGTTCGTACCTAATAACTAGGTATTTTATTGAATCGTTGCGCTCATTATTTACTCGAGCCACGTTATTACAATGACCTCTATAGCGATATACTTTCCACTAGAGCACATCGGAGTCAAGATTACACGTATCTATATGTGGCGCTAAATAATGAGCAAAATATTATAATATTTTGGGCGCCTACAATTCGCCGAAAATAATTTTGTGGAAACAAGAATTTATGGGATAAGAATTCGAGTGAAAAATTCTCGGGTTTAACCTTTAATTTTTTTTTTTTTTAAATTAAGTAAGTATAATTCCTGTTGTCAATTCACATTAATAATAAAACAAGATAATGCAATCGAAACCTTGTTGTAAGTAATGAAGAGCCAAACTGACTAGAAATGTGTTTGCTATATACTTATTAGACTTTAGGAAAAGTACAATAAATTTCTTCTTTATTCTACTAATTTTAATTTAAACATTAAAAGACTAAGGCCCGCTACATACATTCGTTTTCCAGATTCGATTTTCGAATTTGTTTTCCGTATTCGGACGGACACCCCGAACGCAGGTATTTCCTATGAATTGTTCTAAATGGCACACACACGTTCGTACAGGCCCCCAATTTTCGCTACATTCGAGATAATGTCGATTTCGAGATTAAACGTCAGATTCATACAGTTGTGTCAAACGACTGCATGCACTGACGTTTAATCTCGATTGTGAGATTATCTCGAATTAAGCCACAATTAGGGGCCTGATTCCGTTCGGAATGCCGTACGTAAATTACGAACGTGTGCGCCATGTAGATCTATACAAATGAAATGCCTGCATTCGGGGTGTACGAATACCAAAAACTAAGTCCATGCGAGAATCATCATTGCATCATTGCCCCCGTAGCACACACATTTTTATCACGCACTTAGAGCATTCGTCCCTTTCGCACCCGCATATTAGTTAAAAGGTGACAGATGCTTTATGTGCGTGATAAAACCTAGTGCGCTAGACCCTCTGCCCTCTGGACTATAATCCATTCACATCACAAGTTCTATGGCACAGATCTGATATAGACAGGCCTGAGTGCCTAGCACACTAGCTTTTATCGCGCACATAAAGCATCTGCCACTTTTTAACTAACATGCGGGTGCGAAAGGGACGAATGATTTATGTGCGCGATAAAAATTAGTGTGCTAAGCCAGCTAAGCCCTCTGTAGCTTGCAGCCAGTCACTCACATTCGAACGATCGACTCTCGTTCAACTTTCAATGTCTCATATACATTCATTCATCTCTTTCATTCGTTTCGTTAAGCATTCATTCATTCAGCAAGCGCATAAGCGAAGTTTAGCAAAGTGACTGACTGACTGAAGTGAATGAGTAGGTTGGGTTGGGTTGGTTCAGTTGGTTGGGTTGTTTTATGATTGCTGTGGTGATTTTGTTTCGGATCGGATATATGAAATTGATTTTCGTTTTTCTCATTTTAAGAATTCATGATAGTCAAGTCGTTAAAGTGAAAAAAACAACACAACAACAACGAATATATTGAATATACGTCGCTAAGTTACTTTGCTCAAGGCATGCCTCCGGCAAAGGACGAGTCGATACAGGAAACAAATTGCCTGGAAATTATAAATATTGTGGAAAAAAGCCCCGGAAAGAGTACATTAGTAGATGTGAGGGCTTGCAACAAACCTGCCTCTAAGGTAACATTGTACATTAATTATCATTTTATCAGTGTCGAGTATCGATCACCCACTTAGTGTGGTATTTTTCCCGCATTTCACTTTGCATGCGATTATTTATTAATGACTTTCCCTTTTAAATTGTTTATTTGATATCTTCTTCAAATGTTGCTTTTTAAGCCGTTTACTGTGTGAAATGTCCACGCGGTAATGATTCTTGAGCCCTTTGTGATCATTGTGAGACATTTTAACCCTTCGGAATGCCGGCAGGTGTATAAACAAAAGAGTATTTGATAAGTTCAGACTGGACAATAAGCCCGACTGGTACAATATTTAAATTCTGTTATGTTGTAGACTGTCGGTTGTTTCGTAACAAAATCTTAAAATTTTAATTTTTAATTACATAAGTTATCCCTATATTATTTATGGCGGGGGTTTTTGAGGAATGTTTTGGTTTCGAGTTGATTAAGGGCCTGTTTCACAATCTCCAAGGAACGCATTACTCAGCAGATAATAGTAAATTTTGCATGAGTATCTCGTTGGATACATTTTACTTGGAGATTGTGAAACAGGATGTAAACTTTCTACGGTTTCTAAAGGCTGCTAATTTTTTTTATACCATATAACCAATCTATGTTATGCTTATAAGTACTTAGTTAAGTGCCATATAACTTATGTAGAGCATATTCACAATGTAGTCAAAGTCAAAAAAGCTTAGTGTTATTTTAAAGGTAACACACAGGCTGCTGCCAGATCAAAAATCTAACTATACAGTAGAAACAACACTAGATTCAATTACATTTGTGTAGCAATAAAATTGCTAGATTGCTAGATTTCTGCACCAGAAACCAGAATCAAAAAGTTAATAAGAGTTATTATTTATTAACTGGAAAAAATATTTGATATAAACAGTGTACTATGCGTGAAAACGTATTGGATCTTAGTTTTAGTTCTACAATGCAGGACGCACTTAAGCAAATAGTGATATTGTGTTGCGTACATTCGGGACTGATGGAATTTAATTATATTAGGTTTTTTCTATCTATTCATAAAGTCTGTTTTATGCAAATATAAATATAATGAAATATGTATAATGTCAGGCTGAGACAGATATGACAGATGGGGTTTTTATAGTGGAAGAGCCAAACAGTAATCCTCACTAGAGGTTACCAAGTAGTTATAGGTATGTACTACAGAAAACTTCACAGTTTTTTTTTATTTATAATGGTTTTTTTGGTTTATCCTTCTCTTATGGCAAAACTGATCAATGTGATTTTTTGCACAGAGATAGTAAAAGGGTGAGAGAATAACATACTTTTTATCCCAGAAAAATGCATAGCTCCCAAAGGAAATGGCGATTAACCCATCCACTTGAATGAAGTCGTAGGTATTACAGACAACAGAACACTACACAATAAAATTATAATAATGCTTCTTACATTCATTGTATCTGCATCTAATAGGTAATAAATTTATGAAGATTGCCCATTTATACATCAGTTTGAAGTGTTACCAGCTGATTCTTTGCTTTCATCGTTTTCAAAGGCCAATAAAAGTAAAATAAAACCCTGTGTTAAATTATTGCCACAATCATGTGGCCACATGCAATGATTAATAAAGTTTTCTAGTTGTTTATTATTTAAAGAGTTTTGTATTATATACTTATCCTATCTTATTCTAAACATAGCTTGGGAACTTGTTGTTAGTTTAAATTCAATAATAACTTTCACCTTTGCCATGAATATTAATTAAATGATGTAATATAGGTATTACATAAGAAAGGAATCTTTCGATTCCATAATCCACTTTCTACAAAACTAGTTAGGAAGAAAGTATATTAAACTAGCTGTGCCCGCGACTTTGTTCGCGTGGGATTGGTATGAGAAGTATAATGTCTTAATCTAGTGGCCCTAGCAAGGTTGACGACTGTATAGATTAATCACCCATATTTTTTCCCCCATTATTTTTAGTCCCATTCGCGATTTTCCCCATTCTCTTTATTTTCCATTCGTTATTACGACC
The DNA here is from genome assembly GCA_947859335.1 of Tortricodes alternella. Lineage (NCBI taxonomy): Eukaryota > Metazoa > Arthropoda > Insecta > Lepidoptera > Tortricidae > Tortricodes > Tortricodes alternella. Next base: position 9,813,721 of record OX401979.1, on the reverse strand, counting down.
AACGATTAACTTTTCCCACACGATTTATTTTCGATTCGTTCTGTTCGCTACACGCATTTTTACCCATGCATTTTTTTTACCAATCCATATCATTGACATACACATGCTTTACCTTTAGAATAAATACTGTTGCCCCAGGGCCTGCAGACTTCTAAATCTGGCCCTGATGAAATTACTAAATGACTGATGAAATCAATATATTAAATTACTAGAAGCTTTTGCTCGCGGTTTCGTTTGCTTAGTATTCATAAATTGGCAAAGGTGCGTCTAGCGAAAAGAATAAGTAGAAATTAAAACGTGTGACAAAATAATTGAGTGTTTATTTTATAGGTAAAGCATTATAGACGCATCTTTACCGATGTATGAATACGTACTAAGCAAACGGAACCGTGAGCAAAAGCTTCTAGTAATTTAATATATTGATTTCATCAGGGCTGGATTTAGAGGTCTGGAGGCCCTGGGACAACAGTATTTTTTCTATAGGTAAAGCATATGTATTTGAATGATACAGATTGGTAAAAAAAGCATGGGTAAAGATGCGTCTAGCGAAAAGAACGAATAGAAAATTACCGTGTTGGAAAAAATATCTATTGGTCGTAATAACGGATGGAAAATAAAGAGAATGGGGAAAAACGCGAATGGGAATATAAATAATGGGGGGAAAAAATATTGGGTGATTAATCTATGCAGTCAGGTTGATGTACGTTATACGTTATTATCGTCTTATCTCTAAGTGCGTCTCGCTCACAATAGTGCCGACGAAAGAGATAGGGAGATAAGACGGGGTAAGTTATCCCCGTATCAACCTTGCTATGGCCGGAGGGTGTAAGCTATCTCCATTCCATATGTCATCCAAATCCGTTCAGTCGTTGAAACGTGAAGGAGTAACCAACATACTGATTCACACGAACATACTCACAAACTTTCGCATTTATAATATGAGTCTGATACTGATACTTTTGGTTCTTATAAACATCAAGGTCAAACGTTCTTTCCGTTCCTCATACCTAATTGCTAGGTGTAGTATGATATAATTTAAATACAATTGTTATGTCATTTTGAGTACATTTTGACCAGCAAACCATGACAAGTGCTACTTACATGTACAGTGAACAACTGAAATGCTTTCGTATTTCGGTCACGTTTTTAACTTGATACGAGTGCCAAGACACTAAACGGGAGTACACTGTTTTCTGATTCATGTACAGCTCAGTTATGTGGTCTTAACTCCGCTATTATTAAGTATTTTAAGATGTTGGCTGTTACATAATTACGTAGTAAAAGTCTTAACTTAGGCGCGTTTTATCAACACCATTAACCTACCGCATCATAGAAACCGAAATAACTTTAGTGTTTGAATGTACCAAGTCTGGCAAGGTTTTACGCGGCAGTGGCGTTACTATTAAAAGTAACGCTTTGTTGCCCATCATGTAACTATCTTAAAGTGGTGGAGGGAAAGTGTTACAGTACAGATACATTTTAAATTATGTATTGTCTGAGTCATGTTTTATAATAGCTTAATCGAAGTACTTATGTTCAGGCTTTAAATGTTATATAAATATTGATTGTAATCACCTGTATGCAACTTATATGTCAATCCCATATATATTTATGCAACGCTTCGATTCAAGATGCGATAAAATAAGGAAGTACAGTTAGGTAGTTTGACCTCTTAATGCTGACGTGAGAGATGCGATTATTTATTGATAGTTACTCTATAGCGCGGCGCGTGAATTTGTATCTCTTCCAACATCGGGCGGCGGCAACGACTTTGTAACGTCGCTTTTCACTTTTTTTTCGCCTGCCGCTCGAGACACGCGTCTACGGCGCTCTATCATAATAATTACCAGTTTAATTACTCAGAACCAGCACATGTGACTTCCAATTATGCCAGTCTAATACCCCCCTTTTGTTTTGCAATTGTTCATTTGTTTGTGTATTTTGTGTTTAATGCATCCATTTTGTTTATTTTGAATATTTCAGTGCTAAGTTACAGTGCGTCATGTTGTGGGCAGCTGACTTTTATGTTTTTTGTGTACACGATTTTTTATAATGCACAAGACTGTGTAGTTTGGGAGTGCCTCTATGTAGTGCATGCCTTGATATCGCACCTGAATAGACTGGAGACATCATGACCAATTCACAGGTAGAGTATCCTTTATTCTTTTTTTGCACAAAAAATATATTCATTTAGCTTTTTTACCCTTGTTTTTTGTAGTTGTACCGAAGTTTAAAGTGTTTATTTGTTTTTCGACTTTTCTTGTGGTTTATTATGTAACAATGAAGACCTGCCAGTATAATTCCAGCCTAATTCCACTTGTATTAATAGTAATTGGATTGAATTACTATGGCACTTGAAGTAATTAAATTCTTCGCTATCCATTAAAATTAAATTAGTCAATGAGCTACGTCTCCTGAGCCCAATAAATTGTATCTATAGTAATATAGTATAATATACTATTAAAATGGCGTTTAAAAATCTGGTATGTTATTGATTATTCATTAGAAATATCGCTTTAGCCTATTTACATGAGTTATCTGTGTACCTTTTATCTATCTGTGTGTTTCATATTCAAACGTCACAATCAATTTATAAGATCTCATTAGCTAACTTTCCATAATTTTTAATATCGAACGCCTCATAATTGCCGTTATTATGTAGCTCCTTCATAAATCAGTAACCCTCTTGCAAAAGCCGGTCAAGTGCCAGTTAGACTGGCACGCCGAAAGTGCGGTGCCATTTCTATTGAAGAGATCTTTAACCTTTTGACCGCCACAGTGGGCTGCAGCCGTCAGCGTATACAGGGTAAAAAAGTCCTTCATCGCCTTGACTTAAAGTTGAAATTCGTGTTACTTCTCAGACATGCTTGGCGGTCAAAAGGTTAAAGCCTCGGCATAATTATTATAGGCAAGAAAGTTCAATTCGATTATAGAAAGGTGTAACTTAATATGTGTGTATCTGGTAGTCTATAAATTTTGGTATAGCCGTAAAAAGGAATTGAAAAACAGTATTGCAAAAAGTAATTAACTGATGTATTACGGACCTTGGATAGTTTTACTAATTTCAACCATAGCGATAGAAGGCTACTTGATTCTTTGCCCGTGTTCCGATTATTTCCAAGTAGTTACGCTTTTGCATAAATAAACTTACTTATTACTGCAGTTTTCTATTTGTTGCGTGCAATGCGATGTAACACTGCATGTAACTGCCTTCATTTAGGTATAGTTTTTGTCATTGCAGAAACTAGTTTTATTTTAATATCCAAATTAGCGTACACATCATTGAAAATATTTTAAATAATTCGCAACTAATTAATACCTTAATTACTGTTTCAGGATATCCTGACGTCGTAAATGAAATAATTTACTTTATGCGCAAATTTTCAGGTTTGGTTCCGCGGTGTGCGAAGCTCTAAGTTCCGCCATGTTTACGGGGTTCCGTCGAAGCGGGAGCGTTGCTATGACAACATAAAGATAACCAGGAACGCACATGACTCCAACTTCTGTGCGGTCAACCCCAAATTCGTAGCCATCGTCACCGAGGTCGCTGGTGGCGGGGCTTTCCTTGTCCTGCCTTTGGATCATGTAAGAGACGCAATCATTTATTAAAAATACATGTTTTAAGTCATTAATGGTTCTGTGCGGGAGGCCGAAATCTTGAGCATAATTTCAGTTAGAATAATGTCATAATCATTATTACTATGTCAGTTTGATGTCAGTGGTTTCAACAACAAGGTATTCAAAAATCTGGCGAGCGCCCGCGACCCCTGAGGAAGGGTTTGCGACCCCCGGGGGGTCGCGACCCACCGGTTGAAAAACAGAGCACATTCCTAAATTTGGTAGATCTCTCATTTGTCCAAAAACATACCAGGAAATATCTTAGAGTATCTATATCGTTTTCAGGCGTCTTCGAGATTATCTATATCGTTTTCAGGCGTCTTATTTTTAGTTGGCCAACTGAAACAATATTGTTTCTTTTATTGTGACAATAGTTTCCCTTGAGATGGATTTGATTACGGAGGAGTACCGGCGTTCTAACATCGCAGGCCACCCAAACATATTTGAATCTGCGTAGGCCAGAAACATTCGATCATAATAATATAATTCAAAGTCACGTCACGTTCCCAATGCATCATACAGGCGGATGCGAGCGGACCCTAGTTTAGGTCGACGTCAGCTATTGGATACAATTTGAGCATAGATTTGTTGAATAATAGTACTCAAGTTACCCCCATTTCGCATTACGCGATATTCAACCACAGGCATTCAAAATGACGTAAAGTTGAGGTAACTACCTCTTAGCTTGTCATTGTTAAAATCAGCTAATTCTGTACCGTTGCAAATCTTTGAACGACAAGGTCTTAATCAATGGTTATCACTTCGAGTTGACGCGGATTTACAGTCGATCTAATGTCAACGGAATAAAGTTCAAAAGTGACCTACCTTTCATACCGCGACTATGGCCCAAAACTACTTATGATTCATCGCCGCCGTATATTGACGTGTTTGCTTAGTACATGCGACTTTGAGCTAAGTGATTGTCAAATATTGACTGTCACAGCCCGCCTATAGCATAAACACCAAAATTAGTTACGCAGCCAAGTCCTTATGACGTTAATAAAATGCTATGTGCTTGAATCAATCTTGTCCTTGACACGGTACGCAAATCATTAACACTATGAAACACTCTTGCTATTTTCGCACAAGCATTGTGTATACATTCAAAGAGTGAATTAATTAAATGCCTAATTAATGAGACCGTAGCACGTGAGGTGAATAGCAAAAGCATTGAAATCGAACGTTGCCAATGCCGTGAGAATCAAAGTAATACTTATATGTCGAATAATATGAACTATGTAAAGGTTGAAGTTTCTCCCGCAATCTAAGTCATTTTGAAATAAGTGTACGTATCTAAAATCTTGTGCATTTAAAATATTATCACGTCAATTTACGGAGTAATGTTCGCACGTTGGAATAGAATTGGTCGAGATAACATTTTTTTGCGAAATTCTAAGAGGCCGATTGTTTTGCAACGTCTTGTCTTGATCTGCTGTCATGGTCCTGCAGTTTTAGAAAAAATGCTGATTCTAAATGCTAAACAAAGTATCTAAAGAAATCAATTAATGAATGAGCTATATGTTCAGAGGCCAATTCAGACCATGGAGGCCGGGCATTCGGGAAAACCGTAAACCCGATTTAAGAAAATAAGCCTATTTAAAACAAAGGTTCTTCGAATTAACGACTTGCTTAGTTGTTATTGTAATTTTTAAACAGAAAAGTACGAATTATTAGCAAAATTATCGACAACTATAATACCCAATTGAGGTGGCAACTAGCTAACTTAGCTAGGATTTCGAACAGACGGCAATTTGTATTTGCAGTCGCCAAATTAATAAGTGCCAAAATAAAATGCGCAGTAACTTCAGAGCGTACTAAAAGCTGTGGGCGTTGCTCGCAGCCTATGCACAAAGTGCAAATTTTATGCCCTTGCCTTGTCCTAAAGAAATGTTCATTATTCTGTTACAGACTGGCCGTCTGGACTTCAACGCAAGCCGCGTCACTGGCCACAAAGGCCCCGTGCTCGACATCAAATGGAACCCCTTCAACGATAACATCATCGCGTCATGTTCCGATGACTGCACGGTAATTACAGTTTGCGCAAATTTTTACTTTTTTTTTTACCCACAATCGCAATTGTTCGAGAAAATTGTTACCCATTACGGGGATGTTCCAATTGACCAATTTACCGGATTTGTGTATACGAAAGCGTGTGAGGTATTGTTGAATCTTTTTAATTGCCTTAATACCTATGTGGTTTTGAATTAATTATTAGCTACAGTCAGAATGAGAGTGGCGAATCTCGATTCATAAGACCTGTTTTATTACTTTCTTTTAAACGTGTTTTTTTTCGCGTGAAGTTATTAGGGCCGCTATACAACCTGTCACTGTTACTGGAAATACTTATATTCTTGAATGCCAGTTATATCCAAAACAATGATGAAATAGTATATTTCCTTAGGGTGAAGGCGGCAACAGTGGCTATAGCGACAACAGTGGCGCACTAGCCGTTGTGGCAAAAATATTATACATAGATTTCTTTCTTTCTCACTCTTCGGAAGGTCTCCCGATAGAAACAGCTTACAACCAGTTCGCTTGCGTTAGCTATGTAACGAACCCTTGTAATTAATGTTTTTTTATTTTGACGATGGAAAAAGTGAATGTTAAGGTAAGGTGAACTTTCTATTTTTTCACGAACATTTTGTTTTACCAATGGATTAATAATTTTGCTGAGAAATAAACTTAATTGAGGTCACTTTGACGTATACTGCACTTCGATTTAAGCAAAACTATCATGCGTGGTATAAGTTATATCCAAAATAGCGGTTTTGTACACAGTGGCTCAAATCACTTGAGTACACAGTGGTCCATGATACACTGTGGTGCCGGTGTACTGTAGGTACGTACTGATAATAATTGCTCAGACATTAGTTTAGAAAATTTTACAACATCTAATAATTTTCGTTAGGTTTTCCTTTCAGGATGGCTCTTCCAGCAAGGTCCCGTAAAATAGGGAAACACACAGTTGACGACATGAAAAACGCTTTTTATGGGCGAGAGAAAAGGGTCTAATGTTTTTAAATTTAAGTAACTTGATTATAAATTTTAAGACAAAATATAATTTTTATTTAATGTTACATTTATTGTTTGATTAATTCAGTAAATAAAGACTGATAAAAAGCCGAAAATTGCATTATTATTTGGGTTATAATTATAGATGATTCACTGTGAACTTGCCTGATTCACTGTGAACTGAGGGCCGATTCACTGTATGCCACCCCCAGTACACAGTGGCTCAAATAAGTTTTTTTGTTAAATACTGTTTATTTTCCAAAATATTACCTTGTTGTACTAAATCGATTAAAATATTCAATATATATTAGTTACACTATAATACTAATCCTTCTGCATCTTTCCAACACTCACCCAAATCAAGTGACAACGCTCGAAAAAAAAGTGACCCACTGTTGCCGCCTTGACCCTACTGTACATCTTTACATTTTCGCTTATAACTTCAATCTTTTTGTAATACCTACCCTTTGATTTTATAGGTGAAACTATGGCATATCCCAGACGGCGGTCTGTCCATGCACCTGACAGACTGGTTGGTCGAACTCCACGGTCACAAACGCCGAGTCGCGTACGTCGAGTGGCATCCCACCGCCGAGAATATCTTACTCAGCGCTGGCTTCGACTATTTGGTAAGGGATAATGAACTAGATGTTAAATTCTTCAAGTGTAGTTCGTCAATTCCGTTCTTCATTTAAATAGAAGATCTGGGTAGCACATAGACAGTGAATAAGTGACAATAGGTATTGATGTAAACGTACGTTTTTTAGTTAGAGTAACATGGACTTCACAGACAGCTAGCCGTAGCTTTCTAGCGTGGTAAAGCCGTCAGGAATCGGTTTGTAGGCAGGCTGCGCCACTGATACGTACTATATAAATGTTTGTTTGTTTGTTCCTCTCCTATGCGTTCCTTTACCATTCATCAGATTACGATGCAACTTTGGTGGTGTTGTGCGCGCGTTCGGGGAAGGTTTATGACCCGAAAACAAAAAAAATAAACATCATTCCAACGCATGACTAGTGTTATAATAAACACAAATAGTTAACGTCTGCAGGAGACCTAACTTTATAAACCGCAGAACGTGAAAACAAATGACAGCCGCAGAAATTTCGATAGAAAATGAGAGATAGAATAGATAGAAGATGAGAAATAGAAAAGTGATCCCACGCCACAGTGTACAAGCCGATTGTGAGGCCAATTAAACATGCATAATAATTAATATCAATTGATCCGGTCTAAAAATGCGCTCCCATTGCTGGCGCGAGCACAGACGCCAGTCAATCAAATCTACGATCACGCGTAACGAACGCCGATTAGACGGCCGTTTAGTTTATTACAGTAGAAGTACAGCAAAATGCGAATAAGCTATTAGAAGTTACCGTTTGACCCGTTATAATTATTGATATGTACGAATTCTAAAATTGTATAACAATTGGTTTCGGTTGGATTTGAACACAGACCATACATAGACACCGCTTAGCCTAGCTTTTACTAGCAAATAAAGCTGCCAAAGCGTGGCGCGGGGTTTTTTAAATCTCTTCAATATGTTATTGTAGGCATTACCCACCAGGCACCAATAACAGGCGTGCGACAGTTGCATTAATTAGGGTCTAACTTTTTAGTAACGCGTAGTTCAAACCCCCCCTCCCGCCCCTGTAACGCATCATAACTGTTTACAAGACCCCTAGAGTGAATGCCACTAGAGTTTAGAGTGAATGCCACAACTTGATTTTTTGTAAAGCCTGTTGAGGCCAAATGGCACAAACTCAAAGATTGATAGTTTATTTTTATTTATTTGTGCATCTGTTACCGGCAGATCTTTGTATGGGACGTGGGCAAGGGAGAGGCGGTGAAGGTCATCGACTGTCACAGCGACGTCATCTACTGCATGTCGTTCAACCGCGACGGCTCGCTGCTCGCCACCACCTGCAAGGATAAGAAGCTGAGGGTCATCGAGCCCAGGAGTGGGATCGTGCTCTCCGTAAGTACCTGTCATTCAATCACCGACCAGCTGCCTATTGCATACAAAATAATAGCGATTATTATAAGCGACTTATTTTTTAAATTAATAATAATAATAATAGGGTTGCGTTGCCCTAAAAATTTTGAAACTAGAAATCAGAACCAAGTAGAAATCATTAAAATTAAAACTTACAAGATTTGAAGTAATATTTCATGAAAAGATACAAGACAATTTAATTTGGCATTATGAAATACGTAATCTAAGAAAGACAGTCGGCGGGCAGCCCTACTGCGTGTTTACATACTGAGCGGCCGTAGGTAATTATTTCACTGTTGGTTTATTATACTGTGCTAGAAGTATTGCATAAATATTTATTAGAACTTATATAATATAATAGCTTTTACTTATATTAAACTCGTAAGTTACTGTGAGGATAGTCCAAATAGAACATAAAGGTTAGGTTAGGAGTATCAACGGTAAGTGAGAGTAGACGAAGCGAAAGGTGTGTGTCAGGATCGTAGCAGGTGGAAATCCGCGGTCTCTGCCCTACCCCTTTGGAAAAAAGGCGTGATATATGTATGTATGTAAGATCAATTTAAATAAAATAAAAAACAAATACAATGTTTTCCCGCTTTTATTCAGTACACTAAAACATTGAATATAATGCTAAAACGGGTGGAAAAAAAACCACCGGGGACCGGTTCCTAACCAATGTAACGCCACTTGCAACTGTTGATTAGGCTAATGAATTGAATTAAATTTCTTCCAAAATGTATTAAAAAAAAACAACTCAAAGTTTAACCTGAATCTTTCATTGTATTGATATGATTATTGTAAATGATTACTTATAATTCGCGGTCACCTTTGTGCTATTTCGTGATCACTATCACTGTCGGATAATGACATTTTATTAGGTATTATCTTATGTTGTGAGACATTATTTGTTTGTATATGGTTAGCTGTTTAGTCTACGTGTAGAACGAAATTATAAAATAATATAGAGTTGTGATTTTGAACAATCATGACTTTCAAGTCTTTCTTAACAACGTATTAATGTTAATATTGACACTACTGGAGACTAAGCTTAAGGCTCTCTTTATTTTATCTACAAACTATTCAGATTACAAATAACTGAATCCCTTTACAAAGTCCAATTTTAAATAGGCATGTTTCCTCAAAAATTCTAATTAATCCGTCATTACCATTTAAAAAAAAATTACACATATTTTTCTTTTGTAAATTAAACAAAAAATGACGAAGATATAGTGCGTTGAAGTTCTGCGTGACGTCACGACTTTGCACACTTTTTACCATTAAGTGGCGTCAAGCGCCCCCAGTCCTGAACTTTGATGCGCGTTATCTTTGTCAATTTTAATTGATTTGATAAAGCAAACATACCTGTTCAATATTTTTTGATAATATATCTGACGGTCTAATTAGTTTTTTTTTTTACACAGGCAACATCCCTATTGAATGGGTTGTAGGTCACAACACTTCCACTCCCAAGGAATCCTACTTTATTGATTGCAGGAAGGCCTCTGTCATTCGGGCACCAAAGCGTCCAAATGCACGTTCCTGGGCAGCCAGGGCAAGGTCCTGACGACGGGTTTCTCGCGCTACAGCGACCGGCAGTACGCCATCTGGGACCAGCACTGCTTGGAGAAGTCACTGGCGTGTGAAACTATTGACAGTTCGTCGGGCGTCGTGTTCCCTTATTACGACCATGATACTAATATGGTAAGTGTTGAATAAGTATTGTATACCGAACATGACGCAGACTCTATTATGATAGGAAGACAATAGTTTCAAATTCCATTAATGAAACAATGGTTTTTGAATGTAATAAATGAAATATTTATTATCAGAATGTACATAAGATGCTTATTATAAAACTGACCTGACAACGTCGCACTTTTCTCGTTTTTAGGGTTCCGTACCCAAAGGGTAAAACGGGACCCTATTACTAAGACTCCGCTGTCCGTCTGTCACCAGGCTGTATCTCATGAACCGTGATAGTTAGACAGTTGAAATTTTCACAGATGATGTATTTCTGTTGCCGCTATAACAGCAAATACTAAAAAAGAGAATAAAATGAATATTTAAGGGTGCTCGCATACAACAAACGTGATTTTTTTGCCGTTTTTATAGATAACGGTACGGAACCCTTAGTGTGACAGTACGACTCGCACTTAGCCGTTTTTTCTCGATTATTTAAGTGAAATTGACCATATTCGGGAAATTTCACTCAATTTCAGCTATAGGCTAATACATTTTATCTACACCCATATCGTAAAACCGATAAACCGCCCAACATAACATCAATGATTTGAATACTATCTAACAGGAAGGCACTTTCTAATGGATTTTGAAGTTGTTTGTTAGTCTGTTTAGAGCACAATAAAATTTACATATACTAATAAAAGGCATTATTATTCGAAATCTCTCAAAATGCGAGCTCTAAAGAGGTATTTTTCTAGGCTGTGTCCTCACTTTCCACGGGCGACCCTAGCATGCCAGGCACGGGGATAAGTTAAAGTTTATCTTTCGTCGAAAGAGTGTGGCCTACTTGCAAAAATAAATATTTTTATTTTTTCTGACTATTATATCTTTCGTCGGCACTAGTGTGAGAGAGACGCACTTAGAGATAAGATGGTTTAACTTATCCTTGTGTCAACCTTGCCAGGCCCCCAATTCTCGGTGCATTCGAGATAATCTCACAATCGAGATTTAACGTTAGATTCATACAATTATGTCAAACGACTGTATGTACCTACTGACGTTTAATCTCGATCGTGAGATTATCTCGAATGCACCGAGAATTGATGGCCAGGGCCGCTGAGCAGTCAAGCAAAATCACATTTATTATTTTGCAAAACGCTTTAAGAATTTTATGCAATTGAAGGACGAGTAGAACATGCTAGAGACTCTTTGGAAACGCTTGTAGGAAACAGTGTATTATTGTTCGCAGGTCTACCTTGCTGGCAAGGGTGACGGGAACATTCGATACTACGAAGTGGTCGACGAGGCTCCTTATGTGCATTTCCTCAACCAATTCCTGTCTGGTAACCCACAAGTAAGTTACGCAACGAATATTTTAGTTGTTATTTTGTCAGTAGAAATATGGTGGTGCCTAGTAGTAGTCTCGTATACGTATTAATTTTTATGTATAATAATCCGTGATTGGCATGACCTGTGCCACGTGGTGTCAATGACCTCAACCATTATGCTAATATGGATATTCCCCGGGATTCCAGCATTCGAATCGGTAACAGGTAGTAGTAGCCAGGTAGGGAAAAGGGTTTTTATGCACTTCAAATGATTATATTTTAACACTTACATATTTTATCTGAGTGTACGTAATTTTTTACGCAGTATAAAATAAAACTAAAGTTTATCAATATTTTCTTTAATGAAAAATGATACATTTTATGAGTTTATTAGAAGAAGAAGAAGAAGAAGAAAAACATTTATTCACTAACATAGAAGACACACAGAGTAACATAAATATAAATTAAAAACAATACAAAACAAAATGGTGGTGTGTGTATTAAATATTCTGACTTCTATTTACAAATACATATAACATAACTATTAATTTTTGCGAATCATGTCATGTCCATATTATTATTTCCTCTTTGAATCCCGCGGTGTGGCACAGGGCGTGCCGATCACTGATAATAATACGTTTAGAAAAAATTGGCACTTTTTCATTCTAGGCCTTCCTAGTACTGTACCCAATAATTATCATTATCATGCATTACACTAAAGATATCGGAATCAAACAAGCTCTGATAAGTTATCCATTCGCGATCAATAACACTGTTGGCATGTTTTTCTTTGGCGAATGGTCGAACTCATTAACCTGAATGGCAAACTTCAAAAAAAACTTTCATGTATGCTTAATAAACTGATGTACAGGTAAATTAAAGTAAGCTTTCCCATGACATGATAATGTTCCTTTTTAATTTGTACTTTAAAGCATCCTTACTATCCTACTATTAATAATATAATGTGTGTGTGTGCAGTATCGTAACAGCTAGACAGATTTTCATGAAACTTGGTATATAATTACCGTACCACGTCAAAACGGAGCGAAGGATCGTCCTACTCTTTTTCTATAGCGATAGTTGGAAGGCTAGAGGAGGACATAGCTACTTTTTATCCCGGAAAAAATGCGCAGTTCCTGGCGGAACAGCGATATAAGAATTCCACTCGGACGAAGTCGCGGGCAAAGGCTAATAGTCATATTTGCTAAATAACACTTGATACTTAGCACTTGACAGCTGTATTGTACTAGCTAACTATGGTCCATTTATAGGTTTTTTATTAAATAATTTGGAATATGGGGAAGTTGCATGAAAATCAAAATGAGGTTTAAATGATATATTATGAAAGTAAATGTAAACAAAAGCATATTACAGAAACAAGCAGATCATTTTGACTAAGTATTCATTTTTATTTGATTAACGGTCAAAATTAGTGAAAAATATATATTGACTAGCGGACCCAGCAGACGTCGTCCTGCACGGTGAGTCACCCTTATCATTTAGGGGTATGAAAAATAGATGTTGGCCGATTCTCAGACCTACTCAATATGCTCACAAAATTTCATGAGAATCGGTCAAGCCGTTTCGGAGGAGTACGGGAACGAACATTGTGACACGAGAATTTTATATGTAAGAAGATAATTGCAGATTTCCTTTAAACGCCATACATTTTGTACGGTCTAACAAAAGCTGTGACGTCATACCTGTTGTCCATTTTGTATGGAGTGTTTTTGCGAGTGGTGTGAACAATGACTTTCAAGCTTCTTAACTCATAAAATAATCAACATAAAAATGTGTTGCGTACACAGACCGGTTTCTATTACCCAGCACTTTCCAATACAAGACGAAAAAATAATGCATCTTCCCTATTCTCATTTCATGGGAGAGGTTATTTAAAGATTGTATCGTCCTTTGAAATCTCCATGTGATTTGATTAAAAAAAGCTGTATATTATATTGTATTAACATTGGTAACAGCGGGGGCTAGGCTTCATGCCGAAGCGCGGCGTGAGCACGGCCGCGTGCGAGGTGTTCCGCTTCTACAAGCTGCACACGTCGCGCGGCCTGTGCGAGCCCATCGCCATGATCGTGCCGCGCAAGTCCGACTGCTTCCAGGTACGTTACTTACGTAAATGCATACTTGAAAATGTCACCCAGGAACAGAAATATTAGTTTTTTTTAGAGTTCCATACGCAAAGGGTAAAACGGGACCCTATTACTAAGACTCCGCTGTCCGACCGTCCATCTGTCACCAGGCTGTATCTCATGAACCGTGATAGTTAGACAGTTGAAATTTTCATGTATTTCTGTTGCCGTTATAACAACAAATACTAAAAAAACCGGTCAAGTGCGAGCCTGAACCGCGCGCCGAGGGTTCCGCAATTACGTATGAAAAAGAAACAGCACCTTGTAAGTACGGAACCCTAAAAGAGAAAAAAAATCGCTTTTAACATCGGGGTAACCATTTACAACCTACCTATGAAATAACTTTCGCAAGCTCCTATCTACGTTCAATCGTAGAATGTGATACGACTTTGCAAAGATTATTCCGTTTAACTTTTATTTTTATGTGATGTAATTACAAATTCACGGTTTTCGGACTTTTTCCTTTACTTATGCTGTTAGACACTGCTTCTTGCCAAATTTCATGATTCTAGGTCAACGGGAAGAGTACCCTATAGGTTTTGATTCCCTTGAAAGTATCAAAATATGAGACATAAACGGCCATATCTTTTGATTGCGGTTACTTAGATTGATTTTTTCACAGCTTCAAGAGATTGCAGACCTGAGTATTTGGTATTAATTTCAACTTGATACCTCCACGCGTTCCTGAGAAAAAAGTCTTGACAGACAGACAGACGGACAGAAGGACAACCGAGTGATCCTATAAGGGTTCCTTTTTTCCTTTTGAGGTACGGAACCCTAAAAACAGAATAGAATTAATATTTAAGTGGGCTCCCATACAACAAACGTGATTTTTTTGCCGTTTTTATAGATAATGGTACGGAACGCTTCGTGCGCGAATCCGACTGGCGCTTGGCCGGTTTTTTTTAAAGTTTAATTCGTGTAGGTTACGTTAGGTTACCAGGCTCTGTATACCATCCTTAAACTCTCCTGGCACACGGGGCAATAAAACGTTATGCCTGGTTTACACATGTTAAGTTAGTAGTTAGTTAACTAAATTTTAACTTAATTTTAAGCAACTTTATTTTAAGAAAGTGTTTACACGTTAAACGCACTTAAAATTGATTAAGCTCTGCTTAACTTGGGCATTTAACGAAATCGTGCGTGCCCGTGTCAAGTGATAAGCCACATCCACCAACTTAACTGAAAATCGACCATCCCAATCTACTTGTTTACTTACACGCAAAATTTTAACTTGCAAGTTATCACTAAATTCATTGTTTACACGCATTAAGTTGTTAAGTAGTGAACTAAATTTTAACTTAATTTTAAGCCCCTTATTGGGTGTAAAAAAAATACATGTTTTTATGTACATATGACAATTTTAATGACATAATTGTGTAAATAGGTAAACCGTATGTGTCTATTATTTATTGTGTATGTGCATTATCACTGTAAGTTCATTATACATTGGCTCCATCTCAAAATGACATCTCCTTAATTTAAAATTTCCTTAACTTAAAATAAGAAACATCAAACTCGCTTAGTATAGCACAAAACTGTCAAAATCGAGTTTGACGTTTCTTATTTCAAGTATAGTAACTTTTTAATTTAGCGAACACACTTTCGAATCGGTGCTTAAAATAACACGAAAACTTCAAGTTTTATTACGTCTCTAGGAGGATTTGTACCCCGACACGGCTGCGCCACTGCCGGCGCTGTCCGCCAAGGACTGGCTGAGCGGAATGAACACCCCGCCGTTGCTTATTAGTATGAAGACAGGTATGCCCGATTTTTAATACTCGTGCAATGTTAATGTGAAAGCATTGCCCCGCATAGGTACTGTATAAAATTAAAACTAGAAAAACGAAGCGAAGGAAACCCAGCTTAATGTATATATACATGTAATACAATCTTAAAGTGGGAAAAGCCTGTACCACAAAAGAGATAGGTACAGAAGACAATCTACATACAAGTGCGCGCGAACAAACGCACACACAGACACTGCCCACGGACACGATATCTCGGACTGGTTGGGAGGATTGCTAGCGCGACTGCCGTCCGCTTCACACGCCCGTCTGTGAACTTTTTGTGCAATAATGTTCAGTGGACGGTTGTTTAAATTCAACATTAAACGGTGAATTGTCGTTTTTTAAGCTACCAGTAGTTTCAGACAGGTAAGTAGGTATCTGCTTGTATTTCGATGGTTCGTTTTACCGTTACACAGAACAGTTAGGTAGGTAGGTAAGCGCCCCGCCCCGGCCCCCGAAGAATATATCTAAGATCGATTTATATAATAGTTTTCTATTTTGAATCGGTATAAACGAAGTAGGTAACAAATTTTTTGTAGGATAAATTCATACCGTAAGTTGATAAAATGTTTTTTAGGTTTGTGTAGATATTGTGTTGTTTTTAGTGTCATTTGATAAGTTTAGGTCTAAAACGGATAGGGCAATAGAAATTGTGTAACAAGGCTAATCCGTTTACGAGTTATTAAGGATTTCCGATAGTGAAAATTTATATTTCCATTCTTTTCGTTTCATTCTCAACAATAAATCAAACAACTAGATACGAGTGCCACTACCACGATATTTTTTTGTTCATAAGCCATTGGTACCAACCCTAGAGCGACAGCCGAGCGTATGCATGAAAAGTGAAGTACATAGGTACATGTGATTGACTTCTGTTTCTATCTCTTTTGTGCCTGTACATTGAAGATACCTCACCGAGTTTCTTGCCGGTTAGAGGATTTTTTCGGAACCGGTGGTGGATTCATTCCTAGACCTTCATAAGAGCTTGTAAAAGCCTAAATTGAATACAGATAGTTTGACGTTGACTTTGACTTTGATTGCAGGTGTAACAATATCAACGCATAAGCCGCGCACGACGAGCAAGGACGCGCCCGCGCTGCAGCCGCAAGACGCCAACAACCGCAAGAAGTTCGCGTTCCTCTCGCGCGAGACCACGCCCGACTACCGGCCGCTCGCCACCTGGCAGGAGAACCTCGCTAACGACAGCGACATCCAGGTAACACGTATATTTATTACTAGCTGTGCCCGCGACTTCGTCCGCGTGGAATAGTATCTTTGGGTAGCATTTTCAATTATTTAACAAATAAGACACATACGTATAAATACTTTAATGACCTATTTGCAGTGTTCCACTGCAAAGATCTTAACTATTAAATTATTTAAGTATATAACTTCAATTTCACATTTTGTAATGACTCCGTAAATGTTACATCGGAATAGCTCTCTAATATTTTGTCTCTCGTCGCAACCTTATAAAACATTCACATAAACCTGACATATTTTCATATTCATACAAACTTTCATCCCCTATTCCCTATTGTTATTTTACACCTAAATGCTTTTACAAACTTTGAATGTCATATTTATTTACATCGAATCAACAGCCTAAAAAATTAGTTTGAAGATTCTAGCTCTAATATGACAACTTTTCATAACTTTTTTCCCCCTTTCAACCCCTTACAACCCTTTTTTCGCGTTAAAAGTAGACTATGTCCTTTCTCAGGCTCTAGACTATCTGTGTACCAAATTTCATTTAAATCGGTTCAGTCGTTTTGGCGTGAAAGCGCAAC
This sequence comes from Tortricodes alternella, assembly GCA_947859335.1. Lineage (NCBI taxonomy): Eukaryota > Metazoa > Arthropoda > Insecta > Lepidoptera > Tortricidae > Tortricodes > Tortricodes alternella. The sequence goes on along the minus strand of OX401979.1, from coordinate 9,796,359 downwards.
AGACAGACAGACAGAGTTACTTTCGCATTTATAATATTAATATAGATTATCGCAAATCCTTCAAACAGTCGTCCCTCGCGCTCCCACCGTTTGCCGAACCGTTATTTGGAATAACGCGCGATAATCTTAAAATCAAATGAGAGTGTGAAACGCAGCAACTTAGCGCCTCGGTTCCCTTCGCGTGCGCGCGCGCCCTGTAGCATGAGTTTCTGTTTTTGGCCGACCGAACTAGACGTGTGCGTTCTTGCTTGCTTATTTTTTAAACCTAAAAGAATAAATATGAGTAAAATCCTAATATATTGTTGATACCTAGCCCTGATATTATTGTCTAACAACGTGTCTTGTGTTTTGTAACCGAGAAAAGTTCCTGGCGCAACTCGTGCGCAGTTGTTTCAATTTGACAATATTGTTTATTTATTTGAGCTTCATTACACAACAAAGTATAAATGGCGGACTTAATGCCCAATGGTATTCTCTACCGTCAACTAACAGGTCAAGCAGAGAAAAATATCAAAAGGTGTATTGAGAAAGCTAAAGGTTTCTTTCTAACTAGTGGACCCGCCAGGGCTTCCCCCGCTGTATTTTCCATACAATATTTATCACCACGTTTCACCCCTTTAGGGATTCCTTCCTTTATGGGATGGAGTTTCAAAAAAATCCCTCCTTAGTGCGCATCTATTGTACTCGAGGCATATCTCCTCCTTTCAAAGCCGTTTAGGCTATGCGTTGTCTATAAGTGAGTCACGGTAATGTATTATATGTATTGATAGAGGCCAACAACCGCAAGATCGCGTTTCTCTGGCTAGAGACCACACCCGACTACCGACTATGATAATTATGTAGGTATTAATCTCTAGAATTAGAGCGGGCTAACTATGTTTATAGTCAAATTAAAGGTATTTATGTATGGGCCACTAGATGCCTGAAAATAAATGATTATTATTATTATTAAATTAAAACTTTCGTGAGACATTATGAATAATTGAAATACACACGGCTTTACGCACTGATCAGTGCGCGGGTTGCTCTGACCGCGACCGCACTCAACCCCTGAAGAAGGACTCCATTCCAGTTCGAAATATGTCGGACTATTTCTGACAATGAATCGTGAGTATAGCCGTGTGTATTTCAAGTGTTCAACTATGTTTATGTTTGGTTTAGATACCAAAGAAGGTATTTATTTTTTAATTATCGATGGGTTTTCACTTAACCACAGTCGCTGAAGGTGTAACGCGATTGCCCAGGAAATGCCTATTTACTCTAAGGGTAAAAAGACATGGAAAGGAAGGAAGTTGAACGAGACACCGAAACTGGAACTTAAAGATCGTTTGCTTGTTTGATGCAACTTTCCAGACCTAAACTCACCAAATCGCTACCCAAGGAATCATGCCGGAACACGATTTAAGTCGCTTGACGGCCTGGCTTTGCCAAGGTGGTGACCAGCAGTGTTCAAAACTTACCACCGGTACTTTCTGCTAGTCTTGCACCACTCAGGGATCACGTGTAGGGACGCGAGAGTAAAACCAACGGACGCGAGCAACTTCAATCCCCAAACGTTAACCTTTTGACCGCCCAAGTCGGCTGCAGCCGTCAGCGTATACAGGGTATAAAAGTCCTTCATTACCTAGATTTAAAGTTGAAATTCGTGTTACTTCTCAGACATGCTTGGCGGTCAAAAGGTTAACAAGGTCGTAGGCTTAACACATTCAGTACCGAAAACCCGATAGTCGGGTTTTCTATGACTGTCGCCTCGCCGAACAACTCGCTGGTCGGGTTCTTGCTATAGCAATTTTGTATGGAGGCAATTTTTCGGCGCATGGGGTGGGACTTGATTTTTGGGCTCGCACTGAAAGTGTTAAAATGGCTTCAACTCGTGTGATATAAGCTACTTATTCATGTTTCACTTCTCGATATTTGAAAATATTATTGTTGATTCCCAAAATGCAATATTACCTATTTACAAAAAATAATGTTTTACAGATCCAAGTGATAGAAAAATCTCAGAAGACGAGCGCCAATCAAAACACGAAGTTCCATCAGCTGCAGAAAATGTTCGGCAAACAGAGCGGGGACGCTGAACCAGTGCCGCTCTACAAGCAAATCAACCAAGGAGACGTGTTCAGCACTGAACATGAGGTAACACATTTGAAAATAAAAAATATCCTCATTTTATTTCATTAATTGTTAGCAAAACATAATATTACAAAAGAGATCTTTTTCTGGCTCAGATAATTTTTACCCACATACCAAAAATCCACACAGTATGTAAAAGGTGGAAACCTGATGATGTTTCAAAGAATAGCTGAGAGTTAACTCCGCACACGAGTTCCAAAAAAGTACAGTACCATGCAAACCATCCTCGTAATGGAAAACTATCGCTCGGTCCCTTTTACTTGTATCGGCAACAAGCAATATTTCTGATAGATGTCGATAACGAGAACGGTTTGCGTAAACTCATGGTAATGGTAGTGCTAGTCGGGGTTTTCTATCCGTCACCCGCCTCGATTCCATTGCTTGCTGAAATACACTTACGGAAATTAAATTCCCCATTAAAAGTAACCATTGCGAAGGACACCAGTCGCGTAAAAATTAAATTAGAATCGTTCTAAACTTTAAATCGTTTCAGCTTCGCCTCGCATTCAATCGTCAAGGAGAAGAATTGCGGATCGTGAAACGGCAGCTACAGAACAGCCAGCAGCGAGTGCGCGAGTTGGAGCAACATATCGCCACTCTGCAGTCGCACATACAGCGGGAGGCCTCCTAAACACCCGCCGCTTCTTCGCCATGCCGCAGCGAGCGCACAATGTAAACTGTCGACCGTCGACTTTATAACAGTCTGAGCCCTTTTTGGGTGATCGTCAAGGTAGCGTACACCAAAGAGATATCGAGTATTTGATGATGCCAAAAATAGTACCTATTTCAAAAAAATTGTACCCTTCTAGTTTTCGAGATATAAGGAGCAGTACGTAGGTACGCTACCTTGACGTACTACTGACTAAGGGAGCGTTCATGTATTACGTAACCAATTTGGGGGGGGGGGGGGGGTGTCTTGTAAAACGTTACGATGCATTCCAGAGGCGGGAGGGGGGTTTGAACTACGCGTTACTTAAAATGTTTTTAACCCTTCAGAACGATCGAACCCTCTTGAAATTACGTAACGTAATACTTGAACGCTCCCTAACTTACTATTTTGGTAAACATGTTTGGCTCATAGAATTTCCGGGAACACTGCCAATCCAGAGATCCACTCGGTGTAGCATAAAGTCTAGGCAGCGTACCTACCTACTGCCCCTTATATCACGAAAACTACAAGGGTACTATTTTTTTGAAATAATTACTAATTCGGCACTATTTGGGTACTATTTTTTGGCATCGTCAAATCCTCGATATCTTGTTGGTGTACGCTAACTTGACGATGACCTTTTTGGAGACTGGTTGAAAGAAACAGCTGGGTATCCTGTCGAGTGATAAATGATGTGACTTACTGTTTTATAGCTCCTAGAGAATGCCAATCTAATAGGCATCCAAGTGCATTTACGTGAAGTGTATAAGTCGACGCGTTGCTTATTACTACTTATAGTAATAGAGAAGTTTTCAACCATTTTATTAAAAGATCTCATTAGCGACCTTTGAAATTTTACCTATCATTCCATCTGAACTATTTGAATCTACTTTTATATACTTAATATAACTAACTACATAAATACAAGTTTACAATGTGCGACGCCTCAATGTTGTAATTGCTCATTTTATGCGCTGCTGTTATGGAATTTATTTGCAATTAAGAATAAAGATTTAGACTCCACAGCAAATAGCCTTAAAGAGGCTATGTTTCGTAATATTTTGTCACAAATTATACATTTAAAGTAAGTGCTCAAAGGCCACAGCTAGACATAAACGTAAAATATTAAGTAGATAATTCAGTGTGCACATGTATGCTTAAAATTGCTAAGAAATAGGACAGCCTTTAAATGATCTTTAAATATTTCAGTATTTATGTAGGACAAAATTGTGTTATAACGAGTCTGCGATGTTGCCAAAATCAGTTAAAATGTCCAATTTTAGAATGTTATTGCTTCTTATATTTTTTTTGTAATCGCCTGGAAAGTCCATGACGAATCTATTCTTGTACGATCAAAAATTATGATGTAGTATCTATTGATACTGTATTTCTTAATTATTAATACATTTCTGACAATCTTTTATTCGTGATTTAATAGTTTTGAATGATTACCTAGTTATGTTAATATTAAAATGATGTGCAATGAAAATCAGGGTATGAATGTTATGGTTTATGATCTGTTGATTGAGAGGCACCTTTTTAAGAAGCACATAATAACTTTTATTCCAAGTGTTACATTAACCTGGCATTTTGTTAGTGATTGTTTTAATTCTGATTTTCATGATAGTGTTATCTGTTATTTTTTTATTACAACAATGTGTATGTGCTATCTGTTTCCTACAATTATTTTGTAGAAAGTTTACTATTTTTATTCCAGTTTAAGGCATTTAGTTTCTTATGGTGACAATGAATATATGGATATATGATTTTTTATAATTTTGTACAACAATGTTACCTGAGTTCCTTTAACCCCTTGTATGCCGAAAGCAATAAACGTAGTACTCGTGTCACATTTGATTTTCGGAGTACTAAAAAAACGATTGAAATAAAATATGAAAAAAGCACAAAAAAGGAAGTATCCATCCTTAAGCATATGAAGGGTTAATGGTTAATATAAGATTTGAAAGTTATCATCATTATGCTACACTATGATGCGAGTATTTTTCAAAAAGTGTAAAGTAATAAAACTGCTAGGCTTGACAACTTTTTATTGTATTGCTAAGATTTGTCACAAAATACGGGTTCCTTTTTTAAACTTAAGGTCCGGAACCCTAAAATGCATTGAAAATTAACGGTACTAAACAGATACATTCCATTTTCAGTCTTAAAGGCATAATTAGTGTGGTAAGTGATAATGAAAGTATTATTGTGCATTAGCTGGTTTTGTAACTTTCTTAGCTAAGTCAGTGTTCATATTTATTATCATGTATTTTTATATCATGCTTGTGTAGCACAAATATTCAAATAAATGTTTGAAAAGTATATGAGAATTTTAATGCCATTTATTTGATCTTAATTAAAAAAAACCTCTCAAATCAGCTTTTTTCATGTTTAATAATCGTCAGTCATTAGTAAATTAAATACTGCAATACATATTATGACCTTACAAGTAGTCTGCTTGAGAAATCAAGTTGTTACAAATGTTACAATATCAACCACTTAAAATACCACTCACATGAAAAGCTTAACAAATATAAAACTTACTACCGATTTTCATAATGCTGTATAAAAAACACTTAAACACACACACTTACACTTAGGTAAATTATAAAAGTGTAAAAATGGACGGTCAGAAGTTACTTACTATGCTAAATGCAATGTATGCAAGGCATTTGTTTTAGTTTTTTAATCTTAATATATTTATATCAATTTAGCAGAAATTAGAAAGAGGTATTTTATTGGAATGTAAAATGCACTTTGGTAAAATTTCATGGAAAATTGACGTAGTTTGTCACATTCTATACCAGATCCAGATAAAACTTATGCAATAATTACTCTTAAATGTTTTATATTAGCATATATCGGTATATATGGAAACCTATGAGGAAAGGTAACACAGATGATATTGATAAGTCTGACGCAGCATTGCATCCATCACCACTGCAAGTGTAGATGCATGTTCTGTAATTCAATTTGTCTCCTGGCTGTTGCACATAATTGCAGTAGTTGCCCAGGTCCAGGGATGAACAATATCTCTTTGTACTGATACCACCTGGAAAATATGATGTTTTAAAATTACATATAAATAATATTTTTTTCCAACCAAAACAAAAAATGTACTTTACCCACACCCTTTTTATTTATTTTTTAATAAATAATATAACACTCAATAGCGACAAAACCCAGGTTGTCTGATCCTAAATCTAATGTGCCCAAAGGGCAATACACCTCTATAATATAGTTAAGTACCAATTGGGTAACATTTGTCAGACAGTCACTGGTGGAAACGAAAATTTAAATTACATCGTCTGCCTACAATAATAAAGTTAAAAACTAAAACCAGACTTGCGACGTTAAAGCCTTTTTGCTCCTAGTGTGATGCACCCTCAGCATTTTTATAGTTTAAGCCTAGACTCTAAGCCCCAGATATTCATATGTTCTCTATGAATCATACAATACCCCATTTATTAAAATCGGTTCAGTAGTACAGGAGTCAAAGTACATAAATGGACCTAAACTCTAGAACTTTTTGACTTCACGCAGGCAGGTTAAAAAAATACACCCACTGGGCCAACCAGATGGTCAAGGCAGCCTAACAACTAAGCTTATGAACGCTAAAGTAACTGTCTATATGAAATACAGGTATTAGCGTCCCAACACCTCTTAGACTTGTGAAATTTTTTGGATTAATCCCACTTGTAACCTGCTCTACCCCACTGGCAATTATTGGGTTTTAATACTCCCAGTTTTAAAAGCAGTGTTTTTCAACCTTTTTGAGTATGCAACCACTGGCAGACTAACAGGGGGGCGGAAGGGGCGGCCCGCCCCGGGCCTCCGGTCTTGGGGGGGCCCCCAAATGCCTCCGCGTTCCCCTGATCATGCGGTCTCAACTCGAACAAATTATAATTAGTCTTAAAGTGGGGGGCCTCATTCAGCTTTGCCGCCCCGGGCCTCTGACGGGTTTAGTCCACCACTCTATGCGAGCCATTCACAAGTAAAAAATATCTCGCGCCCCCCCATGATCGTATTAATACTATGTTAGTGGTTTCAACAATAAGATATACATTTAAAAGCTTGGTTTGCAACCACAGCCCTCTAACCAAGGGTGTTCGACCGTGACCCTCTGAGCAAGGGCTTGCGACCCACAGGTTGAAAAACACTGTTTGAAAGGGACAGACAGGTGAGAATAGCATGGTTCAACATCACCATCATCAGAGTTCAGGGTTCCTCTCACAGTGGGAGGGGTTTGGGCAGTAAAGCCCATGCACTGCTACGTTATGACAAAACACTATCTGTAAATATAGTGTTGGTGAAAAGCAGTATGAAATCAGTCTACAATCCAGTTTAGAACTCCAGAAGGCACCCATAAAACATCTGTCGCATGTTAACTTATAATCAGGTGTGAAAGGGACGTGTGCTTTATTTGCGTGATAAAGATAAAAAATAGTGTGCTATGGAGGCTGTAATACAATATATTTACACACATGCGCTACTTACCCAATTAGTGACATAAAAAGCCAAGTGCCCTGTGATGTGCTGGAAACCTCAAAAACCCAGTGCATTAACAGTGAAAATACTAAAATAGTAATATAATATTATTAGTTACCATGTGATAATGTTAATAATAAATAATAGTCAGGGTATCAATTTCAAACTTGATCTTGGCAGAGCAGCGCCCATCGTTAATGTTACTTTAAATAAAAAATCTAATTTAGTACTCTTTTTAGTTTCTCGATTAGGTACAGTGAAACAGGTTTTATTACTATCTGGGACCTTTCTTACGCCTGTATCACAATATTCAATCCATGGATAGATGTGCTTACTAACAATAAAAAATGACATTTTGTATGTGACAAATGGCAATTATAACCAATAGTAAATAAATTTGTTATTATAAATCATTATTATTATTAATTATCAGGCAAGCAGTTGTAACAACTGATAAATGCCTGTATCCAAATTTATCTGTAGATTGAATACCGGGAATGGCCTTTGTTTTACTTGTTAAAATCCCATCAAAATTGCTTCAGTAGCTTTCCTGTGATACCTTTTCAGACAAGGGTTTTTTCTTTTTGTCTAAATAGACATAATTCTAAAGGCAACTGTTTTTGGACTCTACTATGTTTATTTTGTCCTTTGAGGCCATATAGTTTAGGAGGATACTTTGTGATTATCTAAGTATCACAACTTTTAAAGTAATCAAAGTGAGGAATATATGTTTTCTTCTACCAAATTGTCTATTAGCAAAAGCATCTCAACTGTGCAAAACACTATTTGGTATATTAAACCTGTATGTTTTATGCAGAATTGAGCATTAAACACAAGTTCACACGAGGTTGGCTTCAGTACTCCACCATCTAGATTCATTAGACCATCACCACACTCCATAGTAGAAGAAGAGTTGCATTGATAGCAATCTATGGATACACCTAGTTAAATTAAAAGTAGTTAGTTAGTACTGGTATTAAAATATCAAATAGTTTGTGAGTACATCCCAATTAAAGAAATGTGTTGAGAGCATATAAATAATAAACCTACCATCTCCTTCACCTTTGATTAGTTCTAAGAAAGTAAATTTCTATACAATAAATAATTAGTACTGTTAGTTAACCATCTACCGGCGAGTTTCGATTTAGTCCAACCGTGATTTCTCACCTTCGAACCGCCCAACATGTTTAATACAGTACTGGGCATTGTGAATGGTAGCACAATCCTTTGGTAAAATGTCTATGTCGTTATCAAAATACTCATTGCATTCGAACGGATTGTCCGAGTCCGTTCCTGAACACTGATAGCAGTTTATTGATTCAACTAAAAAATAAACAAATGAAAACAAACGAAAATTCAAAAGTGTCAAATAGGAAACAACGCCCTAAACTTACCCGTTTTCAGTGATGTAAACGTTAAACAATAGAATAGTAAAAGTTTGTATAAAGTTGTCATTATTGTTTAACTGTTTTAATTCAAGTTACAAAAGAGATTCGTATATAACAGTGGAAAATCAATAAAATCTAATAAATTTGATACGAAACGTGAGTATACAAATGCATGCATCGTATTACCACAGATTGTAACTTTCGTAATTCGTTGGATTGGCGATTTGGCGTTTTGTGTTCATTTATTTGAATAAACTGCCTGTCAAACTTTTTTTAAATCTTTACACCCACCGCTATCAAATTCTTTGATTACAATGTGGGGAGAGTTGCTCTCTAAACTCTCCCCACATTGTAGTCAATGATTTGATAATTATGCGACTATAAAGAAAATACATATATCGTCGCTGCGCGTGCAATACCGCGGAAGAGCACTTTGTAAAAACCGCGTATCTGCGTTTTTTGCGTTTTTACAGGAACAAGAAAAAGCTGAATATATCAGTCATTTAAGTCAGTTTTTTCTTGTTCCTGTAAAATCGCAAAAAAACACAGATACGCGGTTTATACAAAGTGCTCTTCCGCGGTATTGCACGCGCAGCGACGATATACGCATGAAAAATAAAACATTTTATAAACTCACAGCACCAAGAGCTCGCCATATTCCATTCGTGATTCCGTTCTGAATTGACCGTAAGCACGCTTATAGCGCGTTATCGCGGTTGGTGCTGTGAGCGCGTGTTGGAACGCAACGTAGGGTGGGTCTGGGTGGGGCAAGGTAGGTAGAAATTGGCTAGAATGATAGAATGGTCATTGGCATATATAGAGGGGGAGCCGCACAGGGGAGCCGGGTGCAGAGAGAGAAGCTGCTAGTGGTGTTAGTAAGTAAATAATTTAAAACAATGTTAGTTGGACTTGTATAAAAGGGTACGTGGCCAGTAACAATGTTCGTTGGAATATTACCTGGGTGATGGAACTCTTGAATGAAAAGGTGAATTTAATGGGTGAGAGAGAATGGGAAAAAAATGTGTAACTGATTAAAAAAATATAGAGGAAGAGTACAGAAAAAATAATCGTGTGAGTCCACACTTTGATGAAAGAAACATTTGTCATTCGCGTTGATGACGATGATTCTGATACTGATTTAACCTTTTGAACGCGACGGCTAACGGCGACAAAGCGTGCCACGAGCGCTCGATCACGGCTGTAGCCGACGCAAATGTATGGAAAACGGCATATCGTGGCGTCAGGGGCACGGAAAACTGCCGAAGGCCACAGCCGACTGTGGCGTTCAAAGGGTTAAATGGCTCAAGTGATGACGACAATGACGATGAAGTTGTTTCTGCTAGCACCACCACCGCGTCCTCATCTGGATTCCATGTGACCCCCGACGATTTCATGGAAGGCGTGTCGCCCTTGGCTTAATTTTTTTTATTAATTAGGTACCTACTTATCGTGATAATGAAATAAATATATTTTTTTCTGAAATAACCATTTTTTTATATGCAGGTTTTCCCAAAGCAGCTATTGAAGTGTATGTATTATTCTACAATAAAATTACACTTCTAATATTAAACAATATCCAAGCGCATTCGCGTGCGACTGTGCCCATGCGCAGACATCCCTCAACTGCCGTCCAGCGCTCTTTTTGCCTTGGACGAGTTATAAAAAGCCCCTCACACCCGATACACCGTGTCTGATTTATCGTACAGTGTAATACGCGTCTTGCGTCTAGGTAGACTTGCGCTTTCGTCAGTTGTCCACATTGTTTTGTTTTGAAAGTGGTCAAGCATAGCGGTCCTATGCAATTTGAAGGGGGGCATAAATAACAGTAAGGCAATAAGTTCGATTCAATGTTTATTTTTATGTTGTTCTAACATCGACAAGACGACAATATTGATATAAAAATAGTTATTAAATATACCAGAACCTATGTAACTACTCAGTATCGTCGTTAAGTAGGTAAACTTAAACTTATTTTATAAACTATGGACGTCTCCATATCGTTAAGTATAAGTTAACAGTAAATTCCAATTACTCACAAATTTCTTTTAAACATTTCACAAACATTCCAACACTAATCTATTTTTAAACATTCTCCAAAATGTAGGTATAATTAGATCACAATGCGCATGAGCAGAAACTTAACTCATGTGAACTTAATTTGTACATTACATTACACTTAAATGTATACCTTATTTAAATGCATACACGTTTATTATATTATATCTAAACGCTTGTATCTAGCAGACAATAACTAGTAGAAATTAATATTATTGTCAGGGAAAGTCTTAGATATAGAAAATAATTTTAATCATCACAACGTTGAAATGTAATCGATGAGTATATATCGATAATACATATATTTAGAGTATTTATCAGTATTTAATATTCACCTATTTATGTAGGTAAGTATCAAAAATTCAAGTAAGTAGAAGGAATGGGTAAAGTACAGAAGAAAATACTACTAGGTACGTAGACAAATTCGTATATTAAATTAACATTTTACACGATTGGCACGTTGGTCCTTAGTAAGATGTTAGCCTAGGTTATCCTATAAAAGAAGAGTATAAGAATACATAGTTTTTGTCTTGAAAAGCAGAAGTTCAGTCTAAAAAATAGAGTTTGCTAAACCCCTGGCAAGTTCCAAGACGGTAAAAAGACGTCATGATTTTGGTCCCAACTGATTTATTCCTTTAGTAAACTAACAAAATACGATGTGTACTACTACTACTAGGTAGGAAGTGTAAGGCATCTTTCTGGGCTGAAAGTTTCGTATAAACTTGGTCCACAGCCCCTATATTTCTATAAACCACATAGATCATGGTTGCCGCGTCCAACGCGTCCCATCGCGGATAGATAACATCCGTTTGTGCAGAGACGAGTTACTAGATGTTCTGTGATTTCAAACAATCATCGATATTTTGTAAGGCTAAGTTCAGATGAACGCGCGTCGACGCGCGGTTGGCTCGACGCGCGGTTTGAGATTGTAACAAATCAATGTTGTTGTGTACATGACCGCGTGTCAACGCGCTTACCCGGTGACGCGCGGTCATGTACACAACAACATTGATTTGTTACAATCTCAAACCGCGCGTCGAGCCAACCGCGCGTCGACGCGCGTTCATCTGAACTTAGCCTAAGTTTCAGATATTATGATATTTCTGGAGCCTACGTTTCCATGATGATTTAGTTAGCAGTTATTCAATTGCGGTCTAAGCGGCAGCGACCCCTCGACCCAGAAGTTGGGTCGCTCCATCATGGTTTGCCACAGCGTTTGCTCCTTGCCAACGCTGTCCATCCAGTTCACGCTTGCTCCCATGTATTTTCCTGTAACAAAAACCATGCCATGTGAATGTGTTACCCAAAGTATAAATATCAGTATTTTTTTTATACAATCTCAGTCTGTCATGATTGCGGTTGCTTTGCATTTACCCTACTATATCGAGTCACCTTAAGGAATTCTATAAAAATACAACTATGCAATACGAATTGTACCTAATCACTTTTTTCTGTACTTCGTTTTATTTAGCAAGAGAAAGATCTTGACAGAAGTAAGCGTAAAGCCTCTTATTGAAACCGTTTACGGAAATATTTCGGAATAACTGGTAAACTGGTTGACGACGCGGATAGCCTAGTTGGGAGTGACCCTGCCTCTGAAGCTAGCGTCCCGGGTTCGATCCCCGGTAAGGGCAAATATTTGTGTGATGAGCACGAATGTTTGTTCCTGAGTCTTGAATGTTTCCTATGTATTTAAGTATTTATTTCTCTATATAAGTATTTATTTCGTGGTCTAGTACTCATAACACAAGCCTTTAGAGCTTACTTTGGGACTAGATCGATTTGTGTAAAGATCCCCTGATTTATTATTATATATTGTTATTATTATTATAAACTATCAAACATATATTTCCACTTATTCCGTCATACTACCGTAAAACGTGTTCAATAAGAAGCTTCACGCTTACTTCTGTCAAGATATTTCTCTTGCTAAATAAAACGAAGTATAAAATAGACCTTGCTCGCCCACTTCATTTAGTTACAACTCTGACAACTCATACTAATACTCTTCATTCCGTGACCAAGGAAATTTTTCTCTTAAAAAACCTAAGAACACCAGTGACTCCAGTCCATTAGCAATCAGGCAATCGGAATGCCGTGAACTCGTCCACAAAACTGTTTAAACCTTATGCCCATGTATTGATTTATTCGATTTTGAAATCAAGAAACTTAGGAACCATCCCACTCCTTATCACAATGTCACACTTTGTCGACCCCCTCCCCTTAACGCGTGACGTACTTTATGGATGACCCCTAACAAAAGACCGAAGAGTGAACATACCGGTTCCCAGTGACAATCGCACGGCGCCCATGAAGTCGTTGCTGGCGAGTCGGTCGCGGTCCCACAGGCTCAGCTCGAGGGCTCGCGAGGCCAGCTCCTGCATCGTGAGGCCGCGGTACGTGAACGTGTGCTCCCAGCGCGGGCTGAGGGTGCGGCGGCAGACAGTCGTCTTCTGTTTCGCCAGGCGACCGCGCTCGGGGAGTAAGTAGCTGTAGAAGAATGAGTTTTGTTTGAATGGGGACGTTGCATGAAAATCAAAATGAGGTTTAACCTTTTGACCACCACAGTCGGCTGCAGCCGTCAGCGGATACGGGGTAAAAAGTCCTTCATAACCTTGACTTAAAGTTGAAATTCGTGTTACCTCTCAGACATGCTTGGCGGTCAAAAGGTTAAATGATATATTATGAAAGTAAATGTTATCACGTACAAGTAGTTATCGTGGTTGCGGTTTGAGGTTGATTTGATAAGCAACAGTAACATTATAATCAAAGATAGATTAACATACCTACTAACAGAAAGGAGAACAAAACGAGCCCATTGTTAGTAAACCACAGTGGCGAAGCCTGCCTACAAGCCGATTCCTAACGGCTTTACCAAGCTAGAAAGCTACGGCTAGCTGTCAGTGAAGTCCATGTTACTGTACCTAAATGTCAGACTCGCACGTACGGTTCTAATTCTTCCGGCTTCCCTTAGAAAATATTTCACGCTTCGCCACTGGTAAACCAGCACTTAAAATTTCAAAAGAAATTGATATTCCGCAGAAATATTTGGCTCTTTTCAAGATCTCTTGCATTCTATTTTGTAAGCCTTCATTTGTTTAGGTTTATAATCTTATTCAACGAATAAGAAAAAAAGCTGTAACTATTGAAGCAGATCTTTTAGCAGATCTGCTTGCAACTGTTCAACCGGATTTCGTACTATGAGCTGCCAAATCATAAAAGCCTACACAAACACAGGTAAGTGACGCTTCAAAGTTGCGGCTGCGTGCGAGAGAGCGTGCCGCGGACGCCGCGTGACGGCTGTAGCCGACAAAATATATGGAAAACGGCATGCCGAGGCGTAAGGGGCCGGAAATCTGCCGTCGGCTGTTGCCGACTGTGGCGTTCTAAAGGTTATGGCGCTAACAAAAGCTTATTCCTTCAAAGTCTTCAAACATGTAACTTATAAAATGGCTCAGCGATGGGGGAACCGGCTACTGTGCCGGGGGACGCGGCCTCTAATTCGACTTGGAGCAAACGTTGTGTGATGAGCACAAATGACCCGCAAGTCATGATGTGAGTATTTATCTATTTGATTATTCGTATCATTTTTTAGTAGTTAGTGTTAAATAGTTTCAGACTGGATCAATAAGTGTCATTTTACCTTTTACAGAAGACATCGGCGAGCCCATTGGGCTTGGTGGCGACGACATTCTTGGCTTCCTTGACCAGCACGTGTAGGGTGCCTTTGGCTCGCGTGCCCGGCTCCGACAGCTCAAACTTGAGACCTATTATCAAATCTCCTCGAGACCCTTGCTGCTCGTCGAATTGTTCCGTCTGAGAAACAAAAGTGGAAATAAGTAAACTGCATCTTATGATAAATTTTGAACAGAGATTTAGAAAGGTATGCGTCGTTCGTGACTGAGATTGAGCTCTCAAATGACATTAAGTCCCTCGTACGAGACAGTCCAAGAAGACGACCAGACAGGCGAACCAGTTCAGCAAAGATTGCGCTTGTGAGTCTTTGAATAGAGAATGGGGAAGATGCATGAAAATCAAAATGAGGTTTAAATGATATATTATGAAAGTTGATGTAAACAAAAGCATATTACAGAAAAAAGCAATCATTTTGACTATTCATTTTTATTAGGTCTAAATTAGTGAAAAATATATATTGGTTTATATTTCTGATTTTAGGTTTTTGGACATCCTCATCAAATTTATGTCATGTTTAATTTCTACGATGTTGGTCTATAAACAGTATTTTCGAAAATAATTGCAGATTTCGTTTAAACGCCATACATTCTGTATAGTCCAACGAATGCTGTGACGTCATAGTTGTCGTCCATTTTGTATGGAGTGTTTTTGCGAGTGGTATGAACGATGACTTTTCAAAGCTTCATAACTCATAAAATAATCAACATAATAATGTGTTGCGTACATAGATCGGTTTCTATTACACAGCACTTTCCAATACAAGATGAAAAGGAAATTATGCATCTTTCCTATTGGTGGAGAAGTCAGAGCAAACCTTTGTATGATAAGATACTTACCCTCTCATGCAACTTGTACCACATGGGCGCGGCGTCGTCGAACACGACGTCGGCCAGCGGCAGCGTCACTTCGCCGAGGAAGTCGTTCCGGCCGAACATGTCCGCGTGCCACACGCTGAGCCACAGTGTCCGCGCGGACAGCGAGGCCAGCGGCTGCACGAAGCTGAGCGTCTCCTCGAACACTGGGTTCAGAGTGTTCTTCTTTACCTTCGTCTTCCGTTTGCCAGTCTTGGACTTGTCCGGTAACAAGTACACCTGGAATGTAATATAAATAATAAATCAGGGGACAATCTTTACACAAATCGTTCTAGTCCCAAAGTAAGCTCTAAAGGCTTGTGTTATGGGTACTAGACGACGATATACATACTTATATAGATAAATAAATACTTAAATACATAGGAAACATCCAAAACTCAGGAAGAAACATTCGTGTTTATGACACAAATATTTACCCTTACCGGGGATTGAACCCAGGACGCTAGCTTCGGAGGCAGGGTCACTACCAACTAGGCTAACCGCGTCGTCATATGGAAGGATTAAGTACATATGAATTATTGGAATAATCAATTCGCGAGAGACTATATACATCTCTAATGACCGAATTTAGAAAGGCCACTCAAATTGGGCTTTAATCAAAGTGACGTTTCAGTGACGTGTCTGTATATTGACAACTAGTTGAGGGACATTTAACTACTTAATATCTAGTCAAATGCTTAAGTGGCGTTTTTGAATTCGGCCATAAGACACTTAAAACTTGTCCAGACGCGGGAACTACCTATACATCTCCCTTATTAATACATAGCATCACGCCTGAAATGCCTAATGGGGTGGGCAGAGCCACAAGACTACTTGTGGCCACGTTCGATTAATTAGTCCTAAGATGGTATGATGAACCTTATTAATTGTTTACTATAATTAATTAGTGCCCATTAGGTTTATTTGTTGCACTTTTTGTATAAGTTTTAGTTAAAATTTTATTTTAAAGTTGAAAAAAGACTTACTGCTGAGTTTCTTGCGGCGTTTCTTTTCAGCACATGTCACCTTTCAAAGCGCTGGTAGATTCAGACGTGTGAAAGAGCCCTTGTGGCCTACTTGCAAAAATAAATATTTTCATTTTCATTTTCATTAGGTTTCAAAAATTACTTCATTTATGTATATAAATTCTGCGACTTTGTTCCTGTCTATGTCGGTTGTATTGAAACGCTATAGAGCAAAGTACTAGCTAGCAGAACACGATCGAAGAAAGGTGCTCTTATTCGTTAAAAAAGATAAGCTCACCTTAACATAAGGATCAGACCGGTTCCGCTTGGTGTCAACTGGAGCCAGGTCCCTGCACCTCCTCACGCCAACCTCCAAAGCACCGAGTCGATAGTTGTACAGAAGGGAGAATTGCACATCCCCTCGTACAGTGACATTGCCTCGCATGCCTTCACCAGCACCGGAGTACACTGACGCCATGGATTCTGAACGAGCCTGAAACATAAATAAATAGTGTAAGGATAATATTCTGGCCAATAAGCGCCAATAAGTGGCTCAGTAGCCGCACAGTGTGGCGGACAATGGAAATGTGCTAGCAATGGAAGCTCTCGTTTTACGTGTCAAAAAAATCCCTAGAGTAAAATATACCAGTATAGTACGTGCAAGTGAGGCAGTTGTCTAAGTTCATCTCATAAACGATCGTAGACATTTTATTTACTGTTGACAGATCGCTGATGTTTGTTTGCACGTGACATCACACCTCATTGTCTGCTAGCGGTGTCGCTTGCAAAATGGAGCGCGGCTCTAAAAGCAGCAATTTTAGGCCATCCACATTTCTTAAAATATACGCTGCATAGCAAGTCTGATGTAATCTGCTCTCGATTTATGCAAAACATGACCTAAGACTAAAACGGGAGCAGTCACAGACAAAACTTACACGAAAAGCGAAATGTCACAAGTGTGCTTATCCACAGGTCCTGTTTGCACTATATCTATTATTATTTATTCTGTGGCTATACTCGTAAGCGTAATGCGATATCACAAGCAATGCCACGCCGGTATGTTTGTGTATCTGCTTACCTACATTTGGCTTTGTTTCATGTTATCTGTTGTTGTTAATTACCATTTTTATATGGTGATGTGGATGTATATCGGTCAGGTGCCGTTTCCTAAAACTTGTTTGTTTCAACAAGATGAACTTCGGTCTATTTCCTACGAATTTTCAAAAACGCTTTGTTTCTTAAAAAAATGTTTATTTGTCACGGACTCTTTTGGCTACCGCATATAGAGTACGTACTAACAGATCTCTTTATTTTTAGATATTTAAAGTGCGAACATCAATAACAAATAATTAACCATCTATAAAAAACAAAGACACATTTAATTATCATTATAATTCCATTAAATAAAGAATTATTCTATCAACCTATGTACCTATGTTAGTATCAAGTTACCATTCCAAAGATTACATAAAACGGGAACTCATTTAAGATTCAGAGACGTTAATGTCAATTTGAAGGCGTTCTATATGCTTTAAATTAAAATGTAGATATAAATTCTACTGAGTAGATACGTAAAACATGTTGACATATTTATCAAAAATATGCTAATTGTGTAGGATGTATCTACTTGGATACATCAATATGCTATAAATAGCTTCCTTATGAGGTTGTCTCGACCCTAACATAAGGTTCCATAAATAAACGTTAAATAAATTATAAAAGTACTGTTTATTTACTTTATACCTTAGTACCGTAAATTATAATTAACTATCCTTATGTCCTCGTACCGTAATATAAATCTGTAACGTTTTGGTTTAATTAACAAGAGGTAGCGAAAAACAAAGAACTACAATAAATAATTGGAACACTAAAATTATAACCACTCGTAAACGCTACCTACCTAGGATGTAAACCGTAGAACATTTGTAATGACTATGTTTTAATTTATGAATGACGTTAAACTGCTCTTCACTTGCCTAATACACCTTATGGAATTATCCTCAAGTCACTGCAAATCCCAATCAACATTTTTTCTTTAACACATTAAGGGTGTATATTGGATGAAAATGCAGAGTTACAGAGCAAAATCCCACTGAGGTGTGAGTCCTAGGTGATTAAATAATTTTCGTGCCTACACATACACCCTTCGCACTCATTCAAAGAGAAAAGATAAACAGTTATTTCTATGCCAGTCCATTGAAATTATAAGTAAATGTTAGAATTTGTGTGTAGGAATACACACCGTGATCACCTGTTGGACCACAACGCACAGTACCCAGAGGCATGTGAAACGGGCCAGCCAGCCGCATATGGCATTGAGTAATATTTTATCTACCCACACCGCGACACTTTATAAGGGATTAAGTTTGCAACACATCAGGTTTTTTGTCAATAACCCAATGCCCAGTTGACAACGAAAGCGAGCAGCCTAATAATACCCACACAATTAATGTGACCAACGCAGATATCATAAAAAATAGTTCGATAACGAGATTTTAATGCTAAATGCGAAGTTAATGAGGTTGATTAAACGCGTTATTTATAAAAACATCAAACATTAGTAACGCATTTTGGTAGCTTGATATTTTTAGAGGTGGTCTGGAACGTGCAATATTGTCAGCTAAGGGCTCAGCAGCCGCTTTGGTCGGGTCAAGGTTAATTCTAATGGAAGAAATAAAGCTGAGTTCTTTCCATATGGGATCACGGTCAAAACTGGTTACATCAGTGTCCACACAAAACAGAAACTTCACAGAGCAATGCGCTCGGATATTCGGTCGGATGAATGTTTTGCAAACGCCGTTCGCAAACGTGTTGCAACAAAGTAGCATGAGACAATAGCCGACGCAGAAACAATACTCTTATGCACTAACAAATGTTTTACATAACTTTAAACTCTTAAATAGTGATTGCAAAAGGTTGGTTTTTGAATGCTAAAGCTGCTGCTTTATTTTTGAACACCAACTAAATATTTAAATTGTAATTGCGGTACAAGTATTTTGAATGTCACAAGAACGGTGAAAGTCTTCAGGCATTTAATTACAAGTACCTTTATGTCTTATGCTGCACGCTCAGTAAATACGTTGAAATAAACTTAAGACAATCATTCTGAAGAAAAAAAAACCGGCCAAGTGCGAGTCTGACTCGCGCACAAAGGGTTCCGTACCATTATCTATTATCAAGCAAAAAAAATACACGTTTGTTGTATGGGAGCCGCCCCCCTTAAATATTTATTTTATTTTAATTTAATTACTTGAGTGAATATATATCTAAATATTCTGTGAATATTTCAAGCGTCTACCTGTTGCTGTTATCAATATCGAGCAAAAACGAGCAAAAAAAAATCACGTTTGTTGTACGGGAGCTCCTAAAATATTAATTTTATTCTGTTTTTTTAATATTTGTCTTATAGCGGCAACAGAAATACATCATCTGTGAAAATTTCAACTGTCTAACTATCACGGTTCATGAGATACAGCCTGGTGGCAGACGGACGGACAGACGGACAGCGGAGCCTTAGTAATAGGATCCCGTTTTTACTCTTTGGGTACGGAACCCTAAAAATGTTTTGTTGATCGGCAGCCCTTTGCAAAGGAAGGCAGGTCTTTGCTTTTCATATCTGATTTACCTGAAGGCCGCTCCTGTTGAGTGAGAACCGGTCGCCGATGTCTCGCTCGTGTGGCAGCGGCGAGTTCGACCGCCGCGGCAGCGTGGCATGGCCCGGCGACGCCGATTCCGATATGTACGTCTCATCTAAACAAAAACAGGAAAAGTCTATTAGATATCATCTTTATTTTGTATCTATTAAAGGTACGCGAAGAAAATTTCGAAACGTCTCTGTTTGAAACTAGCATAACATATAATATATTTCGAGCTTATGTAGCTGGGTCGTTGCGTCCGTTAAAAATGATGAAATTTTGATTAATTTTCTTTTATTTCTAATACGCGGTAAGGATGTAAAAAACACTCAAACTGGGCATTCCTATTTGCCGTTGAATTATAATTCGAGTGAATATGTTGACGATTCAATTCATTACCAATCCGTTTCAACGATATTTATATATAACTAGCTGTGCCCGCGACTTCATTTGTGTGGGATTGGGATAAAAGTATCCTACGTTTAATTATGGTCTATCTGTCTGCTTAATTTCGTTCAAATCAGTGCAGCCGTTTGAACTTGATCGGAACAACAATCCTAGTAACTTACACAATACTTTCACAATATTAGTAAGATGTCGGCTTTTTAGGGTTCCGTAGCCAAATGGCAAAAAACGGAACCGTCATTTCTGTCTTGTCTGTCTGTCCGTCCGTATGTCACAGCCACTTTTTTCCGAAACTATAAGATCTATGCTGTTGAAACTTGGTAAGTAGATGTATTCTGTGAACCGCATTAAGATTTTCACACAGCAAAAGAAAAAAAAAAACAATAAATTTTGGGGGTTACCCATACTTAGAACTGAAACTAAAACATTTTTTTTCATCAAACCCATACGTGTGGGATAGGTCTTCAAAAATGATATTGAGGGTAAAAGGGGTGCCCCCCCCCCCTGTAACTTCTAAAATAGGAAAATGATAAAAATTAAAAAAAATATATGATGTAGATTACCATGTAAAATTCCACCGAAAATTGGTTTGAACAAGATCTAGTAAGTAGTTTTTTTTAAAACTTCATAAATCGTAAACCGTAATTTACCTTTCAACTCAAATATAAAAAAAAAAACATTTAATTTCATAAACATGAACCTTATGCATAAACCGTGAACCATTATATAGATAATGGTACGGAACCCTTCGTGCGCGAGTCTGACTCGCACTTGGCCGACTTTTAAATTTGTACCTATTCCTGAAAATTTATTAAGAGTAATAGTCATAATCAATGTTAATAGTGCATCAAATATTCGAAATAGAAAGACCTGGCGCCTCATTCGGGAACGCTAAGTGATTCTGTAGCGACTCGTAAGCCAGATTTCTCATCTCGCTCTTACGCATTACGCTTCATGCGGCAGAGTGGGATGAGAAATCTGGCTTACGAGTCGCTACAGAATCACTTAGCGTTCCCGAATAGAGGCACAGGTGTAGTTCAACAGTTTGTGCGAATTAATGGTCGTGATCTCGTGACGAGAGAAATTTAGTATTAAAATACGCGTGGACAGAAGATGCGTGTGCGACGACATATTTGGTCATCTGTACCCTCCTCGTTGTCCAATTCAATCCACTCATCACGTTTGAGATGACGGCACTTTTTTCCCCGCGTCAGGGAGTTGTCACACCATTCTAACGACTTTAAAAAGGAGTCCCGACAAGCCAACACTTCGCAAATGAACGAGATCTTCTCACCAGATTTCAAGGTACTGCTGCGGCTGTTCTTCGGAGATTCCTTCGGTGGAGGCTTTTTCTTCACTTTACATTTGGCCAAACTGATTGAGCTTGACATTTGCTCGCTATCAAGCAACAGCCTGGTGGAAGATTTATTAAGCTCATCATCTATCGATCGGGTGATTGTTAAGGTAGGAATCGATTGTTCTTCTGGATTTGGTGGATCTTTGTTTAACGTATAACTATTGCCTGTCGGACCAACTAACGCAGAATGTGGATTGTCCAGAGGAGAGTCATGATGAGTGTTATCTGTTAACCGATCATGAGATGATGATTCGCAGCAAAAACAACACGAGTGAAAAAATCGCTCGCGCCACGTCATTTTACGTTCAATTATTGTACCACTATTAATGGCATAAATATTGACAGGATCATAGCGCGCTGTAGGAGATTCTTCTCGATCTGTTGTCCTATTTTCAAACGACAAATATCCAGAATTTGAGCTTGCCCTCATATTTTCCATAATTTCACTTAAAATCACAGCACAAAACACGACTTGTTACAATAAAATATAATCACAGTTTGGTTATTCATTAAACCTACTCTCCACATTTTATCGTTTCCTGTGCTCGCTTTGTTTTTTAGTTTCCTGTTAGGACCGTATTAGCGATAGCACACGTTTTAGGTCAATGCAAAACACATTGACTGTTTCAATGAGGCTGAGGACTTAATTAAATAACCGTCAAAAGTGCGTCAAGCCAGGAAGAGCTGTACATTGAGGACTAAAATGTATAGATTGAAATAAAAAGCTCACGTACCACCAAATGTAATTGGCTTCTGATGGATTGAAAGCGTGCTCCAACGGGTATATTTTTCAGATACTTTTGTCATTGTCGATGTAGGTGTATACAATGAACTCGAAGACGTCGACACACTGCTGCGCTCAGCCGATAAAGTAGAAAGAGATGACTTGAAGTTTTGACGCAGACAGGATTTGCTTAAAGCTTCGCTTTTAAGAGAAGGCTCAGGCGAAGGAAGATCTGTGGCGTGCTCTGCAGTGGTTGTAGACGATTCGGCGTAACCCGAATCTGAACCACTAAAACTTGCATTATCAATCTTATCGCTCGTTGATGATGTTCTTCCACCGTCTCTCACGATAGCACTGTCAGTTTCGTCTTCTCCAATAATGCCATCATTTTTATTGGTAAATTCTATAACTGTGCTATATTTATGGTTATCTTGTTCTTTCAAGGCAGTGTTTATCATAGGAGTTGATGGTTCAACACTTTCAACTGAAACTTTATTCACAACTTTCACTCGTTTCGGTATATTACTTACTTTGTTAAAATTGTCTTTCAGTGTTAGTTTTATTCTAGGAACCGATGTTTCAACTGATGTTTTACTCACTACATCCACATGATCAGGTGTTTTATTTACATTGTTGATATCGTGTTCATTCAATGCACGCTTTATCCTAGGTGGTGTTGTTTCAACCGATGTTTTACTAAACGCATTATTTTTTTCGGGTGTTTTGTTTATGAAAGTCAACCTTTTCGTGTTCGCTGATAATTCTCTTAAATTCTGGTTGGCATCGTCCGTGAAAGTGTATTCATAGTCCTTCAAGATTGTTCGTTCCGAGGCCTTATTAAAAGAGGGAGATAATAATTCATTTTTTATACTGTTAGGCTCATGTTTTGTTCTATCTGTTAAGATATTATCTTCTTTCTTCTCTGTTACATTACTTTCATCCAAACTGGGTAACTTTATCGTATCAGCATCAGCTTCTTTAATAGTGATGAAATTTTTGTCACTGTTATCCGTTAAATTTTGTTTAGCTTGGGTCTCTTTTAAAATTCTTTCATCAATCTTTTTAGCCACATGGTAATTTTCACTCACTTTTTGTTTTAACGAAACAGTTGTAGGCTTAGTCACTTGAGAAGCTATAAAAGAATAGAGCCTCAAGTTTTCTCTGTGCTGTTTCCGCACTTCCGACAAAGTAATGGGTTCTTTTTCTTTGCCAGGGCCAGTCAAACAGTTCCAGCATGAAATATCCGCATCTGGTTTAGCAACTGCTGTATTCCTAGTAACACAAGTACTCCTATTTTCTGTTTTCATTGTCACTTAACTATTGTTATTATATAGTGTGTTATCCTCTTACAAGATGTGGTCAGACTGAATCTATTCTATTCGCCCGAGCCTTTAAATAACCTCGTGGTTCGATCTTACTCGACAAACGCGTTTATGATTTAAACGACCTTAATGAGAAAAAATGTTAATGTAAAAAACTCACCTTTAAACAAATAAAGTGATTATTCATGAGATCCAAATTTAATGTTCTGCATCTTTGGTATTTCATGACGCCCACAAACAGGTTTAAATGGAAAAATTCAAACAACAACCGTTCAATGCAATTCGATTATATGTGTATATACCTATGTAAAATTAATTTAAAATTATACTGCTATTTTAATATAAATTGAATCTTGACAAAGTAATCCCATTACAATGAATTAATTACTTATATGATATGATATAAGTACCTTTTAAAAATAAAAAACAATATTTAAGGTTAGAGTCTTGCTGAGCGCACTCACTCTAGAATACCACCAATTGGTGGTGTCAAGAGGTTAAACGAATGATCAATTTTACCTAGTCGACAATTTTATAAAAATATTTCTTACTGCTATTATCCAAATAAATGTAATCAGATACTGGTTACTTAAGTTGTTTTCCTTCATTAATTTTAATTAGCTAAACTCAGATTACTCTGGTCACGGTCGATTTGTTGGTTAACTGAGATTTCAGAGTGATATGAAATAAATGTTGCGATATCTCATGCGTTTTAATTTAATAATAAAACAGGTCAAGTGTGAGTCGGACTCGCGCACCGAGGGTCCCGTACCTAACCATGAAATAATCCGCACGACGCGTAATGCGTAAGAGTGGGATGAGAAATCTCGCTCACGGGTCGCTACAGAATCACTTAGCGTTCCCGAATAGAGGCGCTGTTTTTGTTTCTTACTGGTATTGCAAAAATATATATGTATATGTATTGTCAAGAACAGATTTTTACAAGTGATTATATTTACTAAGTAAACAAAGAAATGGATTTATTTCTTGACCAAGATGCGACTGTATGACGTTCCGTCGAGTGCACTCAACAATTTTCACTCTTCTAGCTGTTAAACTACATCGTACGCGGATTAATTAATTATAGTAAAAGGTCTAACAGAAACATTTTAAACATTTTAAAACCTTCACTTAAAAGGCTTGATCCCTAACACTCTATTAATTATATTTCTTAGTGTTAAGAGGAGGGTGAACCTACGACTTTTCATACAAAAGGCGATAACGATTTCACCCCTTAGATATGTCAACCGATGTTGACCAATTTTTGATAGGTTATCAGTCAGAACAAAATTTAGGTCTATACGTTTTACTTTTTTCACTATAATGAATAAATTCAGATTTATTGTTGTTTTAGTATTTTCTTAAAAAACAAATTTTGGCAATTTTTTGACTTTGTTGATCTTTAGTCAATATTAAAAAAAACGTGTATTCCTAGTTTTTGTTCTGACTGACATCATATCGAAAATTGATCGAAATCGGTTAACATATAAGAAGTGGAAATCGTTATCCCCTTTTGTATGAAAAGGGTGATTTTTACCGTAGCTTCACAGTTCTCTTAATGTCAAAAGAATAATTTTCGAAAGAGTTGTCCAAAATGTGTTGTCTTTGTAGGTACTTTGACTATGAAAATTATTTTGTATTTTTATTACGAGCCTGAACAGGCAAATATTGTCACTATGTGTAGTACCAATGTTCATCTAAGTAATCGTATGTAAATATTAGTATTTAGTATGTTTGTATAGCGCTCCGTGATCCACGGTCTGAGACCTCAGCATTATGCCGAGTCAGCATCCGATTCACTGCCGCAAAGACACACACTACCCCTCTGTTCTTGTGTTGTTGACTTTATTTTGCTTAACCATTGTGTGTTCTGTCTGTGTAGTTAGTAGTAGTACAGTTCAAATAACGACCTAAAAGACTCCTTCATTGATTACTAAGTACATAAAGTTGACATATAATAGGCTAGGAATAAATGAGCTCAATAAAGATTAAATCTAAGTTCGCCGATTCGTTTTTTATGTTTTTGTTCCATTAACATCATTTGTCTAAGATATTTCATAACAAAAACAAAGTATTGTGAAACAGTAAAGGAATCCCAATTTATTAAAAGAGTCATTTGTTTAATCGGTCTATGGATCGTAATAGCCTAATACAGAAACCGTTTGTACCTATGTAGTGGTAATGTCAGTGGATATCAGGTGTTCACTACCTACTTACAACATTATATATATAGTATATAACAGACAAACAAAAAACAACTTTACACTCAACAACGGCCCAAAATATGATAATATTTACCTAACTAGACAAGAACCTAAGAACGCATGAACAACCAGACGCAAAATAAATAAAAATCACTGGTTTAAATATTCTTAAATTATTATCAGTCAAGATACACTCATAAGCCAGTTTGTTATGCACTGTTTTACATTTTGAATCTCAATTCTCATGAAATCACATCTATTCTCACTTTCTTTTGAGATGACGCAATTCGTCTAGAAACCGCAGCTCGTATGCAAAATGTCCGCGTTAATGCAACCACAGAGGAACTTCGCGAGGTGCACTTGTAATCATTTGTCATTACGCGTGGAATCATTCGTCATCAGGCATGAAATAGCTTGTTACGCATCGTCGGGAGAAATTCGCATCCGGGATATTTGGTAAGATGGGTTGTATTGACGACTATTAGGTCCAGCTTTTCTGTTGACTCAGAGTTCTTTGTATTGTAGTATCATACATAGGTCGGTGGCACTATAAAATAACTGAATAAGTAATGAAGAATAAGTTTGCTGCACAAACCGGTCTCTACAACTCGGCAACGAAAACTAAGATTTGCTACCAGCAGAAAGGATAAGGCCCCAAAGGGGTTTTGTGTTGATTTTTTGACTTTGTGTAAATAACGATATTTAATAGGATATTATCATAGGTATGAAATAAATACGGATAGTTGTTTAACTTAAAGGTATAAGGTATAACGACCTTTCAAATCGTATTTGCAACAAATTTACGTTGTAGTATAGCCAAAGCACTAATGAACTCCATTTTAGAGTGTGTGTTGGTTTGGGTAAGGCCTCTGGGTATTCCACATTGGCTTAGCGATATGGAAATATCATGTCGCTTTGCTCTGTCTCATCTTACTTCGCGAATATGACATTGAAGAGAAAGTGACAAACAAAACAAAACAACATATCGTTTCCATAGTAACGATAGGATTCTGTATCACTTAAGGACACCAATGTCGAGTATAGGCTCTGATTCAATTTAAAACAGATTGTTCATGATTCGTTCCATTCTAAACTTTTAAATCAACAAATCAACCAAAACTTCGAGACCTAATTTCGTACCGATAAGGTTAACACTTTAGCAATGCAAGCAAACTGTTTAAACAATCAACAGATGTAGCGGCCGTGGCCTCAATGCAATAATACTAATAAAAAAAATCAAAGGTGGCCAACAAGTGCAAAGACAATAGGCTCCGAAATATACGTCATTCGGTTAGGTTAGGAGACTACGTCAAAGCCAACGCGCCTAAATGAGAAAATAATTTATGCCAATAGACCGAGATCCGATCGCCAGAAACTACACGATAAGACACATAAATCAGACTTTCGCAGCAAAAATAGGATCTCATTTAAGAGTCCGCGGTCCTAATGGATACAGGTCGACCCTATAGGATCGTTTGTATTTAATCCCCGTTAGAACATCCATGGCCCTTCCACTTTCTACCATTAAGCGGATAATGCAGTAGTAGTGCCCGGAATTGCCCTGATGCTGTAACTATAGCCGTAACCAAGGATTTTCATTCTTAACATGGTGACTTCACTAAAGGTATGTTTAATTAATTCCTCCTCATCAAACTTTCGACTATCTGTTGTTAACACCATCTTTGCTAAGTCGGATCTTAGAAGCTTCTGTTAGAATATATCCATTGGACGTAAGTGACATAAATTGTCAACACATTTTTTTTTGCCTTGAGGGATTTTTCTCATTACTACTTCCTTAGATTGCCTTACTAGGCTACTTATGTCCAAGAAATATCTATCCGGAACATGCGATACGATACCCATAACTCATACATTAGATACGATTATGTATAAATCGATGTTAGGGTTGGCTCGTGCACTTTCTTTTATTTTAATACTAATATTAAAAGAGAAAACACTGCAAAACTGGTCAATAGAAAATTCAGCATAAACAATATTTTTATTAACAATGTAATATTTGGTTTGATTTGATAGAATTTACTTGTGTCATGTTCATGTATTCACTTGAGTTTGTGGTTACGTAAGACTCGAAGGTTATTCTATCTTAAACATAATCAGAGCAATTGAAAAAGCGAAATTGTTTTTAGATTATATTTTACGAAAACTTACACTTTGGAGTGAATTGTCGCCATGAGAATACAAGCGATACTTTCTAACGGCAAAAAATTGCTAATTTTCTAAATTTTTCACAAACAACCCAAGGTTGGTGGAATCGCAGGCTGGTAAGTGTACAATAATTATTACACATAAATCAAAATATTTGCATACTTACCATTTCTTGATGGGGTAAAATTTACTAGGTAACGACCAATGTAAACTGGAAGTGTACATACTCGTACATTCCAAATTAATGCTGGCGTTTGGACCATGAGCTCACCACGAGACTAATGGAAAAAGGGAGGTGTTTGACGAGAAGAGAGACACAATGAATGCATTAAATACAAAGACTATGACAATATAGGCTACTTAAAAAAATAGTAATGTGCCTACACGGCAGCCCTGAGACGCGATTTGCGCGTGCGTCGCGTGACGAGCGGCACATTGTATTAGGCGCAGAAGGTTAGCCAGTTGCGCACGCGACGCGACGAAGCGCAGTCTCACACTCGACGAATGGTCACGTTTAAATATTAGTTAATGCAACTATTACCCTAATTTACCTAATTAAGATAATCCTTTTTTGGCTCGCCCCCTGTGCTCTATATTTTCCTTTAATTACCTTACCTTACCCAGATTTTTCATACTGAAAACGGAGCACTTGGTGCACAAATTGGTGTCTGCGTCACAGGTGCTTTTTCTTATTTGATTATTAAAATGAACTGATGGTAAAGCACGTTCTAATTGACGACTCAGTTCGATTCATTAACGTATAGAATGGCATGCTAAATTTATAGAAAATATTGAAGTAATTTTAGGGTTTTAAATATAAGTTAATGCATCATGTAACGTACTTTTGACAGTGTGAGAAAAAACCGCTTTTATTGTGGGCTTGCGGACGTACCGTTTACCTTTTCAAACGCATTTCTAATGTTTGATAAAGTCAAGAATAAATATAAATCAATCAATAAAATTAATGAAAATTTTGCAAATGTTATATAACTGAGTAAAATTTGTTTATGTACACGAATAACACGTTAATAATGCATGTCGGACCTTGCCTATAATTGTCAAATTAACCATAAAGGGCGGCTTGCACTAAAAAAAATACATTTAAGTATTCCATTGCATTTAAGATCAGGATTTATAATTCATTATGTATGAACTTATTGCATGGGTAGACGAGTTCCGAGCCCGTACCGCCTCATTTTAATTTAAACATTTGCAAATGAAACTGTCACTGACAGGTGAAGATGTTTTCATTAGTGTTCTGTTATAACTTATCGACATGACGACTTTACAGGATCCTATTTTCCTACCTAATTACTAAATCCGTTGATTTCCAGACCCAGCGAATCAAGCTTTGCATGGAAGTAATGAGGTAGCAACACGTATAAAATTCCAATTAAATCCAGTAGTAGAAAGCACGGCAACATGGTAGACGCTGTTTTCCCATGGAGCGAGAAAGTGCCGCGGCTAACCTTTACTGGTTATTCAACAAGTTATACAAGTAAAAACCTATAAATAGATGCTCAATTATGTCTAATTGTATGAACTGGAATCGCCATTCGTTTTAGACAAAGGTTTGTGCTTACGTAAATGTCAAAGGACGCTGGAATTTAGGTTGATACATACACATCTGTCAATTTGTCGGTGGACTGTTTAAGTTCTTTTCAACGCAATACATTTACGCCTCTTTATGCCAATGCTATAAAATATTCGACAGCCCAATTCATTGTACAGAAAAATTGGTAAGTAGACCCATAGGAGTCAAAAAACAAAAGGGGCGATATAACGGGATACGCGTAATTCTTTTAATTATGTACAAAAAATATGAAGAGCCTAACCTTTATACTGCAACCAACATTTTTATCAATATACATATATAAAACAGTACCGTGACGCACTTATAGACAACGCACAGCAAAAACGGGTGGTCCTAGAGGTTTGAAATTTGGTGGAGACATTCCTCAAGTACCCTACATGTGCACTAAGGAGGGATTTTTGAAATTCCATCCCTAAAGGTGTGAAAAGGGGTGATACAGTTTGTATGGAAAATACCGCGGGCGAAGCTGTGGCGGGTCCACTAGTTTTCTATAAAACTTTCCACATTCATCTTCATGGTGCGACATTCATAAAATTCACAATAGAGGATTATTAAAAATCTCTAATATTTAAAGTAACCGGGTTAGTGTTCAATAGTGACGTGATATTAATATAATGATTGTTCATGACGCTAACGATAACGACCATATTAACGTGGAAGAGTGCATGCGTGTGTGGAGTGGACATAAGAATGAAAATGACCGCCTAGTAGGTATGGGATTGGAAGTAAAGTAATTATGAGAGAGAGCGGTATAAACGGTCACGTTGGCTTAACATAACGTTTGCTATAGTAAGATATTGACAAGCCCAGCAGGACTGCATCTAATATAATATTAAGAAGGAACCACTTTCAAGGATGCAACGTCTTCCTTAACTTTTGGCAGTTCGTTTATACACAAATCTCCAACCAGCAAAAGGTTTCAATGGGGTGTTTAAAGATGTCGATTTGTTGATTTTGCCGTCTTAATGCAGTAAAGACTTAATTTAATTTGGGGACAAGAAAACAATAGATCAATTTATCTTTTGGAACTCGGAAGGACACATTACAACTCATAATGAGTAGGCATTTCCACTAGAAAATCATAAATAATGTATATTTATGTATATGTAGGTATATAAGATTTTGCATAAAATATTTCACCGCAGTGGGTTAGTAAAATTCTGTATTTATTTTTATAGATGCTAATTCTGTACGCAACTCTACTTTCATGGTACTTCAATTTAAATATTGAGAAAACTACGCAATTATCTTCTTCACAATTTTACGACGCATTCTCCGCGCGTATACAAAAGCTCATTAACTGCATATTGCACCATAGCACGACCTTATTTAAACGATTATAACTACTCTACGATAACGCACGTTGCGCAAGTCCTGATGGCCATGTGCTGAGATAATAAAGGTTTATTCACGCAATGGCATATGGCATACAAGCTTGAATAAAGCAAAAATAAACATTAAAAGTAAAAAACTAACCCTAAACCAATCAAGCCGTTCTTTTGTTTCTATGGTTTGATATTATCAACTTAATGTCGACTGGAAATGGAGAGGGGCGCTGGCAGTTATGAAAATGTCAAAAAATTACGCTTACCTACTAGTATGGGAAATACTATTCCATTCTATGAACCACTCCACAGATAAGTGGGTAAACGTATAAACAGACAGGATTGAATATGAGCATAACAATTAAATCGTCATTAGTCTTCTTTGATTCGAACCCAAACACAAGATATATTTGTAAGTGTTCTTAAAAACACTTGAAACCATGATAAAGTACCTATAAACCACTTTATTATCGAGATAAAGTATTTAATCAGAACCCTACATAATCAACGTACGCACGACCGTTTATTCAGACCAATGTCTTAAGTAGTCCAAGGAATTAATTCAACAACAGACCGAATCGGAAGGAAATGTAACATAGGTAAGGTACCAAAACGGCACTTAATTCTTGCATAACAGCGTACATTAGTCGACGGAAACATTAAAGGGAAGTTTCTACTAATCGGGATAAAATTGAGGTGATTTTAACGGTCAGCGATGGCAACTGTATCTGTATTGTCTATGGAACCATCTGTTGCGACAACTGTCGTAGCCTCGGTTGGAAACCGCTCGTGTAATTTAATAAGAATTGCTCATATATGAAAGCGACAGTTAGTTCCAGGGCGGGCATTTTGTAAATAATTTGGACTGCTTTCCAAATTATTTACAAAATGCCCTGGAACTAACTGTCGCTTTCATTGCTTTCTGTCGCGTTCGAAAACATTCGATTTGGATTTCTCAGTTCCCAAGTTAAAATCGGGGTAGCTACTGTACAGGGTGCCAAACTGTTAGTATGCACTGAACAAGAAGTTATTGTATTTGCTAGGTATAGGTATCACATGCGTTATGATATGACTGACTATCGTCAAAGTGTACAAAAATCTTAGAAGACTTCTAGCGGCGTCGAAGCAAGCGTAAAATATTACAGTTTTGGAAGTACTTTTTGTCAAAGAGATTCTCTGTTTACAACTGTAACGGAACGCGATTAAAATAAACGACAGGTAACTGTAATTTTTAAGAAACACAAGGCATTGCACGGTGCACGACCACTACAGTATAATTTCCTGCCTATTTTCTTTTAAGTATTTCCTATTCACACTGGATGAGTACGAGGAAGATGCACCTACCTTCGAATACAAATTGCTGGAAAGTAGTTATTATAAATAATACCGTTAGTAAATGTATGAATATAAATCTTAAGGAATATCAATCGAAAAGTGAATACTCGGTTAAAAACGATTTAAAACTGAACATGTGGGTGAGACACCAAATGTTCGTCAATATCTGTTAAGTTCAGGGTGAATCAGGAACGACATTCACAGTTCCATAATAATCATAATTAAAATAAACTGGATTCAGTGAAAAAAAGGTTGTTATGTAAATAGGTATAATAGCTACAATATTTGAAACACATTATTAGACGTACAAAAGTATTTCCAGTGTCTGCGCTTGCGCATGTAGCTACGGCTTTTCGACATTTACTAGCATGCCTGTTGACATTTCAATATCTCTCGACTGCTTATTATAATGCCATTACTTAGTGATTGTAGCCTTCGACAAAGTATCTCATGAAGGGAGTCTACGACACGACTTTATTTGAAAGTAAGCAACCAATCCGTCTATAAAACCAGTAAGAACTAAGTAGTAATGTAACGAAAATGAAAATTAATAATCGTTTATCAAAATATATGGTCTAAAACACACGAATAAAAAAAACGAGAATGTATTCTTTATTTAGAAATTGTGGCCGTCTAATTAAACATACCTTAAGCATATTTCAATTAATTGCAACATTAAGTTATTAGCATCAGCATAATACAGCGGAAGTCGTAAATTACTTCGATTAAAAATGATTACCATTAGATAGATAGGTTCGGAACATAACACATCGAGTAAAAGCCGAAGTGAAAGCATTAATACGTCAATAAACTAATCACCATTGACCATAACGTATAACAGTTGGGAAAAAATGTGGTGAACGCGAGCAGCTAAAGCTCCAAGAAAAGTTTCTCTAAGATGCTATGATTGTTAAGAAAGTAAATATAAGACTTGTGAAGGTAACGTAGTTGAACTAGGAGCTTTATGATAATAAATATATACATCACACCCAAATTCCCAAACCAGAATAACCTGTATTGCGGATACGTGAACAACACAAAGTCATAATTCTAAATGACCGGCCATGTGATTCGCTAATGTGTGCAGCGGCTGATTAGCGATAAGGGACACATTCAAAATTGGACCGAAAGACTTAGACACTACAGTATAAATTAATAGTTTCCTTTACCCATTGATCAACCTCTGCGCATGTAAGAGAATCACACCGCAGTCTCCAATATTATTATTCGCGCATCTGCCTGCGAGTCAACTGCCCGCGGTAACGGACTTCATTTTGCATTCCCTCTTTATCAATTTTAATATTAAATCGCCACGTAACTCAATTTTAACCAGGGGTACTACAGTTATAAAATGTATTATATAACGAATTTCAATCATAAACTCCATTATGCATGGTCATCTGAACCGGATCAAAATACGCGATAGAACAATTTAAAATGTAAAGCGTTTATTTACCAAGAACGAGGCCGTTAAATCTGTTTGTTAATAAAAAACATTTTGCAAACATTCAAATCATTTGAACAAACATCTAGCCAAGGAAACTCCAAGAAGTTTGTAATCGTGAGTTGTTTCGTAGTTTATAAATAACGCCTGTATACATATATTTAGTGCCTGAGACCTTACATTGTACTGTTAAAGTCAAGGTAAGGTACAAGCGGATGCGACTGGTCCCTCTAAAGTTTAGAGGTTTCGATTTTATTTAAACATACCAATTGTTAAGGTGTAAACCAATTGTAAGCTAACAAAAGTACTTTTTTCCAACTACGCTTTAACTTCATCATTATGGCCTTAAATGATCAGCATAAAGCAGCTCTTTTTTGCTTTAGAGCAATAAAAGTTGCATACAATAGTAGATTCTTGCACCAAGCAGAAAGTGATTCATTATTGCGCCGAGTGTTGATTTGGAGCCCGAACGCTAGTGAGGGCTCTAAAAACACGAGCGCAATAACAAGTCACTTGATGCGAGGTGCATAATCTGCTTTTCTTTCTACTACTGCTAAAAGTTGGTAAAAAACGTAAAGGTACAGTTAAACCCAACTAGCGAAGTAAAAAGGATATTGGCACCTGTTATGACGCACCCTTAGATTTTTTATATAGCCTATGACACTCGCACGTTCTCCCCAAATCTTAAGATACCCTATTTATTAAAATCGGTCTATTGGTTCTGAAGCTAAAGTCGAAAATCCGAAAATTTTCACAGAAATCTTGTATCTAGTCTATTAATTGTCATATTATGCCAATTTTTTTAAAATCTTTTTGTAACCCATACTATCTTATCAGCCAGTACTTTGAGCATAACATTTTAGACGAGACAATCACAGTTCGATATGCCGCCGACATACGGCCTGTTTTTTTTTTTTGCTAACAGTAAGTCTACAGAAGAGTGATCGGCTGTCTCGTCGGACTGTGAATGGGCGGATTGGGTAGCTGTTGGTGTAAAATTCTTGATCAACCAACCAAATTAAAAAAAAAATACAAAACAGTGCAATAATGAAATTTGTATGCAACTTTATTTGCTCTAGAGCAAATAAGGGCTGCTTTGTGCTGAGTATTTAAGGCCATTATGATGAAATTAAAGCGTAGTAGGAAGAAAAATTCAATATTGCACTGTTTTGTATTTTTTTTTTATTAATTAGGTTAGTTGTCCTAAGTTTACACCACCAGCCACCCAATCCGTCTATTCACAGCCCGACGGGACAGCTGACCACTTTTCTGTGGACTTGCTGTTAGCAAAACAGTCCACAAGTTCCGTCTAAAATGTTATGCTTAAAGTACTGGCTCATAAGATGGTATAGGTTACTAAAAGATTTAAAAAAATGGCGTAAAATCAAAATGAATTGACCAGTACAAATTTTCTGTGAACATTTTCGGATGTTCTACTTTAGGTTCTGAACCAATGGAACAATTTTAATAAATAGGGTATCTTAAGAGTCAGGTAGAACGTGCGAGTGTCATAGGCTATATAAAAATTCTAAGGGTGCGTCATACCAGGTGCAAAAATCCTTTTTACGTCGCTAGTCGGGTTTAACTATACTTTTACTTTTTTTACCTACTTTTTGCAGTAGTTGAAAGAAGAGCAGATTATGCACTTCGCATCAAGTGATGTATTATTGCGCTCATGTTTTAGAGCCCTCACTTGCATTCGGGCTCCAAACTAACACTCGGCGCAATAATGAATCACTTTCTGATTGGTGCAACAATCTACTATTATCCGACTGCAGAAAAGCTAAACAAAAGATATGGGAAATGACATTCTAATTGTAAAGTGTTTTATTTTACTTGACATGTCCTGGAATAGGCTAGGATCCTTTAAAGATCATGCCTTGTATGATGAACGAGTTCTGGCGTTACTTATGATAATTTGTTTTAATAGTCAAGACATGGCGAAGTCTCAAGGCTAGGAATTATAAACATGTGGTTTAGTATAAGGTATGCGTCACGATTGAATAAATTAAAAAGATATAAATATCTTGAACATAGAACACGCAGCATTGGGTATTAGGTACCCATTGTAGGTCATTTCTGAGTGTCTTTGATACATGTATGCCCTCTAAAGAACAGTTTGTGGTTTCTCGGTTCGACGGCAACCAAATAACCACATAGGGTACATAAAAGTAAGATGATATCATGAACAAACAGGTTCCCGCTCATACTATTACTTCACAAAACGATTATCACGTTTCTGACCTTTTAAAACGAACTTAAACAGCAATAGTATTTTCTGAGAAATTGGTTTACTAACAAAAAAGGGAGATGTATAGAGTCTTCGTGTCGTAATCTTAATAAATAAGCTACAGAGATGTTTAAGGTCCCTGAACAACTTCCATCGATCAACACGCGCATTCGAGGAGTGGGTCCTCGTTTAAAAGGCACTCGTACGTGTTCAAAAATTGCACCCACCACTCCAAACGAAAAGAAAAATACACGGAATCACATACCATTATTATATACATTTAAAAAACATATCTATTAATTCTGGCAAAATAATTCACAATACTTGAATGGAATCAGAGAGTGGATACAATGTTTGCGCGAGCAAAACGATTCGCTGTACCAGGCAAGCAGAAAATGCCATGTTTCTTGAGGGGCGAAGCTGTGAACACACTGTCATCTCTCTTGTACCACAGTCTTTGTTATTTAACCTATTTCTTGTAATCGAAACATCGTCATCTCGCTTTCACATTACTGATTGACCGTCAGTCAGTCTGAGATAGACTATTAGATACTTCAGTGTTGCAGACGGTGCTCTCGTACGTATGGGTATGACTAAATTACATCAGGGGCTTGTTGCATATATACTTGTAACTTGTAATACAAGCGGAAGCCTCTTTTCAACTTCTTTTATTACAAGCTTGTAATTACAAGCCGCTTGTATTACAAGTTACAAGTATTTATGCAACAGTCCCCAGTGTAAGCGAATGGAGGAATGATTTATGTGTGTAGTGGTGACGGGGTGTACACTTTTATTTTCAGCAGACATTTGAGCATACCTTATCTCCTTAGACGGTCGCCCGTAAAACCGCAAGCGAACGCACAGCAGTAGTGAACATAAAACGTACGTATTAACAGCGAATTAAGATCACTCTATATTGTAACAATGGCGAAAATATTAGAGGCCATAATGCCTTGCTTTTAGTGATCAAACTCACTCGTAAACTTCCATCGCACCCGCCGCAAAACGAAACGAATCAAGAAAAGACCACTTCATCAAATATGGCGATCTATCTACTGCGTAGGTTCAAATCACCGAACAAATGACTTGTACAAACAGCATCATATCGAATTAGGCAGATTGGGACAAGGTCTGCCCCCATTTACTTCACGGCTTACATTACTTGGAACTTTGGATAACACGATTACACGTGTCCAAGTGAAGTGACACAAGGTTTTCTAAAGGACAATACCCAATTTCCATACTAGGCTTAGTATTCACTAACTGTATTTCATAACGGAACTATCGTGTTATTGTGTCATGTTGAGGCTTCAATTCTTTTCGACACTTTGTGGCTTAACAAGTGTCAAGTTGAAAGATAGTTCTTGTCAGAAAGTATTGAAAAGAGAGTTCATTCATTGCTTATATTATATGGTCTGAGGAGGCTAATGTAGCGATACTGGCGACATCCCGTGTTCAATAGAAATCAGTCGTCAACGACTGGCACCTACTTAGTTGAATGATATATAATAAATAGATCAGGGGACAATCCATACGAATCGATCTAGTCTCAAAGTATGCTCTAAATGCGTACAATGCGTATAATACACACTCATATAGACAAAATAAACATTCGCTTTCATCACACAAATATTTGCCCTTACGGCCATGGAACGCGGCACTGCTAGCTTCAGAGGCAGGGTCACTACCAACTAGGCTAACCAACCCAAAACAATGCGTGAATATATTTTCTAACTATATGACTGCAACCATAGTCTTCCAGTTCCTCTAATCGACATTACTAAAAGGATATCACGTATGATTTCCTAACGATGCGGCCGCCTTTGCTGTGAAGTTAATACGCGTTACCCTATGGTAGCAAAACAATTTGCAATATCGCGCAGGCAAAGTGGGATATACGCCCTGATCAGGTAGTTTTTGACCTGAGTGACCTGACCTGATTTTGGGGTTCTATTTAAGAGGACTGGGAACCAACGGCAAAAATCACCCTTTTCATACATAACGATTTCCACCCCTTAAAGGTTAACCAATTTTTTGATAGGTTGTCAGCCAGAACAAAATCTGTCTATTAGTTTTTTGAATATTGATTAAAGATCAACAAAGTCAAATAATTGCCGTAATTAATGTTGTATGGGAATACTATAATAACAATAAAACTAAATCTATTGATTATTCTGAAAAAAAAAACCGAAACGTAAAGACCTAGATTTTGTTCTGACTCACAACCTATCAAAAATTGGTCAACATCGGTTAACATTTAAGGGGTGGAAATTGTTATCGTCTTTTGTACGAAAAGCCGTAGGTTCATACTCCTCTTAAAGAGGAATACGCGATTCGACTTATAGGGCTTAACGATGCTTATGCGAATTCAATCAATAAACACTGATACAAGTACAATTCTTATTATGGGTCACTCGTAATCGTAACCCCTTGTCAAAATGTTTAGCAAGCCGGAAGCGTTATCTCAGAACAGGTTCTCGACTTTTCGAAAGGTGTAACTTATTACGTATCTCCTGACAAGACGTATCAATATTTGGTGCCGACCTGTTATTCGTTACGAAACTGACTTATCAATATGATATGCTGTTGTTTTAACAGTGCAAGTCGGCCGCGCCGGCCGTGGGTTGCGTGTTTGAACAGCTTTTCTATAGACGCTCTAGATAATAGGCCTACTTTTAAAATCTCAAATATTCTCGCATCCTTCGTGAGTACGGTCTTTTGCCGTTGAGCCTCAAGAAATATACTGTTCCTGTGCTAAGTAAACAAATTGATGGTTAGTAGAGCGTGTCTTTGAAGC
The DNA here is from genome assembly GCA_947859335.1 of Tortricodes alternella. Classification (NCBI taxonomy): domain Eukaryota; kingdom Metazoa; phylum Arthropoda; class Insecta; order Lepidoptera; family Tortricidae; genus Tortricodes; species Tortricodes alternella. The sequence goes on along the minus strand of OX401979.1, from coordinate 9,757,596 downwards.
GTTTTAAGTATCTTACACGGGACGTAAACGACATGCTCGAATGTGTAACCTGGTTTATGCTTATACAATGCGTGACGTTACAATGATGTCTGGTTGAATAAATGAATGACATGGTTCATCATAATCATTAGCCTAAATACGTCATAGTGAGAGAGACTGGGTAGTGGTCCCACACGGGCTCAGTGCGGATTGGGGGTTCAACAAGCATCTTCTAATTACATCGCAGATACATGCAGTTTCTTCACAATATTTTCCTTCAACGAAATGCTCGTCGTAAATATCAACTTCTATTTCCCAATGACATGGTTATGTATGTATGAGTAGCAAAAAGTTTAGGGGTCATTTTCTTTTATTGTGATAATTTATAGGGCACTTTTGAGTCTCATGACAATGCAGCACGTATTGTGATTGGACTTTCACTGAACGATACCATATTGTGTGTCGTTTAAAACAAAGGCCATGTTTTGCACACTATGCAGCACTAAGCCAGCGATAAAATAAAAACAATGTGCCAAGGGCACTCATTGCAGATTGCAGACAAGTAAACGTTTATTATATCAGTCCAACAAAAACAAAAGAAAACCTACGACCTATTACAAAAATAAAACAGGAAGTATTTAAAAACTTGGTACCTACTATAAAAACAAGTGAGCGGATTTAATAAGACGTAACGTTATATATAGTAAGGTTTGGCGATTCAATTAAAGACTTATGGTATGGTTTCCAAAAATGGAAGAAGGAGGCAAATGCGCAGTCCGTGACTGGCAACCGGCGCGTGGAGAACTCTTGCGAAAGGTTCGTTGAACCCGACGAAAGCCTCATTACCTGCCAATTTGATTGTTTTGAGCGAATGATAATCGATTATAAGTTGTCATTGGATCTTTAAAAGATTTGCTGTTGCAGCAAATTTTCTCAGAAGGAGCAAAGGTCAGAAATATGACCAAATAAAAGGAAATGGAGATCCATGCAACGAAAGATGCGCAATCCTTAAAGAGCCAGAACTGCATGTAATGCAATTGAAAAATATATTAACCAGAGTGAATTGCAAAAAGGCATTACGACATTTATTTCAATCAGAATGCTTTCAAAGAAATCCATGTAAATTGTAACATTTTATTTAGTTTCAATAAGGCTGCGCAATGGCAATTGTGTACCGTGTATTTCTAACTAGAGCCATTATAACTGGGGCAAAAAATGATTTTTATTGACATGGTTGAGTTAAATTGATAGGTACGCAAATAGCAGGCTTATTTTTCTTACATTTCTATGCTAGCAATTAGTACAATATGAATTTGGATTGTTTTCATATCAAATTGGATTTATTGTTAGTTTTAAGAATGACATAATTATAATTATGTTCAACACGATGTGTCTGTTATATGTTTACAGGGCGTCTATTCGGGAACGTTTAAGTGATACTGCAGCGACCCACGAGCGAGATTCGCATCACGCTCTTACGCATTACGCGTCCTGCGGAAGAGTGGGATGAGAAATCACGCTCGCGAGTCGCTACAACATCACTTAGCGTTCCCGAATAGAGGCTTAGTGACAGGTATTATATGATATGTTTCTTAAAATTGAAATCAACAGTGATTTTACTGACATGTACGCGTAGGTTAGTTCACAGACAACGAAGGTTTGAACCGTGCTACGTATATGGAAAAATCTATACACGTCGAACGATTATTTAACGCATAAATACACCTAATCCAATTGCAAGAGCGTATATTACTCTTCATTTTTACATAATATAACATAGGAGGGTTAGATAACTCAATGAAACCCCAAATTGGTTGCTATTTTGTGGTAAATTTTCTCATTGAAATTGTTATGCCTGCCTAATTATAACAATGTTAGTGTCCCATAAACAGGCAGAAAAAGCTTATCTGTGATGAAATCTATAACGCTTTCTTAATAGAATTGAACTAATAGCCAACCTTCGTATCGGCATACAAAAACATTGGAATTCCATTGAAAGAAGGTGCCGTGACACTTCTTATTTCTTTCCACGTTTAGCCGAGTCCGTGCACAAAGATATCAATTGCAAAAACGACCGAAGCATAGTAAAATGGTTAAGTCGAGGCTTGACCTCCTTAGTCAGTCTGCTCAAACAGACTTAGCGACACAGTAAAGGTAATGGATAAGTACTTGAGCTTATAAATGAGAACGCGTCATAATTGGCTTCTGTTTCCCATTTCATTACAAAATGTGTGTATGTAAGAACTTTTATCTACACCCATATCATAAAACCTCCATAGTGTAATCAAAAACCGTAAGAAATGACCACCATTTTGACAACCAATTAGGAAAAACCAGTGCTGCAATGTTATTCCCGTATCGTTTTTAGTATAGAAATGAGATTAAATTTGGAACAGCTGTCAAAACTCAAATGGGTCTCTATTCTAGTATCCATAGATATTAAAACAGTTATTGATACGAAACGTCAATTCAGTATGTTTTTTTTTAATATAAACTGCACATTTGATCTCGAGTGACATGAGAATAGAGACTTCATTCGTTTGTCTATGATTTAAAAAAAAATGGTCTTGACGGAGGATCGAATTGCCGCCATTACTGCTTTCATGATTCATGTTGGTTTTTTGCTAAACGAAAGTAGAATTGTAAAAAGTTGTTTGTAATTTACATTTTAGTTGAAAATATGAATAGCAGTCTTCTCGGAGTGACTGTGTGATGTGAAAATGCGCCGGATATCGTAAATGCAGCCACGATTGCAACAAATAACTTGTTGCCAGAAAATATTGTTTCTGAACACATCATGGAGGATTTATAATATGTGTGTAGATAAAGTTATGTATGCAACTAACTCTGCATAATTTGGCCTTAAAACACACGTGCGATCTTATTATGAAACTCGCTAAAAGCTCGTTTCATAAAACCGCACTAGTGTTTTAAGGCCTATCATTATGCAACCGTTGCATAAACTACTATTTACGCACTCTAAAAGAGCTTTAAACCAGAATAGTACTCATGTTTATTTAATGCTTAGCCAAGCCTCGTAAATCAATGGATAGCGATTTGTCTCTATCACCTTATATCTATACGATCAAAGGTTTCATAACATAAACACGAATGTCCGCGTGCGGATTACTCCTGTTTGTATGGAATTTGACATTTACACTTGTATGACAATGTGACTTAGAAAGTGATAGAATGTCACGGATACCTATGGTATTTGGTATGATATACAATTGTTTCGTTTAGCATGACTATTGTATATAATTTAATGTTATATTGGGGCCGATTCGAAAGTGTGTTCGCTAAATTTAAAAGTCACTAAACTTAAAATAAGAAAGGTCAAACTTGATTTTGACAGCTCTGTGCTATACAAAATTGAGTATGACGTTTGTTATTTTAAGTCTAGGAAATTTTAAATTAAGTGTACTCCGATTCGAATTGGACCCGCTGATGAACCTTTACGTGGTTTTTGCATTGCAAAAATTCGAATTCGAGATAATCCGTGTCTCCAATTCAATCCAATAGGTATGTTGAATCGTCAGTTGCAATGCAAGCGCCCATAAAAAATATTATGAATTATTAACAGGATATTTTGAATTTAAAAAGAACTTCGAATCGTTATAGTAGGGACGACTCTTGACTTTTTATGACTCCATCCGACGTCGCTTTATAGGTCTGCTAGTGCCATATTGTGATACCTTGGGAAAATCAGGGCACTGGAACATAATGAATTGCTTTTTCCACTTCGATTGAACTCTTACGAACGTCATGCTGATGAAGCTAGCTTCACGTTAACTTGTAACTAAAGTATTTGCATAAAACATTCGTTACCGTATAAACACCAACCACGCATCTGAGACAGGCCTAATCAAGTCGTCACCGTTGGCAAGCAGTCGGCGCAAGTGGCGTAAATACTTGTACGTGACTAAATATTGCAACCGGAATTGTATTCCATTTGTTAGTATTTGCCGATTTGTAAAATTCAACACTGAGTGGTTCGGTCTTAAGTAACGGTCTCAAGTAGACAATTGCAGGTAGTTAATTAAACCATTTAAGTATCGCGTTGTTTGCTATTCAACAGAAGTTTTAAACCACTATACTTTCCAAATATGTTAATTCTCTCAATCGCACTATATGAACGATCAAATGCAACTTTCTATGAACAGAGACGTGTGGAATCGATAGCAAACCTATATTTTTCAAATTCGAAGGGTTTTAAATGTTTGCACAATCTAAACGCGACAGGAATTATGGTAGATTTTTTATTTTTATAGAAGATAGATGTGCATTTGACCTCTATCTAACCTGATGGAAAGTGATGATGAGGCCGACGATGGAGCATGCACACCTAGATAATGCCTATTCACTCTCTCCTTGAAAAGACCTAAGTTGTAGCGTTCTGGGAACAAGTCTGCAGGCAGGGAATTCCACCCCTTAGCTATTCTTTTAACCAGTATCTGAAACTAGAAATTCTGTACCCTCATATAATATGTCTTCGCGGATCGTATTCTTTTATCGCGCTCAATCCCTAAAATTCATGACTTACTGGTTTTTTCCTGCCAAAAATCTTGCCTGGAAAGACAGCATGAAAGGATTGCTTGCTTTATTTAATGCAATTTTCGAAGTTCCTTTCTAGGTAAATACTTATGCATTCGCACTTACCCAAGCTAGGCGCCGAAGCGGGGGCTGCCGGCGGCGGCTGCAGCGTCGTCGGCGGTGGCCTGCGTCTCCGCGGCGCATGGAGCCCCGGCGCAGACGCCGCGCGCGTTGCTGTTCGGAATCCCGGCGCTCGATACCGGGCTGACTTCACCGGCCCCGCTGGCACGGTGGTCGTTCCGGCGATTGAGGGTAGGCGCGGGAGCGAACCGGCACGCTGTTCTTCTTCAGACTGGAAGGATGGATTCGCTTTTTAGTAAAAGGGGTGGACAGCAAATAGTTGGGTACAAAATAGGATTTCCCGGGCCTCCGTGCGACATGGTCTAAGTGATATATAATCCTGTTAAGATAGTCGCATTCATTTAATAATGTAATCTCGGCAAAGCAATAATATTGGTATTACATAATTCATTATGACCATGTCGAATTGAGGTTTTGTAATCCACGTTTTGCTAATCGTACAATTGTAACAGAATAAACAATAAAGGTAAATTTATAGGTCTTCAGAAAAAAAGCAAAGGAATAATATGGGTTTATGGGTTTATATGGGTTTTTGGGTTTTGGGTTTATGGGTATGGGTTGGGTTTATGGGGTGGGTATGTAACACGACGAATCAAACCCGTTGATGGCTACGTTTAGCCGAGCACAATAACACACTGTTTGCCGTCCGTTCATCCGTTAATTTATATTTTATCTTTTTAAAAAGTCATAAGTTAGTTTTAAAGTCGGTTAAAACATTTTGTATTATCTATGGTACCGACCGATAACACACTGACAGATGTGTTAACACAGAACAATTTATAAATTCCACCGTTCCACAAATCCTATCACGTCTTCAACTATGACCGCGGTATAATCATGTTAACACGATTTAATCAATTGTGTAAGTTATTTAAATAACGCATTCTATACGTTTTGATGTTTCTAACACGTAAACAATAACAATCAGCAATGACATGTAATAACTTGTTCCTTTTGATAATCAGGCGTAGAACAAAGGATATTATATATTCAAAGTCAAAGTCAAAGTCAAACTATCTTTATTCAATTTAGGCTTTTACAAGCTCTTATGAAGGTCAAGGAATGAATCTACCACCGGTTCGGAAAAAATCCTCTAGTGAGAAGAGCCGGCAAGAAACTCGGTGAGGTATAATTTTTTCAAATCAGTACACATATAAGTCAACAATGATGTCTACAGTTTTATACAAATCTAAGTATATACCACAGCAGGTACGCTCATCGAGACCCAGGGATCGCCGGTGCAGGTCACGATTTAAGCCAAACGTCCCTGTCCATGACGTAGTCTTTTACTGAGTAATATGCCCTAGAAATAAGAATTCGCTTTACAGTAGATTTGAACATTGTGTCTGTTTGTTCTATAATGTTTTTAGGTAATTAATTGTAAAAACGTGTACAATTTCCTAGAAATGATTTTTTAGTTTTAGCCAGTCTATAAGTTGGTACTTTAAGCTTTCCGGTATTTCTAGTAGCCTTTGGCTTATCTACATTTGTAGGAAAATTCTTTCTATTCTTTGATCTTGATGTATTAAATGTCAATTTTGTTTTCTCTGCATAGGTAGGTAATAACAAATAAGGTCGGTAAACAATAATAACAAAAATGACACGATTCTAGCAATTTGACGTCTTCATGATAGAAGTATGCAACGCATTATGACGTGTTAGACTCATGAATTTGCATGCTTAGAAACACACTTATCATACGCAAACGCAACGTACCTACCCGTACGTAAGTGTGTTTCTAAGCATACAAATTCTAAACGTAATATTACTATACGCTTTGCTCTAGACGTCATAATGCGTTGCATACGTGGCGTACGTGGGCTCAGTTGGTCCCTACCTTCAATAATTGAATTATTATAATTTTAATAACTTTATTATAAAAAAATATTCTGATGTTATTAAGATATGTATTTCTTCTCATCCAAACTTTGATGGGTTAAAATATTTGCCTTTCGTCGTGTATCTGTTTAGTAAAATCATGCAAACAGAAGTTTTGTAATCATACGGTTGTTGCATAGAATAAACAACAACGGTAAATTTAGAATTCTGCAGAAATAAAAATAAAAAACCGGCCAAGTGCGAGTCGGACTCGCGCACGAAGGGTTCCACCATTATAAATAATCAAACAAAAAAAAACACGTTTCTTGTATGGTTGGGAGCCCCCCTTAAATATTTATTTTATTTTAATTTAATTACATATTTATTATTAAAGTAAATATATATATATCTAAATATTCTGTGAATATTTCCAGCGTCTACCGGTTGCCGTTATCAATATTGAGCAAAAACGAGCAAAAAAAAACACGTTTGTTGTATGGGAGCCCCTTAAATATTTATTTTATTCTGTTTTTTAGAATTTGCTGTTAGCGGCAACAGAAATACATCATATGTGAAAATTCCAACTGTCTAACTATAACGGTTCATGAGATACAGCCTGGTGACAGACGGACGGACAGCGGAGCCTCAGTAATAGGGTCCCGTTTTTACCCTTTGGGTACGGAACCCTAAAAAGGAACAGGCACCAAAAAAAGGAGCTGCTTTTTCCAAAGGGATAAAGGCATAGGAACATGTTTTGAATAAATATAATAAGGGATTGGAAGTGAATTCATCTGCCAGGTAAAGATGTTTTAATAACCTCATTTATTGAAGTCGATAGAAAATCATTAAATCGTTTTTCTAATAATCATGTTAGTTTAACTAATACGACTGGATGCGAGCAGCACAGGCTCGGTCGTAGTGGCAATTATTGGGCCGTCTTTCGGCTGAAATTATGATAATGAAACCAAATTAATCTAAATGAAAATATGAAATGAAAGATATAAAGTTTGTCGACAAAACATTGACCGACTTGACAACTACTTAATTTTCGCGCCGCATGCATGTTTTGTTATAAAATTTGTGTAAGTAAATGAAACATGACCAAAGTCATACTCGGTGCTTGGTAGGTAATGTGGACAAACTATTGCATTTAGTATACGGCTAAGTTCAGATGAACGCGCGTCGACGCGCGGTTGACTCAGCGCGCGGTTTAAGATTGTAACAAATCAATGTTGTTGTGTACATGACCGCGCGTCAACGCGCGTGCCCAGTGACGCGCGGTCATGTACACAACAACATTGATTTGTTACAATCTCAAACCGCGCGCCGAGCCAACCGCGCGTCGACGCGCGTTCATCTGAACTTAGCCTAAGTATACATGAATAAGACCGATTCTCAGTTGGATGTAGGTAACATTACAACATTCTCCAATAACCGAAATCTCAAAAACCAACTAAGTACTAAATTTACCTATTCGACATTGGCCAAGCGATATTGTTTGGCTCCTTTACAAGATGGGCCATCATGAGACGAGATAGATTTCTGATCGTGTAGAGGGGCCATTAAAGCTGGGTTTTAGAAAGGTGCGTTAGTAAATATATAGGACTAGTGGACCCGCCACAGCTTCGCCCGCGGTATTTTCCATACAAACTTTATCACCCCTTTTCACCCCTTTACGGATGGAATTTCAAAAAATCCCACCTTAGTGCACATCTAGGGTACTCGAGGAATGTCTCCTCCAAATTTCAAACCTCTAGGACCACCCGTTTAGGCTGTGCGTTGTCTATACTGTTTTTTATGTATTGATAAAGTAAATCAGTAAAAAAAAAAACATTTCCGACGAAGTTTTGATCGACTTAGCGGCTTTTTTAAAATCCAGCCTAGAAGTTTATCACGTTCCTATTATTTGAAATGCTCGTAGATTGAAGTCCTTTTTTACCGGCTACTAATTTGGTTATTTATATGATTTTATTGAAATAGAAATCTTAACTATAGAAGATCTAAGATTAATATACATATAAGATAAGTACATCGTTGCATCAGGCATCGTAACACATACGAGCAGTACAAAGATCAGGAAGAATCAATGATGTAATTTTATGTCCATCTGTAGCAGTTTTGTACTGTGAAGCAACATTAACTTGCGGAATCCTATTAGCCCATGGATTACATAATAGTTATGCATTCTTATGAGTACACCTTATTGTTCAGAGTGCAATTAGGAAAGTCATAAATCTAAAATCACATTGCAGTGAAAGTTAAGTCCAAATTTTAGATTGCTGCTGCGGAAAGAATAGAAGATATATATTATTTTATAATGAGTTTTTTACTCGACTTCGTAATATAACTTGCTGCTTACTTGAGGCTTATTATTACGTTCAATTTAGCAAACGTGTCGGAATATCCAAATTCCAAACATCATAAGTACATGTCTATTTTCTTGGACGTAGCTACATTTGGACAAAGTTTAAAACGTTTATTCTGCAAATGAGATAAAGGGGCTTTTTAACTCGCCAGATGCAAAAATGAATGCACCCGATTTGAACAAGATCTCGATCTGGAATCAGCAAAAAGCCGTGTTTTGTTCAAAATCTTGATGAAAGTTGTCTATTTATGTACACATTCAATATTATAAACTAGTAAGGTAAGTAATATTTATGATTCATGAACACATTTTTGCAACCTGGTTTATTGATTAGGTGTGAATTATTTGTTTTGAGTGATAAGCAACTAAATTGTGATCAATATCATCATGTGCGTTTAATGTTTGATAAGATCGGGTCCTTGTTAATCTTTATACCTACATATAAAAAAATCGTAAAGTTGAAAACATCTGTACATTGAAGATATGCTAAGTTTGTAAGTAAACTACTGGACGGAGTTCAATGCGGTTTTCGACATGGAGATACGATTAGTAGAAACTTTTAGAAATAAAACTGTAGGGGGGTAAAGGCGGGGGTGTAAGATAGTATGAGACAAAGTAACAGACTCTAAACTCCTGAAATTATGCATTTAAACCCTTTATCTGTATTACTGTATAAATGTTAGTTTGTCTGTTCGTCTCCTATAAGTTCGTATACCATTCATCCGATGACTGCTGAGTTATTGTGCGCGCGCTCGGGTAGGTTTAAGGCCCGGGCACACCAAACGCGGTTGCGGCGCGTTTGCGGCGCGAACGCGGGTCCGCGCCGTTGTCGAACAGCGCGAGCGGATTTACCATGCCACACCAAAGTAGCCGCGGGACCGCGGCGGTCCCGCGCCGCCGCGGTGTGGCATGGTATATTCGCCCGCGCCGTTCGACAACGGCGCGGACCCGCGTTCGCGCCGCAAACGCGCCACAACCGCGTTTGGTTTGCCCCGGCCTTTATTATGGCCAAGAAAAACAGCATTGCATGCAATGCTAGGGTCAAACATGTATGTGATTAGGGTTATTCTTTAATTAATGCTAAATTTAAAGTTAAATTAAAAGTTATCCACAACAGGCTTCGTCAAAACAAAAAAAAAAAAAAAAAATGTGAGAACTGTACTGCGTTCGGTATAAAAGTTTGATAATCACGCAATATTTATCTGGAAAAATATATAAAATCGAATGTTCGCCATATCATGTCAACTTGATTGAAAGTAGAAAGCTGACAAACATATATAACACGTTTAAATATCTCAAAATTACCAGCTAAGTCATACATTTTATTTATTTAAAAATGTGTAACGTTTTTAATCAATGAAGCGTTTAATTGCAACAAGTAGTAATCTGGCTTGCGTAGAATTAGCGTTGCAAACATTGTAATCTATGTACCCACACTATGTAATAGCACGTAATAGTTTTTTTTTTTTTTTTAACAATCTTAATTGCGGTCTGTGTAACTATTTCCATGTAATTACTGAGGAGGTTTAAAGACCTTTGCAGGTAGATTAGAAATTATTTAATATGCAAATAATCAGTGGGACTTATGATATGAAAAATACACAAAACAAAATAAAAAATCGTATGCATTACTTTTTAGGGTTCCGTACCTCAAAAGGAAAATACGGAACCCGTATAGGATCACTCCGTGTATCTGTCTGTCTGTCCGTCTGTCACAGCCAATTTTCTCCGAAACTTCTGGACCGATTGAGTTGAAATTTAGTACACATATGTAAGTCGGTGACCGTAATACGGACGTGCAAGGTAAATAAATGAATTTTAAACATTGGGGGCAAGTTTTGGGGGGTAAATTAGAAAATTAAAAAATAAAGTTTTGCAAACTATAGCGTGTGACATATCAAATGAAAGCGCTCGTTGTGACGATAATAAATCATTTTTTTAAAAACATTGTTATAAATAAATTGTTTTCAAGTTGTTTAGGAAAATAAGCGGAAATTGACCATTCCAACGCTTATCTCCGAAACTACAGGGCCTAAAATTTTGAAAAAATATCTGAAATTGTTCTTTATCCATTGATTACAGGAAAACCTATAAAAAAGCTATGGTATTTAAAGTAACATAGGAAATTTCATATAATCACAGAGCCCTCTCCATGAGAGTTTAACTCGCTCTTGTCCGGCTTTTTTGAGGGTTATTATTCAAGCGTTACCCCTTGTTTATAATCCCCTTTGTAGGCTCCCTTCTTTTTAATCCCGTCTACTGCTATTTACCCACCTAAATAATAAGTCTCCTTGACCAGCGCCTCTATTCGAGAACGCTGTGATTCTGTAGCGACTCGTGACCGAGATTTCTCATCCCACTCTTCCGCACGACGCGCAATGTGAAAGAGTGGGATGAGAAATCTCGCTCCCGAGTCGCTACAGAATCACTTAGCGTTCCCGAATAGAGGCGCTAACTTTGATTGGAAATATTAGAAGGCTATCCCTCGCGCAGCTTATCGTGTAACTATCCGTTTTATCTTCGGACTCAGCACAACTTTCAAAGATATACATTTTCTAACAGCAAGGCAGGTTCGTCACGTCTCATTCACATTTCACATACTTTGACATTGACACTGCGTTCACGTGTACTGACCGTTACGCAAGACTGCGTTGCCATTACTGTACCTACTTACATTTAATTTTATTAGTTGTTTTTATGCTGGATCATGATAATTTGTCGGTCGTTCTAATTCACGTGTTCATAAAAAATGCGAACAAAACATTGAGGTCTATATTGATTAACAGTTGGAAGATTAAAAAAAAGCTAAAGCGACTGAAACGAACGTTTCTAATTTTGTTTACCTCCGCATCAGGCGCAGACGCGCGGCGCCGGCCGCGCCACAGCCGGTCCTCGCTCCCACCGATGGCTCCGCAGCTCCTCGAGTGCGATTTCTGAGCCGCCAGCTCAGCGCCCGCCGGCGACCGCCGCGCCTCGCAGACACCGCCACCCAGCGTACCCCGCGAGTCTGCCGCGAGCAACGCAGACTCAAAACTACCACGCCACGAAAATCTTTCACTATCACTCGCGACACTCCCGCGGCTCGCCGTCGCTTCTAGGATATCGTGAGAGCGACTTCGAGCCAACGCACCGGGCTCCGACGCACTATCGTCATCTGTACTAGGCACACCACCCGACACTTCATGCATTAACGCCACTAGCCTGCCACCTATATGCCGCATCACCTTGCCGAAGAGAGGCGGCGAACCTTCGCCCGCCCGGCCCAGCGTTGCCGCCAGCCGTTGGTAGGCGCCCGCAGCGTCGCGCTCCAGGGATCCAGCCTCGCCATTGCCGCGATCGAACTCATCAATTATCTCGCGGCAACTCTCCGATATTTGTTTCCTCAAGGCCGAGCGATTCGCCGACGTCCCTTCTAAATCTGAGCCTGCGTAGTCGGATGAATCGTACGAATCGCTCCACGTGTCCTCGCTCGATAGGTATTCAACTATTTCTCGCACTTCTTCGTCGCGTATACCAGGGACGGTTTTCATAAGACGTGTTAATTCACTTTCAAAATATAAAAGTTGCGGTGGTTTTGGCGGCCGAGAGCTTTCAGAGTTGGACGATTGCGGCGTTGAAGCTCGAACATTCGCAGAATTTATCATTTGTTTGAAAAATTGGCGCATTTTCGTCATCATAAGATTAGTTTCTTCGTCGGAGGACCAATTATTAAAGCTATCTTTACGTATTAGGGGGGTGGGTGGTGGGCGGGACGATGGGGGACTTTCGACTCTTTCCTCAATATCGGGTCTAATTTCCTCGATAATTTCTTCTAGTTCTACTTTAGGTTCATGAGATCGGGTGAAGTCCGAACTTGAATCACCATTTCTTAACAGATCATCGCAGCTGCCCACGAATCCGCTATCTCTACTGGTTTGTTTTTTAGATTCAGATAATTCAGATCCTAGCGGTGTAAATTCGGGTCGGGGCGTTAACCTGCCGTCTTCACCCTCCGAAACAGATCTAGTGTCGTCTCGAGTTTCCTCTGCAAACTCTGTCGATAGGCGGCGTTCGTCCGCCGGAGAACCTCTAGTTTTTTTGCTCTGTTTCTTCCTTTTTGATTCGCCTTGCGAGTCAAGCCTTTCCGAGGAATCATGTCGGTCATCAGTTTCGGTACTCGATCCATCTGACACTTCCTGAGTATCTTGTGATGGCTCTTCGCCGGACAGTAAATTATCTAAAGATGACGAATGTGATCGGGGGGTACCTCGTGCTCGTACTAATCGTTTCCGCCTCTGTTCTGGGCTTTGCCTACCTTCACTATCACTGCCAACACTACCCGAGCCGTCCGATTCGCGCCTTTCTTGATTAAAACCCATAAAACCGGAGAGAAAATATTTCTCTAACCGCGACGACACTAATTCATCGTTGTCCCCGCCGCTTCTTTCGGGCTGATCATTATCGACAATAGATTCCCCTCCCTCACTACACACACTAGATGCCTCCGACGTAGGCTCTTCATCATCACGAATATTTCTGCCGTCGCCCAACCCGAAGAAAAAATATTTTTCTAATTCCGTAGCCGATATAGGTCGCGGTTTTTTCGTTGTGTGCTCCGTTTCACTTTCCTCGCAGCTCTCTTCGACTATGGTGTGCAAAGTGAAGTCTAAGGAACGCCGACAGTATGAGAATTCCTCTCCCCTCGTGGGTAACGCTGCTTCATCCTCCGAATCGGAATCGGAGGGTGAAGTGGCCTCGTCCTCGTCATGGCTGACGTCCTCGACCCAAGAGTCGTCATCTGCGAGCCCCTCCTCGAGACACACGACCGCTGAGAGAGTGTCGGCATTGCTAACAACCGTCACGCCGCCCGAAGGCTGTGCCGCTTCATCGTCGGACATTCGTTCGTCATTTTCGTTTTGTTGTAGGTTTGCGTTGGGGCCCGTTTCGTTTACCGAATTGGTATGATGAACTGTTATGTCGCGCATGAGGCGCGTGGTATCCGACGTGACGACGGATACGCGATCTTGTGTTATCATAACGCGGCTAGTGAAGCGCGCGGAGCCGTCCGTACCGGCCGTGCGCGAGCGGCAAACTGTTGACACCGCGTCCGCGGCAGGTGCGCCCGCGCCCCCCGCCTCCAAACAAACCGGCCCCGCACCGTGCAATTTCTCCTCCTCTTGCTCTTCCAGTAATAATTCTTTCTTCAATAGTTCACTGAGCGTGCGTTCAATACCTTTAAACAGGTCTATTTTTTCAACAGGCGGTGAACTTTGGCAATCATTGGTAGGTTCGGGTGACGGTGATAACTTTTTTAATAACTCGTGTGAAGTTTCGTTACAAATTAATGGGTCATTCTTGTGTTTCTCATTAGGCAATTCAACTGAGACTTTTACTTTCATATTACTCTCTGAATTAAACGTATTGTCCAGTAAATAGCACTCTTTATTTACTGTTAAAGCCATACTTCTGTTGCTATCATTATCTTTATTTTCGTTGTTATCTAAAGTATTATAATCCGTACTGCACGAGGCATTAAAGCTATTAAATTCTTCACAGGTCTCACTACGAAGCATATTTTGGTCACAGAATTTCATGAAATTCGATTTTCCCGACTCACAATTTTCGTCGTCACTTCCATACGGGATAACAGGAACCTCTTCTAATAAACTAACCGAATCCAAAAGCACTGCGTTGTCGATGTTTTGGTTGTTACTTTCTTCTTGCCGGTTGACGTTAACTTCGTTTTGCATAATAACTTCGACTGCAACGATTTCTAAACTATCAGACTTTTTATCGTAGGAATCATCACAATCGATGCCGCTGCTGTCCGCGTTGTCGTCCATGTCGGAAGAGGAGTCTGCAGGGTTGACTACGAACACTCGTGAGAACTGCCCGCCGCCGCCCCCTGAGTCGTCCGAATCCTCGTCGGAGGTGGCTGGCTCCTCCGGCGCGCCGCTCGTCAGGTCATAACTGCGACGTTCCACACCCGCTTCAGAATCACTCGAATCTCCAGATTCGTTCGAAGAGATGAACGCTTTCTCTGCATCCAAATGTTCGGGCATCGCGTCCGGTGGTTCCGACAATACTGATAAATCCTGCTTGGCAATCACCTTGATTTTGTGTGACGCTTCAAGTTCTGCGGGCCGTTCAATAACGTTATCAGTGGTATCGATATCGTGACACTCCGGCGCTTGTGACGTTTCTGATTGTATGGCTTTATCGGTCCTTTCTACGGTGGTCATTTCTAGCGTTTTCGTTTGGGTAAGAGCGATGGCGTTGGCGTTGGCGGTGGCGGTGGCGGCGGCGGTGACGGCGACAGCGGCAGCCGTCGTGAGTCGCGCGAGTGCTGCCGCATCGAGGGGTGGGAAGCCGGGGTAGGTGTTCCAGTGTGGCGTCGGTGGATTTTGGGTGGGAAAGGCGAGTAGGGCGGGCCAGAGAGCGGCGGGCACTGGCACAGGGACCGGGACAGGGACGGCAACGATGCGGGGCTCGGCACCGCAGGAGCAGGTCCGGGGGCAGGCCTGCGGGATGTGTCGGGGGGTGGGAGTGGGCTGCGGGAGTGGGGCCGCCGCCGCGCCGGGCTCGAAGTAGTCCCAGTCGCAGTCGTCGGGCGCGAGCGGCGCGGCGGAGGAGGCGGTGGACGAGGAGTCCTCCGTGTCCTCACGGCACGACGAGTCGGAACTGAGGAACACGAGGCGGTAGTCTTCGGGACGCATGCGACCGGCCTCCGGCTCGCTTGCCTCGCCCGGTTCGCTACTGACGCCCCACTCTGAAAACAATAAAGTTCCAATTCAATTTCTGAGTAGTGATCTCGAAGTAACATGAATCTAGTAACAAAATAATTGTTCGTTATAAATGGCATAAGAACTCAATTTCTTCTGAAAACTTCTTTAATAGTGTTAGTTCGGCTTTTTATTAGATACGACCACAGAAAAATCACTAAAGCATAATTTAATTTCCACCAAACGCCCCACATCGCGTCGGATCGGATCGGATTTTACAATCTTTAAACGATATTAAATCATGTACACAGTATTCCCTAACCGCGCATCGCAGCATACGAAAGCTACGATCGCGTGTCGCGGAAGGCGCCCGCGGTCAAGCTGCTGTGCGCGGCTAGATAATATAGATTTTAAATACTGTGTACATGATTTAATGTCGTTTAAAGATTGTAAAATCCGGTCCGATCCGATGCGATGCGGGCCGTTTAGTGGAAATTATGCTTATGTTTCTAAAAGCTATGCTTCGTATGTAAACGAAGCGCCTACTCATAATATTACAGCAACAACATTTTACGTAGTTGCACGGCCAGTATTCATGTAGGCGCTTATTAAATACATCTTATCGGAATACCATTAATACAATTATAGTGCGCTTTCTCTTACGAAAACTCCCTTTATTAGCACTTGTTAACAGTACAAACATGAAAATGTACTGCACAGTTGTTTAAAGAATTGTTAATTCGGCAGCAGGTTGAACGAGCCAGAATTTAACATGCATTTCACTACACTTTTGATGACATTTGGGAATGTTGGTCGGACAGTCACATTTGTATGTGCCAGAAATTGGGTTCACTCTTAAGTATATACATATACGAATTAAGAAGTTAGTAGATAGAAGTCGTTTATAAGTCTTTATGTCGTTTCTAGGATATAAAATATATAATGGTGATATTATAAAATATAATGATCAGTATTATTTATCGCCCGCCATAACTACTCGTCCCACATAAACTAGTGGCTCCGTGAGCTACAGCTCAGCGACAAAAGACTTCAAAAAACTGAATCTAAAACAAAAACCCTTTGAAAAATAAGAAATTATGATTGGCCTTGCGACAAATTTAACTTTGCCGTTGAACAACTGATATCTCAATACATCGACATACCGAGTCACTTTACCAACACCGCCAGTAAGTTTGTAATTGCAAAAACCTCCATATCTCCGTCATTTTGAAATATTTCGAAAAACTGAATCGAAAAAAAAAATACATTTACCGAACCTCCTCACAAAATTTCACGAGAATCGTTTGAGAACTGCGAGCTGTAGCCGAGAACAAATGGACATCCGCTGGACATACGAAAGAATTTTTGCCCAAGCTGAAACGGAGACGCTTCACTCGCTCGGTCGATTATTAGTTTTATTCGCTATTCGCTTTTAACAGATTGGTTAGTTTAGTGTAAAAGGGCAGGAAAAAAAGTCCAAACCTAGGTTTCATCACGATCTATTTTTAACCCTTGTCTATTCCAATCTTAACTCTTGACTATTAAACACCTCACAAACATTGACTAGTCAATAACCCGTGATGCAGTAGCCTATTCTCAACCTGCTGCGGAATGCCATGGCTCGATCGCAATCATGCTAATGCTATCGTAGAAAGCACCACGGATGGGTGGCCGCGGCCGCGCGTCGTGAGTTGAAAGCGACATGCTACACGAACCTATCGAGATGAGGGCCTATTTTGAATCGTTCGATATTGTGTTCGACATTACTTGCGTGATTTTTACTTTTATTTCAACGAAAGTTTATTTGTTTGTGACTGTTTGAATTAAACTTTGTGTCTGTATAAAAAAATATTTTTATATTTGTTAGGCAATTCATGAAAATACAGAAATACTTACATGTAACGTGTCTCGAGCCAAATAGAGATATTGATATTCTAAAAATTATGTAGTTTCAAGTCATAAATTTGAAGTCACACTTACTATTAACTACTCTGCTGCAAAGCATAGGAATACCTATGTAACTTGGGTAATTTTGTCGCCATGCAACTTTGCTCAAAGACCGCTACATATTTTACCACTGAAATCGTCCCGCGTAATAATCTCGAGCGACTGAGAATACCATCCCGCCACCACGCTAGCCCTGAGTGTACAAGACACGATTTTCTCCGTTTCCTAGATAGGACCGCGATGTGACAGCGTAATGTCGGAGAAACGATAGTGAAATTAAATTGTTATAAACGCCTTTAGGTATGCGTGGAGACTGGAATTTAATCTGATACCTTCGGATAATATGGAAATAGAGAATGAGAATTATTTTCGTTATTCTTGGATTTAGCTACGAGTATAATAATATTTGCAATAAGTTCGATCCTCGCCCGCTTCGAACGCTTGTTTGATATTTATTTTGCTTTTGATTGTATTATGATTTGGGGCATGTTTCTCAAAGAATACAAGTCTAATTATACTGGTGTTTTGTCTCGTAAAATAAAAGAGAAGATGAAACAGAAAACTAATATTATTAGACTATGCTTTGAGAAACGGGCCCCTGTATTTTGCGAGCCTTTGTAGTCACGGATCAAAAATTGCCATTACAATGAATAATTTAAGAATGTACAATAGCAAAGATAGAAAATTGCACTAATTTTAAATTAATTAACTTGCTAATGACACTCCTTAATTCAGTCGATGGAATTGAAACGTCATTGTCATTAGCCATAAATAATTGCAAATTAGTGACATTTTGAACGATAAAAATAATTACCTCATGTATAATATAATAGTCATCATCATCATCCGTCTATATACGTTCCACTATCAGGCACAGAACTCCTCGCTTAATGAGAGTGATTGGGCAGTAATCCCCACGCGGGAACAGTGCGGATTGGGGGCTTCACACACATATTATATTTACTTCTCAGATGTTTTCATTCACCGAAATAGCAGTGGTTTGGGAACTACCCCAATTTTTGTTCTACATTGCTATCATGTTTTAAAATAATAAAACAAAAACGAAATATTAAAATTGAAAACGAACACCCGCCTACAACTTTAATAATGATCTAAAATGCCCCATTAATATGTTTTTGGTAATATAATTCTCCACAATTCAAGCTTTCATTTGATACAAAATTTAACAAGCTTGTTAAAAAGAAAGATTTGCTTCGAGTAGATATTTGATTCTTTACATCCATCATATTCGATTTCCTATAACGTCAAGCTACACGCGGAACACTAAGACGAAGCCAACGACACCCCATTTGTTAAAATATAATGATTATATACGATGGTACAGATAAACATACATACAAACTGACATAAGCACATAGACTGCTAAAGTGACCCCTAACCCATAACCCTCCTTTTTTGCTTCGCCGTAGTCGGGTGGAAACGCAAGCCTTTGAAAACCATGAATCAGCGTAAAGTGCATACCTGGTAACCGTGCTTAGGCACGACAGATACGAGCTATTGCAAATTATAATGTAGAGAAAAATAGCGGGGAAAGGGAAAAGGATACCCTACGGTAGAAGGAACTCATTGTTAAGCATCCTCTGAGAGTGGACGGGAAAGTCAAATATGCGGAGTTGAGCCCACCTCCACTAGTTGGAAAAGCATCACCATAATAAGAGGAAGAAATAATAAACAGTTATTCCGAGATGATTTTGTTTAATAACAACAAGGTTTGTGTACTAATCCAACAAACGCGGCCCTTTATTTGTCCTATTGTTTCCAAGTTTGTATACACGTCCGTCGGCTTGCGTATCTAGGTGTATGAAATACCTATGTAGTTCAAACAAGCTTATATTTAGCAGAGCGATGGAAACGGATATAGTATGACGTGATTGAAGACACACTCGTACAGCTGGGTATCCTCTAGAGGCAGCCGCGAGTCTAGACAGCGCCTCTACTCCACGGCTGCCTCTAAGTGGATACCCATTATTACCCAGTTTAAAGAGACGTCTGCCAAATCAGGCGCGGATATAGTATCCGCTCATAAAGACCGGCTCGGAGAGCAGAGCAAACCTTGATCGTATTTAAAATAGAGTTTTGGGATATTGAAATAAGATTTAGTTTTAAGTACATTTCATTTTTATACATTTTTCAATAAGATGGTGCTCAGTGTAAAACATTAAAAGCAGCCGTCTGGCTCCCGTTATTCGCTGGCTATTCGCGCTCGAGCAGCCGATCGGCTCCGTAACCTTTGGTCTGTGTGAAAAAACAAGCGCTCTCCGAGCCCACAAGTTGACACTTATCAAGAACGTATTAAAATATAACGAACGTAAAAGCTAGGTATTTGAATACCAACATAATATTCAATGAGGCCCCAGCCCGTAATGACACACATACACATTTTAAACATCACCAAGACCTACATGGTCCATGCTCGTGTACGGACACACCGATAACAAACATCATTCATTAATCATTACGTGACGGAGGCTTACAATATGCGCAGAATGTTAAACAAATTTTTAACATATGAACGTGACTTTTAATTCAATATCGAGAACATTTGCTTCGATATTCGGAAACATTGTCAAAGCCTGAAGACTACTCGAAAGATACCATCCGGTACAAAACTAGTAAAATCAAATGGAAGACATAAAAATTAATGATTGTATACCTAGTTGCCAAGTTCACATAGGTCTTGAAAGATCGATATGTTTATTTCAATTGCAATCGAAAAACTTAATATTAATAATAAAGTATCATAATAAAACGCGCTACTGTCGTCATAAACGGGATGTTGAGTCACCAAAATGCCAAAATCCTTCTTTAAAGAACAAAACAAGTAGGTAATACATTCAATAAAACAGCCAGGTGACAATTTTACTAGCTAATGATACCTAGTATTACTTACTCGTAACTCGAGTAAAAGGCACGCTTTTACATTTACATAAACACTTAACACGACCATTATAAGTGTTAATAACACGCCCTCATGCCTTGGCCAGACTTACTAAGTCGCGGTAACGCGCCACGTCAGGGCAGTGTTGCATGCCACATTTAGCGGAGGTACGGTCTGATGATATGATGATCTACGGGAATGAGTCCCGTTTTTTAAAAGCTTACTGAGGTAATTTGGCATTTTCTCATGTCATAAATCCCTTAATTGGGTTGGACGAATCGGGCCTATGTGGGCTCTACTCCTCACGTCTTAGCTTAGCACAAAATGCTCTCAATGTGTATGTTGCACAGAACGTTCTTTTCATCCGAGACTAGTTAGACGTAGACGCACTGAGCGACGAATGAGTAGGTGGTAACCATGCTGTAGCAACTACCCCGCAGGCTGCTACATGACCCTAAAGGCAATCTAGTGCAGGAGCTTTTACGTGTCAAATGTATTCTAGAATCTTGCATACTGCAGCAATAATGTACTTATCTTGGAAAGAAAAAAATATATTGAGCTGGTGTGTGGCGGCTGTACCCGTCTTAAATATCAGGAAAAGTTGTCGCGTCACAATGTGTAGCGAAACCCTAAAAAAGGTACGAATAAAAACTCTTGCAGCATTGGAAAAACGTCTAGTATTGCTTGATTCGCGCCTTTGTGCCTTTCAAAGATAATTAACCGCCGACAAACGTGCCATATTAGTCGGTAATGCCCTATTTGAGGGCATTGTGACCAAACCGCTTGGACAATGAAAGTAAGAGCACGAGTTGGCGCCGGCTCAAGGCTCGTTGCCTAAGAGACGTGGGACGATAGGAGGCTGCGAGGCCGCTGCCCGCGCGCAGCTTTTGGTATGACATGTGGCCTTAAAAGTCATGCTGCATCTATTTTGCGTTGTAGGTTGGCAACAAGGTGAGTATCCAAATTGGCGAGTTGAAAGACTAAGGTTTTGAAGATTCTGTTTAGGGGTATATTATAACAATACAACAGTTTTGCAAATTCTTGATCCATTTGGTATTCATGTCGTGAGGAAGATCACTCGATGGATAAGTCTTTCTTAGTAATCGTGCATTCTGTAAACTATTAAAACGAGATATCGAGAATGTTTGAAGTAAACGTCAATTAATAGTTAATACGCAGCAAAAATATCGCCAGGTGATGGTGGTCCAGTCTGAGGTAGCTGCGACATCTATCTATCGTCAGCTCACATGGGCAGTTTAACTCAGTCCTCGCCCCCTCCCTATCAAAGATCTCAAAAGAAGGATATGCCTATCAGTACAATTACGTGTAACAAGTCTCATAGAAGGTTGTCAAATGCCAGCGCCATGGCTTACCCACACCCTGTTGCTGATATCTTAGTTCTTACGACACACATACAAAAGTCTAATATTGCTTGATTCACACGCTATCTCATAATCATTGTGGAGGGTGCGGTCGGTGGTGCGATCTCACATAGGTCACTTAAACGGGTGTCAAGAACCCTGGTTGCCTGTTGGTTGGTTGGAATGCGACTGAACGTGCATTGGTGTTAGATTCGCGTTCTGACACCTCAAAAGTAAGCATCGCGAGAACTGCTTTAAGCAGTTCCTTACTATATATTTCAATGCCCCCGATTTTACGCCCCATAAAATATATCCTAAAGACACCGCTTAGCCTAACTTTAACTAGCAAATAAAGCTGCCAAAGTTGTGCGGCGCGCGGGGGTTTTTTATGGCGCTGTGATTGGTGCGTGAAAATGTATAACATGTAATAATGTTATACATTTGATTGCTAAAATGTCGACTATTTGGAGTCTATTGGATATATAGTTTGTGGCCCCGCGTCTCCGAGGATTGCGGGTTGCGGGTGAGGACGAAGATAAATGTGCCCTTACCATGAGTTTACAGTGATCGTACTCGCTAGCGACAGCGTAAACGATTCGTATGGAGAATTGTACAGCGCCTCTAGCGGTTACTTAGCTAGTATGAGTCCAACGGTAAATTACTTATCGAAATCTAAGCGCTAGCGACTAACGTTTTGGAGATGCCTATAACGTGCCTATAACTCCCGACTCTAATTACATCTGTCTAATTTAATCATACCGGCAAATGTCAACAGGAATGCGTGCCTTTCATGAAAATTACCTCCCGAGTTACGAGTTAAGTAGGTACAATGCGTAAGTAATCTTTTGTGGTCATGTGATTGTCGACTAGCTTTGTTCAAGCCGGCGGCGTGGGATAATTTAACTAATTACAATTTACTTACTTCTGTTATTATCTTAAAAACACGTGTGCTAACTGTACATAAATTAACACGTGGAATTGTATGTTCATTGTTTTCCATTTGGATTGTGACTAAAAAAGTTAGCAAATTATGAAACAAATCCTTTTTATGAATTATACTAGACATGGAACTTTAACGTGGCCACAAGTAATCTTGTGGCTCTGCCCACCCCATTAAGGATTTGTTATCAATTATACTTGATAATAATAAAATGAGAAGAGTTATAAACTCCTTCACAAACCAACCAAAACACAACTTTTCTTTCTCACAGTTTCCTTTTTTTAAACTAAAGACACAACTCTCTTGTTAATACAGCAACTTAAGTAACGGGCGAATAATTTTGAAAAAATGCGGGTTAAAATGGCCTATAGTTTACAGGAAAACCTAAACAAAAATGCTGAGTCTTTGAATTTCCACGAGAACATGTAGGTACTTAAGCATTTTAAAAATATAAAAAATATACTTGACGAGCCCTTTCATTTGATAACGCGACGCACTTTTTTCTAATTTTCCCTCAAAACTAACCACCAAAATCAGAATTTATTATAAACGCTATCCGTCAGTGATTGGGTCACCTAAATCTATATACGTGCCAAATTTCAACTTTTTTCATCTCGTAGGCTCTCGAGGCAATTTTCATGAAGAGAAAACTGGCTGTCGATGCTTATAGTACGGAACCCTTTCCACGCGAGTCCGACTCGCACTTGAGTGGTTTTTTCAATTCCATTAGCGAAGCAGATAACGTCACGTATAATTATGTCGTGTTAAATACATAGTTTCTTATTACTCGACCATGAAATCGGAAACATTGTGGAGATGGAAAATTGCAAAGCAATAAATATTGCTGTCGGATGTCTCAGTCACAGCTGGGGTGTGATGCTCTTAATAACATTTCGTTAAGACGCTGACAACAGCCAATGACCTAGAGCGAATGGTCTCTGTCTGCTTGCACCGGATTGAACGAGAAGCACTGTGCAGTTATTTGTATGGGGAAAATCAAATAAAGATGAATTATATAAGTAAACACACTACACGTAAAATATAAAATAGTCAAGTTTTGAGTATGGGCCTGATGAAATAGTGTTATTATTTATAGACCCTTAAGTTAAAAAAATTGCCACATAGAACTGTTTAAAGAGGATTTCAGACGTAACTTTACGATTTTTTTTCTATAGTATCGATTTCATCAAATCGCGTTTTGGAAAAGTAATTTTTTATGAACCTGTATTTTTTCCGCTATGCCAAATCAAATAGATTAAAAAAAAAAGTGTTTAAGTAAAGCCGATTTAGGTGTTGTCAGCGCCTTAAAGAACTCTACGGCCAGCCTAACTTGAACCGTCAGTGCGTATAAACTAGATGTTCGTGCGTGGCTTCGACCTTGGTTGTATTCCGACGCGGTTGTAGGTACGTAACGCCGCATAATGCCTATGAGCGGGTCAATTTATGATTGTCGGGGAAATGAGCAACTAAAGGACGAGATATGTTTTAGGATAACATAGATATATGATCTCTTTTGTGGATAAAAGTGAAATAGATTAATGGTGCCAGCCTCCAAGAAACAAGTCTTGCTACACCGACTTAAATTTGATATCGTTTATACCTAGGAGTTTTAAATCATAATGAAGCCAAAACAAGGTAATGAATTTCGAGCTGTCAATATTTTTCTGTTATCCAATTTCCTATATGAAATATATACTGAGATAGTAACCGTATTATCAAAGCGTCATGAAAAGGGTGGAAAGGGAATCTGGGAACCCTAAAAAGTACACGAGCTTTTCTCTTCCTCATGCTTTTTTTTTGACCTAAAATAGAATGCTTCAGCGGTTTTTAATCAAGCCAGAAACGTATGAAAACTAACAGAGCATGTCTCGCTAATTTAATGAAGTCTCAGTGACCGCAAACCCCGCAACAGGATTGCTATAAAACTACTGAACCATGGGAGAATACCAGTATTCTTTAGAAACAAAGGCCCCAATTTTTAAATGAGAAAAAATGTTCATTGGTATCGCACGACTGATGGACCGGCAAAGAAACCAATAACCTACTTAACAGACTAAGCTTGAATATTTAAGGCCCTGCATCGCGATTCGCAAGCTACGCATGAAAGATAGGGACAGCGTAGGCATTGTGTACATGGCGTAAGCGCCAAATCAATTAAATGTCTGTGAGAGTAACCAAGGAAGGAATTCTAAAAGTCAGCTACCAGAACATTTAAATGATAATTATCATTGAGCAAATCTAAAATCACCATAATCGACATTGTCGCAATGCAACGCTATATTAAAATGTGACAAGTGTATACTAGCGAACTTGATTTAATAATGTTTTCGTACCACCCGATTGTTCATTAAGTACAAAATGGATGGATAGGGCTAAAAACTTTTCCCAAAGTATCAGATCCCAAACTACTTTACTCAAATTATTATTTCGCAAAAAATAATTAGTCAAAACAGCTTATCGCCATTTTACACTTAGCAAAAGTATTTTTTGACCAATAAGTACTTACGTAAGGGACACAAGTTAACCCTAACCTAACTTAACCATGACAAAGCAAAATAATGCCAAATGATAATTTGACCAAATGAATAAAATGCGAAATGTCAATAAGTATGCTAAAGATAAGTTTTTAAGGGAAGTGAAATTTGGCGAAGAATATTTTGCCCAAAGGGCCACAACGTACAAAATACATTATAATTCACTTGACCTCCGTTGTCTTCTATAGTTTGCGTCGCCACAGTCGAAGGATGTGGGTTTTTTTCAAATGTAGCCCCGTACGTGGTTATAATCTTGCTTTTTTTTAATTCGAAGCTTGGACGGCGCTGTTTGGGAATCCCTACAAGCTAAAAAGCGCTCAAAGAAATAGGTTTATCCTCCATGTACAAAACCCGTCTAATAAGGCCCAGCGGCCCTAACATGCATGCCATAAAGATAAATTAAAACCGTTTATCTCTATGACTATCTCTTTCGTCGGCACTAGTGTTAGAGAGACGCACTTAGAGATAAACGGTTCTAATTTATCTTTTTGCCATGCATGTTAGGGCCGCTGGTTAGGCTTCGAAAATATACTTCATTGTATATTCTTACTCCTGATAATAGCTCCTTTTATAGCTACTTTCCTGTATAAATCTTGACAGGTGGTCAGCTGCCTTTTAAAATTTGCTTGAGAATTTTAATAACAGCTAGGGCTCTATGCGATATTGCCTAAGCGATATATATCGCGATGTTTTAACAATGCGGCCGCCTTTTTTGTCAAGTTCATAAGAGCTAGCAAAATATTTAGCGATACCCTTTAGGAAATATCAAACACAGACCCTGGATACGAGTGTTAATGCATTTTAACCGTACAATGGTGCCAATTCGAAAGTGTGTTCGCTAATTTAAAGTCTCTAAATTTGAAATAAGAAATGTTTAGCTTGATTATGGGTCCAATTCGAAACGGTGTCCGCTAAATTTAAGATTGCCTAAATTTAAAATAAGAAACGTCAAACTCGATTTTGTATAGCTCCAAGGTTCAAAATCGAGTCGAACGTTTCTTATTTCAAATTTAGCGACTTCTAAATTTAGCGAAAACACTTTCGAATTGGCCCCTTTAATGAGTTTGACGTTTCTTATTTTAAGTTTAGGGGATTTTAAATATAGGCGATGCCGTTTCGAATTGGACCCACTATTCTCGTAAAATATGATTTAATTTTTACGCAATATTTAGTGATTTGAATGATATTAACAAAACACTCACTGTTTAAAGAAATGACTCATTTTAATAATCACCCTCGTTTTTGGTTCCTATGGTCGAGTAGAAATATAGACTTTGCTTTAGGGTGGAAACTAAGGGTACAGCTATGTTATCCTCTAGCAAATTTTATCGCTCATTTCGTCTCTCATTTCATACGAACGGGTCAAGTGACGCTCGCCGATGAGTTCATCAACGAAGTTCACCTTACTCCGCATAATGCGTACGAGTGCGCGGATCGATTTATGAATGTCGGTCGAAAATAAGAAACAAAATGAGCGCTGAGATTTGTTAGAGAATAACATAGCAGTGCAAATTGGTCGTTACACATAATGATATCCCCTGGCGTCAATTGCGGGTTAAACTTAAAATTACTAACGGTTTGTTAAGAACTTGTACATTTAGAATAGGGAAGATGCATATTTTTTAGTGGTGGTAGTTTGAGCCCTCGGGAATGACAGATGCTACTTTTTCCAAGACAGCCAACCCCTAAAAGGTTCAACGCAACGCAAGTTCGTGCGTGCGCGATCAGAGCTCATAATTTGAAGAAAGAATTCTAAATTTAAAAAGACAGTATACATTCGTTATATTTTAATGATACATTTCGACGCAAACGAAGTTGCGGATAAAAGCTACTTTGTCATAAAGTTCAATTTTCTATTATTGCAATATTGTCGCTGACGCATACATTTTCGTATCATGTAGACTAATAGGGTTGTTAGGTTGAGTAAGATACATGCTGGAATTCGCATAAATAAATCTATGTCTCTTTAACTAATACTTTGAAAGACTTTCTCTTTCACACAAATAAGTATTTCATCAAGCACTTGAGAGTACCTTTTATATATAGCAGGCAAATAGTTTTGCTGTTACAAGTTGTCCCGTCTCGTTCGTAACTTTAAGTAGAGAACACGCGCACTCTCCTAAGATAATAGATAAAATAAATATTATGATTAAAGTATGCTTTTTTTTAGTCACCATTAACCAATAGGTTAAGGGTGACAAAAAAAAGCATTATACATTATACATTCTTAAAATTCGGTACAAAAACGGTTAGAGATAAAATATTTTTATCTACACCCATATCATAAAACCTCCATAATGTAATCAAAAAGCGTAGGAAATGACCAGCATTATGACAAGCAATTAGGTAAAACCAGTTCTGTAATGTTATTACAGTATGGATTTTATTATCGTAATGAGATTAAATTTGGAACAGCTGTCAAAGCTCAAGTGGGTCTCTATTTTAGTATCCATAGATATTAAAACAGTTATTGACACGAAACATCAATTCAGTATGATTTTTTAATATAAACCGCACGACATTTGATCTGGAGTGACATGAGAATAGAGACTTCCTTCATTTGTCTATGATTTAAAAATGAATGGTCTTGACGGAAGATCGAATTGCCGCCATTACTGCTTTCATCATTGATGTTGGTTTTTTGCTGAACGAAAGTAGAATTGTAAAAAGTTGGTTGTAATTTACATTTTAGTTGAAAATATGAATAGTAGTCTTCTCGGACTGACTGTGTGATGTGAAAATGCGCCGGATATCGTAAATGCAGCCACGATTGCAACAAATAACTTGTTGCCAGAAAATATTGTTGCTGAACACATCGTGGAGGATTTATAATATGTGTGTAGATAAAGTTATGTATGCAACTCTACATAATTTGGCCTTAAAACAGTCGTGCGATCTTATTATGAAACTCGCTTAAAAGCTCGTTTCATGAAACCGCACTAGTGTTTAAGGCCTATCATTATGCAACCGTTGCATAAACTACTATTATGAGAAATTAAATCATAACAAATAGTAGAGAAGAGACCATCCAATTTTTATCTAGACAAATGGAGTACGGCAAAGGTAAAATGGAATTTTCCTCGTTATAAGCTCTATAAATAGAGCCTAACGGTGGATTTAGATAAAGCTTTCCAACTCTATATTGATCCATCAGTACAGGTGCGTACACGCTCCGATGGCTCCGATAGTTCTGTACCATGGGGTTTGTGTACCACGTTGCAACATCCGAAAATTACCAAATAAACACGGCTTTAGTCGTTTCCGAATTTACGAAATTTTGTGGTTATTAAAACTGATTTTGAGGTTGAATTATGATAGTTGAAGTTTGCTTTGTATCATTTTGATGCCTACTTGGAGAAGGGAAATGCAAACTGGGGGACTAGCACGACATGCCCGCGAGTCGTTTGTCGCTCAGTGCGTCTCTGTCAAACTAGTGAAGTATGTAAGGGACGCACTGAGCGACAAACGACTCGCGGGCAGGTCGTGCTAGACGTGCTGGTAAGAATCTTGGCTAAATAACAGGGTTCTAAATTATCAAGATAATTACGCTTCTTGATACTTAAAGGATAATTATCAGATAATTATCGGATAATTATCACCAGTATGTGTAATTCATTTATTATATTGTTTCATAAGAAATTCCGATGTTATATTGTTTCATAACAAATTCTAACAAAAAATAAATAAAAACAATTACATTTTATATTTTTTTTATTTAATATCCAACACAAACCAACGTTAATTAAAGGTAGATTGAGTAAAAATTAGTGTCCTTCAGATTAGACATTATACAAATAAATTAAATAAGATTGACCAAAGAAGCATAGACGCAAGTGCGGAAATACACGTTCGAATACTTCGTTTTTTTTTGTTATTATCAATCTGATATTATCACGATAATTATCATGATAATTATTGTGATAATTATCATTGATAATGATAATTATCTTTAGGAACCGTGCTAAATAACCTTTGCCGATAGTTTAGTTAAGCCGTGCGGCGGCGTGCCGTGAAAAATTATGTTCAAATCACCTTTATAGGTATAGAAATAAGGGTGCAATAGTAGTAATCATAGGACTTAAAACACTAGTGCGGTTTTCATGAAACGAGCCGATAGGCGAGTTTCATAATAAGATCGCACGTGTGTTTTAAGGCCAAATTATGCAGAGTTGCATACATAACTTTATCTACACACATATTATAAATCCTCCATGATGGGTTCAGAAACAACATTTTCTGGCAACAAGTTATTTGTTGCAATCGTGCCTGCATATTTCCGATATCCGGCGCATTTTCACATCACACACACTCCGAGAAGACTACTTACTATTCATATTTTCAACTAAAATGTAAATTACAAACAACTTTTTCTATTCAATTCAAAAACAATTCTACTTTCGTTCAGCAAAACACCAACATGGCGATCCTCCGTCAAGACCATTTTTTTTTAAAATCATAGACAAACGGATGAAGTCTCTATTCTCACGTCACTCGAGATCAAATATTGTGCAGTTTATATTAAAAAAACATACTGAATTGACGTTTCGTATCAATAACTGTTTTAATATCTATGGATACTAGAATAGAGACCCACTTGAGTTTTGACAGCTGTTCCAAATTTAATCTCATTTCTTTACTAAAAACGATAAAGAAGTCATGTTATTTCTTTATCGCAGCACTGGCTTTTCCTAATTTGTTGTCAAAATGGTGGTCATTTCCTAAGGTTTTTGATTAACCAATGGAGGTTTTATGATATGGGTGTAGATAAAGATTTTTTCACGGCACGTACCGTACCGTCGTCATATGGCCAGGCCCGTACTGGTTCGTTCAAGTTTGCTCACGTCTCAAAAGCTCAAGTCAAAGCTTAAGACTGGCAAAATGGCAACATAAAGGATTCCTCTTTCTTACACACTCGTTTCAGTTCACTTCAACAGCTTCAGTTGTCAAGAGGCACACTTAAGCTAATTTTCGTAATCTCAATGTTTATCGTGAAATGCTTTTGCTCAGAACTAGCGTAGCAATAAATCAGAATAACAATGGCCGCGATAAGGTATTGGGTCACCGTCGACTGCACGATGTTTTTTAATAATACAAGACGTAGCCAAGATGGCCAGGTCAAGCTAGTCTTTACATCACCTTATTCGTGAGGCTCATTGTCCTATATTTAAGGGGAAGCGATTTAAATCTTGAAATGAATTATATAGGGTTCATATTATCTTTTTTGCTTTGATCGTAAACTTATTCAGCCCAGTAACTGATAATAAAGACAGGGTGAACGGAAATAAACGTGGAAAAAACAATTCAGATCAGGTTCGCTTATACAAGATGCTCTGATTGCAGTGTCGGAGTGAATAGGCGTATTTCCTGAAAAAATCTCATGAGTCCCGTCATTTACAATATAAAAAAATATTGAACACATTTTTTCTTTTGTCAATTAAACAAAAAATTACGAAGATATACTTAGTGCGTTGAAGTTCCGCGTGACGTCACGATTTTGCACACTTTTTACCATTAAGAAACGTCATGAGCCCCCACTCACGAACTTTGATACGCGTTATCTTTGTCAATTTTGATTGCTTTGATGAAGCAAAAAATACGTGTTCAATATTTTTTGATAATCTAACTGACGGACTAATTAGATTTTTTTATCCAGGAAACATCCCTCTTGTTCAGTGTTTGTTAATTCAATGATCAAATATTGTTTAGTTAAATTCAGTGAAGTCGGTTGATAGTTTGATATCTTTCTGGCAAACCCATAGTTTAAAGGAAAGCATTACAGTAATTACCAAGTACATTTTAAATAATCCTACCATAAGCATTTTAATATTTAAATGTAGTTATCTAGATAACCGTGTAAATAACAAAGCTAAAGCCAACTTGTGGTAGTGTTGTGATTTCAAAACAAAGAAAATGGGTTGAGTTTTCCACACCCACTAAACTTAATAAAATTTATTTAAGCATGAATAAAAAAACCATTGTAAAGGCTTCATATACCTAAGTTACGTATGGGCTTAACTCTAAGAATCATATAACATAGCTACGCTTATCCATATCCAATTACTGACTTACTTTTAGTGTCTTTAAAACTTCTTGTGCGGCTTCATCAAAGGTTTCCTTCCGGTCAAAGTTCACGGTTCACAATTTAAAAAAAAAACGCAACACGCAACTGAAAATCCACTAGACACTGGCCACAAAAAAACTTTAATTTTATTCCACAGATAGCATTTGTTTTCTTAGAACACGCTTGTTTTCAAAAAAAGACCGAACTATTCGATTTTGAAAATGGCTGTTGGTTTCGTGGTGCGCGGGGCAGCGCTAAACGGATGTGCGCAGGGAGCCGGCCGGCCGACTGTTGCGCTCGCCGTGCGCGGCTAGAGTTGCGACAGTGCTCGACAGTTGGCTTTATCGATGAGGCTTATGGCCGAATTCAGAAAGGTCACTCAAATTGAGCTTTAATTAAAGTGACGTTTCAGTGACATTTCTGTATGGGTTCACAACTAGTTGAGGGACATTTAACTACTTAATATCAAGTCAAATGCTTAAGTGGCGTTTCTGAATTCGGCCATTAGGGGTTAATAATCGCACGCTTACGTTCCTGAGACACTGACGCTAAGTTGTTGTTATACTTGGTAAAAATAGAAATTTTAAACGGATATTCTAAAACATATATTTTTTGACTAAGGTTCCATATCAAACAATGATAATAAGCAGGAATAAATTTGGAGACACGGAGCTCAGCGAGCAGTTTAAGCTCTTGGATAAAAATGTAAATTAATAATACACTAAGAATAGCACTATTATCATTTTGAGAACCTGCGCCTCTATTCGGGAACGCTAAGTGACTTTGTAGCAATTCGCGAACGAGATTTCTCATCGCGCTCTTACGCATTACGCGTTGTGCGGAAGAGTGGGATGAGAAATCTCGCTTACGAGTCGCTACAGAATCACTTAGCGTTCCCGAATAGAGGCGCTGAGCGGAGTTGTTATCTAGTTAATGTTAGTAAATATACGCTATGTTATTGTTTCAATAGTCAACAGAACGTGCTCAACTTGCTTGGTGCCGTATGATTCACCACTTCTTTCCAAGGATTATATAACTGCGGCACCGTGCAGACAAGAGAAACAAAACGACGGTTGTTTATCGATATCTATATCGACTAAGGTGTACTAACAACGTGACTCACTCGAACAACGCCAACAACAAAACGTATTCAGCGACTAAATGACGTAAGCGACCAGTAACGACTCGACAAAAACCCAACTCCGCCGCGGGCTAAACATCGTCACAAAAACCCCAAGCGCCTGGCGTTTATGACGTTTCCGAATT
This sequence comes from Tortricodes alternella, assembly GCA_947859335.1. NCBI lineage: Eukaryota > Metazoa > Arthropoda > Insecta > Lepidoptera > Tortricidae > Tortricodes > Tortricodes alternella. Next base: position 9,725,051 of record OX401979.1, on the reverse strand, counting down.
TCGAGCGCGCAACGAACAATGAACTTGCACTGGCGAACTAGACCAAACAGCGAAGTTAAGAAGTTTTGTATATGGAACACGTTCTGGTTTGGAAACCATAGTCGTTCTTTTGTTTGTGAGCAACACGTAGGAGGCGACACCTACACACACAGCTGCGCAACTCCAGTAAAGTGGTAACTGTACCTTAACTCGGCTCATACCGTGACGTTCGTTATAATGTAGCAAAAAGTACAATAATAGGTATATTTTACTAGCATCTAATTTTTTGGGTAAATTTTTAACCTTGCGGCTTAGAGGTCGTGAAATCGAATTACTTAACGAGCGTCGAGTGTGAGATAAAAAGCGTAAAACTACGATGAGACGATTAATTCTAATAATAGAAGTAGGTATATAATAATACTCAAAGCTGTATATTCTAGGTTAAAAAACAAATTGCCCAACCAGTCGCAATACAAAAGACTTCAACGGCGCCCTCCTTCGTATGACTTGTCTCTCTCTGATTGCATTAATTAAAAGGAGACGTAAAAACCGCAGGTTGCTTTGTAAATGGCTGTGGTTTTGCTTTAATTTCCGGGACGGAATCACGTGTAAGTGCTTAAGGCAGGAAATGTAAGAAAAAGGGTGTACTTAATGTACTTTCTGTCGGCAGACCGAGTTTAAAACTCAGACTACTCCAGTACTAAATCCTACATAGGTACAATATAATAATAATGTACGTTAACGCAACGTAAAAGTTAATAAGTGGGCGGTTTTCAAATAGTAGTTTATGCAACGGTTGCATAATGATAGGCCTTAAAACACTAGTGCGGTTTTCATGAAACGAGCCGATAGGCGAGTTTCATAATAAGATCGCACGTGTGTTTTAAGGCCAAATTATGCAGAGTTGCATACATAACTTTATCTACACACATATTATAAATCCTCCATGATGGGTTCAGAAACAATATTTTCTGGCAACCAGTTATTTGTTGCAATCGTGGCTGCATATTTCCAATATCCGACGCATTTTCACATCACACACACTCCGAGAAGACTACTTACTATTCATATTTTCAACTAAAATGTAAATTACAAACAACTTTTTCTATTCAATTCAACAACAATTCTACTTTCGTTCAGCAAAACGTCAACATGGCGGCAATTTGATCCTCCGTCAAGACCATTTTTTTTTTATATCATAGACAAGCGGATGAAGTCTCTATTCTCACGTCACTCGAGATCAAATATTGTGCAGTTTATATTAAAAAAACATACTGAATTGACGTTTCGTATCAATAACTGTTTTAATATCTATGGATACTAGAATAGAGACACTTGAGTTTTGACAGCTGTTCCAAATTTAATCTCATTTCTTTACTAAAAACGATAAAGAAGTCATGTTATTTCTTTATCACAGCACTGGTTTTTCCTAATTGGTTGTCAAAATGGTGGTCATTTCATACGGTTTTTGATTAACCAATGGAGGTTTTATGATATGGGTGTAGATAAAACATTGTACGAATTAAGGCATAGTTAAGAAAAAGTTAAAAAAGATCCTGTACGCTACTAAATTAACCATACAATTGTATGGCTAATTTTCGTAACACAGTGGAACTTTTTTAGAAAACTCTCTTAACTAGGCTTAATAACGTAGGTACAATTCTTTTGAAATTCACCCAAGTGTGTCTCTCTCACTCACTGTGTTACGAAAATTAGCCATACAATTGTATCGTTAATTTAGTAGCGTGGACGGACTTTTTTTAACTTTTTCTTAACTACGGCTTAATTCGTACAATGTTTATGAAAACCGCCCAATTATGGTCGTGGCCGTGAATCTTTAAAGAAACATTACAAGGAGTATCGGTCGAATAGGATTTGTATGTTTCTGCAATTTTAGTAGTTTCCTTAAAACTTTAGTCTTTAGTTTTTGGCATTTTCGTTTCACATCATAAAACAGTGAGAAAACAATAGTAGTTTATGCAACGGTTGCATAATGATAGGCCTTAAAACACTAGTGCGGTTTTCATGAAACGAGGCGATAGGCGAATTTCATAATAAGATCGCACGTGTGTTTTAAGGCCAAATTATGCAGAGTTGCATACATAACTTTATCTACACACGTATTATAAATCCTCCATGATGGGTTCAGAAACAATATTTTCTGGCAACAAGTTATTTGTAGCAATCGTGGCTGCATATTTCCGATATCCGGAGCATTTTCACATCACACACACTCCGAGAAGACTACTTACTATTCATATTTTCAACTAAAATGTAAATTACAAACAACTTTTTCTATTCAATTCAAAAACAATTCTACTTTCGTTCAGCAAAACACCAACATGGCAATCTTCCGTCAAGACCATTTTTTTTTTAAATCATAGACAAACGGATGAAGTCTCTATTCTCACGTCACTCGAGATCAAATATTGTGCAGTTTATATTAAAAAAACATACTGAATTGACGTTTCGTATCAATAACTGTTTTAATATCAATGGATACTAGAATAGAGACCCACTTGAGTTTTGACAGCTGTTCCAAATTTAATCTCATTTCTTTACTAAAAACGATAAAGAAGTCATGTTATTTCTTTATTGCAGCACTGGTTTTTCCTAATTGGTTGTCAAAATGGTGGTCATTTCCTACGGTTTTTGATTAACCAATGGAGGTTTTATGATATGGGTGTAGATAAAATATTTTTTGACATTGATATTTCACGCGTTAACTCGCGAAGTGTCAAACCTAGCGTTTCGATTTTCCAATTAAGTTTATAATTATCAAGATAATTATCAATATTAATTATAACTTCTAACCCTAATGGCCAAATTCACAAAGGCCAGTCAAAATGATCTTTAATTAAAGTGACATTTATGTATAGGTTGACAACAAGTTGAGGGACATTTAACTATTTAATCTGTAATCAAATGCTTATGTGGTGTTCGCAAATTCGAACATTGAAGAAACGATATAAAAATCAGATCGTATATCCAAAAAATAACTGGGAATATGCGGGTGAGAAAGGGACGAATGCTTTAAGAGCGCGAAAAAAAATTGTGGGATGTGATTATACTCTTAAATAAAAGTTCGTACATGAACTCATCGGCGAGAATAGGCGTGTTTCCTGAATGAAATATACTAATGAGTCCGTCTTTTAGATTATAAAAAATTTTTTTTTTTTTTTTGTTATATGTGTTCTGCAATCAGTTCTTACTATATGCAGATTTTTTGTTGGTTCAATGGCAATCAGAGTGTGTCCTCCAGTGAGGACAACTACTCATATTATTGTTTTTTTTTTGTTTGTCTATTCTGCGAAAATATCTTTCCTTTTGAGGCGTTTCGGGTAGCTTCTGGTTAATAGCTTGGAGGCAAGTTCATTCGGATGTGTCTTTAGCCTTCGATGGTATCTTTTAGTTATACTGAGGATTTCCTCTTCCACTGTATTCATCTCCAGGTGTTTGTGGATTTCGTTATTAGTTGTGAACCATGGAGCCTTGCTTACTGCCCGTAGTATTATATTTTGCATTCTTTGAAGCATTGAGATGTTAGAGTTGCTGGCACTTCCCCATAGCTGTATGCCGTACATCCATAAAAAAATATTGAACACATATTTTTTCTTTAGTCAAAAAAAGAAAAAATGACGAAGATATAGTGCGTTGAAGTTCCGCGTGACGTCACGACTGCACACTTTTTACCATTAAGTGACGTCATGACTCATGACATGAGCCCCCACTCCCGAACTTTGATGCGCGTTATCTTTGTCAATTTTGATTGATTTGATAAAACTGACGGACTAAGTAGAATTATTTTTTTACCCAGAAAACATCCGTATTGCGCGTGGGCCAATTTATAATTGTCGTACGAAATGAGATAAGAAAATAAACATAGTTGAATGAATGAGCCTTCGCTCCGTAACTCATTGTGTATTCCAATAAATCGCCGTCAATGTCAATGATTAACAACCAATACATGTCTCCCACGCGGCGTCGCCCGCGTTTCCTTTCAAATGAAAACCTGACATGCTCACGCGCATAATTCCAGACAGACATGGCTTAATTAAGAGTCGGGAAGTAATAAATATACTGGATTTACCATATATGGTATGTTGTAATAAGATAAGAATAATAAGGGCAGATAGGTATGTGTCTGAATCGAGATATACCTATTCGTCTTATATAAAAATCAATTGCCGTCGCCACCCTCGCTAAAACTCAAAAATGGCTAGACCGATTTGAATAATTATTTTTTGTTTTGTTCCCGTTAATACAGGGCTGTTTAAAAAACAAAAAAAAAATGGAATAACTATAACCGAATTCCACGCAAACGAAGTCTCGGGCAGAAGCTGGTCAGTTAATAAAAAATATAAGTTATTATTTCTATTTCCAATTAGCGCAGGAGTTAATTTACCTTCCGTACCTTCAAGGGGCTACCAGCTCCAAATGACTTTGACTTTGATCCACCGGCCCTCACCGCAACGACGCGACGTCAGATCGTTATTAATACGCCACTTGGGCATTTAAAATCAAATATTTCAATATTTTCGGCTTAATAATCATGTCTGGCCTTATGTTTATAGCTTATTGGTTATTTAAAATTGTTACTAGGTATATGTAGATAAATGACTTGATAACGAAGAAGATACGATAAATGTATTAATTTTATACCCTTTGTTACGCAGTTTAAAAACAATATCTAAAAATTATGTTAAGGAATGATCGAAGAATCAGATATAATACCTATCTTAAGGATCAACAGACTATCAAAATTCGCCGATTGTGGCAGGTAGCCTCTCAATCAATAACCTTCCTCAATTAAAAACAATTCTATGTAACCCGTATAGGTATTTACCGCTCCTGTTTTTTTTACAGAAAAACATTTTTCAAATGTAGGTTATTTTACGTCGCAGTGATACCATATAGAGGGATAGTTCGTGTGGGGATCGCATATAAAAAAAATGTGGAAAAAGTTACTGTTGTCAATAGACTGATTACGAAAACCATTAACTAATATAATCAATCACATTTAAAAAACCATAATTTAGAATAATAATACCTACCTATGTTGTCGTCTATAACTTGACATAAATGAACAAAAACGATTCTATTAATAAACGGTGTTTATTTTTTTATTTTGGATTTACTATCCAAATCAGAGGGCATAGTTTACATTAACGTTTATCGCAGACGACAGCTATCACTTTCTAACCAGTGCGATGGTGCGAAAGGGACGAATGCTCGCTAATTGCAATAAAGACTAGCATTCTTGCGGTCTGTCAGCATTCGTTCGACCCCATCTCAGAGACTAAATTTTAATGCTAAGACGAAAAGTACATCCAAAGGGAAAAAGTATGTCCAGTGGTAAAAGTAAAGCAATTACAAATTCAAGCAGCTCGTTACTGGTTATCTAAATACAAAAATTAATAACTTGACTATACCACACTATATTAATTGTATATGTCAGTCGAGTATACCGCCATCTAGCGAAATCGTGTGCAACTGCAGCAGCGCAGTGTGAACGTATTTACGTGTCTAGCTAGTGGACTGACGCAGATTTATTAAGCTTCCGTTACTTAACACCGGATGGCATTGCAATAGAATAGTGAATTCAATAACTGTCTACTAAAGTTTATTTTTTATTAACGATGGGATTCATTTGTTTAATCTTAAGTCCAAGCATAGTCGCGTAGACTTCATAGATCTTTGGATAGGTACAAACTGACGTTTAACTAAGCCTTATCCATTTTCGTGTATTTAAAACAGATGGCGCTAGTGTCATTGGCGGCAATGTTGATTTGCTTTTTCATCTCACATTGCGGAGGTGTCGGAATGTCAAGTTTATCAATGCCATAACTTCCGTTCCTGCTTTAAATTCACAGCCGATATCAAAATGTATCTATTTATTATAGTGACAAAACTTGAATGTTTTACGTAGTTTTCAGAACCTATAAACTACCATTTCTGTTTTGTTTCTTCACTCTATATTTATTTTATGCTGGTAAATAAATAATTTTGTATACCCGTGCAGTAAATATTGAGCCTATCAACATGCAATATGTAGTAGGTAGGTATGTCACTTAGTAAGGCGTTCACGTAGGATGCGTAACGAAATAAGTGCATAATTTTCAACCTCTACTTTACCTAAAGATTCACTTGTAAGATAGCTCAAGCATTACGTTAGCCTTTTACAAATCCAAATTTAAAAAAAGACACGGCTTCTCTACTGTAGTATTATGTATACTACGTTATTTAAATAGCTATTTGTTTTGTATCAGCGTCGCATTGTCTTGTCTTTATAGATTGTAGGAAAGGGACCAGTTTGCGAGGCAAAACAACTTATGTTACAGTTACAGGTATTTGTGCAGTGAGCAGTGTAACATGATAAAACTGTTTTCCGGTTTGCGTAGTAGCATTATGTGCAATGCAATGAGAGAAATCTTAGTCAGCCTGTTTTTAGTATGACGCGAAATAAATATAACCTCTTTGATAGTTTTGTGGCCAAATTCAGAAAGGCCTCTCAAATTTATCTTTAATTAAAGTGAAGTTTCAGTGACGTTTTTGTATAGGATGACAACTAGTTGAGGGTTTAACTATTAAATCTGTAATCAAATGCTTAAGTGGCGCTTGTAAATTCGGCCATTAGATAAGTAGTTTTTATATACAGAGACACGAAGTTACTTATTATAACTAGCTTTTACCCGCAAATTCGCATGCATGCATGGAAATTTTGACGACGCGGGCAGAGGTTTTTGACGACGCGGTTAGCCTAGTTGGTAGTGACCCTGCCTCCGAAGCTAGCGTCCCGGGTTCGATCCCCGGTAAGGGAAAATATTTGTGTGATAAGCACGAATGTTTGTTCCCGAGTCTTGGATGTTTCCTATGTATTTAAGTATTTATTTATTTATATAAGTAGGTATATCGTCGTCTAGTACCCATAACACAAGCCTTTAGAGCTTACTTTGAGACTAGATCGATTTGTGTAAAGATTGTTCCTTGGTTTGTTATTATTAAATTATTATAAATATTGGAAATGTATCATTAAAATATAACAAATTTCCATGTTACTGACATTTCCTCAAATTACTTTTCCATCCCTTATTTCACCCTTTGGTTAGTTATGTCCTTCCCCAGGGCTCAAACTACCTCCATAAAAAACTTCATCACAATCGGTGAAACAGTCTAGCCGTCAATTGTGCAAAATAACACATCAACTGGCTCTCATCGGGCCGCACGAACTTCCCTTAAATCCAGTTTCCATCCCCAATTTCACACTTTAAGGGGTTGATTTAAAAAAGTAGTACGTCTTTCCCCAAGGCTCAAACTATCTACGTACCAAAAATCAAAATCGGTTCAGCGGTTTCGCCGTGAAAACGTAATAGACAGCTGTCTGTCTATTACGTTTATACCCTCTCGCATTTATAATATTAGTATGGATGGATTGAAGTATAAAACTAAATTAAACTAAGAGTATGTAGGAAGTTATGAGATGTGGCAGGGGCAAATAATGATTTCTTTGTAACCCCTCCCAAGCATAACGTTCACAAGGTGTAAGAAGTGAAACGATAGCCAATGGCATGGCAGTGGACAAGAGCAAGAGTTAGCGGACGATGGGTCACGTCTCATAATTTACGAAGACTTATTTCTTCACGGCATATGTTGTTCGTCTGAAGGACCCGTCTATTAATAATACTCGTGGCTTGAACATAGGGACAATAAGAAAATTCCAAAACCAATACTGAATCAGCGATTTATAAATATTGTACAGGTGTCTGAAGACGTAATGCAAACATAATAATGTTTTTGATACATCTCACCTAGGTTAACGTCCGCCGTTCCTTCAGTGCTGGAATTAAGATATCTATTTCTTATTTATTTCATCCTTGTTCATTGAATTATTTGGAGAGATTCCTCCCTCCTATCTAAAATACAATCGGGTCAATAATACAAACCTACAAGTAGACGTGACTTGATTTACGGGCTTTATAGCAAGACGATTTTGGAAGAGCCGAGGGATGAACAATTTGCGGTTAGCTGGCGATTACAGGCAGAAATTTAGTTGAATTAGGTGCCACTTTAATAGCATCTGTATTGCAACCGTGACCTCTTTGGCACAAGCCTATTAAATACCATCCTCAAGTCATTATCTTTGAAATGAAGTAGCTTACCTAATCCATAGATGATTGGAATAGCCGGAATCTACAAGAAAGAGCCTTGGTCTGTTTTATGAATGAGTATGATTCTGAGAAATCTATAAATGTGTTCTTGAAACGGCGCTTTCCAAAATGTATTGGGTTTAAAACCTGTCATTCAGAATGAAGTTTTATAACTAATTTTGCATTGCTCGACACAGAAACATCTTTAGGTGAGTCTTGATGTTAAGCAGCTTCACATCGTCGATATAACCTGTCATTCCGCCTCCACGAAATTCTGGAATAATCTTCCACCACCGATAAAGCACTCTATTCGGAAAGCAGTTTTAAATGTAATCTAAAACAACTATTACTCTATTTTTAACCGACTTCGAAAAAAAAGGAGGAGGAGGTTCTCAATTCGTTTGTATTTTTTTTTTATGTTTGTTACTTCAGAACTCCGTCATTTATAAACCGATTTTGAAAATTCTTTTTTTAATCGGTAGAGTATACCTCCAGTTTGGTCCCGTTGTAGTCAAAGTAGAGTTATGATGAGAGGATCTATGAGGAATCGATGGAACTCTTTAAATATTATAGGCAAGCATATAGCAATTTTAGTATTTTCTGTAATAACTCAAGCAGTTATGTTCCAAAAGCATTATTTGGTGAAGTGGAACTCTTGATGAAGAACATAGATGATCACCTGAACTCCTAAATGTTAAGTATTTCAAGGTTGGCGATTAAATTGCTGTATAAAGTTCTGAAGCAACTTATGACCATGAAAATTCATGTGGTAAAATTGAAGAACCAGGAGAACTCCTCAGCGATTGACATCCTTGCACCGTGGATAGCAACAGTTTGTAAATGGTGATGAGCAATTGGCATTATGCTATTGTTACTTGATGTAGTAAATGTGTGGCGTTAAATCACAGGATAATAAATAAAATGTGAAAGAAAAACTTACTTTTCAAAGGCTATTTGAAGTCGGTTTTTTTATTTTATAAATTATAGATTATATCTCAAAGTATGGTAGCATACATACATACATAAATACATATTATCACGCCCGAAATCCCTAATGGGGTGGGCAGAGCCACAAGACTACTTGTGGCCACGTTCGATTAATTAGTCCTAAGATAGTATGATGAACCGTATGGTGACAGGTGATCAGCCCATCGCCCGTACAGATAGTCCACCATGTTGGAGAGGACCCGTCCCTTAGTCGACTTTTACGACATGCCAGGATGATAAGCATCTGCACGCATTCTATGCTATTTCTTCACTCCCAGTGCAGCAGAGGGCACTACCAGTGCCCGTATGGCAGCATACGGGCAATAAACAACCAGTTGACAATTTTTTAACTAACTAGCTTCTGCTAACGACTTCCTTTTGCGTGGAATTCAGTAATAGTTATACCCTCGAAAAATTTAACATTTTCCGGGAGAAAAAGTAGCCTCTGTGGTATTACAGGGTATAAGCTATGTCCATTCTCATCCGAAACTGTCCAGCCGTTAAAGCGTGAAGGAGTAACAAATATACTAAGTCAGACACACAAACTTTCGCATTTTAAAGATTTATAGTGTGATGTGTGATGAAATTTTCTATCCTACATTCTGAATCCCCACCTTCGGATCTATCTCATCTGAAACATATTGTTGATTTTCTATTATTATCATATTATTGAACCAAAAATTTATTTATTTATTTATTTAGCCGACTAAATGTCTCAGTGGTAGTGCCCGATGTCGTTAGAGGCAAATTTTGTGTGATGATCACGTATGTTTGTAGGTACAAGAGTCATGAATGTTTAGTATCTTTATATGATTGTATTTATCTGTATAAGTATTCGCAGCGTTGTCTAGTATCCATAGCACAGGGAATCCTAATCAAGATGTCATCAGTGTTTTTCAACCTGTGGGTCGCGACCCCCAGGGTCGCGGGCGCAAGCCAGGTTTTGAAATACCTCGTCGTTGAAACCACTGACATAGTATTAATATACGGTCATGGAACTCATGGGGGGCACTAGTTATTTTTTTTTAATGGCTCGCGTGCTCAAGATGTTTGGAAACCACTTGTCTAGATCAATGTGTGTTAAGGTCCAAGACATTAACCGATTTCTAAAATTATATTGTTACGATAGGGTAGCTCTTATTAACTTGACAGTAAAGGCGGTCGCATTGTAAAACTATCGCAATATCTATCGCTAGGCAATGAAAATGAAAATATTTATAGTGCATGTAGGCCACATGGGCTCTTTCACATGTCTGAAGCTACCAGCGCTTCGAAAGGTGACATCTGTTGAGAAGAAACGCCGCAAGAAACTCAACAGTAAGTTTTTTTTTTTAACTTTTACATTAGAGTTAGTTTTAACTAAAACTAAGGCCAGCAAATAAACCTAATGGGTACAAATTTATTATAATAAATAACTGATAAGGGAGATGTATAGTCCCCGCGTCTGGACAAGTTAAGTAACAGAGATGTATAGAGCCTGTAACGGTCATAATAATGAGCTGATTTATTGGTGATCGAGAGGTATCTTTTAAGGCAGCAGGCTGTTCACACTTTTTGTACATGCAGAAAAAAAAAAAACAAGCATCCGTCAATTTGAAAGCTAGTACCTTTATAAGCTTACCTGGGTTTGCTGGCGTCCTGCGTCGTCGGGCCGAGGCTCTCCTAACCACAGTGGACACTAAAGAGTCCATCTCACTCCCAGAATCCCATCTGGACCTGTTTATCACCGACTTCAACACTCGCGCATCGTCCTCTGTGTCCCTATCACTACTGGTCGGAGGGATGTTGGATTCGTCACTTTCTGGCACCGGGGCCTTCACTTCACGATTAAACACACCGATCATTGTCACATCCTGGATGTCATCGTCACAAGAGAAGGGATGTGTCAAAGTCCTTCGGATATTGCTCTTTCGGTGTTTCACTTTCGCGCCCTCGGATAGGGAACGCCTGTTATCGGTTTTGGCGTCACGTCCGCGTTTTAAGTCGGACGGCGACAGAGACTTTTTTCTCGAGTTTCGTCGCTTGTTGCTGCGTCTCTGCCTGTTTGACTCTCTTGCTGTCTGCATTTTGGTTTCATTGGTGTCTGCAAAAGAAAAACTGCATGAGCGGGTTTTTACAAACAACACTCACTAAGGTAGCAGCTTCCTTGCCAACATCTTCGGCACAATGCCACTGGGACCTTTCTTTAGATTTAATTTAGTTTTAATTTAGATTTAATTTATTTTATTTAGTACTATTATTATGTTGTATGTTTATTATGTTGTAACTTACTAAGATTAGATCGTCGTCGACATAAGTTTCCTGTAATTAACTTAACCGATACGGTAGGTATTCTAAAGTAATCTTAGTTAAGAAATATGTAGTAATATTTCTAGGTGGTTTATTACATCTTCATAAAATTTCCTTGACGATGAGGTACTTTACTGCGTGGTTATTACACAAAATGTATTCAGATGTCTCGAGCAATAGCATATGAGCGTCTGAAATCAAGATTACTAAACCATTTTATGCGATAATGTTTATAAGAAATTCACATGATTTATCATGGTAAGCGTAAAGTACAACAAATAAAGTTATTGTATAGTAAGATCTAAGATTAATATTGCAGTAAAAATACCTTCAACGCGAACCACAACCGCGAACCAAAGAAATTAAAATGATCTGCACTGCGTAAGAAGTATCGTCATTCCACAAACAAACGTCACTGTGTAAATTTGAAAAGTAATCACTGACAAGAAATTATAATTACGCAAAGTATTTAATTATGGCGCGAACGCGGCTTTCTTTCAGCCGATCGAGGCGATGACTGAACCTTCAGGCCCGGCAGAGGCGTTCGCGCAGGCACGTGAGTTAATTGTTTTAAAAATTAAAAAGTTTAAGGTCGAGTCTCAATGTCGCAGCGAATGCGTCCGCAGCCTACGCTCCGGAGTGTAAACTGAACGCTCTATTCAAACGGCTGACATTTCTCGTTTGTTGCAACTCATAAACAACTTTAGGAAATGAAGAAGTATGTTCTCAATTTACAAGGCCGTAATGACATCTTCATTAGGCACATTACAGACGGAAAACTCTACAGTGGCTTTCTGAACTCCTGGCAAAGTTCTAATTGCTTTACCGTACAATAAATCAATTAAAAAGACATAAAATAAAGAACCGACTGTAAACTTAAATTGCCTTCTATTATTTGCCACAAATTACATTGACCGAAGTACACAATCTTTAGCGCTGCTGCAGAGTTTATGTTACATTCGATATGGTAAGTAAATAAATCCAGTTTATTTATTTTTTCTTTAGAGTTATTAACAAATAAATATCCGTAACAGATGATTTGGTTACGTTAGGCGGCAACTAAAAATATTAAAGTTACGCAAGCTATAACAAATCAAATTAGATGAACAAAACTGTAATCGAGAGGTAATCGTGATGGTAATCAAAAGTGCACTGAATCGTGAACCTTCGCTCGCACGGTTTTTGCCCACTTCTTATTACTGACCTATGGTAGTAGAAAAGATCAAAATTGAACATTAGAATTTTAGTTTAACGAAGTTTGCTTTAGTGTCTTGGAGGTAACAGGTTTTTTTCAGAGTCGATATGGACCATGCCAACCCTAGCCGGCAGCACAGTTATGAATGGCGATAAGTATGACAAGTTCACCTTCCCATACACGTGATGCGCTTCCCATGGCCCAAGACAATGCACACGTCTCGAGTTTATCTACCCGACAGTTATCTTCGTGTGTTCATAGAGGCGCGTTCGGATGTCGGCTCATGAAAATATTGACATTCGACATTGCATTGCCTAAGCGATATCGCGGAATATTGTCCTTACGATGCGGCCGCGCCCATTGATGTCAAGTTAATAAGAGCTGCCAGATCGTAGCAAATTAATTTTCTATATCGGTTAGGCAATGTCGAATAGACTGTCCCTTTCTTTCTTGACAAAGAAAAGGTAAAACGAGCGACATACAGCAAACTGGACTGTTACAAAATCACTTCATAAGAAACATTTTGTCAAATAAAGGCGAAGTTCTAAGAGCTGGGCCAGATGAAGCGATTTACGCGCGAGTCGAGTCGCGCGTTTCGAATCGCACGATCGATTGTGAGATACTATAGGACGGACTGTATGAGATATGTATATACTGATATTGAACACGTTTTTTTTGCTTTATCAAATCAATCAATATTGACACAGATAACGCGCATCAAAATTCGGAAATGGGGGGGCTCATGACGTCACAAGACCCGGGCAAACCAAACGCGGTTGCGGCGCGTTTGCGGCCGTTGTAGAACGGCGCGGGCGGATTTACCATGCCACACCAAAGTAGCGTGCGCCACAAACGCGCCGCAACCGCGTTCGGTTTGCCCGGGCCTTTAATGGTAAAAATTGTGCAAAGTCGTGACGTCATGCTGAACTTCAACTTCTTCGTCATTTTTTGTTTTATTGACAAAAGAAAAAAATGTGTTTAATATTTTTTTTAAATCGAAATGATGAAAAAATAGATTTTTCAGGAAACACGTCTATTACGTCCACGTTGGCCGAGCGGCAAATCGCGCGACTGCATGCGACTAGACTCCCGTTTAATACGCCTCATCTGGACCAGCTCTAAATTGGAATATTGGCGAGTGAAGCGTATGTGCATTTTATTATACTTATCCATGGATTATGGTAGGGTTCGAAATTGGTATATTCGTGCACCTAGGAACATATTATGTTGTTTGGTATTAGAAAGTGTAACATTGGCAACTTAGTTCTTAACACTGTAAGAGCTTATCGACTCGACTCGCGCGTTAATCGCTTCATCTGGGCTAGCTCTAACATAACTCTGATATTGTGGATAGGGTTTAACATTTGATACTTTAATAGCCAAACAAGAGCCTTTAGAGCTTACTTTGGGATCTAAATAAAATTCTAATTATTTGGGATCGATAGTCGACCGACGTTCAGAATTATTTATTTATTTATTACTAGCGACCCGCCCCGGCTTCGCACGGGTGCAATGCTGATACTAAATATACCTACCTACTACAGAATGTCCTTATAAACAACGTTTACAGCTTTTTTGTCATTAGACAATACAAACATGTTCCAGAGAGCTCCGATAAATACGCGTCCGATCGCTGTTAATCATAAAGTGCTATGTCCCTGCATTTTAAATCTGTAATATCTTCGGAAATATTCATTTAAATTACATGCTGTAAAGGGCCATATTGATCTATATTAAATGGACAATGTATTTAAGGTACTAAATTGGATAAGGATTAATGCTGTATTGCTTAAAATCACTTCGTAAATAAGCCATTTTTTCCCGTAAAATGTTAAGGATAAAAAATGGTTATTGTGGGTTATCCTTAAGAGATAGACATATACCATCGCGGACTTTTTTGTTGACCTTTTTAAGGTGTACAATACTGTAGTACATTATTTTGATTTATCTCGTGGGATACAGCCAGCGTTTGCAATGTAAGCGCAAAAAAAATAGTTTATTTACGACATCACATTAGAAATCTCTAAATTTATCAGTGTTTCTCTACAATATTATCCATATATTATACACATAAACCTTCCTCTTGAATCACTCTATCTATTAAAAAAACCACTTCAAAATCCGTTGCGTAGTTTTAAAGATTTAAGCATACATAGGGACAGACAGACAGCGACAGCGACTTTGTTTTATACTATGTAGTGATAGTGATGATACTTTTTATGTTCACTAATCATTAGAATAGTATTATTTCTATGTGATATATTTATGAGACAAACAAATTAGAAGTATTTTCTCGCAATCAGATGATGATGAATGATGTCTTGCGTATAATATCTATATATCTAACATGATGGTTTGTGCTAAAACCCTCGCCTTGGAAAATTCATTAGGTATTGCTTTAACTACCAATAACATTTTTGATAAATCGAGATCTGATATCAAAAGGCTGCCTCTTAATGACTCACTTAAGAGCTGTATGATGTTCTACATTTTCAACGTGCTATACCACTTACTGCCAATCACTTAGCCCACGAATCTCTACACAAATACGAAATGAAGCACTTATTTAATAATTTCGCAACCATAACTCACGTTACTTATCCATCCCTTTCACCCGATATCAAGATGAAAGCAACACCTAAAACTTAGATACGTATTGTGCTGTGTGCTAGTGTGATAATACTTGTTATTTCTAAATTGGCCGAACACCTTTCACTGTTAAGTATTTCCAGCTGTAATTTTGTAAACTCAGTTCGATTTGAAGCTCGTTTCAAACAAATTTAGGTTAGTCAAACAAGGAACCGACGATAAAACTGATAGTGCGTGTGCGATTGAGAATTGAAGATAACCTATTTCAAGTATCTCTTTACTATTATTAAACTAGTTTTCAGTTTTGATTAGCGGAGTAAGCTTTTTAGTCGACCGAGAGCTTGGCCTGCAGAACTTATAAATAGAGGTTTCATTCTTTTTTAAAATATTATCTAAAAATGTATATCCATTAAATAAATTGTGTATCTACGTTCTACCCAGTTACTACCAACCCTAATTTAATTGGTTGCTTCCGAGCTGTGAACTATAGATATATTTTGACTGATTATTCTTATCATTATCATCGATTGGATTTTCCACAGGCTCGATTGTCTGAACAACTATAACTAGTGGCTCCGTGAGCTGTAGACCTCGCGACAAACTTAACTTTGCCGTTGGAAAACATACATCGATATAGGTCGGGTCAGTTTACCAACACCGTAAATAAGTTTATAATTGCAAAAACCCCCATATCTCCGCCATTTTGAAAAAATTCGAAAAACTGAATCGACAAAAAAAATCTATATAATTATCGAACCTGCTCATGAAATTTCAAGAGAATCGGTTGAGAACTGCGACCTGTAGCCGACGGACATCCGCTGGATATAAGAAAGCATTTTTGCCCAAGCTGAAACGGAGACGCTTCGCTCGCTCGGTCGATAAGTTAATAAGACAGATAACTAATATGAAACGTAATCTATCAGACAAATCGAAAGCCTAGTAATTCTCCTATTCAATCATCTATCAGTGTGTATATTACATGATATTAGCTACAGAAATTTTAGATCACAGAGTGTTCCAGTTGTTAGGCAAGACATTTGGACCACTTCAAGATATCTAGGACAGGCGAATGTGGGCCTAGTCCAGGCGGTTGTGAAAACACGTATGATTTAAGTTACTTTCGATATATTAACTCAAGGATATTTAATAAAGTGCCTGTCTAAAGGACTTTAGTTCTTGTAAGAACTAATGAGATCATTTAAGTTACAAAATACCTATCTAAAGCCCACTTGCATCAAAGAAGATAAATCTAGTTTTAGAATTAAGATGCGGTTTTGTGTTAACATGTTTAGAACTCTCAGGTTTACGCTTATCAAAGTCAAACTATATTTAAACCACAAATAATGTTAGGCAAGTGAACGTTCCAACAATGACTCACTTGCTAACTGATACTTATACCAAATTTCATGAAGTCAAATGTTTCAGTTGGCATAACATATTTTACGTAAACAAAATAAGGCAAAGGCATGTTTTATCTAAAGGATGAAAAAAGCCTCGAAAGCGGCTAAGGCGGGAGCTTTACTCCCGCCTTAGCCTTCTAATCTAAATTTGTCCGACTCGGTTCTGCTCCGACCTGTATTGCTCGCTCGCTTCGCTCGCTTGCCGTAATATTTTATTATTTCGTATTTGCTGTTTTTGTCTTTATACTTTTTATCATAACAATTCATTTGACTAAATGATTAGGTATTGTCTAATCATTTGACATAATGATTTTTTGCTTTAATAAAGCATTTGATAAAAGACCAAATGATTTATGTCGTTTCCCGTGAAATATTCTGCTGAGTGAAAATTTTACCAAATGAAAATGTGCGTGCTAAAATTATTCCAAAGATTGGAAAAAAAACGGTTGCTAAAATTTTATTTGGGAAGTGATAATTTGTCAAAAGTTTTTTGATGAAACGGCAGGATCCCGTTTTTCCTTTTCCCTTCAACAGACCATTAGAAACCGTACTTTTACAAGCCAGCAGTGTATTTAGTGTATCGACAAAGATTAACGTTAATAATTATCAACTAAATAAACATTAATTATATGTTGAACCGGTTATAGAAAAAATAAATTTATCACATAGCTAATTATCAATGATGTCAAGTCCTCTGGGTGGTCTGCGCATGAATAATGATTTAGTTACGACGAAACCAACAATGCAATCATTACTGATTTCAATACCGACAATACAATGTTAGTATATTACGCAAGGTTTCCATGGTTTAATTATGTAATTTGTTTAATACGTGGTATATACTACATATTTATCTATTTAAAGGATAATAAGCGCATTAAACTACCATGGCAAGTCTTGTAATTAACTTATGGCTGGTTTACGCGTAGTTAAATAAATTTTAACTTTTATATAAGTGTTTACACACTAAACGCACTTAATATTAGTTACGCTCTGCCAAACTTATACATTTAACTAAAATTTTACATGTAGGTATTTAACTTCATCGTGCTTGTCCACACGTGTCAAGTGATAAGCCACGCCTACCAACTTATTTGAAAATAGACAACATCCTAATCTACTTGTTTACTTACACGCAAAATTTTAACTGACAACTTATTACTAAATTTATTTTTTACGCGGTTTTTTGGGTTAAAATTTAGTTAACTACTTGACAAGTTAATATTTGTAAATCGGCCATTAAGTAGTAACGTTGTTATCTAAAATGTCCCTTTAGCGCACTGTACTTTTCGGTCTGAAATAGCGATATGTTCGCCAACGTTTCTCAAGCAGGCGCAGGCCTAAAGGCCCGGGCACACCAAACGCGGTTGCGGCGCGTTTGCGGCGCGAACGCGGGTCCGCGCCGTTGTCGAACAGCGCGAGCGAATTTACCATGCCACACCAAAGTAGCCGCGGGACCGCGGCGGTCCCGCGCCGCCGCGGTGTGGCATGGTATATTCGCCCGCGCCGTTCGACAACGGCGCGGACCCGCGTTCGCGCCGCAAACGCGCCGCAACCGCGTTTGGTTTGCCCCGGCCTTTAATGTTCTACGAATAAAACAGGAGGATTGACAATCGCTTAAAGCCAGCATTCGCCTGTGTCGTAATGGTACTAAGTCGAGCATTACTGCAGTGAGGGAGGAGAACCAAGCATTACAGTGCGCAACTTGTAATATTACAGATTCGAGCATTACATTGGTGAGGAAAGGGATCCGAGCATTACAGTGCGCAGTACTGTAATGTAATGCTCAAAATCGAATCAGAAGTTACATTACAGGCGAATGCTAGTCAAGTCAGGGAGTCAGGGTTCGAAATTATCATGATAATTACGCTTCTTGATAATTATCACCAGTATAAGAAATTAATTTGTTATATTGTTTCATAAGAAATTCCGATGTTATATTGTTTCATAACAAATTCTAACAAACATTAATAAAAACAAATACATTTCATATTTTTTTTATTTAATATCCGACAGATAGACGCAAGTGCGGAAATACACGTTCGAATACTTCGAATACAGTTTACTTTCACGAGCGAAATTTTTTGTTATTATCAATCGATAATTATTCTTCCGAGGGGTACTGTAATGTAATGCTCAAAATCGAATCTGAACCATTACATTACAGGAGAATGCTCCAAGTGAGGGGGAGCACCTTGATAGCAATCGTAGCGCGCAATACCGTCTTCACCATAAGGCCATGCGGGGCCCGTGCCCAGGGCCCCCATTCTCACGGGGCCCCGAAGGACCGATAATTTCTCTCACATAATTCGCTTTTTAAATCGCTTATTATAATTCGCTTTTTTACTTTCCAAAAGGGCCCCAAATTATTGTGTGCCCAAGGGCCCCAGCCTAGTTTAAGAAGGCCCTGGTACCGCGGAAATAAACCGAAGCTGCAAAACCCAGTTAAACTAGATGACGCTACCATCGCGGCCAGCATTCAATCAAATACAACGAATGAAATCAATTGAGGGAAATGGCATGAATAATGCATTTTTACACATCGTTTGTGAAAACTAACAGCTTTTGGAGAAAATCATTATTATTTAAAGCAAAGCATTTGCAATTTCAAAAAATCACACATGGTAGGCGTTACTAAATCCGAGGCACGCTTGCTTGTAAGACGATGACGGTCCTCTTCCTTTTATTTGGGCATGATGTTACGCACCTAAAGGGGCTCGTAAAAGGGCTAGTTTTAAGGGGATAGCCCGAATTGCATCAATAAATTGCCGAAAAACTAGCCCGTTTACGAGGGCCTTAATAAAAAAAAACATGTACCTACAAGTAAAATAGGAAATCTCAGCAATACTGATTGACGCAGGCCGCTAGGCCCATCCGTAGAGAGGGAGTGGGTTTTGGTGGGTCACGGCCTCACGGCCTCATGGCCTCATGGTCTTCATGGTCTGGGATGTTCAAGATGACCGGGACTTATTAAATTCATATATTTGTCGGCTCTATACACGTTATTATAAAAACAATTCAAACATATTTTCTTAGGCTATATTTGCTTCGCTGAATTGATTTACCCTGACATTGAGACGCTAACGAAGTGTGAAAAGTGACAATAGCTCGTTGTAGGTCAGCCGTTGTTCAATTTTATCCGTCACGATCATCTCACTTCCTGAAACACTCGGGTTAAATTGGACTATCTTTTGAAACCCAACGCATTTTCGCAAATACTGTTTTATTTATTTTTTATTTTTTTTATATAAGGGAAGGCAAACGAGCTTGCGAGTCACCTGATGGTAAGTGATCATCGCCGCCCATAAACATCACTAACCCCGAAGGAGTCATTGAGCCGTTGCCGACCTTTTAGGGAAAAATAAACTTTTCTCTTGAAGGCCCCAATGTCAAAACAGTCCGGGAACACCGCTGATGGAAGTTGATTCCACAATTTCACCGTACGTGGCAGGAAGTGTCTTAAAAAACGCACAGTAGTAGATCGCCATTCGTAAAGATGGTGTTGGTGAAATTCTAGTTTTCGGCGAGTAGTACGATGTTTAGTCCTATTCATAATAAGGCTGTGTGAAAAAGAAAGGACGACAATAGCGGGCAGCCACGGTGATATGATGTAGAAGCAAATACTTATGTTTAAGTTGATGTTACGATAGGTCTCACTAGAGGACGCTGTACCGGATAAAAACACGCTAACGTTTGTCTCTTATAAAATATATGTAACCGCATACGCTTTTCTGATTAAATGAATTGGCATAGCAACGGTGTAAACAACTTAGAAGATTTCAGTAACACTATACAAATGTGATTACAACACCATACATTGAATACTGAAATGCTACCCATTATAAAGTTACGTTAGGTATATAAATTAATTCAGACAGTTAAAACAGCTCCGTAAATAAATTGCCGCTGTTCATACTATACTTACAATGCCACAGTAAATCTATATAAATAAAAATATTAAATAGTGTAACGTAACGTGAAAATAAACCGAAACATCGTAATATTTAGGATGGGTCTTCTTATAAAGATCCGTTCGATCAATTTTCGGTCACAAATGTCGTAAATAGTACTGATTTTACTAAAATTTAACCTGAACTTATAAAATATGGTCTTAGGGTATATACCTATTCTTTTCATTACGAATGAATAAAATTTTGTGACGACTTTGAAGACGGCTTGTATCTTAATATTAGTTATTGGAAAATATTACTTACGCGCTTATAGCAAGGTTGAATTTGCTACTATTTCGAAATACAAGGTTTTTTTAATCAAGCTCACATTGTCACTACTTGTGACAATGTGAGCGACTGATTTCTACACTGCTAGAAAATAAGCATTTAGTTTTTTTTTATCTGTTATTGAGGGTTCCGTTCCTAAAACAGAAAAAACGGAAACCTTATAGGTATACAGCATACACATTCGCATTCCTAATGGTCGAGTATGGTAGTGTGGATAACACCCGAGAATAACTCTATACTCGCTGAAAATGCCTACGTCGATGTTTAAGCCGTGTGTGTTGTTGGTTTGTCTGTTAAATAAAAAAATAAAATTCCACTTTACGTATCTAGAAGGTGCCCAAAAATTTTGCGCACATTGGCGTGCTGGCCTGCCAGATTGTATAACTGGATACACAAACTGTATAATTGGGTGGCAACTTGCATCCTATGTTATCCTCGACTCTCGTACAATGGGATACAAACCAAAACCAACCAGTCAAAAAAAAACTATAAGTTGAAGAGATGGATTATCATGTTCACAATTTTTACACCAGGCGCCTCATTCGGGAACGCTAAGTGATTCTGTAGCGACTCGTAAGCCAGATCTCTCATCTCGCTCTTACGCATTTCGCGTCGTGCGGAAGAGTGGAATGAGAAATCTGGCTTACGAGTCGCTACAGAATCACTTAGCGTTCCCGAATAGAGGCGCTGTTTGTATCCTGAAAGATTTTGTATAACTTCCAAAGCATGAGTGAATAATCATCATATATATTATTTCTTAAAGGTATTTTTTTGAAGACGCTCCATATCTCCGTTAATATTTTACCAAAATTAATGATTTAAACTTCAATTTGAAGCTTATGTTCGTCGCTTTGTCACAAAAATACACAAATAGATTAAAATTACCGTTTTTGTTAAAAAATAAATAAATAAACCACGCGATTTGCAAGCGCCATCTATTGACAGTCTGTTTAACTAACATGTGTATTGGCTATTTGCACATGCAGACTAATGTGAACAGATGGCGCTACTATCTTTGTGTCATTCATTTAGGGCCGATGGAGGGTACTGCGTTAATTATTATCTTTGTCAAAATTATCCTTCACTATATGGGTATTATAATAATACGTATTAAGACTTTTAATCATAAAACAGTGCGTGGCCCACAGCCGCGTACGTAAATAAAAAAAATATCCGCATTACAAGCGCCATCTATTGACAGTCTGTTTAACTAAAATGTGTCTTGGCTATTTGCAGACCAAATGGCAATAGATGGCACACCCGCAAGTACTCCGTTAATTATTATCTTTGTCAAAATTATCTGCTATTGACGAAAAATAGACAAATAACTAGAGTACTAATAATACTTGCATTTACTTATTCTTACTTTATTATATTATTATTATCCGGTGTTTGATCACGATACTGTGCGAAAATTCCCACGGGTCAGATAGTTCGGTATAAAGTCTTTACTGTCAGCACTGTCGGCGCGTCTTCGCGCGTTCATTACAGCAGAAATGGACGTTCTAATCTACTTAATAGCACGACAGCGCTAGGTTGTTAGAACGCAGCACTACTGCGATGTCGTATTTCGCACGATACTATATCATAATGCGCCCACTGGATTGGATATAAGTACATAAATACGTAACAGAACAAAGGCTGAGGTAGAGCCGACATGCATACTGCATAGTCTCCGTAAGACGCCTTGATTGTACCTCTCTAGTAACCTGCAATGCAAGGTTACGACTTTATTAACTATTACTGTTAAATGTTTCATGGCTTCAGTATTTGATGCATCCTTAATAATAAATAAATAACGTTCCGCATCGTCTTATAAGAAACAACAAAAATGTGTAATAAATAACGTTTGATTTATACAGTAGATAAGTACAGTACATTTAAATTTGGCACAATGGAATGTAATGTAATAACTCGGACGAAATGTAATTATTTAATTTAGAAAAATTACATAATATTTATTTGTATTATTTTTAAGATAACATGACTTGTAAAACACAATTTTACCAATAAAGTTTCTGATTCTGATTCTGAAGTAATTTGATGTGAATTTTTTGTCGTTTTACATACTACTTTCTTCTTGGATGACGTACTTTATGGCAAAACAATTTGACTACTTTTTAATTTGAAAGTGGTTTTCCCTTAGACAAATACGATACTCAGCGAGCGCCGACTTAAAGGAAATTAGACGCTAGTACAATAAAATTTACTTGAAAAAGAAACACGAAGATGGTTAGTACCTAACTTGGCAGTTACATATAGGTATTTTTCAGGTATTATGTAAACAAAATCTGTCTGGTTCAGTCAAAAACTAAGCAACCGGAATGCAAATAACAAAATTAAAAGTTGCCATCTAAAGGTTATTGTGGTTTAAAAACCGGTCAACTGCGTATCCGAACGCGGGTTTTAACAGTTATAAATGTTAACCGCCTTTTTCGATGCTTTGCTCACAAATTATAACCAACGGAGACAAATAATTATTCCAGAAATAGCTAGGAATTTACGCAAAATGTAAATGATGATCTTTCTAGCTAAAGATTTATGTTTTCACCCACCATTGTAAAACAGTAATTTTTGGCAAACTAAACTTGCTTTACGGGTTTCCTTTAATTTAAGTACCTCCTCACATTGCCATTTAATTATAATAAAACCGGACGAGTGCGAGTTAAACCCGCGTGGAGAGGGTTCCGTTCTATACATGATTATCTGGAATTTCCTATGTTACTTTAAATACCATAGCTTTTCCTGTAATCTATAGGTAAAGAACTATTTCTTGTATTTTTTTCAAAATTTTAGGCCCAGTAGTTTCGGAGATTAGGGGGGGGGGGGGGTCAATTTTCGCCTATTTTCGTAAATAACTTCCAAACCATGTATTTTAAAATTCAAAAAAAAAAAATATTTAAGATCCTCACAATAAGCCATTTCATTTGATATGTCACGTGATATAGTTTGCCTAACTTTTTTTTTTAAATTTCTAGTTCTAATTAAAAGTGGCCCCCATGTTTAAAATTAATTTATTTTCGTAACGCATCTATGTTGCGGTCATCGACTTACATGTGTATACCAAATTTCAAGTCAATCGGTCCAGTAGTTTCGGAGCAAATTGGCTGTGACAGACGGACAGAGAGACACACGAGTGATCCTATAAGGGTTTCGTTATCGGTATAACCCTAAAAACCGTTTATTGAACTAATTATCAACCAACGCGAAGGATAACAAGAAGGAGAAAGAAATACCAAATACAGAAAATTATTAAGGAAAGAAGAAGCAGAACTTCCTGATAAAACGCGACATTGCCATATACGGTAATAGTAAAACAACACATTAACTAGGTGGGTGTAGCCTTGTAATATCACGTAGAAAGTACCAAGCTTGCAGACTCGACAAAGGTTATTTAATTGCACAACTAGGAATAATAACAAAGCAGTTACCGTTTGCTGACCTATCGTAATGAAACTGTCACATATAGATGATGCAATTGTATTAGAAAACTTGCGACATGATGCATCTTAGTCTTCAAAACAAATAGATTTTAGCTGGGTTTTATAAAGCTCTGTTATATGTAAAATCTAATTTAAATAAATAAGTTCGAATTTTGACAACTGACTGAAATTCGATCTATCGTCTTCTGCTTTCTTTGCCTGGCCCTTTTCCATTTTATTTGGGTTCGGCCTTCCGTATCATGCGTCTCCAGGCAGCTCGGTCCTGGGTCGTCTCTTTGTTGGGTTGTGCTTCTTTGAGGTTCTTATTTACTATGGACATCCATGTGATTCGGGGTCTTCGTTACTCGTCCTCGAGGTTTAGTTTCGATATCTAGCACTTTTCTGGTCATGTGGTCGGATGGTCGCCTCATAACATGTCCGTACTACCGCAGATAGCTCCTGTAGTTTATCAGGGAGAGGTCTCACTTTGAAGGTGCCTCTTATGTGTGAAATTCGATCTAACGTATTTTTTTTAAATTCAGCCTTATCAGACGGGCAAACAATAATAACTTGTTATCTGTGTAGCGATAGAGTCGTACTTTAACACGCTTTTATTTCATAATTTTGGAAATCTACTTACTGCTTTCAATGATTTCTAATATTTTTTTTGTAAATAACAATCAACATTTTTTTTGTCTTTTATGATCTCAAATATTTGTATACTAGCTGTCCACCGCGGTTTCACCCGCGTACATCGAAAAACAACTGTCTCCTAAATTAAATTCACATTCATCAAGCGCGCGAACTGTCAAACGGGCGAAGTTAAATAGTCGTTAAGTTTTCTTAAATTATCCAATTTTCTATACAATTTTCTTATATTTTCTTTTTTAAGAACCTTCTACAAAGTATTAGGTAACTTAAAAAAGAAGATGAATGAAATTTCGTTCTCAAGTTATGTCGTGAACAAGGGAAACTGGGATCCATTTGTATACACACACATATATAGATGAATAACAGTGTTGAATTCGATAAAGGTGCAATGCTAGGTTTATAACAGATGTCAGAGAAAGTAAAAAATATACAGTCAAATAGTGACATGGATGTCCAAATGAAAGTTGACAGAGATGAGATTAAAGATAGCCATATCTCTAATTACGGTCGCTTTACGATTCGCCGAAATAAAAAGACTTTTATGTGAAAGAGACTAGGGGCATGAAATTTGACCTTAAATCTGTTTGGGAACATCTGTAAACTTGGCTCTTCTAAACCCGTTAGAAAATGAGCTGCTTCAAAAAGTAGGAACGTGTTTTTAATTTGTGATTACCGATTTCATCATACATTTATGATCCAACATAGTTACTGAGTCAGGTTTTATAGTGTTACATACATTGGGGTGAGCAGAGCCACAAGAGTACTTGTGGCCACGTTCGATTAATTAGTCCTAAGATGGTATGATGAACCGTATGGTGACAGGTGATCAGCCCATCGTCCATACAGATAGTCCACCATGTTGGAGAGGACCCGTCCCTTAGTCGACTTTTACGACATGCCAGGATGATAAGCATCTGCACGCATTCTATGCTATTTCTTCACTCCCAGTGCAGCAGAGGAGTACGGAGGGGATTAAAAATATACGTGTTTCATTAACAATCTTTTTGTATTTATCCAGTTATTTTAGCTACTGACTTATCGTGTATGTATGTATCTATAGTTTCATCTCAACCTTTGCCTTTCCGTTGCTCCATATGCTCCAAATACCAACGCACAGGTTAAGCAGATTTGAGCCAAATAAGGACTGATAACGATTAATGCAATTTTCATTTTAATTAGTTTAATCACGCTTGTAACAAGCCACGGTCTATTAGCATGGATATTTACTGCCAATAAGGCAGGTGATAATTTGTTGCAGCCATTATCGGAAATGAATATGGACTAACCAGATTAGATCACGCCTGATCTACCGTTATGTGACCTCCGATTAACATATATTGACGATTTCGAATTAACAGCGCTTATGCTTTTTATCTCAAAAAAGAAAGAAAAAAATGGTGTACTTTAAAAAAAAAAACGTTTAAGCGCGAGTCTGTCTTGCGCGCAGAAGGTCACGTACTTACCTATGAAAAACAGACAGTAGTTTGTACGTACGGAACCTTAAAAATTAAAAACAATGGCTTTTAACAACCGGGTAACCATTTACAACCTGTTACCTATCAAATAAAACAGAAAATAACTTTATAATAGCTCCTATCTCCGTGCAACCGTCGAGTGTGATACGACCTTGCAATGGTTATTCCGTTAAACTATTTTTTTTTGTGATGTAACTACTTATTTGCAGTTTTTGCATTTTTTCCTTTATTTGTGCTGTATGACACTGCTTCTTCTCAAATTTCATGATTTTAGATCAACGGGAAGTACCCTATAGGTTTTGATTCCCTTTGGATTCCCTTGAAAGTATCAAAATATGTGGCATAAACGGCCGTATCTTTTGATTGCTTTCACCAGGACATTGCAGACCTGAGTATTTGATATTAATTTCAACTTGATATCTCCACGCGTTCTTGACAAAAAGGTCTTGCTTGACTTGAAACACAGACGGACAAAGAAGTGATCCTATAAGGGTTCCTTTTTTCCTTGGCGACATGACCATTTGTACATGAAATGATGATGTATTAACATTTTATGTTTGACTATGCCTTTTTATCTAGGTATGTATGTATTCGCAGTAAAATTCGTTTTAAAAACACTCGATTCATGGGAGTCAATATTAATCTACTACCAGGGCCTGTATTCATCATTGGCTAAATGATATTGCCCATTATTTTGCTACGATATGGTAGCTGTTTTGAAATTGACAGCAAAGGTGTCCGCATTATAAAACCATACGCGATAGCGCTTGAACAATGTCAAATAGAGGCCCAGATCAGATTCACTTAAACTTTACTAGAAAAATATGGTTTTTCGTATTTCAAAGTTTGTTTAGCTAGGTACAAGTCTATAGTTTATAACCTTCTATGTGGCAAGATCTAGATAACAGCTGTGAAATATCGTGGTGCATTAACGAGTCCATTAGCAGTTCTTAAGCTAATGAAAGCCTCGGCTTTTGTCATGTGCTTGTAAAGTTGCCAATTACAATATGTGCTATGGCCAAACTATCCGAATTCATTCATATCTCGTATTGCAAATACTACATACATACATACATACATAGCATCACGCCCGAAATCCCTAATGGGGTGGGCAGAGCCACAAGACTACTTGTGGCCACGTTCGATTAATTAGTCCTAAGATGGTATGATGAACCGTATGGTGACAGGTGATCAGCCCATCGCCCATACAGATAGTCCACCATGTTGGAGAGGACCCGTCCCTTAGTCGACTTTTACGACATGCCAGGATGATAAGGATCTGCACGCATTCTATGCTATTTCTTCACTCCCAGTGCAGCAGAGGAGTTGCAAATACTATAGGTACTAAAACACTATTGTCCTAAAGAAGAGTGATGTGCTGTAACAAATGTCTTAGCATTATTTTATGAGAACAGTTTTGACGACGCCACCTTTATGAAAAAACTGATGCGGTTTTTAATTACAACCTTAAAATAACAACAACAATATACAAAGCAGATAATAAATCGAAATGATTTTCATAGATTGATTTAGAATTAAACTAATTTCATTCACATTTTACGGTTATATTTATGAAAACTGTAAACATAAATAAAACAATTTATACGATAACGATATACATTGAAGCTAAATTATGCGACCTGAATGTTGAAGTACTGTCATCCGCTTCACTGCATATAATTATTATCGTAAATGAATGTGATAATTACAAGACCTACTTAGATCCAAGAAAGATGCATTAAATGTACGACTCGAAAAAGACAACGTATCAGTTATCAAGCCGCTTTCAAAGAAAAACGACCTGTTTTGATGTTTACACAAGGATCATACTTCCATGTATGAACGGTGCAAAGGAACTATCGGCGTTAGTATGCGAGCCGATTTGTAGGAAATAACGGAACAGTTGTCACTCAAGTTATACCTACGCATCTGACTGTAGTTATGGAGTGTTTATTGATTTAGAATTTCGATTATGATTAAAAGAAAAACTTGAAAGAGATACAAATTGATGGTAGAATTAATGATGAAGATGAGGAGAAAGGTGATTTGTATAATGAATTTGCAGTTCGAGTAGCAACAAATTGTTGTTTAATATTAAATTCCTTGCTGGTTAATATTGAAATATGCCTTGATGATACGAATTAATATATTGATGAAACCGTTCCCGTGAAACCTGAAAATTTTGAACCTTTTCGGAATGGCTGTTAACAATGGGTTCGTTCAAACTTTCTACTGCAATTATCTTAGTACCGACAATGCAAGTTAAACTATAGTTTGTATTGTAACTAACGGTTCGGATTGTATGGTAAAAAATTAATATATTGATGAAACCGTTCCCGTGAAACCTGAAAATTTTGAAATTTTTCGGAATGGCTGTTAACAATGGGTTCGTTCAAACTTTCTACTGCAATTATCTTAGTACCGACAATGCAAGTTAAGCTATAGTTTGTATTGTAACTAACGGTTTGGATTGTATAGTAAAAATGACCGCTTAAAGTCACAAGGTCACCAGCAGCATCGAGCGAGCATAGATTCTCTCCGAATTTCATCCAAATGGGTTCAGCGGTTTGGCCGTGAAAATATAACAGACAGACATAGTTACTTTCGCATTTATAATATAAGTAACGATGACGTCTTAAAGGCAAGAACAACAGCAGAAAACTCGATGAAGCCCTTAAAAGAGGTCTATTGATTAAAATAATGTCAAAGGGCATGTAAGCAACCGTCAGTGTTAAAATTACTCGACTAGTGATCTATAGAGTCGTGATTATTGACACGGTGTGCTAAATTTACTAGTTTTTGCGGTTATGATAGTGTGCCAAATTGTCCAATATTGTAAACGTACGTGCCTGGGTGATGGCGCGACCTCATCGTAGATTCAGGGCACAGCTCTGCCCTCGGGCTATTACCCGCGACGGACATTGCGTTGCTTTGGTAGTATGTAAGGTTTTTAAGCGAGTTAAGACTGAGCAAGTGAATATTAGCACCCAACTTCATTAAAAATATTTAAATTAAAGACCACGATAACATGTACCCCGCTAAGCTCCCAGTTGGATCTGCTAAGCAGATAATTTTCGGGTGGTGGTTGACTCCGATCACATCGCAGTACGGAATAGAGCTCCCATTCGGGATTGCTATGTGATTTACTACATCGTCACTAAAATGTCAAAACCGCGACTGTGTCGTTCATATTCGCGATTGTAGGATATTCAATTCGCCATTCCCAATATTCAAGCCGCGGATAGATTTGGTTACTGCAGATTCAAATTTGATATTTGCTGCGTACAAAATACGGCAAATTGTAACTGATAGTAAGAATCTACGGGTTGAATATTGGGAAGGGCGTTAGCTACCGAAGAGGCCCTGAACTTGTGCGCTCATATCAAACATTAATAAACCATGATCGGTGAAGTGTAGTGTAGTATACCCTTGTGCCTTTTGTACGAGAGATTGAGGGTAGGAATCTCACTACCTAACGTTGTGTGATGAGCAGGATCGAGTCCGTTATCTTTTAACGATTATTATTATTGTGGCCCTGGAGTTCATGAACTTATAACACAGGATATATTAGTTTAGGATTAGATTCACGTATTTTGGTGACTTATACGACAATCCAAAAGAGCGTTTTAAATATGTAAATTAAATAAACTCATAACTCTGCTTCAATTATTGGATACTCGTTTTTCAAAGAATATATCAAATATTCTTGTTGTAGTTTACGTGTCACAAAATTGCAGTCGAACTGTTGCAGTTTGCACTTTAGAATTAATAAGATATCTATTATGTTAAGTTGAAATTTTATATTTTACGACGACAAGGCTATCTCATGTAAGTTTCTCTACAGTTAAGGTAGGTAATTGAATTAGTTATTAACGTCAATGGTTTAAACTTTAAATCTATAGTTACGTATTAATCGATGGATACGAGTATGGGGAGCCTATCAACACAACACATTTGTTGTTCTAGTGTGATTGACCAATTTTAAATAAGTTTTCTTTGATCAAATTTTCGAAGAAGGTTCGCTAAAAATAGTCTGTCACGAAGGCGACAGCGAAAGAGAGAAAAAAAGGGGTAAAGGATATTGATGCGAGAACACTCATCCTAGGTCGCATAAAGTAGGAGCCACTTGTCAGATGGCATTTGTATTGGTGAAATCATTGCGATCTGAGAAGGCTGCCTATCGTATATCAGATTAGGTTGATTTCAACCTTGTTTCCTAGTACAGAAAGAACACCATTCATTCGTAGCGGATTATATCTTGATCCATATAAGTAAGAGACAGTAATAACTTAGCAAGTAAAGGAAGGGAGCGAGCGGCGGGGCAATGTCCTGCCATGCAGCGGGCTGCATACGTAATGCGTGCCCCCTACTACGTTCATACGGCATCGATTGAGAAAAAGTTCCCTCGCCTTAGGAGATTGTAGTGAACTGATTGCGTAGGTCATTAACGTTAATGTACGTGGAATAGAAAACTCACACGTAGGTAATATGTAGGAAGATGGATAGATAAAGGTAAAAAATTCATAGAAGTTATGTAGAGCAACAACAGCAGCGCAGGGTAAGCATTAGATTGGTTAGAAGTCTAGTAATAATAAATCAAAAGTTGAAATTGACAAGGGCAGACGGCTATTACGAAATAGGTCTAAATTTGATCGGATTCAAATCGATTTTACACTAATGTTATTTGAGAATCATTGTTTTATTAAACATTTGGATTTAATATTGTAGAAATATGAAGCATATCCAAATTAAAAAGAATTGAAACAGGCTCAACATTACAATCCAACCAGTGACTACATTGTGCATGTCGCACATTTTGTTTTGCAAGAACGAGAAGATTGATAGAACAAGAAATCCTGCGCAGAACGGAGGCATTGACTCGACCACCCTGTCACCGGTTTTATCTATGTTTGGCGAAGAATGCGCGTTAGTATGGTACAGATGAGCTCCGTCAATTAACGTGCTGGATTTTCCTGTTTCTTATTTATTTCTGATATAACACAAACTAATTTGTAATGTGGAAAAGTTATCTTTGTGTATAAAGATTTGGTTTTTTGATTGGCTGACTTATCGAAGCCATGAGATTTGAAGGTTTTTCTGCAATTATTTTCGCTGACTGCAGGCACCTGTATGCTAAAAAGTCTATTGCAACGAAACAAACAAGTGTCATAGTGACAGGCAGGGTTGCCAAAAGAAGAAAAGAAGTCGAAAAATCCTTAAAAACTCCTGAATCACTAACCACCGATTGTGTTTAGACTTCTTTTACCACAGACCTACGATGCGCAAGAGTGTACTGCCAAGATAATCAGTCTGCTGATTATGTCATGTTAATAATTCCCACGACCGATTATTTAGTACGCGAATAAAACCGAACTATTATCTAACGATCGATTGGTTTAGAAACTTTATTGACAGAACAGAACTACTTAATAGTAACTACAAAGTTGGATTCAGACCGTGTCATTTCACATGTCGTGTAGTGCATGTCGGATGATGCACATTGACCCTACATTGTGAATGATACGACATCCACTTGATCGGTTTTCTTAGGGTTCCGTACCTCAAAAGGGAAAAACGTGACCCTTATAGTAGGATCACTCGTGTCTGTCTGTCTGTCAGTCTGTCACAGCCAATTTACTCCGAAACTACTAGACCGATCAAGTTGAAATTTGGTAATACATATGTAATTCGGTGACCGCAACACGGACATGTTTTTGTAGTGGTAGAGCCAAACAGTAATCCTCACTAGATCATTACTGTTCGAAAGAGCTGGCTCGACCGGGGTAGTACCACACTCTCACAGAATATCGGCGTAAAGTAATAGCTTGCTATTGCGTTTCGTACGGTGAGTGATGAGATCCGGAGGCCTATTCGCTCATCCCCATCCCATCCCTATTCCCCATCCTCCCTAGACTGGCAACGGATTGGCAGCACCTCTGGTGTTGCAAATGTCCATGGGCGGTGGTGACCACTTTCCATCAGGTGGGCCGTCTACCGGTTTGTTAGTCAATTGACATAAAAAATGTAACGTAAATAAATGAATTTTAAACATGGGGGCCGCTTTTGGGGGGTAAATCAGCAAATTCAAAAAAAATGTGTTGCAAACCTTGACATATAATAAAAGGGCTCGTTGTAAGGATCTTAAGTAATTATTTTTTATAATTTTAAAATAAATGGTTTTGTAGTTATTTAGGAAAATAGGCGAAAATTGACCATTTGCCCCTTATCTCCGACACTACTGGACCTAAAATTTTGAAAAAAATAAATAAAATAGTTTTTTACCTATAGATTACAGGAAAACCTATAAGAAGTCTATGGTATTTTAAGTAACATAGCAAATTTCATATAATCACGGAACCCTCTCCACGCGAGTTTAACTGACACTTGTCCGGTTTTTTTTCCGTAGGTACTACCCAACTGCCAATACTAATTTTTTTTACCAAGTTTGTTTTAATTTTTTTGGGTTGGAGACACGTAACTCCAACATAAATTATACTTGTCGAGCTTAATATTTCCTAAACGGTACCCAAATCAAAAAATTGGTTGTATCATTGCTTTACATTTAAGAGAGCTAACGTAAAACAAAATATGTTTCCCAATTTTATTCATTATCTTTGTGCGCGGGACAACCATTAATAAATTTCAAAAAATTCAGTTTTGTAACCTAAATATTCTTCGAGAAAAAGTGGCTGTGACATACAGACAGAGATGGCGAAACATTGATTGGACAACGGAACCCTTAAAAAAACAGTAATAAAAAATGTTGCAACAAATCGTAATCACACACAGAAATACAATGTGCATTGCTCCACAAAGAACAACGAGAGCATTTCTTAAATGAACACTCTCATGTCTTGCAGGTGTTTAACCTGAAGATTTTAAAAGGTTAGCTAAAGGACACGAGAACGATGCAATCGCACTCATTTCGAAATACATAAACACTGTAATGTTATATGTAGTCGTCGTGTATACATAGTTTTTACATACATACATAGCATCACGCCCGAAATCCCTAGTGGAGTGGGCAGAGCCACAAGACTACTTGCGGCCACGTTCGATTAATTAGTCCTAAGATGGTATGATGAACCGTACCGGTGATCAGCCCATCGCCCATACACATAGTCCACCATGTTGGAGAGGACTCGTCCCTTAGTCGACTTTTACGACATGCCAGGATTATAAAGCATCTGCACGCATTCTATGCTATTTCTTCACTTCCAGTGCAGCAGAGGAGGAAATAGTTTTTAAAGATTTTTAATTTAAGTAAAATTTATCTTAAAATCCAGCGCCTCTATTCGGGAACGCTAAGTGATTCTGTAGCGACTCGTAAGCCAGATTTCTCATCTCGCTCTTCCACACGACGCGTAATGCGTAAGAGCGAGATGAGAAATCTGGCTTACGAGTCGCTACATAATCACTTAGCGTTCCCGAATAGAGGCGCAGGTTTGTTTAATCGGATTTCATTCATGGGATTTTCGGATATATCTGTTTTATTTACTACCTGAATTCCAAACAATAAAGATTTTACGATTTATGCATTATTTTTTCCTCCTAAATGGTGTAGAGCATATTATATTAGTCAAGTTTGTGCTGGTGTTTTTTTATTAAGCATCCTTGTGCAAAGATTCATATCATCATCAAATAAGATTATCACTTTCGAAACGTTTTTGGTAAATGGAAATCTTACGCACGATTCATGATTCGCAACGTTTTCATTTGTTCTTTGTGGAGCGTGTTAAGAGGGCTCCGTCTCGATGTCGAAGCACTTATACATATGAAAACCAGATCTTTTGTCTCAACACATAATGCAACTGAGTAATAATAATAATAATGCAACAATATTGTTAAAAATACACCCATAAAAATCACACCATTCTCCTCGGTTATCTTTTTGTATCAAAGTTTACGTAAAACATACGTAAAAGAATAAAAACAAAGCTTTGGCTGATGCATTGTGTTAAAAAGTTTAGCCGTGCTTCAACACGGAGCACTCTTGTAGCGTTTAAACTGCCTCCCATCATCTCGTTTGAACAAATTTTTATTTCAAAAGTGAGATTTGGGAAAATTTAGATAACTAATGGACTGATAGAATCTATGCAAAAACTGTTCATATCTTCTTCACAATGTCTTTGTAATTATATTGAATTGCGTTTCTTTATATTCGTTATTAGGTATTTGTATTTAGTCTTTTTCTATCGTATCCGATTAATATTGGTACTTTATCAGCGTCTTTGCTTAATTCATTATCAGTATAAATAAGCCTTCATGGCTTCTTCGTTCCTCTCTCCATAGAGTTAAAAATGTACACATTTATACATTTCACTGCCCGACAAATTTGTTTGGGTTATTCCAGTCGGATCCCAATATCTGATCCCTGACGGATCAGTTTTATTCCGAATTATTTTCTATAAATAGAAATCATTAACGAAAGATCAGACACGCATAAACCAATTGTTTTATAATCCTTCCATGGTATTTAAAGATCACCCACGTGGCTTTTCGTACTTCATAAGATACGAGTGGCGAAGCCTCAAATATTGCCTAAGGGAAGCCGGAAAAATTAGAACTATACGTGCGAGTCTGACATTTAGTTAGCGTAACATGGACTTCACTGACAGCTAGCCGTAGCTTTCTAGCTTGGTAAAGCCGTCAGGAATCAGCTTGTAGGTAGGCTGTGTGCCACAGTAAGACACTCAAATTATTGATTTCAATGATAAGTAAGTACAACAGATACGAGGCGTCTCACGGAGCTGCGCTGTGACTAATTTCTTGCGGTTGACATTGACACGTCATCCTATACCTAACAGTATAAGATACCAATAAGCAATGAATAACAAAACGATTCCGTATGCAAATCAAGATTCTTGGAAAGGTTCTCGTGATGGATCGAAGGAAAATACTTTGGGAAAAGCTTATTTTCTTCAAAACAGTAGGTTAGGTTAGGTTAGGTTAGGCTGCCAATGCGTTGCCAGTCTAGGGAGGATGGGGAATGGAGATGGGATAGGCATGAGGGAATAGGCCTCCGGATCTCGTCACTCACCGTACGAAACACAATAGCAAGCTATTACTTTACGCCGATATTCTGTGAGAGTGTGGTACTACACCGGTCGAGCCGGCCCATTCGAACAGTAATCATCTAGTGAGGATTGCTGTTTGGCTCTACCACTACAAAGCTTTAGCTTATATAATAGGAATGGAATCACTCCATAAGTAGTAAATCTTAATTGAGTTTTATTCAATCTGCCTTAAGGCCCGGGCACACCAAACGCGGTTGCGGCGCGAACGCGGGTCCGCGCCGTTGTCGAACGGCGCGGGCGGATTTACTATGGCACACCAAAGTAGCCGCGGGACCGCGGCGGTCCCGCGCCGCCGCGGTGTGGCATGGTATATCCGCCCGCGCCGTTCGACAACGGCGCGGACCCGCGTTCGCGCCGCAAACGCGCCGCAACCGCGTTTGGTTTGCCCCGGTCTTTAGTGCCTTGTTTTAAGGGTACATTATTGAATCACACGTCAATTACTTAAACGACTACTGAAAGTGAAATGGAAGAAATTTTGTAGTGAAACGAACTTTGCATCACTTGGGATTTTATATGTATGTATACAAGTGAAAGCTTTCAATAATTCTACCATCCAATTACCTAAGCCATTCACTCGAAGTTTTTAAAAGGTTTTTTTCATTTCTAAGCCCTGTCCTACGTACTAATAGGTGCGATAAATGCGAAAGATTGTGTGCATGTGTGCTTGTGTGTGGGTGTGTGTTTCTGTATGCTTGTTACCACTCAGTTCCGTAACGGCTGAATGTATTTTCATGAAACTTGGTATATAAATAGTTACCTTAAGCGCAGGAATAGAACAAAGCGTACTTTTTATACCTATAACCGACAGATTCGCTTGGCCTAAATTATTAATTGTATGATATTTAGTAGACGATAGAGAAATAGTTAGTGAGCAATTAACGTCCATATGTTGATTTTAGTTCAATGTTAGTGGGAAAACTGCAAAATCACCATGGTTAACTAGACAAAAAGACCATATTCGAAGTACTTACTCATTTAAATCTTATAACTTTGCTTATTCACTATTGTCAAACTCTCTTGATGTGGCTGCAGTGTAATGAAGAACCTAACAGTAACTGTTTAGGCACCTACTATAAGCGTTGCTTGGTCCACATTTGTATCATTTTTCCGTATCGTATCTCCGCCGTGTCACCTATCTGGGACGCCCCGCCATATCCATGTTAGACAGGAGTTACGATTTGACATCTCCGTCCGTCGCTTGAACGAGTCTCTGCTTTGTCGCGCGGAATTTCGGATGCAGTTCAGTGATATGTGAGTGGATCTATTAAAGCTGTAATAGGTATATACTCGTATCGTCACATTAGTCATTTTATTTGATTTAAGAATGGCCGTTGATTCGGGACTCCTTTTTTTTGGTCTGCTTACCGGTATGCTCAAGAGGTGCCTTAGTAGATTTTATACAAGTCAAACGAGCAAATAAGTCGATGCAGTCACCGCTGCGGTGATCATATCTGATCCTGTAAAAGGGGGTCACACACCTACTGCCTGCCAAACAGTTAACAATAAAATAACTATTTTTACCCAGTACCCAAATGAGCCAATCCTGAGTGAGATATGTTACATCAGCAGATTATACGTACTTCGTTTCTTGAACATTAGAAAAAACTGGAGAGGTACAAAACGTAGGTATTTAAACAATCTTGTTTGTTTTATTGGAAAGTGATTAAGTATATAAAATTTAAAACAGTATTTTACTAAAATCATCTTACAATACTTAGTCTAGTTTCATAAAACCTTACGTATATAGTAGACGTATCTTTCACTCATAATTAACTAAAAATCATTAATGGTAAAAACAGCTAAAACACAGGTATCGGCCTCTTAATTGACTTCTATGAGAGCTCTCATAGGGTTGACAGCAGTTTGAAAGTAAAACGGTTAATTAAATTTCAATAAGCAGTTTAATTGTTTCGAAATCAGTTTGAGCTCAGGTGATTTAGGTCTCAAATTAGGATATTTTTTTAGTACAATAATGAGAAATGATTAGATTATAAACTAGGAATAAATCTTTGGATATAACTGTAATCCTAGCGTTAATAAGTTTACTCAAATTACGATAAATTTGTCAATCACAAAGATTCTTATGATAAAAAAACTGGACAAGTGTGAGTTAAAGTCGCTTGGAGAGGGTTCCGTGATTATATGACTTTTCCCATGTTACTTTAAATTCCATAGACTTCTTATAAGTTTTCCTGTAATCTATAGGTAAATAACTATTCAATGTATTTTTTTCAAAAATTTAGATAAGGGGGAAACGTAAATTTTCACCTATTTTCCTAATTAACTTAAAACCATTTATCGTACTTAAAAGTAAAAAATATATATATTTAAGATTCTTCACCACAAGCCCTTTCATTTGATGTCACACGCCATAGTTTGCAAAACTTCTTAATTTTATTTTCTAATTTACCACCCAAAAGTGGCCTTCATGTTTAAAATTCATTTATTCATTCGTCCATAATAAAATTGTAACAAAACATGAAAATCAAGGATAAGTAAAACAAAATGTTTTAGACAAATTAAAAGACGATTACTTAAACCGCAAATACAAATTAACAAAAAATACCTAACAAGTCTATAAAAACTATAATAACAATAAAGTAAACATTAATCAACACAACTATTCATAGTACCTACTTAATCAGTATTGTTACAGAAAGACTTCAAAACTTCACTCCTTCCATCTTGAGCAATTTCACAAAACTCACATGTAGGTATATGTATTGTTCAGTAGCTGCTTGATTGTAAGATAAATTCTTTAGTTTCGTGCATTTCAGGTGATACCATCGAATGCATTGGTATGGCAAAAATATTGCCCCTACGGCCAGAAACAGGTTACATTTTTACCAATTATCGGCCGCCTTTCATTTCATACAGCCGAAAACAGGTTAAATATTTACCAATTATTGGCCGTCTTTCATTTCCTACGGCCGAAAACAGGTTACATTTTTACCGATTATCGCCCGTCTTTCATTTTCCATGATCGAAAACAGGTTTAATTTTGTACTAGTTACCGGTCGTGTTTTATTACCTACGGCCGGAAACAGGTTACATTTTGAGTATGTACTTAGTTGTAGGTCATATATCTTTTAAATGCATATTGGCGGCCGGCACCTGGTTGTAAATTCGCAAAAATCTAGTTACCTATTCATGAATATTACGGCATCATGGTAAATTTAAGGTCTCAGCAATAAAAGCAAAGAAATAAATCATAAATAAGATCGGTTTTCGGCCTCCCGGCCGATAGGTATCTAGGCTTTAAAATAAATCGTTAACGTGTTCACCGGCCATCAAAAATAGGTATATCACAAATGATAAAAGTTTAATAAGTTTTCGCGTATGAATATTAAAATTGAACATGTTACATATGCTAAAACCAAATTAATCATCAATTAACCAATTGTAATACCTACTTTAAAACTTAATTTCGAAAATCAATCCACTTGCAATTTTTTTTGCTAAATTTGACACCCTTTGGCACAGCGTTCATACCACCATATTGCGATCGAAGGGCGCAAAGAAAAGGATGGTCGATCATTATTAAAAAAAAAATGTGCAAGGTGGTCGAAAAGAGGTAGTCTAGGCCGGTAAACCGGTGGTTTTACCCGAACAGCGTTATAATTAAATTTCCCTTCCATTCCTAAGAATCGATTGATTTCAGTTGATTTCGCAGTTACTGGCTGAATTTAAAAAGGTAGGAAGATATGCAGTAATTTGAAGACGAAGGTTCATAAGCCGTTTATGTCCGCATCCGTTAGAGAGATAACAGGGCTCAACCCTCAGAGGTACCTGTTCAAGGTAGGTAGGTACCTGCACATATTGCCGGTCTTATCATCGCCACATTACTAGGTATTAGCTCAGGCGTTCAAAATATGATTATTATTACCCGAGTACGCCAGGAGGGTAATGTTTTTCGAGTGTATTTATGTTTGTAGGTATGTCTATTTCTTTGGCACGCTCATATTATTTATGAAAACAGACTTTAACTGTAGATGTAAACTGGATACCTACCTACCTATAGGTAATGTAGCAGAATAATGACATCTATAGGTAGGTATATTATTATCGTGTATTTAATGTATTTTAACGGAGTGATATAGGCTTAAGTCAATCCGGAAGTTCTATTTTGTCAACAAACAAATCTCCAAGGGAGTTTAGTTTTGTAAAAAGGGGAAATAACTAAAAATAAATAAATGTTGCCAGAATTGAATTGATATTTGAACCGTTTTTAAAAACGTCTCGTTACAGGTATAATAGGTATATACCGTATATAGGTATGTATTGTCAAGTC
The DNA here is from genome assembly GCA_947859335.1 of Tortricodes alternella. Taxonomy (NCBI): domain Eukaryota; kingdom Metazoa; phylum Arthropoda; class Insecta; order Lepidoptera; family Tortricidae; genus Tortricodes; species Tortricodes alternella. The sequence goes on along the minus strand of OX401979.1, from coordinate 9,685,311 downwards.
GATTATGGGTTTAGATATGGATTGACCACGTCTATTATATTGAATGCCTAGTTATGTATTGATTGGTTTCTCCGGCGATCGCTACTTCGGTACAGTTACCAACCTGACACAGTTGCACTTTGACCTGTACAGTACGGTGCAGTTTCTAAACACGAACAAGAGTTACACGTAGCTTCCTATAGGTATCTTATATAACTATATACATTTAAATACATGCTAATATTGAAAAACACGTAAACATAACAAGGTAGGTAGGTATCTAAATACCTGTGAATGTTGAAGTTTAAACTGGATTTATTGACGTGTCATTAAAATTGCATGTATTTAAATTGTAAAATTGTATCAAATGCTAACTTATTTTAAATTTGAAATCGAGCAAATATCAACGACGAAAGGTATTTACTTATGTTTATAAAATCAAATGGGTTACTAGAAAACAATTAGGTACTTAAGTAAGTATATTGAAGTCAGTAGCAATACCTGGCGAGTGCCTACTAGGAAAAATAATAACCAAAGTAATTAAACAGGTGGTAGAGACAAATACCAAGGCGACAATCCGGACTCTTTCGGACCTCATAATCATGTTTAGATTAGAGCCAAAGATAAAACGTTTACCGCCGTCTAAAATTAACAAGAAAATATATTCACACGGATAAATACCTTATAAACAAAATGAGTTTTGGCGACTGCATCAGAACCAGAAATCTGGTTTTGTGATACCGCTATGCACTCAAGTAAATGTAGAAACATAACATACCTGTTTAATAGTATAACCGCACACTGCACTGAAGTCCTTAGGGACACATATCTATGGTTTATTTACTTATACAAATGCGATATTGTTCGTTTTATGGAGGCGTTCGTTCGATCGTTTTGTCGTTGAACCGGTAAGACAGGGCAGCGCGATACCTGCCTTGGACCCGTCTGCTAATCGACTGTCTATGCTATGCTCTGTGCACGTGTTTACTTCTTTTGTGTATGTGTGCGTGCGAAGGCTTCAATCGCTGCGCGTACGCGTGAAATGTGTTGCCAGTGGATGAAAACAAAAACAGGTTTTGATAAAATAAAAGCATTTCGAAAAAGATTTCAAATTAACAGCATTTTACGCTCTACTTATGCAATTTAACTTATTTGCATCCAGTTTGATATTGCGCAATTATTGTGAAATACATAATGGTAACAGTTTAAAAGCATGCGAGTAATTTTGCTTTTCTTTGTTCATCAAGAACATTTTTCTCGAGTTATGATTAACAAGGTAAGTAGGTAACTGTAGGACAACGAAATACACAACTCAACAGGGTGTGAAAGAAAGAAAGAAAGAAAGAAACATTTATTCACTAACATAGAAGACACACAGAGTAACATAAATATAAATTAAAAATAATACAAAACAAAATGGTGGTGTGTGTGTGTGTCCTCACGGCAGTGAATGGGACACTGGCTCAGCCTAATGCTGAGGTGTAAGATACCTGCAGCGCTGATTTTCAGCCAACACCGTCTGTGACTCATGGAGCGCTATACAAAAACACTACATGCTAATAATTATTTATCTACTACTACTAAGATGGACTGGTCATACATATATAGCTAATATTGTGGTAATGTGTTCAGAATAATCAATACTTAATTACTTATTACAGCAGCATTAAGCGTAAAATGAAATGTGTGAGTGTGCATCGCAATGTTCTTCTGAAATTTAATAAGAATTGAATAAATCTTGTAGAGATGAAGAACGTTACTAATATTGTTGACCAATTTATCGGTGAAACATCAAAAATAGAAATATGGTTAGCCCAGTGGCATAACTACAGCATCTGGGGCCCGTGGCAAATTCTTTCAATGGGGCCCCATCAGTAAAAATCATCACGTTGTACTATATTTTGGAGCTCCCGGCCTCTTGGGCCGGGGCCCTCTTGGGTCGGGGGCCCGTGGCATTTTGCCAGCCCTGCCACCCTATTGTTACGCCACTGGGTTGGGTTCGCCCTCGCCTTATTTGGAGACTCGAATCTCGAAATAAGAAAGAAGTGTTAACAAAGCGTTGCTCCGCCAGCTCTGCAGCTGCAGATAGCAGAACTCTATACTTATATAGATTTTCATAAAACCACGTATTTCATAAATAGAGCATTTATCAACCCACACTGGCAAGATTAAACTTTGAGTAAATTGTTAGATTTTTCCCGCTCAGACCTGGCAACATTAACATTCTTAACTTACCTTTTTATTTTAGCAAAGAAGCTCGCACTCACGCTGGGATGAAAACTATCCTTAGGTTTGGTTTTAATTTTGTTGTAGATATATATATAGTTTTTAACCACTCGTGTTCAGGTTCTGAGTTCGACTGTGTGACTTGTATTTTACTTAGTATTTAACAAGCACTTTAAACAGAATTCAAGATTTTAATACTCGACAGGTTTATCCCGTTTCACTTGTTACTCTGAATTAAAAGTGCAATGTGCCAGGTCAATGCTCCAAAATCGAGTAGAGGTCCTACATAAATTATATTACGTCAATAATATGCTCAAATTTAATAATAGGACTTCTTTGTACAACGAAGGCACAAAAAAACTAAGCTTGCATTTTTTTTTATTGCCATACACAAGAAAACAGGCACACGGTCCACCTAATGGAAAGTGGTCAACGCTCATATAGATGTTTACAACAAGACTTCCAATGCGTTTCTGGTTAAGTGAGATAGGAGATGGGGGTCAAGCCATCGTATATCGCCAGAGGCGTATTTAAAGATTTGGTGCCCCGGGCCGGTTAGCTGTGCCGCCCCATTAAGGTGTTTGTAAACGAGCAATTCTTTTGGCAATTAATTGCTGCAGTTCGGGCTATCCCGAAAGTTTACACTTAAACTTTTTGTTCCCATTAGTGATGAAATAGTTAATCCTTTTGGGAATAGCCCAAATTGCAGCAATAAATAAATCAAAAACTACGTAGCGCGGGACCGCCGCGGTCCGTGTGCAATGCCAAATCTGCCCCGCCGTTCTGCAGCAGCGCGGGCCCGCGCTCGAACCTCCGACGCGCCGCGCACGCGCTTGGTTTGCCCGAGCCTTAAGAAAATAGGCCAGGCCCCCAATTCTCGGTGCATTCGAAATAATGTCGATTACGAGATTAAACGTCATATTCATATATTTGTGTCAGACTGTATGCACTGACGTGACGTTTAATCTCGATTGTGAGATTATCTCGAAGGGACCGAGAATTGGGGGCCAAGTATTTTGAATTTGCGATCATTGAAAGGGTCATAAGAGATCGACTAATTGAAAAATTTTAGGTTTTGAAAAAAGGAAAGGAGCTAACCCTGAGTAAAACACTGTAGATTGCCAGATTGTAAGAGATGGAAAAGCAAATCTGTGGCGAGGTGGCCATAAAAAAAACAGGAACCAGTCTTCCAAAGCTTTTGAAGCTTTATCGAGTCGCCCATCTTCAAATATGCGCGCGAACACGACTGTGAACATTATTTTGTGAGTAGCCCAGGGATACTCAACCCAACTCAACTCAACCTGCGGCCCGCTACCCTTTTCTTCGGGGCCCAAAGCCTAATTTAAGTTTAATTTAATTAAAGCAAAAAAAAACCTTCAATGATTGTGATTACATTTAAATGTCGAGTTTTATTGTAATCTAGGTTTCTGCGTGCTCCCTGACGTAGCAGTCACACATTATATGAACTAGACAGTCCGTTACGTTCGCGGTTATTCACGGCGCGGCTTCCTTTGTTTCAATTATAATCATAATAGATTAAAGGTTTATTACACCAAACGTTTCCTCGGGTCCCTTAGTTCACTTCCTTGTAGTGTATTATGCTGTTATTACACGATCGACCAAAAAAAGTGACAGATGCTTTATGGGTCTATATTGACTCCCATAAAATTAAAGTTCCGATTTTCACAATCCATAACGTTTTTGGTCATAATTATTACTAGTCATAATGTTGTTAGTCATATATTAATAGGAATAATTTCTGAGTTCCGATTTTCGCTGGTCATATTTGTCGAAAGTCATAAAAATTATATTCATAACTGTTTATGTCATAATGTATTATACTTCATAATGTTACAGGTAATAATATTACTTGTAATAACGATTATTACGTCTAAACTTGTTGAACATAACAATAATATACATAAAATTTAAATACCTAACTTGTGCAAGGGCGAAAATTGCGGAGCGTAAATTTAACTTAATTTAATTATACCAAATGTGGTCAGGTAATCCTCAAATTCATAATGTATAACATTAAAAGACGAGAATCAAGCATAACATCTTAGAACCAAGCAAGATTTTCTGCGCTGTTACAAAAAAAAGACCTAACATCGAAGGCTAAGGCGGGAGCTACGCTTCGCTTCGCTCCCGCCTTAGCCTTCTGAACCTCACCAATCCAAATCGCTTCTGCTCCGACCCATTTTGCTCGCTCGCTTCGCTCGCTCGCTCACTGACGATTACCATTTGTAGTCATAATATGTCAACTTCTTCAATATAACATTTTACAAACAAGCACGATACTTTCGAAATATTGAAAAATACCATTATTAATTTTAGACAATGAAACGGTATGGGTAAAAATAATTAGCACTTTAAAATATATAGCTTACAATATTTCTGAATAATAATCGTTATGCCTTTGTATGTTATAGATATCAATTTTATGACTTTTGAAAATTATAATCTGTAACAATATGGATTATTAACGTTAGAATTATTAAGGTTATGGTTTACAACTTTTATGACTTTCGATAATTATGAGCATAAATAATATGGGAATCAATTTCTGACTTTCAAAATTCGAAACAATAAGTTTATGGGTAACAAGGGGATCCCATGCTTTATATATGCGCGATATAAGTTTTTGTGCTAGGCCATCTGGACGATGTGTGGAGGGACGGTTTGTAGGTACGAGTTTGCGAATCCGTCCGATCTCCTTTGATTCGGAGTCGGTTACAACTAGCGGGTACGAGAGCAGTGGCGGGCGCGCTGTCTTTTCTTTGGCGCGCACGTGGGTTTCGACGTGAACACTTGCATACAACGCCATCTATTTGATATTTCGTGACCGCGCCCGCCACCGCGCCCGTGCGTTAATATAAAAGTCGCCTAAGGAAGTAAGGCGCCCATACTTAAAGCCCCACGTCACACCCTATATGCATCGTGTCAGGTTTATCGTGCAGTGTAATATGCGATATTCTTAAAAAGCGCCATCTATTGCCGAGTAGCATTTTCAACCAAAAATAATAATAGATTGTTTGTAGTTTGTGTTACCTAGTTGTAGGGTGTGAAGTTAGTGTGATTAGAAGGGATCCTTCATAAACCATGGGTAATCGACAGTGACAGGAAGTAGTTACTGCCAACATAATAATATGAATTAATTTATTATCTTTACCTAGTTGTTTTTTTCTGTCGTTATGTTCCGAAACGCGCTCACCAACAACAATGCAAACGGTGCTCCTGTGCGGTGCTCACAACCGTTCTTAATTGATTTTAGTGCAATTGGTGCTTATATACGCTCAGTGAAACGGAACGTCGCCATTTAACAAATTTCAAATTATGCAAGAAACAAATTTGGCATCGCTTAAACTGCTCTACCTATTTCTCTAAAGGACCGTGATGAGCACAAACAAAACGATGATGTCATATTCATATGCACGCGTGCGTGCTATGAGCGTGTTTGCAGTTTATTCGTAACACAAGATGTGTTGTGAGCGCGTCTCGGAACGTAGGGTGTCATCTACTTATTCATCATTCTTTCTGGACCCCAATTCTCGCTGCATACGAGATAATCTCAAAATCGAGATTAAACGTCAGTGCATACAGTCGTTTGACACAACTGTATGAATCTGACGTTTAATCTGCAATCGACATTATCTCGAATGTACCGAGAATTGGGGGCCTGTTCACAAACCGTCAGATTCTGTTTATTTTGATTTCGTTCATAGTTTTTTGTGTTTTGTATTGTAGTACCGTAGAACCTTTCTAAGTATATAAAGGTTTATATATATTGTATATACTTACTTAAAACTTTAAACGGAGAGTATTTTAGCTTCAGTCAGTTAGGTATTTCTGCAAAAAGACGATACTTATGCTCAATAAAGGCAGACGAGAATGGAGATTTAAAAATAAGTTAGGGTAGGTGTAGGTATATAAATCTTTGTGATGCGGTCCCCTAGGCTACAACTTGTTTAGCCTATGTTTAAATACTGCATTGTACCAGGTTACGGGAAATCCCTGAGGAATAGGTAAGGCTTCAATTGGTGCATCGCAGGTACGCAGCGACATACATATGTATAGTATAGTATACATAACATAACAGCTTAACTTATTTTTACTTAGGTCATTCAGATTTGCTTAATTCAGTAGTAGTATCCAAGATCAGTCTCAAAATGACCACCTACAGTAGAACCATGGAGCAATGATTCAATAACTCAACCATAGTCAATGCAGTGTTTTACATAGAAACACTGGACAGTTGCCTGATTTTGGACCTTAATTTATAAGGTGATTCTTACCCAAAGATTTAAATCAGGTTTCACCAGTTTTTGCTTGTCGTACATGTAGATTATGTTTCTTTGCAATGCTTATGATGATGAGACCCAGTACAAAATAATAATGCACACACAGTGGCTGCGGCACAGTAGATGATTTATTTTAAATAATGCTGCTATTATTTGCCTGTTACTCACTATGCATTAAATTAATATAAAGGACTCCTTTTCGGAGGAAGGTGGTAGTAGTGGAGAAATAAAACTTTATCATAATTTTTAGATTCATTTTATTTTCAATAACATAAAAATGTTATGTTCTTTCATTTTACACATTTCAAAATGAAATTCAGTGGGTTTATCTGATTGCTAAAATGTTCACATTAAATTCAAAATGTATATGTACAGTACAGTTTGGCTTTGCATGAACTTAGAGTCATGGTTTTGCATATTACCTTATATAGAAATCTTCTTTCACTTATTTCCAAATGTTGCGTCTTATATTTGTACAAGAGCACAAACCCTACTTTTCTCCACAACTGTTCAATATAATATTCAACAAAATATATTGCAATAATTTACATGCTAGGGTGGATCATGCAACTGGCTTCTTGTCTTTTTAAATCTGATATGCTATACATTTTTTGTGATATTTTCCATTTTATACAAACAAATTCGTATTTAAGTATCCACCTAAAATTGGTAAATGTGTAAAAAAAGTGCTATTTGGTCGTACAAAAATCCTTATGATGATCCACCTAACAGTAATATTCACTACAATAGATAGAACTAGCTAACTGGAATTGAAGGTCCCTTAAAAGTATGCATTTAATTAAAGCTGTGGTCAACTAGCTATACAGTAGGTAATTCAGTTAAAGACAGCGAGTCTTCGAGTCGCACAAGTTAATATTAAGATTTCATGAAACTGCTTAGTTAATGTTTCAAGGACCTCTCTGGAGTGCGAATAGTTGACCACTGCTTTATATATAATACTAATGTTATTGTTTTTCGTAATAGATGACTAACTCTAAGAGGCGTCCATATTCATAGCATGAAGTAAAGATGCGCAAATCACAAATTTTTACATAAGTTAGTGAAAGGATTGACAGATTTACATATAAACTCTAAGATATTTTATTAACCGTTTCATCAAAAATTTACTAATAGTAAGTTATCTTTGAAAATTGACATCTAATTTAATTATGGATATTTTATGGGAACTTAATTCCATTTAGAATTTTCGCGGTATTTAAGGTAGTAAAATAAATCAAGTTTTTGCGGCGTGGGGCGGGATGCATAGTCAACTTTGTATGCTGAGTCGGTACAGCGCATCTCCGCTCTTTCCGCAATTCTTCATCAAGGATGATGACAGGTATACCTAATTGACATCAGGCGCCGGCGCCTAGTCTAAGTACTTCGTGACTTTGACATCGAACCAGTCACAAGTAAGCATTTGAAAATACGTGAAACAAGATAGTATCCAACCGATGCTCATCTCAATTTTATCGTTTAATCAATATTATATTTAAACTATATCGTCAGCAGTAATATGAATTAACGTAACCGCCAAAAGTTGACTTTTCAGGAGAGCCCAAAAACTAAATTAGACAATTCAGACTTTTAAAGAACAGCAATGATGTTTATAGCATTTTTTTTTAAATGGTAGGACCAGTTAATTGAAAGATACCATATAAAACTTACTAAATATCATAGTTTTAAAGTTGGCATTGTTCTTACGTTACTTTTTTTTAACCGAATGCGATAGGTAAGGTTTTTTGAAAAACTAATAACAGCCATTACGTAACTCACAGAACATACAATCTACTTTGTTTAGCATTGGGTCAATCCGGTCAATACATTAAAAAAGTATTTCCAAATTTGTCGTTTACATTAACCTACAAAACGAGTTAAAATTTAAAAAAAACCTTAGAATTTCGTTAACGTAATCGCCATTTTTTTCAAGATACAGAGAATTTAAAGACGCCAAACGACAGACGGAAAATTTGCAGTAGAACTGTATATAATAACTAAATTTCGTCATTTTGGCGGTTACACTAATTCATATTACAGCTTTCTAATAACATAATGTAAATGTTATTGGAAATCATATTGCTATTTTGAGGTGGATAAGGGTGGTTAAGGAAAACTTAGATGAGCATAGATTGGGGTGATGAGTTTAGCTAACGTGTAGGCATCAACCTAGTCCAGGGATGTGTGGTGCGTGTAGAGCGCGTGTCAGAGCCAGCGGCGACGTGGCGGTGCGAGACTGCCTTGGGGTGTCACACAGAAGGCACGTGTCTTAATTTGCACTCTGAACGCATGTTAACTTTTATACATATGGTATTTCGTATGTACATGTAAAACCATGTGTAGATTTTTTTTAATTTAGTAATACTATACTAAACTGGCCGTTATATAAGTATCTGCCATGTTCTCCTAAATATAACTAGGTAATATAATATTATTAACTAAATTCATATTTACAAATAATACAGTTCATTGCTATATATAGAAATTAAAATATATTTCTATCATTCTTCGATTCACATAACGCAAAATAATTTAACAGAGTTCATTTTTGCACTCACATTTACAATATAGTTCTGTAACTAATTTGTTACCATTTATTTGTTGATTTCAAACAACTCATATATCACCCAATAAGCGAGTAGCACTATACTCACGAATCCTATCATATTATCTTATCGTTTAAAAAATGCAGAATATGCGAAAAACTTGAAGGAATACTTTACAGTAAATGGCAATTGAACGTTATAGTTCGCCCGCATCCAATAGGAACTATAAGATTCAGAATGCCTCTCGCGGGCCGCGGCCTTATGCTATATGTACAGCGCCGCTCCCGCCGGCCGCAGCATCAAACCACTAGCACAAATATCTCCACCTATGTACACCACGTAACTATCCACAAATTATAAACTCTAAACGATTACATAATTGTATCGAAAAAGTTGAATTAAGTATTAATGAAAATTTGTGTTACAGTTTATGCTAGAGTTTAGAATATAAGGAGCTCAGATGCGCCACCGTTGGCGCGGCGGTGCGAGGAACTATAATACATTCAAACACCGCAGTGTCTATGGCCACGCCTCGCCTCACATACTTTACCTATATGCTAAACTTTCTCCAGCATCATTGTTGCAACAACAGATGCTCCCGTGTGTGACTATGTTGGATACCGCGCACTCTAGTCAACGCTAGACGGAAATTCTCATCAAATTTGCCCGTTCATCGAAATTCAGGAATAAAACTGGAAGTGAAATCGAATTTAGATATATTTCTCTTGCTGATCGCTTTAACTCCATTTCAAACGCAACTTTTCTTTGCAGCAAACTGACAACTTTATGCGGCATCCAACATTTTCACGAATGGAGAAGGGACTAAAATCTAGTATCACAATGTCGGGCTTCGCTGGCTTGAATGCGACTTGAAACAACGCCTTCCTAGCATAACACCGGATCACTGAAGTCTTGTCATAACGAGCTGTACCTCCTTAATCTAGTAGTATACGTTTCTTTCCAGAAAAACACAATTGCTTCATTAGGAGGAGTTTCCTACAATTCACACCCACACAGCAAGCGTAGTCGCTGTATTGGTTTTTTATGGTTTTACAATCAAATTGTTCACCACGGTAGGATTTAAGCGAGGTAATATCGCAACTGCGTTTTCTCCTATTTCCTTAGAAATTAAGTCATTTCACCATGCGGAATATTAGTGGCGTACCATTCCGCTAGCGTGAAACGAGCTTGTGCTCTCAGTACTCCCGTTAGATGAGGGTCAAGTGATCGGTGTGCTAGTAGGGTGTTCACTCGAAGAGCGCCAGGAGGTCGTCAGAGGAAGGCACGCGAGGAGGGTGCGAGCCCGCGGAGGAGGACGAGGATGGCGGCGTGGCGAGCAGCTCGCCCAGCGCCGGCGCATCCAGGTACGATAGCAGTTCCATCGGGTCCACATTCGTCTCCGGCAATAGCTGTGAATTAAACTTACGTTTAGCTTGTTTTCCTTGTTATGCTGTAATTTATATATTTTTGGGTGGGTAAATTGCTAAGAACTTTGTCCCTGTTGAAGGATAACAGTTAGGTGATGATCATTAGGCAGATGAGCTCTAGTAAATTGTAGAAGTCATATATTCATGCTGTTCATAAAATAAGTCTTCACTAGAATGGTCTAAAAGAGCATCTAATGAGAAGAGTGTTAATTTATTTAAGAACTTCTATTAGACTGACTGTTGGAAAGCGTTACGAGCAGAATGGTGTTTACAAAAAGTATTTCTTTTTATTTTAGAGCTTTGGTGGCAACATTTAAGGAAGTCGACTTACATTGAGGTTATCAGTGCCTTCGCCGTCGATGACCGCCGCAGGGTCGAAGTGCAAGTCTGACGGTATGTCGACATCTGTGAGGGAGTGGTGGCCGACGGACGGTGGGCCCGGCGTGTGAGAGGAGCCGGGCGTGTGCGCGCCGCCGCCTCCGCCCGGCGTGTGCGCCGAGCCGGGCGTGTGTGGCGTGTGCGGCGTGTGCGGCATCTGATGAAGATTCAGTTGTCATGCAGGATATTGAAACATTAAGTGGATAAAAGAACCAGGAGATGGCAAGGTGGGTCCTTTATTTCTTTATGAAAATTAAATTACAAAAATTACATGTTAAAGATAATGAATTCACAAAAAGATCGTCAGTTGAAACAGAAAGAAGAAATAAAATAGATATGTCTTAAAATTCAATTACAAAATGTCACAAATACAATCAATAACAAAAGAAAACAGATGTCAAAAAAAATACAATAAAATACAAGAAGAGCTTTTAGCAAAAATTAGGCTCGTTAGGCCAGTCGTGAGGCTTTAAATAGTGGAGATAAGTTAGAAGAATGCCAAACAGAGTCCAAGTATTTCATTGGCGATACATTTTGTTTAGACAATGATCAGACTTACCTGATCATTCAGACTCTTTTCCATCGCGTTCAACGGGTCCAACGAGTTCACACTGTCGTTCAAATGTGAGAGAGGACCGTTGCCGGCGTACTCGTTGCTCCTAGGACCATTGCTCATGCCGAAGTCGAAGTTCTGATTGCCGTTCGCGTTTCTGTTCTGCGTGCTCTGGTTGTAGGAGGAGATCATTGAGCCGCTAGCAATCGTGTTCATGTCAGGAGGCAGGTACGGCGACAGTGCTTGATCCCAGTTGTTCATGGTAGGCATGTTCATTGAACCTGGTGATACCGCTTTACCCCGCTTGCCGACGCTGTTGTCGTTGCTGTCTTCATCCTAGAAATATGTTCATTTGTATCCAATGATAGCAGGAATTTGGGTACAAATATTGTATTTTTTATAGTAGTACAAGATAGCAATGACTTTTATTTCATATTAACCTTTATTCCGGTGTTAGCGGGATTCTTCGCTGGCTTCCAATTCGCTCCGCCGTCAATAGTGACCTCATCGACGTCTGAATTATTAGCAGTGTTGAGGATTCCCCACATGTACTGGTCTACTTCTAGGCCTTCTAGTTGCGCTGGTTTGCTGAAAAACAATAATTTCATTAATTTCTTAAAGTAAATATTCTCCATTATTAAATTGTAAAATTTCTTTTGCATATCAAAAGTAACAGAAAATCGATAAAACTATTAATACTCACTTGCAAACTGGACATCTCCATGACCCCCTTTCGCAGTTGAGTTGTAGATAAGATTCCAGGTCGAAACACTGTATGTGTTTGCATTCATGCCCTCGCGCAGGTAGCGTGATCTTCTTGAACGTGATGGGACATTTTAACGAGACCTTTAAAGCTGTCTGTTCTACGCTGTCTCTGTCGTTTGGGTTATTGGAGACATTATTGCCATTACCAGGAGATTGGTTGAAGTTCATCTTGATTTTAGCGATGCAGTGGTCAGCCGTTAGCAGCCGTTTTCGTAATAGACCTTGCAGCACACTTCGAACGCTCGGTCGGTGGACTAATTGTAAAACGAACAGGTGTGACTGCAAAAAATAGATAAATTAACAACGTTTTCGTAATTATTAGCAATATAGTCGCAAATTTTTGAGAATGACAGCATAAAGATGAGCTGCATGCACAAGTGTTTTCAGTATAATGGAAAGGCATGTTAATTGTATTGTATTGAAAACTTACACAACAGCAGGCGGACACGGTGATCTGTATCGTGTTTCTGCCAGGCTGGCAGACGTCTTTCAGGTACAGTGGTTTGTGTGATGTTTTGTTCTCTCCTCTATCTATAATTAAAGGCGTTGCATTCACTGATACTTGGACACTCGCTGGCCAGTTTGTGTTCATCTGCCTATCTTCATGGTGGAAGCATTTCAATTGTAACTCCAGATCCGATCTGAAAGGAAAGAAATACATTATATGTGGCTCTACTATTTATTTTTGTCATTATTGATGTTTATGTCTTGATGAATATTTACCTCCATAGTAACGTTGAATGGACCGTAGGTTTTAATTGGAATACATGATTGCTAACTGCTAAATTATGTTCTAATCTAAATGGTGGTAATATAATACCATCTCTTACAGGGAATGTTAACCGGAGCTCATCATCTGTAAATAAAAATGGCCCTTTAGATTCACCGCTTATAAAATTAACTCATAGCTCTTATTTTCAGGAGGTGATAAGTTAGGTAGTTTACGTACTTGGCATGCCCATAGGTTGTTTGAGCTCGTTAAAGTGGGGTGGTTTCGAATCTCCAGATGAATTCGGGCTTATGTATGGCGGCATACTGCTAGCCGGTGTTAAAGGAGGTGTCGGATTCCCAGGCACAGGGCTGTGCTGGTAGCTCATGTTAGTCCTCATCGCCACTTCCTGCGCAAATTGTCCGCTGTACTGACCAGCGTACTGGCCGGTTCCACCCTGGTGCTGTGGGAACTGATTAGGGACACCGCCGTTAAAGTACTGTCCTTGATTAGAGTAAGGCGGGGTTGTCTGCCTCATGCCGCCTCTCATTCCTGCTGCAAAATTTCCACTAGGACCCAATGGCTGCTGAGGGGGATACTGGCCTTGAAAGCCAGGTCGACCTCCATATCCCGTAGGATATTGCCCGGGGCCGAAGGAGGGTTGACCTCCCATGTATTGCGTTTTTCGTTGGTTCATCAGCATTGTTCCTTGCGGATACGGCGTGTGTCGCCTCTGATACTGGGGCGCCATTTTAGCCGAACCAGCCATCTGTCCGGGCCCCATTTGCGAGGACATCATGTTAGCGTGCATGCCCATGTTGGCCATTTGCGCCATCGGATTCATGCCGTTCATGCCAGCGTTGCCCATCTGGCTCATGCCGGTCATGCCGTTCATACTGCCGTTGCCCCCCATGCCCATCCCAGTCATTCCGGGGTTGTGGGTGCGCTGCTGACCGTAGCCGTTCATCGCACTATATTGGGGGTTCCCCATACTCATGTTTTGCATCTGAAATTGAAAGAATAAACACCCTTATAAAATCAAATGCATCGATTCTGAGAAGGTACTCCTGTGGGCATCGTGTAACGAATTTGATTTTATTTATGTCGGGGGTCTGATTTTATTCTACCTGCGAGAATGACTGCGAGTCCTGCATCGCGGCCGAGGTGGCCGCGGCGACCATTGCGGCGGTGGCGCCGAACTGCGCGTTCTCGCCCCCGCCGCTCATCGCGCCCGAACCGCCGGCGCACCCATAGCCGCTGCCAAACAAAATTATATTCATAATCTAAAGAGTGAAAAAAAACGACCTACACGGAGCATACAAATAATTTGTAAGAACTAGCATTATTAAACAAGAGCGCCAATAAGTACTTATTATAACGTGAAATCGGTCTAGTTAACTTTATTTCACTCACGATACGAGTAGTTTCTATTGCAAGCGGCCTTGCACAGCCGAACATTCCACACGTTAACGCTTCGATTATTAATAAACTCAAACTCAATATTCAACTCAAACTCTATCGTCGTAAGATCTTTTTTTAATACGTTCCGAAATTTTATTATTTTCCGAACAATGAGAGAAAAAATCAATATGGACGTATAGTGACGCGTTGTTACCCCTGTGTTTCTCTCGGGATGTGTTTGATTTTTTGTATGGCGCCGGAGTGGGAGCGCGATTCATGTGAACTGCTTTTGGGGCGAATTCCCGAGCCTTCCCGGAGCCCTTCCTAATAATTCCCGACAAATGCACGACAAACACTCGCACGGGCTACCCATTGTTACACCGCATCTCTGTTAGTAGTAGTGCACAACAATATTGCCTTTGTGTAGCTGTTATAAAATTATTCTAATGAATACACAAACAGAGCAAAACGTGTTGCTATACCGGTGTGCCGAAAATGTCAAGCTATTATGTCAAACACGTTATATTTATTTGTTTTAGTTGTAACTTGTTAAATTAGCGAGTTGTGTTTGCTAAATAAGACATTACAACCGTTTTAAATCCCTATATGCCATTGTTGTTTTCCACAGCTCCTATTTAAGTATTCTCGTAAATAGCTTAACAGATACTTAGTAGTGAGTGACATTCGAATGAGCGACAACCAATAAACACGCGAGTCAACAACGCTCAAGTCGGTATGCCTATTCATCGAGACTGCAGATGATTTACAAGGGTCCTTCCTTAGGTAAACTCGGCCCGACCTTACACTTCTTTTTATAGGTTTGTCTGCCCTTTTTTCGTTTGCCGACTAAAATGTGTCCCAACAAAAAAAAATCTGTGTTCAGTTCAGTATCCTGGTGCACTTTTTGTTAAGTGGTACCACATCCGAATAATCACTTACGGTCTGCTCAAAATATTTGGGACTTTGAATGCGAGCGGCTCAACCGGCTCAGGCATTTCTTTTGAGACATTTCTTGGAATTTTTTTTGTAAGTGTTTTACGCAAGCATTTTCTGCGACGAACCGTCTGCCTTCATAAGTGCTCAGAGGTCTTGTTCAGTATAAAGATTTCTCTATAACATTATACATATAGGTATATTTTGGCAATTCTTAGAACCTGATCGTCCATAAACGAAACGTTTAGTAATCAATATGGAGGAGTGGCTATGTCGCTATTTTGAGAATCTAGAAGGTGTTTGGCATAGTATTGAGAGATGTGTGAGTAACGTGTAGGTATTTTGATACATAGGCTGTAGTTAATTTTGGATCGTTGCGCAGACGTGTCGGATTCCTAGTTAATTGGCACTGGCGATAATCGCGTATTGAATCTAAATTAAGTACCTACTGATTTTAATTTAAAGAGTAAGAAAAGTGCATTCATCTTGATTTATGTAGTTTATTTAGTTAACACGATTTTTATTATGAGTGGAGTGTTAAATAAGGCATTAATTGTGAGCTGCGTATAGATTACTATCATGGCAGCGTGAAGCCGTGGCGCGGCGAGCCCCATTTCGAAGCCAGTTGGTCACCCCCGTTAAATACCACTTCAAATTGTGGCTTGCGCGCACATTGCTTGCGTTAAACTATTGATACACTCAATTCGTGGCCGCGTGAAGGCACAATTATAAAACCTAATGAATTTTTGTTTTTTGTTTTGATTGTGTTACAAACATTTAGTAGGTATTGTTTGCAAAAACTCAATGTGACAAGTTGTTGTCTCTTTCCTTATTTTCATGACGTGTTACGAGGTAAGACGCTGAATTTTTTGTGTATTAGTTTTTGATTGTAATCTTCAAAGTGGCAAATTTTTGGGAAGAAGATATTTCGAATTCTGTCTCATTCCCGTCAATTGAAGCCGGGTCGGGAGAATGAATCATGCTTCAAGGAGCGGATTCCGAGGGTTATAAATGAAGGCGAGCGTTCCGGGGTAAATACGGTACAATAAGCGAAGGGTCGACCCGTCGCCCGCTTGGGGTAAGTGGGCCCGGTCACGTCAATATGGGGCTTTATTACGCGACGCTCCTGATAATAATTTGTTCGTTCCTGATGAAACTGAACCGAAACATCAAATTAAAGACATGATTTTGGAATTGACTTGTCACTGCTAAGTTTCAGGAATCACGCGTGATTACCTTTAACTGTTTTTTACAAATGAAATAGGTATAGGTACCTATTGTTAGTTAGTTTTGTAGAGTTTATAATAATATTAATGCTAGTGAACCTTTTTGAACAGTGCAGATCTCTATAAATCCCATGGTCACACAGATGTATACCCATATCCTACCTACTTCTTAATTTTTTTTTATTAGCATAGCTGTCGAAGAATTAAATGCCCGAAAGAATAAAAGTACAAAAGAAACCGTTCGACTCTATTGAGCACGTGGTGCAAGGCATTCTGTTCAGTGCATCCGCCCCTAACCGCCCGCCCGTTCAAAACTGACGTTTTTTCCCACGATTACTTACGAGCTGTTACAAATCCTGATTAAATCTGCTTTAAACGTCGATTTATATTATGAGTACAGTAAAACTCATCATGTTTGTTTTAGCTAAGACATTTTGTTAATTTACACTAAGCGCCATTTCGGTTAAAATGTCACACAATTATTTAGCGTTATTGCTCTACCCTTAAAATGAAGTAGACTTCCTGTGTTCTGTTCACACAATCTCGTTGCCAGGGCCCGTGTTATTATTATTTACTTATTGGTTTTGAATAGAGGCAGGCAGCCATCAACAATATGTCGTTTGTAAAAGGTGACTACAAAACAAAGCCGTTGAGCGAGACTTAGCACCTGCTCATTTCTTTTTATAAAATTGGTGATGTTTATCAAATGATTATTTATTTTATACCTAGTCACTGGAAATTAAACATTTTAGTCACGTTGGCTATTTTAGTTCTTTTTAATTTAAATATAGGTATGTAATTAATTGCTCAATATAATTCATGACTAATCATACTAACTATGCGATGCGTTCAGTTGTTTTGCTAGTTTATAACGTTATGTTTGTTTGTGTTTATTGTAAGCGCCAAGTGCAGTCACCGCACCGCGTGCATTCCCATTGCGCGTTGGTGTGAGTGAGCGCTCTCTGTGTGCGTGCGACGCGGGTGTGTGAGTACCAGGCGCGAGTGTTAGAGTGCCCTCGGCTTATGTACGTGTGAATGAAAGAGCATACATTTTATTTATAATTGCAACGATGCGCGGTCGACAATGTCACACTTTGCGTACATTTAAGTCAATCGAAATTTTATTTGTCGACTGATTATACGTTTGATTTTTAAAAGTTGGATTAGACGCGTTGGATAAGATTATTTGCGCTAGCAACATTTTACACCAAATACCATATTTGAATATGTCCGCGCTTACGTTTATGATATTGACGTAGATGATATTTTTGATTTTATTGCTTGTTAACAACGATAAGGTGGCACAGGTAGGCGAGTCACGTTTCAGCGTTTTGTTGAAAATGTAAACAAACTTGTTCCGGATAAGATAAAAACAAGTAGGTAGGCAGGTACGTAGGTAAGTGTGAAGTTTCGGTAACTGATAAAAAGAAGACGCGCGTCGTCTACATATTTGTGTTGTCGCCTTATACTACACAAGAAGGAAATACATTTTGAAGGCTTAAATAATGAATATTGTCGTCTACCTAGATTAAATTTATTCTGGCATTTAGGTATTTAACGTGTAGAATTTTCGTCTGTTTTGCATTCGGCGGTACCTTTAAGATTGACTTTTTTATTGCCTTCAATTTTCACTATTCAAAGATAAAGCGTTACAATCGCCCCCTTAATTACGTAACAGTGTCGCGAACACCGAAAAGGTTTCTTTACTCACCTAGGGGCGTTGACTCTGTATCCTATGTTCGCTTGCAGAGGGTTGTGCTTGTCGGGAGCGTGAGCTCCGTAAGCGGCAGACCCCGCGTAACCGACCGTGCCAGTGGAGTTCGCCGTCCTGTCGGCCACGAAACACCCTCTGAAACACGATGCACCTCCTTGTATCACCAATTCTTTACTCCTCCCATACATTAAATTCCTTTATAACCAAATTATCAGGTTATTGACTTCGAAATTCTTCGAGCGAACAAAATTCCCGCTCCGATAGTGTACGTGTCACGTATTTCTTTTATCGTGCTAAGCGCCGTAAATTTCGCTCCAGCCAGCAACGTCAACAATCGACGAAACGTTCATCGTGTCGTGGCACTTTTACGTACCTAATTCAGGCGATAGATGCACGCAATTTTCGTTGCTTTTCCAACATTATTTATCTATCGGGATATTCAGATTTAATATCTTTTGTTTTGCCTGCCAATCACTTAATTTTTTTGACACTGGATTTTTTCAATCCGTTTGCTCCGTCACGATGAACGCTGCGTTCGATAATCCAGTCATATGATCAGCTGCTGAGACGAAATCCAACGTGCACCCAATTTTACGACAGGTGGTGCGTGTTAATAGTTCAATTTTAGACAAGTTTTAAACATAGGTCCTGTTCGTTTTTTTTATTCGTATTGTTTGATTATTATTATGCATCTAGCAATGCAGGTAAATATTTTTAAAACTTGCCGAAACTTCATCCATAAACACCACGAAAAACTTTAGAAAAATCACTTTTATTTACTTGAATTAGCACTGTCACGTGGCACAAATCCTTGGAGAATTCACTCAGTTTTAGTCTCCAAAATCCAATTTTTATCACATAAATGCAATCCTTGTGGTTGATCACTGCACTGTTTTGGTGTCCAAAATCCGTAAATGTCCAGAAGTCACAAAACTTTCAAACAATCCGAATCCTGTGTAATGAAGTCTTTATTTTTCACTGTGTTCCTGGTTTCGATGACGGGCATAAATGATACAGTTATCGTTTACTCCCGAGTGAGACTTCAAAATCACCGAAACATTATTGACGTGCTTCACGAGAGTCGACACCGACGTCAATGACGGCGAACGACCGCGTGTTCGGCCGCCAAAGGTAACACTGGCGAGCCGGCGACGGTGAGTGGTTGCGGCGCGGGGCGCTCCCACCCCGCGCGGCGTTGCCAGCTCGCCGCGATAAGTGGCGCACCCGCGCGTCCCTCACTCGCATGTCGTCGTCTCGGCACTCGGCATTCGGCCGCGCTCGGGTCTCGCCGTCGTTGTATCGGCTCTTATTCGCCCCGTCCCGCGCGCTCTACGTTTTCACGTAACGGTCCTCGATCGAGCGCGATACTGCGAGTGCGATAGTTGCAACGAACTGTCGTCATTCGAACATTCGATTAGTCAGTACAATACTAGTAAATCGCTATTATGAGGATGAAATGTTATGATAATTTTAAGTAAAATAATTAGAATCTAAAAATACGATTATAATAAATGTATTAATTAAGTCAATTCCATGAACCCTTTTTTTTTCGTTAGAATATTAACATACTTATGTTATTACTTTACACACCGCCTCGGTCGGTCGCTCCTTGCCTAGGCATTACAATATCCGACAAGGCTAGTTATGTAGGTATGAGCGCGGCTATCGAGTGTTTTTGTAAAGCGGCCGGGTGGCGGCGGCGGTCAGTGAGCGTCTGCGTTCGGGCATAATAATTAGCAGCGATGAACAATAGGCATGTCCTCTCCGCTACCTGCGCATGACAACGCGAGGACGGACCCGTCAGTCGTCCTGCCATGTCCTTGCCGACCCGCCCTGCACGGCCACAGCTCGCTCGCACGCGTTTCGCACACCTTCAAAACAAATAAATCGTTCGCACCTCAAGTATTAACTGACGTGTGACGTGCGTTTCTAATTAATTATCATTTAATTGTTATTGTTCGATGTATTAGGCATGCCTAGTGCTGCTGTACACCGATATGTTACAATTTGTCAAGATAACGATCGATGTTTTATATTTAATATAAGTAAGTAGGTAGGTACGTAATGATAAAGTCCATTAAATTATTTATGCTTGGTGATATTCCATCAATTCAATTTGGCACCGGCTGCAGACGAGGGACTTACTACGAAACTGAAGCAAGGAAAGTAGTGAGCAGTGCCGCTACAAACTTCAGTACTGAAAGTCATGCTAGCAAGGCGTAACGTAACGCGTTACGTTTCGTAGTAGGCGACGCACGCGTGCCGCGCGCGGACGACAGCGGGAAAGTCGGGAAAGCGACTCGCGCGCAACGCACAGTCCGCGTTCCGACGCCGACCTCTGCCTAACCCATTCATAAAATCACTTACAAATCACTTTGGATTTGTTCCAACTTTTTTATGCGATGTTTTTCTAAAATGTCACACAATTGATACAGTTATGGCGATAATTATAAGGCGTTTTGTGACGTCATGTCACAATCTATTTTATTGTTCCATCACCGCAGTTAATTAATTCAGTCTATGCTGTTGCATGTGTTGTCTTCACTGCACAGGCTATCCGGATACAAATTGAAATAAATAAACATGCTATCTATTTCTTAGGTGGTATTTAATACATCGATGTTTTAGATGTATTGGACAATGTATTTTTGGATTTTACTCGACTCGATTTGTTTCAAGGCTTTCAGCATTTGAACAGCAGAAGCCATCTGCTTCCAACTGTTTATTCTGACGGACGCGATTAAAACGTGTTTCGTCTGATTTCATCCTGTCGGGCCTAAAATCTTATCAAAACAGATATTTTTATGACGTCAGAGGTTGATAATGAAATTTTACATAAATGCACGTAGCGCTATCTTTGATTCGGTATTTATTGTATTTTAAACACAAGCTGTGTACGTGATTTATGCATATCTACCAAATGTAAAGGCGGTTTATGTTAAACTGAAATGTATTTGACTCTAATGCGATTCCGCCTCAAGAATCTACCTGTGAAATAAGACATCCAATATCAACGCTCCATCCTTCAATTCAAATGAATTTGAGCGAAATCAAGGTCAGACAAAAAATTGACGACGAATTAGGTAGGTATGCGTAGTCCAAAGTCGAAGGAGTCGCTGTTAAGTCTAAGATAAGCACAATTTTTTTTGGCAAATAGATGACGACAACGACTAACTGATTGTGCATATACTTCGTATCACTTCTACGCTTTAAAATAAGAAGTTTTGAATCTATCCAACTAATATTATTAATGCGAACGTTTGTTTGTGTATGTAGTTTTGTTACCACTTAGCTCCGTAACGGTGAAAAGGTTTCATGAAACTTGCTATATGGAGATAAGGACATACATAGGGTACTTTTTATTCCGGAAAATTCAAAAGTTCCTCGCGGACGAAGGCGCGGGCTGAAGCAAGTTATTATTACCACGACAACAGCAAAGTACCGAGAACACATAGATCCTGAACAGCGGCGTAGACCGGAATAAGAGTATTTGGATGGAACATCTTCACAGCTCATCAGATTGCTATTGTAGACGATAAAATTTTCCTAAATACCATTGCGTAATTAGTAAACATAAACAAAGCTTGAGCGCGCTCTTGGGCGGTCGGATTTAGCTCGTAGGTACAGACTTGTAAGGTCACGTGCTTATCACGTAGGTGTACGGTTTCTAGTCAGTTGCAGTTTAACAATAGCTCATCATCAAAGCATTGGAAGCGGAGAATTAAATAGTCAGTTTTTCCTCGTTGACAACGGTTATAAATCACAGTTGCCGTGTTTACTTTACGATCCAGCTATTATCGTCAACTCGGCGGTTTTGCAACGCGTCCGCCTCGAGCTCAAGACCACTGCGCAGGAGTCGTAAAAAGCAGATATAGTCGAACATGCACATCAGCTATTTCGGTATCGCTTGTACTTCCATTCTATCCATAGGTGTCGATCGTTCCCCATTGCTGGGGATTTTACGCGCTTCGACGATGAACAGCGGATTATTAATAGTTTATCTAAGTAATATTGGCTGCAGTGCGCTCAGTTTGAGGTTTAAACGTTAATAACTGTACATTAACGAACTTGTTTCTTTTTAAAGTAATTTTGACAGAATAAGCGATTTTCCTGATAACTAAGCAACAAAATGTAGTTGTAGCGTCCATAATGGTGACTGTGTCGAATTTGCAGATAACGATTAGCGTTATCTTATCGTACATAGATGTACCTACGTGTACACGCGTGCAGGAATAAAGATGAGTATCAAGTTTAGAATAACTAATTGGTTAGAACGGCTAGACAAACCTTTTAGACTTAGGATTAGATAGATCTGTCTTGGAGCGCGTCAAGTTGGCGTACCCGTTTAAGATACCCAGGATCTGATGATTCCAATATATAGTACCCAAATAGTGCCAAATAGTAGTAAGTTCAAATAAATTGTATCTGTAATTTCGGAGATATGAGCCCTGTTTCATGGGTACGCTAACTTGACGTCAAGCTGGCGTACCAAGTTTAGATCTCTAGAACGGTGCTGTTCCCAAAAATGCTGTATGATCCAAAAAATAGTACCTAAGTAGTACCACTGGCTCACGAAGTTTCAACTTCGTAGCTCTAATAGAAACTGAGATATTTCATACCAAACACGGGTAAAATATTTTGCACCGTCAAACTGGCATACCCGTCCGAGATCACACAGAAAGCCATTGAATCCGTATTTCAGCTATATACCAAAAAATTGTAACGGAAATAGTACCCCTTTTACGACAAAAACATGACAGAAAAGCTAAGTGGAACATTGAAAAAATAATGGATGAAAATTCTTCATAGTCATAGTGCTGTCAAGTACAAAAGTCTTATTTTATTTAGATATATTTATTATTTGTTCTTCCAATCTTTTAAGCAGAATGTTATTAAACGTTTTAATTTACTTCAGTCATTGCAATAGCCGTAATTATCGTAAAAGGGGTACTATATCCGGTACAATTTTTTGGTATATAGCTGGTTTAGGAATGCAATGGCTTTCTGTGTGATCTCGGCCGGGTACGCTAGCTTGACGGTGCAAAATATTTTACCCGTGTTTGGTATGAAATTTCTCAGTTACTATTGGAGCTACGAAGTTGAGACTTCGTGAGCTAGCGGTACTATTTGGGTACTATTTTTTGGGATATACTATATAGCATTTTTTGGGAACAGCACCGTTCTCGAGATCCAAACTTGGTACGCCAGCTTGACGTCAAGTTAGCGTACCTACCCTTTAAACAGGGCTCATATCTCCGAAATTACAAAACTGCATTTGGGTACTATATTTTGGAATTATCGGATCCTGGATATCTTTGACGGGTACGCCAATTTGACGCTCACCTGTCTTGCCCACGAATTCACTGCTATATTGTTAACAAACAGGCAAATCATTTGTTTTAGCAGCGGCCCTTGCAAGCTTGACATAGCGATAAGTTATTCCCCTCTTATCTCTCAGTACATCTCTTTCTTCAATACTAGGATGTTTGAGAAGCACTGAGGGATAAGACGGGTATAGTTTATCCTAGGTTAACCTTGCTATAAGGCCGCTGGTTGCTAACAAAGCCTACGATTATATCGATGTGACAAAACGTATCAAAAACCGGTAATTAGGCATAGATTGAGCAGCTTCTTATTTGAAATCGCTTAAAAACTGGAATAGAGTCAAATTGTTTAGAGCGGGCGGTAAGTGGCACATAATGCAATGTGGCAAGCGAGCATGTCGGCGGCGCAAGCGGTTACATGGACCTCCCTTATGCGTAAACCTGTTTCGCGCTTCGCTCGCAAAATATGTCGCCAATCGCGCGTGGCGACTGCGACTGGCTTGTTTTATTCGCTTATTCGCAATGTTTGCTCGTAATGTGTTTTCTGTGTATAAAGTTTGTCATCTTTGTTTCTTTGCTAGTTATCCTCCGAGTTATACTCAACAGAGTAAATGAGAACTATTCTAGAAGTAGGTACATATTTATCATCAAAATATTACCTTGACCCAACTCGTTTACTTAAGAAATTGTGCGCAAACGACAAAAAATTTACTGCCCTTGTAGAGGAATCTAAACATATTTCAACTACTTGTATTTAAAAATATTTTTATGGGCATTACAACACACGTAAATAAATATGTTTTACATCTCATATGTCCTATCCGATCACTTAATTAGACCCTACTAAATTACATTTTCTATACCCAAATAATTCGGACGCATTCTTTGCGTGAGCATTTGGGGATAGTCGTATGACTGTCTTAGTTGATATTAAAATAAATCTTCCAAAGCATCCAGGAGAAACAAGCGACATTCTGGCGATCGATGGCAGTTCAGAAGTTTGCTGGTCTATTTGCGTGCGTAGCGTTTTAATGCTGTTCATATTATACGGTTTCATGGGTTTACATAGCATAGCATAGCATTATTCTCATGCGGTGGAAAGAAACTTTTTCGTGTTGAACAAGTCTCGTTCAACTAGATACTAACAATTGTTTATACTGCGCTTCAACCACGTGTTTAAAATTATTCGAATAATCGCTGTCGCTCGTCGCTCCTCGCTCGTCGCTCCTCGCTCGTCGTGTGTTACTCCTCAAACTACTATATTTACGGCGCCCGATGATTTCCATTCTTCGCGCTCGATGTCGCGTCAGCTCTGATGAGAAAGCCAGACATTGTAGGTAAGCGCAACGCATTCTTCGTTCCACAAAGGCATTTATTTAGTTATCATATTTTAATCTAACAAAATACCTACGTCGTTAAAATATTTCTATATAATCATTTCGATTGCTTTATGAATATCGCCGTGAAAACTACGCAAGCGAGCGAGCGTCCGTGAATCAGTAATCATATTTTTTAGAAGAGATCTAGCTCTTAATAATAATATAACAGAGGTATATTTATTTATTAGTGTATATTATCATTTATAAGTTACTTCAAAAGTACCATGAATTAATGAAGTGCTAACAGCGCACCTGAGGTAAAGAGAAACAATGATGCGCGGGTTAAGTGTTTTACGAAAATAAAGGCCAGAACGGGCACAATGACTCAGATGGAATTCTCAGCCGTGCCCGCTGGTTCGTCGGAATCAGAAATACAATCCTAATTATAATCGTACGCATCCGTCCAGCTCCTCAATCGGTCCAGACCGTACCAACCAAAGTTTTAGGACTGATCTTCCTCGCTTAATACTTACTGATGAATAGATGGAGGTTTTTTTGTCGTTTTTGCATTTGGATTGACTGAAAAGAAAATAACGACACTTAAATGTTTATAAGAGCTTATGAAAGGGACGCAGTAATATAATTACGTTATGCAGTCAGATTTGAACTGTTTAATTTTAATGCAAGGTGTATCGGGTCTAATCTGGCAACTGCTTGGGTAAAATCGAGACAACAGTCGTTTATATTACGCACTGATGTATATGGAACTTAAGTCAATACCGTTGTTCGAAATACGATATGTTTTGTTTCATAAGGATGTCAATGCTGTACCTAAATAAATTTGGGGTTGTTAATGTTAAGAACATGATACGCAGTAGTAACTAGTATTTAATCCGTGATATGATGTTCTAGACAACCTTTTGTTTATAAGTAGACGAAGCCTCAAAATAAACGGATTTATTACATATCTATGAGGTTTATTTTGATAAACTGCAATAGTAGATTGTTGCACCAAGCAGAAAGTGATTCATTATTGCGCCGAGTGTTGGTTTGGAGCCCGAACGCAAGTGAGGGCTCTAAAAACACGAGCGCAATAACAAATCACTTGATGCGAGGTGCATAATCTGCTTTTCTTTCTACTACTGCTAAAAGTTGGTAAAAAAACGTAAAGGTACAGTTAAACCCAACTAGCGAAGTAAAAAGGATTTTGGCACCTGTTATGACGCACCCTTAGAATTTTTATATAGCCTATGACACTCGCACGTTCTCCCCGAATCTTAAGATACCCTATTTATTAAAATCGGTCTATTGGTTCTGAAGCTAAAGTCGAAAATCCGAAAATTTTCACAGAAATCTTGTATCTAGTCTATTAATTGTCATATTATGCCATTTTTTTTAAATCTTTTTGTAACCCATACTATCTTATCAGCCAGTACTTTGAGCATAACATTTTAGACGAGAAAATCACAGTTCGATATGGCCGCCGATATGTGACCTGTTTTTTTTTTTTTTTCGCTAACAGTAAGTCCACAAAAGAGTGGTCGGCTGTCCCGTCGGACTGTGAATGTGCGGATTGGGTAGCTGTTAGTGTTAACTTCTTGAACAAACAACCAAATAAAAAAAAAAACAAAACAGTGCAATAATGAAATTTGTATGCAACTTTATTTGCTCTAGAGCAAATAAGGGCTGCTTTGTGCTGAGTATTTAAGGCCATTATGATGAAATTAAAGCGTAGTAGGAAGAAAAATATATTACTTACCTACATGAAAAATATTCTGAACGATGTTATCGTCCGTGGTACAGAAAATCCCAGTTTTGAACTCTAAAACAGTGTGAAAATATTAAAACTGCTGGTCGCATTTTGGAGAGTGATTAGGGCCGCATAACATTTGAAGGTTCAAAATTAATCTCGGTAGAAAGCCTTATAAAGTCTAGAAAAAAATAGAGACAGCAGGGGCCGTTGCGATTACTCCATTTACAAAATTTACCCCAACGCACTTGGCTACAAACCGAGGTAGTATGTTGTTTTAAAATGAGCCGTAGCTGTTTAAGAGTTAAAATTTTCTTGACATGATACGAAGTTATGGCCAAAGACAAATCAGGCACAAGCATTTCCCATGAAGCTCCGTATGAACGTACAGCATCTATTCCACGTCATGTCTTAAACGTTTAACTGTGACAGTATTAGCGACCGGCTACATACTGTGTACATAGCAACATTGCCGCATTGCGGTGTGCGGCCATATGTCGACACATCTTTGCCCTTTTGCAAATACAGTATAGTTTCGAGAGATTTTTGAGGGTTAATAACAAGATCTGTTTGATTTTAAGTCAGATTTTAATTTTAATTAAGACGGCAATGTCAATGAATCTTTATCTGAAAAAAATATATGATTTAATAGTTAAAGGAAGCAAAACAAATACGAGTACGTATGCGTTACAAATAATACATCCTTATTTATGTTATAAATGCGAAAGTGTTTGTTTGTTTGTATATCTTTCACGATAAAACGATGGGACGGATTGACTTGCATAGCGATAGTTGGAAGGCCGGAGCTGGACATACGCGATAAACAAATTCCACGCGGATGATGTCGCGGGCAAAAGCGAGTACCTTCATACATTTGTTTATTTTCTTAAAATAAATTAGCTTTAAAATAGATTTAATTTACATGACAAAAGTCAGCATTACTGTCTTAATTCAACACTTTGATGATTGTCATGTGACTGCAATAAGGGTGGCATGATCAATGTTGAGCAAACCCTTGAAATAATAAAGATAAATACATTTTTTTTTGCTAAACGCGTGTAGCTGTGTACGCTTGTGCGTGCATGTTGTATTATGTTTCTATGAAAAAGTTTTACATACATTATGTAGGTGTCTATAACGGGTCTATCACAGTCACAAATGGTTTATGGCTAGTTTTAAATAATCCCTTGTAGCATGTAGTAAGTTTTTCTTAAAGAATTCATTAAACTCATTGTGCTCTACGAGTAAAGAGTGCGTTCGTTACTCGATTTGTCAACCTCTCGCAAGATCTTTTTGACAGTGAAATGTGTGGTGAACGTCCTTTCTTACATGTCATTTCGTTTTTCTGCTTTTGTTTAAATAACTGTTAAATAGGCATATGAATTATCTTCATTCGTCGTGTTAGGTAGGTTAAGCGTCAAATTAACAAATGCCTCGAGCAAAGCCTCATTATCAGCCGATTGTACAGAAGCGAGCGTTATCAAGGGTTCTTTTCTGGGTCAGGTGGTTACAAGCTCATTAACATAGTCATTTACAAAACTATTAGTAATATTGGATTTTGGAAAATGTAAAGTGACTCACTTGTGTCCTTTTTATAGTGCTTTTGTTTCTTTCCTTTTGTTTTACATAAATAATATAGGTTTCTCTTATTTCCTGCCCGCTTATTTCGCATTTGCATAATATCATTTTTGAAGTATTTTTTAGTAATATAAACATACTTTACTTTGGCAGGTCTATAAATTGTATAAGTCGTAGTCCATTTGGTGAATCATTGATTTCGTTCGATCGTGTTAAATTGTAGCCATAGTTTGCCCACTGAGAAACCGAGCATATTAAAGAATACGAAATATGAAAGTTCGTCGAGTTGTTTTTGTTTCAGCTTTAGAACGGTGTAGCGAGTTTGTAATACATTAGTCCGGTGTTGATTTACACCACCACGTATCGTGAGCGCTATTCACAGTACTAATGTACTAAATATAGGATCTATTCCCTATTCTCGCGACTGACTCAGTATAGTTCCGCTTCAGTAAGTGACTGAAGCTCTCTTTATGGACTGAAAATGTTGGCTGTTTTGTTCATTCAATGTAGTTATGACATCTTTTCCTTTCTTTATCAACACCACAGTAGTATAAACTGATCTGATTTTTTACATCGACTACAAGTAGAGTACACAATTGAATAGGTATTATAGTATTTTGTGCTGCTATGTAGCTAAAGCTATAGAAATCATTTGAAGATCTAACTTATTTCATAATTGGTAATTTAGCGGTTATCTATACATTATATTTCTTAAATTCCATTACTGAATCCTCTTATTTTAATACAATTAACGTGCAATGAGAAACGTCTGTTAAAAGCATCTCAAGGATAGCAAGTACTATGTAAATAGCATGCGAGCGCACATATGCAAAGGCGACGATCTTATGCAGGTAGGAGGCTGTCTGATTCTGCACGAACACTGCACCGAATTCGTCATCCATAACCAAATTCGTCAGACACGCCGATTTCAAAGGTTGAGATGATACGTGTAATTTTAATAGGAATCGTCTTTAAGATAAAACAAAAAAACATTCCTCTATATAAATGAACCGGGGTAAATAACCTTAGAGCCACACGTCATAGTCATTTATTTTTAAATTACGGAGGAACTGCTATTTATTGTTGCGTTCGTGATTTTGAAACATGAATAACCTTGTGACTTCGGCGGTGGAAGTTTCACTGCAGCTTTGAGAGAATCGGGCTATGGAGGTGGTGATGGCGGTGGCGTCTCGTGCGTTCGCGCACATCTGCCGCTGCCCGCGCCCGCGCAGACGGCGCGCGCGTGGCAACCCGCCGCACCCGCCCGACACGGCCCGAGTCACGGGCGGAAACCCCTGAACGCAAAATAGTCGAGCTTTTACAGCGCGCGTTTTTTTCAGTATTGAATCACTGGGCGCTTAAAATAACGCTTAGTTACAATATGTGGTGAAATGATTTCCACAGGGCTCGTGAGTTTTGCTTGTAGCACAAGAGTGGGTAGATCGCCTCGGAGGTGACAATAGGCTAATGTCCTAAAAAAATCTAATTAATCCGTCATTTACACTATGAAAGAATATTGAACACATATTTTTTCTTTTGTCAAGAAAACAAAAAATTACGAAGATATAGTGCGTTGACGTTCTGCGCACCGTCACGACTTTGTACACTTTTAACCATTAACTGACGTCGTTAGCCCCTACTCCCGAACTTGGCGCGTTATCTTTGTCAATTTTGATTGATTTGATAAAGCAAAAAATACGTGTTCAATATTGTTTGATAATCTAACTGACGGGCGAATTAGAATTACTATTTTGTACTAGGACACATCCCTATTCGATTTAATTTGTAACTTTCCCATGAAGTTATCGTCGCTTTGTTTATGAGAGTTAATTATCCTCTGCCTGCCTAAAAAGACTGAACAAGAATTATATCGAAGAGAACGAGAACATAACCCCTCGCTTGTCACTCGGGCGGGGCCGATCCTGCTTGTTGGGAGCGCAGCTAATTATAATCCACTAAACATCATTGAGAGCTCGTAAGTTAGGGTCGCGCCTCATGCATGTATTTTTATGCACTTTTTCTACGCTTCCTATTCCTGTCCCCCGAAGCACGGACCGATTTGGGTAATTACAAACCGAAGTGAATGTGATTTTTTTGGTTTAGTATTCTTGAGCTAATAGAATTAAGCCCTTAACCGATTATAGTAATAATAACCGGAGGAATTGGTGTCTAACGTTCCACCAACGGCCGGCTAGTATCTTAGTGAAAAAATATATACATACATACATACATATTATCACGTTCGAAATCCCTAATGGGGTGGGCAGAGCCACAAGACTACTTGTGGCCACGTTCGATTAATTAGTCCTAAGATGGTATGATGAATCGTGACAGGTGATCAGCCCATCGCCCATACAGATTAGCCACCATGTTGGAGAGGACCCGTCCCTTAGTCGACTTTTACGACATGCCAGGATGATAAGCATCTGCACGCATTCTATGCTATTTCTTCACTCCCAGTGCAGCAGAGGAGTTGAAAAAATATATGCACGTATCACACAAATAATGAAATAATCTTGTGAAGTACAGTAGAAAGCGTGCGAAATAATAGTTTATCGAACTTAGCGTGTTCAACCCTAAAAGCGGTAAGACGTTTCTCGAGCCGCTTGAGTCTCTCCAACTCGCCAGTTTGCCACATCGCACCTTCTACTATCACGATTAGTTCCAAAAAAACCGGTCAAGTGCGAGTTAAACTCGCGTGGAGAGGGTTCCGTTCCGTACATGATTATCTGAAATTTCCTGTTACTTAAATAACATATATTTCTTATAGGTTTTTCTGTAAACTACAGGTACTTAAATAGCTATTTACTGTATTTTTTTCAGAATTTTAGGCCCAGAAGTTTCGGAGAGTAGTTAGGTAGCGCCCAGTGGTCAAATTAGCATATTTTCCTAAATAACTATTTATCTTAAAATTATAAAAAATATATATTTAAGATTCTCACAACGAGCCCTTTCATTTGATATGTAACACGAAATACCTAGTACGCAAAACTTATTTTAATTTTCTAATTTTTCCCTCAAAAGTGGCCTCCATGTTTAAAATTAATTTATTTACGTTACGCGTCCGTGTTGCGGTCACCGACTTACATAATGTGTAGGTACTAAATTTCCACTCAATCGGTCCAGTAGTTTTGGAGCGAATTGGCTGTGACAGACGAACAGACTGACAGACTGACAGACACACGAGTGATTATATAAGGGTTCCATTTTTTCCTTATAAGGTCCGGAACCCTAAACAAGATATATTACAACTGCACATTTGAGCCCGTGTTCGAAATCATTCCGATAACTTCGTTTTCCTTTCGTATACTTATTTTTGTTACGAATCGCTTATCGCGTAAAACCTTTTAATAGTTTCCTACAAAATTGTAATTAGTCCGTCTTTTAGATTATAAAAATATATTGAACACATATTTTTTCTTTTGTCAATTAAACAAAAAATGATGAAGATATAGTGCGTTGAAGTTCCGCGTGACGTCACGACTTTGTATACTTTTTACCATTAAGTGACGTCATGAGCCCCACTCCCGAACTTTGATGCGCGTTATCTTTGTCGATTTTGATTGATTTGATAAAGCAAAAAGTACGTGTTCAATATTTTTTGATAATCTAACTGACGCACTAATTACTTAGAATTATAATTTTTTTATCCAGGAAACATCCCTATTAGGAACAAGCGTCCGAAGTGCTTTACGATTATTTCATTGCGTGAAGATGTCACAATACCATGTGTTTACATGTCATAATATCTGCATCCCAGCCACCACCTTAGTTTAAACGACATGTCTTGGCTAGTTTTCTTTCCATTTTTTTTAAAAATATAGGTACTGACCTTAGAAAGAAGTAGATAATTACTCACAATTTCAAATAATAATACTTTACCTATTTATGTGCTTCGTTATTTACACGTAATTAAAGAAAAAAACCGTTAATAATAGAAAGGTAATCAAGTTCATAGCAAAATTGCATGTGTACGAATGACTCCGTTACCAAGACGTGTGAGCCTATTGTTCGAGGTACGCGTGAAAATCAAACTTCCGCGACGCCGTTGAGAAACTAAAAAATACAATAGTGCTCAACGTCTATTAAAGATATTGCAAACAATTTGTAGCTTTTGTTTTTTCGGCACGATTTACACACAGAGATAGCGCATTTCAATGTTTAATCTGTTTTATTTCTTCGCAACGACATGCACTTGTAACATTATCTGCTACCGGAAATCATATCAAATGCTGTTTTGGTAAAAACCAGGCGATTACCACTTGTAATAGGGTTAAAGATATTCAACGCAATTTTTATCCGTCGCGGTAATTTCTCGTAAATCTTGGTGCTTATATTCCGTTACAGTAATTCCGGAGTGAGGACACGGTCATACATATTTCTCTGGAAACGTATCACCTTGTCGCTTGGTGCGGGTTACTTATAATTAAAAAGCGAAAAGAGCGCGGATTCCGCGGCCAATTTCGAGAAATATCGACGGGGTCGACGAACCACGTCGCATCGTGTCCGCGTCTTCTCGCTCAATTTTTTATTGTTTTTGTATTATTGCGGAGATTTCGAAACAGATTTTAATATAATTAAAAGGTTCGTATGGTATGTACATTTGGTATGAGAAGATTGGTAGAGATATTGTGGGTTGAATTTATGGCCGTGGTGAATTAACGAGCGTGTCGTATTATGAGGAGAGCAACACAGTGCAGTGGTGTGATTTTATTGACACGTTTTTATTTTAAGGTTTAGTTAAATTACATACCTACAGTTCATAAATTATAACAATACCGGTCATTTGCGAGTCGGACTCGCGTGGACAGGGTTCCGCACTATAAATCATTGCATATCTATATTTTTCTCTGCAAGAATATTATCCTTTTCCAGTGGAATTTTAAAGACTAAGGATTTTCTTTAGGGTTTTCCTATAAACTATGATTGACGCCCTATATTCCTTATTTTCTTCCTAATTTTTGGCTCAGGAGAAAAGGGGGAATGCTCAGTTTTCACCCCCTTTCCAGTTTATTGAGTATCTTATAATGTACTTTAAACTTATACTGAGACATACTTGCTTTTCTTATAATAAGCATTTATTTGGTACTAGTGGACCCGCCACAGCTTCGCCCACGGTATTTTCCATACAAACTTTATGTCATTTCTAAAAATCCCTCCTTAGTGCACCTCTACGGTACTCCAGAAATGTCTCCTCCAAATTTCAAACCTCTAGGGCCACCGGTTTAGGCTGTGTGTTGTCTATAAGTGAGTCACGGTACTGTTTTATATGTATTGGTGATATCACGTGAAGTATTTGAAAAAGTTTTCTTTTCTAATTTGCCCTTCAAATTTCGTTTATTAACGCTATGCGTCCGTGATTGGGTCCCCTAACTCTATATACTTAGGTACTTACTTAGGTACCAAATTCCAAATTTTATCGACCAGTCAATTCGGAGAAAACAGGCTGTGGCACAGAAAGTCTCAAAGACACGAGAGTGCTATGGCTAACGCTAAGGGAGTTATAAGGCTTCCGATTTCTCATCAGATGTATGGAACCATAAAAACTATATATATAGGTAAGTGCGGAAAATTAAGTAACCATAATCTCCATGTATTTCTATTTCGTTTTAACTTTTATCGATTTATATTGTGTTCAGATTTAAAGATTATTTTCGGATTATTTTTCTCCTGGCTAATAAAAACATCCAAATAAATGTTATACTTTATGCGAGTGTGGGAGAATCAAACGTGATTGATTCCCGGTGCGTTACTTCTCGGGATAAACCGGGTTCGGCGAAATGTTACTAATTTTCCAAAACGTCTATATTAGCATCACAATAATAATTATTCGTCTGGTTCAAATGAACTAGAATATTTGGTCTTCATCAGAAATATAATCTTTTGCAGCAATAACTTCATCCATCATACGTTTGATTTAAATAATAATAATACCAACATCAAAATAAAACTTCGCAAAGACAACCTTTATATAGTAATTTCCTGACTACCTCATCATCATATCATGGTTGTGTGAGTAGATGTCTTGGTTGAACCATATTTAAAGCGATTATAATATAAAAACAAAAAAATGTTTCTTGATCATCACCATCCAGTATAGGACCATACATGTCACAGTGGAACCAACATGAAACGAACATTCAACAACGCGCGACTCGATCCCATAACATCCTTCTTTTTGTATGCAGGCTAAAAATTATCACCGGCGTAGAAATAAAATAATTTAAAAAGAGCAGCCGTTGCAGGTGCGGGGGCAGGTGGAATAATTGGCAATTCTTTGTCTCAACCCGTACCCATACTAACGAAAACCTATAGCCGCTTAAAGACCTTAGTCACCGGCGTCTTATTTTATTATAACTTTTTGCTCTGTTTGTCTTTATGTCGGTGTGGGTCTACCGCGCTTGCACTCCATTCGACGACTCCTAATTTTATTTTCCTTTTATTTTTAGCGGTTTAGTATCTCATGATGGTTTTTAGTATGAGTGATGATTTCTCTTTTAAAGTGTTTACTCCAGAAAATATTGATAAGTATATACTCGTATGGTCCTTATAAAGGCTTGTCAAAAATAGTTATTGATTCTGGAAGTCTTGCAATAATTTCCAATGTGGTACCACATTTGTCAACTCTGAGATTCATAAAGTTCGATAAACATTTGTAACGTAATTTGATGATTATGCCGTTACGCCATAATACGATTGCTGTTTCTGAAATTAGATTAGCAAACTGCGGGGGCAACTCATCGAGTTTCGCAATTATTTTTCCAGTCGATGAGTGATTTCGCCCAACATATCAATTGCAATGCAGCAGTACATTGCGACTGTCAATGTGAAATTCCGGAAGGCAGGAATGTGGGTGAGGTAACCCCATTCGGTCGGTGCACATGCGCTTTGCTGCCGCGATTTCTGTTGCAATCCGACCGAATCTAGACGCCTGTCGAGCGCCGGTGAGCGGTTCACGGTATTTTAATCTTCAACTCGGCTGGATGGTAACCTCATTGTGAGAGTACATACGTAGCGCAACCCGGTCACTTAGCTAGTACGCGTATTATCTCCATTTGCATAGTGCGGACAAGTAGCGGTGTTGACTTACGCGCCGCTGCCGCATATAATGCCGTTGCGTTCAAAATGCATAAAAGTATTACAATTTCTCTTCTGGTCTAGTAGGTAAGTTGTCGTTTTGTAAAGGTACGCATCCGATTGTCTTGACAATCATAAAGATAATGGGTTCCTGGTATTTCTGGCATATTCACATGTTTCTCGCTTCAAATCATTGAACCATTAGCTGATCTTTTTGTAAATCATCTTATCATAAAGAATAAAGAGTTAAACACGTAGTCAGGTAGTTGGTGCGACATTGAACAAAACACGCGATCGCAACAATGGTCATGTATGAATTTGATCGCGGCGCATGATGTACGTACCCGGATAATGATGGTATTTGCTCTGCCTTCCGTCATCGCAGATCACTGCTGTTAATTCGTAGTTTAGTTTCCCTCCCATTACTTTACTCACTTCTAATCTTTTAATGTTCTAGTCTTCTAGTCAAAATGATTATTGTTATCTGACAGTTGATCCGTTTGTTTCATTAGTAATGAAGTAACCAATGTATAAAAAAGTGTTAACATTTTGTAAGCCTATTTAATGTTACTGGTTTTATCATAATTATTATGACCGTCCAAAGTTGCCTTATCACAACTGAAATTGTAACTAGATATGAGCGCCACGCCGGCGCGCCGCCGTCGCCGCAATCAACAGCCGCGCCGTCGCCGCCGGCGCGGCACCATCGGCGCGCCGATCGGGTGATCCGATGAATCCGATCAGTCGAAACTTATTCGCCGTGGAGCGAACCCACGTTAAATATAAAACAAAATGGCGACTGCATCAACCGCGAATAATACAATTAGATATTTACCGATTAATTTTAGATCAATCGATTTAGATGGCAAAAGAAGAAGTGTTTTATGTGACCAAATATTTTGCAATTGAAAGCGGCCTGCATCCAGCGTTTTCCTGCCCTCTCTTTTAGGTCGTCTGTCCATCTTGTGGGTGGCCGTCCCACGTTGCGCTTACCGGTCCGTGGTCTCCATTCGAGAACTTTTCGGCCCCATCGGCCATCCGTTCTGCGTGCTATGTGCCCTGCCCACTGCCACTTCAACTTGCTAACCCGGTGGGCTATGTCGGTAACTTTCTTTTGTCTACGGATCTCCTCATTTCTGATTCGATCTCGCAGAGAAACCCCGAGCATAGCCCTTTCCATAGCTCGTTGTGCGACCTTGAGCTTGCTAATAAGGCCCATAGTGAGAGACCATGTTTCAATGCCCTATGTCATTACTGGCAACACACACTGATTGAAGACTTTCGTCTTAAGGCACTGAGGTATTTTGGACGAGAAGAAGTTGCGAAGTTTACCAAACGCTGCCCAGCCGATTTGGATTCGTCGATTGACCTCTTTCTTGAAGTTGGACCTGCCTAGTTGGACTGTTTGTCCTAGGTAGACGTACGCGTCAACAACTTCTAGAACTGAGTTCCCAACTGATACTGTCGTACTGATACCTTCGTCTTGTCCATGTTCATCTTAAGGCCCACCTGATTGAGGCCTTCGAGCATCTGAGATCTTCCATCGATTCTGCCATGACCACAATATCGTCGGCAAATCGAAGGTGAGTGATGTACTCGCCATTGATGTTGATGCCGAGTCCTTGCCATTCCAGGAGCTTGAAAGCGTCTTCCATTGCGGCAGTGAACAGTTTCGGAGAGATTACGTTTCCCTGTCTCACACCTCTTCGCAATGGAATTGCCTTCGAACTTTGCTCCTGTACTCGGATCGACATGGTGACGTTATTGTACAAACACTTCAAAACTTCGACATACCGATAGTCAATACGGCATCGCTGGAGAGACTCTAGCACCGCCCATATCTCGATCGAATCAAAGGCTTTCCCATAGTCCACAAACGCTAAACATAGTGGCAGGTTATACTCTTCGGTCTTCTGTATAACTTGCCGTAGCGTATGGATGTGGTCTGTGCTACTATAGCCTTTTCGGAAACCGGCTTGTTCGGTAGGCTGGAAGTCATCAAACCTGCGATCGAGACGATTTGTGATGACCCTCGAAAACAGCTTATAAACATGGCTCAGAAGTGAGATGGGTCTATAATTTTTAAGCAAGGTGTTGTCACCTTTCTTAAAGAACAGCACCACCACACCTCTGTTCCACGCTTCTGGCGTTATGCCTTCGAGTAAGGCGGAATTAAAGAGCCTCTGAAAGACTTTAAGTTGATTATTTAAAAAAAAAAGTGTTTTATTTAAATTTTTTAACCCTGATGTATTGCAAAGTCACGCCGCTGACAACGCCGCCGCCGCCGATGGAAATGTTGACCCACGCCGCCGCCGGTTAAAATGCCATCGGCGCTCATATCTAATTGTAACGGTGGCGTTTGATAAAAGCATGAAATTTTAGATAAATTAATTCTGTTTACACTTCATATCATATTCTCCATTCTCAGTTCTGCGATTACAGGAGACTTTGAAAAGTTGAGTTTGCATATAAATAAGGTGTTCTGAATACAAACATAATCGCACGTATTATCCCTGTCCTCATTACGCTCACGTGTTTAGGTATCGCGCTCGTAGTTGGGCTCGATTGTTATTGTCGAGTATGTGTAAACACAGCTCGAATCATTGAACGTTGACGGTCCGTACTGCGGCAAATGAGTTCACTAATTAAATTAACTGCTCTTGTTTAACTGGACATTTCTAGTGGCAGTAGGTCGCTGAATTAGCGTCTCGGTTATGCGTTTGTAACCACGGTAATCTTGGTACATTTTGCAATACGGTAGTGTTCTACCGTAGATTCTTTAGTGCCGTCTTACTTGCTGTAGGAGCTGTTTATTGCATTGCCTCTTTCACGTAGGGTGTATTTAAATCATAAGATATGTCGACACCCTGTTTAATGCTGCTTCTTTCAGTCTGTTTCTTTTAAAAGTGTACCAATATTCCTACTGATACACTAGACTAAACAATTATTATACATGTAGATGTTATACTGTGATGACTGACATGACGGTAAATAAAGGTTTGAAATAAACAGACCGACGCCTTTAGTTCTGGGTATGAGATCGTGTGAGGTCATTTAGTTGGAAAACTTTTGGGTCCGACCCACTCATGAGTCACCTCTAAGTGCGGGAACATCAAAGTCATGACTTTGTCATACATACTTTGATTGTGGACATAACTTCTGCGGTTGCTATTGTCCCTGATCAAATTATAGGTACTTTAATATTTTATTTTTCGACCTTGTAGCGACGTGGTTTTGCGAAAAAAAATCTCGACATTGCGCATTGTAAAGAATAGGCATCCTTATCCTTCTCGACTGTGATGAAGGCAAAATCTTACATTTCAACTGCGTTATTAGTCTGAATGTCCAGTTTACAACTTAGGTTAACGTCTTTGTTATCGGTTTATTTTATGTGCGCTCGCCAATTTAGTGATTTTTCCACGCTTACCGTACACACACTAACACGCCGTGATCAGAGTGCAATAGGCATACGTATTTACTTCCACATCAATAAAGGCTGCAATCGAATAGACACTTATTTGTTAACAATATAAGGCTCACGTTGGAGGAAATACGTTTTATTACAGGTTTTCAGCAATAATACACCATGGCTAGTACTGCACGTGTCAATCTGCGATAAATGATTTGGTGATTTTGTGTTGTTTGTAGCCTTTTGCGTTAACCATGAACGATAAAGAATAAAATCAAGAGGAACGAAATGTTATAATTTTTTACTGTTAGTTATTATTAAATGTTGCTATTGTTATCGGAATGTAATTAATAATGTCACTGCGTCGTAAATCCTATATGTTTGCATATTATATGGGTGCAGTTTAAGACGGGAGTTTGGTGTACGCTTCATATGTTGTTACGACTTTGTAACAATGGTTACGTGATCCTAGCTTAGGTTACGAAACTACAATCCGCACTACATTGATCGCGCTAAATAACGGCTACAGGGAAATACTCGATTATGCACTGCATATACCTATATAATTTTATGCTAATACAGAATCTCGAGTACTTATCTGCGCTTTACACGTGGACGTGCAGACTCATAAAAGTTAGCATTATCTATTTTACTCCCAATGTGGCTTGTATTTATGGACGGTTATGACTTATGTGGTATGAACATTATTTTATTTTTGATGCCTTAAATAAAACATGAAAAAATTACTAAAATCAGAGTTCTGGAAATGTACAGGCAATATAACTACTTAAAATATAAGAATGTTGACTTTTTTAACCTTCGAAGTATTCATTTGCTCGGCTACGGCGAGGCAAAAAGGGCATACCTACCAGTCCCGTCTATTACGGTGTGTTTGGTAAGACGCGTGGTGAAAGTGATTGCGCGGATGTCGCGCGCACTTGCCGACCTTGCCATATACGCGTGCCCAGGCGCATCCGCGCGTCTCCTAGGGTTACGATCAATTATGCTTAATCAATTAACGTTATGTTGTGTTGAAGCCGACTTAAGGTCTTTATAGGGCTCTATTTAGCGTTATAGACGCATATTGTTAAAAATAATAAGTATTTTCGTGCAGGATACACGGGTGTTGTATACTTGACTGTATCTCCACATGACATTAATTTTATCGTGACATTAAGGCCGGGTTCTATAGTGCTTGTCAGACCTAATGTTAAATCAAATATTAATAAATCAGTACAATTTTTGGCATTACTAACCGAAACTTGATCGAACGGATCTTTATATAACCCAGTTTAAAAAGAAACATCGGTATTTCTGATTTCATTGAAAGCTAATAAGTTATAGCTATCTTGTGAATTCTGAAATCGGAAAATCCGATGAGGTTTTTGAAAATAGGAAAATGATTAGTGTTTATAATGATAACATGTGGTAATCGAATCGTCTAAAGGTTATAATCGTAAAATTTACAATTTTGGTAGGTTATTTAGTGGACATTCAATACCTTTACATTAAAATTAATGTCATAATATAGACATCCTGAGTCCATTATAAAGGACAGCGTGCGATGAACTGAGTGCAGGTGGTAAGCCTAATCGCGCCCTGTATGCAACTGCACCTTAACACTTTTTGCTTAATTTTCCATAGTTTTTTTAAGCTATGAAATTTTATAGGTACGCATATTTGTGCAGGCGTTGTTGCCAGTTTTGTGAGAAATGATTGTAATATTTGAATAACAGCGATAAGAGTGACGGCCTATTGGCCAGAAAAGCAGGTTTGTTTAAAAGTCATTAAATCTCCGATAGCATTAACTTTGCTAAAATAATCTACGGATCCGCGTGCCCTACGTGTCTCGAAACAAGTTCCGTGTTGAATTTCCAACGAGCGATATGATCGATAACATTACGTGCAGGATTTCTATGAATGTGTCAATGTGTTTAAGTTGTAATTAAGAGCGAATATGAAGATGCGCACGAGTCGAGTGGCAGCGAGTTTCCGCGGTGGTTATTGTTGTTGTTCGCGTCACGCGGTCACGTGCACGCGAGGCCGCTGCGCTCGCGCCAGTACACCGCGCTGTTTCGCAATAAAACCCGACTTGGAACAAGATTGAACGGCTTCGCTATTATCGGTCAATAATAAATTAATGTAGATGAATCCGCACGAGTGTTGAACGAATTCAATTTAGGAATTAATTCTGTAAAAATTCGATTTACACGCAAACGCAGTTTTGCATACCGTTGTAATAAATATTTCCTAATATTATACATACTATTTTGTTAGGATTTCCAGTAAAACAAAAGTAAGTTTCTTTATATGTCATAGCTAACTTTGCCCTACCGACAAAAAAGGAGTAGGTATTAATTAGTTTTAATGCCATTTGATTTTCGATTTAAGCTCGACCTTTTTTAGCATAGATACCTAATTTTCAAGATTATATTCAAAAATTTTTGCTTCAATAGACAGGTATTGCCTAATAATCGTGCATTTGCTTCGGGGCCGCCACGTTAGAGCGGCCGACCTCTCGCCTCCGTCCGCGTTCGCTTATAACAACTAACATTGATGCATTTACCTTTCTTAGGTCCAACCTGTCCTCAATGTAAGCTTAAAGCCTTGATTTACTACGATGCATGGAATGCTAGCTCAAATTAGAGACAAATTTTGTGCAATATGTGCCTAATTTGCGCTTGCATTCTAGGCGGTGTGTGTGGCGTCGAGTGCTGACCCCATTTGCCAGGTTTGTCGATCAGTTATGATTCCGAGGTACAAAATGCCTTTAAGAGAGCATACATACGTCCTTGCTCTGCGCTGAACTAACACGGGGAATAAAAACATCGGAGGTAGTCTAACCGATTTATATTGAAAACTTAATATGTAAATTATGAAGCTCTAGGACACCCATATGATGGAATTTTTAAAAGCAATAATAAATAACGTGTGTAAATGTGCAACTAAGTCAATCATCATAGTGTTTTTTACCTGTCGAAAGATTTAGGGTAATGATGGAAATATTTTCAACTGACTAATTACTTGAACCTGTTGTCCTACTTAATTTGTTGTCCATAATTTTTCCATTACGCGGTAACTGCGGTAAATATAATCAACGAATGCCAGATTGTTATCTAAAACAGGAAATGATAGGTACATAATGGTATTGACGTTATAATAAATATTGGTCAAAAATCACGAGTCAATGTAGGAGAATAATTTGTCATTACTTAACATTGGTTCAAATGTGACCATTGTCAGCCGCTCCATTACAATGGCACTACCTGTTTAAATCGTATGACGGAAATGATCACTGCAATAACACATTAGATCCTACTGTGTCTGATTTCAATGAAACTTACGTTTTTATTTCAATTTGAGATTGTTTCAAAACTGGTTCTTTTTACTATTGGCTGGTGCAGTACAGGAAGGAAGTCTCCAATAATGTTTTTGTTCATTTTCATTGAGGAAATGAAAATTTTGCCAAACTTTAAGCGTTGCCGGAGCCCCAACTTAACATTTTATTTCTTGCAATTATTATCAAAGTAATAGTAGTTTATGCAACGGTTGCATAATGATAGGCCTTAAAACACTAGTGCGGTTTTATGAAACGAGCTTTTAGCGAGTTTCATAATAAGATCGCACGTGTGTTTTAAGGCCAAATTATGCAGAGTTGCATACATAACTTTATCTACACACATATTATAAATCCTCCATGATGTGTTCAGAAACAATATTTTCTGGCAAAAAGTTATTTGTTGCAATCGTGGCTGCATATTTCCGATATCCGGCGCATTTTCACATCACACACACTCCGAGAAGACTACTATTCATATTTTCAACTAAAATGTAAATTACAAACAACTTTTTCTATTCAATTCAACAAAAATTCTACTTTCGTTCAGGAAAACACCAACATAATGGCGGCAATTCGATCCTCCGACAAGACCGTTTTTTTTTAAATCATAGACAAACGAATGAAGTCTCTATTCTCATGTCACTCGAGATCAAATGTTGTGCAGTTTATATTTTAAAAAAAACATACTGAATTGACGTTTCGTATCAATAACTGTTTTAATATCTATGGATACTAGAATAGAGACTCACTTG
Organism: Tortricodes alternella; assembly: GCA_947859335.1. Taxonomy (NCBI): domain Eukaryota; kingdom Metazoa; phylum Arthropoda; class Insecta; order Lepidoptera; family Tortricidae; genus Tortricodes; species Tortricodes alternella. Next base: position 9,642,607 of record OX401979.1, on the reverse strand, counting down.
AGTTTTGACAGCTGTTCCAAATTTAATCTCATTTCTATACTAAAAATGATACGGGAATAACATTGCAGCACTGGTTTTTCCTAATTGGTTGTCAAAATGGTGGTTATTTCCTTCGGTTTTTGATTACACTACGGAGGTTTTATGATATGGGTGTAGATAAAAAATATATTCACAAAAAATACTCTACTAAGTCTACTTTAACACCTATTAATCTCATGACGCAACTTGATCATTATATAAGCAAAAAACTGCTAGGGAATAGTGTCATTTCGGAGATGTCATCGCGTCGAGGCGATAATAACTTTTTTATAGGACATTACACAGATAGCAAATAGATATCAGTAAACGTTATGTCATTGTATTATCTGGATAGAGATCTGAGGAAGCGATCTTAGTCCTGCTTAGCGTTGCGGTGTTTACCTTTAATATTGTTAGATGGCGTGTAATAAAAGCGATAGTAATTTATTGAGTTGCGTCAGTACAATTTCCGGTATTATCTGCTTCTTATGAGAGACGTGCACTGAGGAAAACCTGCACCTGTGAAAATGATGAAAGAGGGTCGCAAACAAAAATTACACGGTGATTTTAACGTCTTCGTTTGAAATGTACTCTTCTAGTTTTCGTTAAATTTTGCAATGAAAATTGTATCTGTTCAGTCAAGACTGAATACAACTTCTTTTAGTCTCAAAAAGATCTGACTTAACCAAAGGTCACCTTAAATTTCACATCGAAGCAACTATTGAAACATTAATAACTCCATGCTTGGCAAAGTATATAATATCTATCATTAGGTGAAACTTACCTACCCTAGTTAGTAAAACAACTGATATGGCAATTAAGTCACACTTCCGTATGTTCGCGGAATACACACGAAACCGCTGGAGCTGTACCCTTGCCATGAGTTTACGCAAATCGTTCTCGTTGTCGAAATCTATCGGAAATACTGCTTGTTACCGATACAAGTAAAAGAGACCGAGCGACAGTTTTCGATAACGAGAACGGTTTGCGTAAACTCATGGTAATGGTACTGGCCTCATGACGCTGCGACATTGAACGGTCGGCCCGCTAGCACAGCAGACGAGCGAGGTCATCTCCCCTCTACTGTTTAGTTGTTTACCCACCGATCATTACTTGTACGCGGTGACCATCACTGCTAATTACCGACCAAACCCATTGCCTATTCACGAAAGTTTCTAAAATAAAGCCGATCTTATCCTACGCGACTTGTTTATTCAATGATCTGATTTAAACTAATCGGTTAAATTCCATAATCCATAGTTTTTTGTAGTATGTGAGTTTGTTTAATAGTTTTTGTCAATGACATTATAGAAAGACACGTTATATCCATACTCAACGCGTTTTAAAAACGTGACTTCGATAATTTTCTTCTTTTTTCGTTTCTTTTCGGCCAGTGCAGCTTTAGGTGACATTTGACGTGCGGATATTACACATTAATTTGGAATATGGCGATCGTGTATGAACAAAATAAATGCATTTTAGTACTTCTATTTACGTTGAATGTACCTACAAATGAAAAAAAAGCATCAGCGCCTCTATTCGGGAATGCTGAGTGATTCTGTAGCGATTCGCGAGCGAGATTTCTCATCTCGCTCTTACGCATTACGCGTCCTGCGGAAGAGTGGCATGAGAAATCTCGCTTACGAATCGCTACAGAATCACTTAGCGTTCCCGAATAGAGGCGCAGTTCTTCCTTTTATTTTATTTGTAGTATTATGAACCGACATTTGGCTCAAGAATGGCTTTTTTGAGAACATTTTCAATAGAGCACGACATGTGTTACTCGGCCAAAAGTCCGCGTATGACTAATTGAAAGGATCACAATTGGGTTGCTTTCTGGGTTTAAATTTTGGGCTTGAAAGACGCATCTTTAGTTTTTCAATATCACTGGTTTTTGTTGCTATTTTGAGCAAATTTACGGCGCGTCATAAATTGAAAGAACCAGGTTGACCTTCGGACGTTTTCCGTGTTTCGAGCGTTCTCGCCCAGGAGCGGAATTATTTTTAAGCATAGACAGGTATTTAGATTGATCTTAGAATACTTTTTCTTATGATGTATTTTTGACTTCTCCGTCTTTGTTATCTTTTCTTGAAGAGTCTAGTCAACTTTTAAGTTCTGCCTTTTCCTATAATCGATACCACTCTATTGGGATGGCAACCCCATCTGATAACATGTCTGTCGTAAATAATAACCAATTACAGCGAATAAAGATGATGTACCATTTTCGGGAATAGGCATCCTCTTGTGATGAGATGGATTGGGACAGCCTAGTATTTAAGGACTTGGAAGGTATCGTGAATTACATTTCAGATGTGGGCAGCGTCCCTAAAAATACTTTATCTACACCCATATCATAAAACCTCCATTGGTTAATCAAAAACCATATGAAATGACCACCATTTTGACAACCAATTAGGAAAAACCAGTGCTGCGATAAAGAAATAACATGACTTCTTTATCGTTTTTAGTAAAGAAATGAGATTAAATTTGGAACAGCTGTCAAAACTCAAGTGGGTCTCTGTTCTAGTATCCATAGATATTAAAACAGTTATTGATACGAAACGTCAATTCAGTATGTTTTTTTAATATAAACTGCACAATATTTGATCTCGAGTGACGTGAGAATAGAGACTTCATCCGTTTGTCTATGATTTAAAAAAAAAATGGTCTTGACGGAGGATCGAATCGCCGCCATGTTGGTGTTTTGCTGAACGAAAGTGGAATTGTTGTTGAATTGAATAGAAAAAGTTGTTTGTAATTTACATTTTAGTTGAAAATATGAATAGTAAGTAGTCTTCTCGGAGTGTGTGTGATGTGAAAATGCGCCGGATATCGGAAATATGCAGCCACGATTGCAACAAATAACTTGTTGCCAGAAAATATTGTTTCTGAACCCATCATGGAGGATTTATAATATTTGTGTAGATAAAGTTATGTATGCAACTCTGCATAATTTGGCCTTAAAACACACGTGCGATCTTATTATGAAACTCGCCTATCGGCTCGTTTCATGAAAACCGCACTAGTGTTTTAAGGCCTATCATTATGCAACCGTTGCATAAACTACTATTCTTTTCCTAAAACTCACGGTGAATTAGTATCCTTTCTGCTCGTTCTGTTCTCCGTTCTCGTTGTGGACCCCCAAATTCTTTTTGTGACATTCGCAACTGTCCACGATTAAAAAGCTAGGTCAACAACAGATAACAACATATCAATTTTATATCGAGCAGTGTTGCTGTCAAATCCGTGAGCACGTCGTGGGTACCTGTCGTGGGTAGTTTAGTTTGCAACCTGTCTCGCCTCAAGTGGATACAAATGACAGGGATAGATGCTTCAATACTTATAACACGGTCATTTATATTTTTCGAATTTCCACTAATATTTTAAATGCATAAGTAAAAACTTTGAAATGATTTTTTAACAAATTGTATATAGAGATATAGGTCTATTTATAAGAGTTGGCACGAATGGATTTTAAAGTCGAATGAAAGTATATCTATAGGTACCACAAAATGATTACATACAGGTTGATTGAATAAGTAATAATATTGTTTTTAGACAAACCTGTCTTTTAACTAATGGTTTAACTAGAATGACAACGGTATTTTCTAATAACTTGTTTTATGTAGGTATCTCTATGAATGTTCTTACTAACAAAACCAAGCTCCCTTGTGCATTTTATGAGCAAAATAAATGAAATGATAACTCCTTGATGGTTAAATCTGTTAGAACCTTTTCGTAATAAGTAGTCAAATTTACTTTTCCTACCTGCAATTTCAATCTTGACTTTGACCGCTGATATAAATAAATCGTGTCCGACCGAAACATGTTTTTTTACCGAAACCGAAACCAAAACTTTTATAGATCTTAAAATCGTTGAATAAAAATATCAGTGGACCGTTATTTCTAGACATATGAACAATAAACCACTTGTAACTCGTGTAGGTGGTATAAACTGAAACAAGTTCCCTTATAAAACTTGAAACAAAAAATGAATTTATTTATTTAGATAGTAACAGGACGGTTATTTAGGCAGTAGTTTACAGCATAAAATAACACCAAAGCACTTACACGATAAATTATTACATATAAATAGAAAAAAAAATACATGTCAAAAGGAAGTCGTCAAATTGAGAATATTCAAAATTGTAGAATACATAAAAAATATTAAATTATATTTATGAGTAATCTGAATTTAATTTTAACAAATGACGATCAGCCAGCCTCAAAATACTACGGGTAGGCAAGTATCGGCGCGACCGAAAGGTTTGGCACTTTTTTGACCGAAACGGACCCTTGGGCCGAAACATGTTTTATTTTGCCGAAACCTGTTGAAACTGAAACCGAAACCGAAACTTCGGTCGGACACTAATAAATATGTGATTGAAGTGGCACATTGTGCATTGTGTGAAGTGCCACAGTGATTGGACATTTAACAATAAAAAAACTTGAAAAAAATATTGTTGTCAAAATAAAACAGCGTATTTCTGTTACAATCATTTGTACGGAGATATCACTATGTGCGGCATATCATGATTACTAATCACTTAAAAAAGTCTCATGTAAACTCTTTACGTTTATAGGCTTATTGGTACTTAGGTTTTTTCCTAATAATTAGATAAATAATAACTTAATAAAGAAATAGATACCTACGAAAAATACCTTTATCTACACCCATATCATAAAACCTCCAATTAGGAAAAACCAGTGCTGCGATAAAGAAATAACATGACTTCTTTATCGTTTTTAGTAAAGAAATGAGATTAAATTTGGAACAGCTGTCAAAACTCAAGTGGGTCTCTATTCTAGTATCCATAGATATTAAACAGTTATTGATACGAAACGTCAATTCAGTATGTTTTTTTAATATAAACTGCACAATATTTGATCTCGAGTGACGTGAGAATAGAGACTTCATCCGTTTGTCTATGATTTTTAAAAAAATGGTCTTGACGGAGGATCGAATCGGCGCCATGTTGGTGTTTTGCTGAACGAAAGTAGAATTAATTGAATAGAAAAAGTTGTTGGTAATTTACATTTTAGTTGAAAATATGAATAGTAAGTAGTCTTCTCGGAGTGTGTGTGATGTGAAAATGCGCCGGAAATCGGAAATATGCAGCCACGATTGCAACAAATAACTTGTTGCCAGAAAATATTGTTTCTGAACCCATCATGGAGGATTTATAATATGTGTGTAGATAAAGTTATGTATGCAACTCTGCATAATTTGGCCTTAAAACACACGTGCGATCTTATTATGAAACTCGCCTGTCGGCTCGTTTCATGAAAACCGCACTAGTGTTTTAAGGCCTATCATTATGCAACCGTTGCATAAACTACTATTTGTTACGCAGTTTAAAATGAACTAACATTTATATCAAAGTTCTGTCTCTTACAAATGTTAAGGAAAGATCATACATATAAAACAAACATATTTTTTTTTGGAAATTATATCTTAAGAACCAATTGACTAGATGCAACCTGAAATCTATGAAATTTTTAATTTCTTTTACAAGTAGCGTCTTACAAATTGCACTATTATAATAGACTTTGTGCCCATTGCACTAATACTGCAATGTCTTTGGGATTAAATACGTGAAACCAAATTTCAGCCTATTCTTATCATGGGAACTGGTACAAAATTGAATTACAAGATTTGAACCGGTATGAGACATACGAAAAGCCTGTAAAAAGGGGGATTTTCAGAGAAATGTAAGGTAATGGATCAATCGAGCAGAAGACATATCACTTTATCCTAATCGTTTACTCACATGACAACTAACTGTCGTCAGTGACCCACCGACACGTCGGCACGTTAAACGCAATATTGGTTCGCAAATATGCTTTGAACATCTGCCGGTAAAAGCTTGCGATTGTCATCGATTTAACGGACAATTAATTAAAGCTATTAGGTACTGTGGCACATCTTTCACCAAGGCTATATGTTTTGAACACGTATGTGTTGTCGGTTGAAGCGACACATAAGAAAATGTCGAAATATACGTATTGCGCAACGTATTGAATAACGTTTCTCTTTGTAGTCTCCGCATACTCATGCTACATAGTTGTCCGGGAAAAGTTCTTTGACCTACTATCTATAGTTCGTAGACGCGCGTAGCACTGCTACGAAAAACGTAGCGAAAAAAGTTCGCGTTCGTAATGAAGTCCTTTCTACTGACGAAATAGACCCAATAGGCAGGACTATAAACTTGCATTCAATCGCGTTAGATTTTAATTGACAGCTCACTGTAGTCAAATTACTTTATAAGCCATAGCTGGGTGGCCAATTAATTCGTAACGTAACACTTTAAAACTCTAATAGTTATAGGTGTGCATATATGTGGCGTCAGTAAATCAATATGACAATTGTAAATCGTCGCGATTGTAATCTCGGCACTGATGTCATCGCTGACGGCGCAGAGGCCTTGCGACATGCCGATACTATAGCGAATTATCATAAATTCTATTGATACATATATGTAACACGTGAGATAATGTCGTTTTTTGTTTACCTTTCTTTGAAACTTCGGTACAACGAATTGTTGCTTGTTTTGCTACTTGAACTTGTATCAAATGTCAGTAATGAGCGCCGATGTCAAAGTCCGTCTTGATATCTCTATAGTATTGTTCCGATGATTTCATCGGAATGTTCTAATGCGTCAAACGCCGAATGGGCTTTTCCTAGCCTGTAGATTATTCCGTTTTTTCGTACTATATAAAGGATTTTGTGACGCGAGTGTGTTGGGATTTGGGAAGGACAAATTTACAATGGTCGTCCTGCTCTTCTATTTACTTGTACACTTAAGATTTGGACCCTATTAAACCAATATAATCACTTCCAAACGAGATTTCCAGTTCAAGACGGTAAGCGAACAATTTCGGACGCCCTGTCGAGTTTGGACAGTCTGTATAATAGCAATACCTACCTACTTATGTCCAGTTTTTTTCCGATCTCAAGGCAAATTACCTTAAATATTTTGAAAAGGAGCCTCATTGTGAACACAAGATCCGTCGCCAGATGCCTTAATCACGGTTGCGTAACAACTGGTTTGGCTCGACTTTTTATACTCATATTTTGCTTTGTTGCAAGTTTTTAAAGCCAAAAGGTTCCGCAAAAAACATATTGTGTATTTGTTAATCATCCAGTAATGTTGAAATTTATGTCTCCGTGCATTAGACGTCTGATGCGGTATCGCATGACTGAAACAAAAAAGTTGCCTAAACAAGTAACTTGATGCTTAGCTTTGATCTTTTTTATGCTCCCGTAAGTTTTCGACTGTTCATGGGTACGATAATTTCTCAATATTCTCCAATAAGTTCGATCGAGTTGTTGCCATATATTTCCGCCGTACTTGAATTAGGTACTGTCAAGAGAGAAGATATACATACATACATACCTACCTACATACACCACGCCCGAAATCCCTAATGAGGTGGGCAGAGCCACAAGACTACTTGTGGCCACGTTCGATTAATTAGTCCTAAGAAGGTATGATGAACCGTATGGTGACGGTGATCAGCCCATCGCCCATACAGATAGTCCACCATGTTGGAGAGGACCCGTCCCTTAGTCGACTTTTACGACATGCCCGGATGATAAGCATCTGCACGTATAGGAGCAACTTATATTAAGGTTTTTGGGACCTTGATTCAACCACTACCACCACTGAATCGACCTAAAGTGGTGGAGTGGTGGAATCACACGTGCATCAAACTTAGTACTGCTATCAATCCTTATAGCAGTACTAACTTTGATGCACGTGTGATTAATATTTGTAATATTCGTGGTGTGGACTATTTAACGACACACTATCACGCTAATATTATAAATGCAAGTGCGTGCGTGTGTGTGTGTGTGAGTTAGTATGTTTGTTACTCTTTCATGTTTTAACGTCTGGACAGATTGGGATGGGATTTGAATGGAATTTGGAACAGAGATAGTTTGTACCCAGGATTAACACATAGGATACTTTTCATCCCAATCCAACGCGAAAAAACCGCAGACACAGCTAGACAAATATAAACGAATTGATAGCCAAATGCTGAGCGCTTTAGCGTGTATATACTTCCAAGAACTTGTCTGCTCTCCCATTATTTTACACTTGACTTGACTGTTCATACCTATTTAGGCCTTTCTTGGAAGCAAAATCCGCTCTTAATTATAATCTCATGGCATCCCTATTATGATATGATGCGGTATCTACGCGTATTAGAAATTTGTGAGTTGCGCAGTTGCCAAACATTCGAACTGTTAACATCGATTTATGATTTTACGGAGCTGGTGAACAAAAATCGTGCTCGCTTAAGCTGGGTCTCCTGCCTGCCAGAGATTCCACCAATAATGTGAATTATAAAGGCCAAGTTCTTCTAACTGTCTTGCCAGAAAAATAATCGAAATCCAAATTAATGCAAACTTTCAAAACACTATCATCTATGTCAAAACCTAAGGTGATAACGAATGCTACTATATCTCATTACTTAAAATTATAAAAAAATCGTTTTGAACAAGGCAGCTTTTCATGTTTAGTATAATATTGCTTAATAAAGAAAATACTACTATATTTAGCATTCTTATACTTTTAATTTTTTTCGCCATTTTTGGCACATTTTTATGCTAAAAGTATAGTTTTCTCACGAAAAATGTTCGTATACAGCGGTTGATTGCGCGGAAACCATAAGTGATATTGCTTTATATTATGTATGTGAGGTTGATAGTAAATTTATTAAGGATCATTTCGTTCATAATTTTTTTCTTGTATCGGTTTTCGTAAAAAAAAAAACCGCAATTCGTGAAACTTTCAGGTGCGCGGGCGGTGACCAGGCGACGAGGTGGTTTATAACGAACATATTGATAAAAATGCGCTCCATATATTGCCAAATTTTGTGCTAAAATTATTGAATCCAATATGCTATTCACAACCTGTCTGAGACGGTAAACATTAATACAATATCTATCGTGCGCGGTTCACACGCTGTGTTTTGTCTACCGGCTAGACGTAGGCATTAATTTATTCGCTATGATAATCTTTATGTTTATTATTGGTATCAATGACCGTTGGGATTAACGTTTCGGTGCGAGTTCACAGCCACAACTGATAAGGCGAGTGGGCGGGAAGGGTCTCGAGTCCGGCTACCGGACAAATGGTGCCTATGATAGTTGGTCAATGGATTCGCATATTACAATCGACATCGACACAATCGTCTCTTGTTGCCATATTGTGTGGTTTTGCTCGCGACTTCATCTGCGTTGGATAATTACATCACTTACGGGGGCAAAAAGTTTGAATGTAAACTTTCGAAGATTGCCCGAATAGGCTAGTTTACTGAAAAATGCTAATTAGTCCGTCAGTTACATTATAAAAAAAATATTGAACACATATTTTTTCTTTTGTCAATTAAACAAAAAACGGCGAAAATATAGTGCGTTGAAGTTCCACGTGACGTCACGACTGTGCACACTTTTTGCCATTAGGAAAGTGACGTCATTAGCCCCCACTCCCCAACTTTGATGTGCGTTGTCTTTGTCAATTTTGAGTGATTTGATAAAGCAAAAAATACGTGTTTAATATTTTTTGATAATCTAACTAACGGAATAATTAGAATAATATTTTTTTTACCCAGGAAACATCCCTATTGCAGCAATTAATTGCCGGTAAACTACTCCGTTCAAGCCCCTTAAGCTATACGAGTATCTACGCCAAATTTCAGAACGACAGGTGCCGTCGTTAAGCCGTGAAGGCGTAACAAACAGACCAACTCACTTTCGCATTTATAATACTAGCATCTGCTCGCTACTTCATCTGGGTTGAATTCGGTTATAGTTATTAGTTATTATATATAGGATTAGTATGTAGGGTCAAGGCGGCAACAGTGGGTCACTTTTTTTTCGAGCGATGTCACTTGATTTGGACGAGTGTTGGAAAGATGCAAAAGAATTAGTATTATAGTGTAACTAATATATATTGAATATTTTAATCGATTTAGTACAACAGGGTCATATTTTGAAAATAAACAGTATTTAACAAAAAACTTATTTGAGCCACTGTGTACTGGGGGTGGCATACAGTGAGTCGGCCCTCAGTTCACAGTGAATCAGGCAAGTTCACAGTGAATCATCTATAATTATAACCCAAATAATAATGCATTTTTCGGCTTTTTATCAGTTAAGGTAAGGTGTACTTTCTATTTTTTCACGAACATTTTGTTTTACCAATGTATTAATATTTATACATTGGTAAAACAAAATGTTCGTGAAAAAATAGAAAGTACACCTTACCTTAAAATTCACTTTTTCTTACGTCAAAACAAAAAAACATTAATTACACGGGTTCGTTACATAGCTGACGCAAGCGAACTGGTTGTAAACTGTTTCTATCGGGAGACCTTCCGAAGAGTGAGAAAGAAAGAAAGCTATCTATAATATTTTTGACACAACGGCTACTGCGCCACTGTTGTCGCTATAGCCACTGTTGCGGCCTTCACCCTAGGTACTCTTTGTAACTATTTCGGACAATAGTACTATAGTACCTACTATTCTCCGCCGCCTAACACCATCAGTAACCATCAGTAACAACATCACTAGATTTCTGCTCGAATGGGCTGGTTCGACCGGGGTAGTACCACACTCTCACAGAATATCGGCGTAAAGTAATAGCTTGCTATTGCGTTTCGTACGGTGAGTGACGAGATCCGGAGGCCTATTCTCTCATCCCCATCCCATCCCCATTCCCCATCCACCCTAGACCGGCAACGCATTGGCAGCACCTCTGGTGTTGCCGATGTCCATAGGCGGCGGTGACCACTGTTGTCAGTCAGTTGACAAAAAAAAAGTCGAAATTAGAGTTAAAATCGGAATTCCAATTTTGTATTTAGTAGAAAATTTTAGTAGTATACTGGTCAGTTTTTGTAACTCTTCGAAATAAATGTACCTAAGTTAAACTCTGAGTCAGCAAGTTGACCAAGAGCAAGCAAACTTTTGATGGGATTCTACTATTTGTATGGGCATCCGACGGATGGGCTATTGAATAATTAGTGATTCAAGTATATCACAGCGGGTCGTAGGCGAGCAATAAAAGTGCGCCTGCCTGGTGGCCCGCGTTGTATCGTGCGCAGGCAGCAAGAGCTATATAAGATGCTCGGATGCTGCTAGGGCCTGTTGCATAACAGAGCACAAGTTATTAACCTTTTAGCCGCCGTTGTCGACTATGCGTGACAGGCTGTACAGGGTAAAAAAGACCTTCAACACATTGACTTAAAGTTGATATTTGTGTTACTTCTCAGATATGCTTGGCGGCCAAAAGGTTAAAGGCTATTTAAAATTCAGACAAGTTTAAAATTAATAAAATAGTACATATACAATGTCACATTTGGTTAACAGTGAATGCCACAACTGTAACAGTATCTTATGATATTCTCAAAAATGACTATTAGATTATTTGGGTTGGTATCATAACGACTACATTGTCAAATCGACCAAATCATCATAAGGTCCAGATCTCAGAAGGACCATCTCCGTAGAGAGCCTATATCGCCGAATGACTTGGTAGCAAAACGACTGGTTCTCGAAAATACCACATCTTTAATTGACCATATCTCAAAAAGACCAGGTAGCAAATTAACTTACTGAATATGTTTCTGTGCAATTTCATAGGAATCATTTGTTCTGTACACATCTATGCGAAGGCGTGGGTAAAAGCTACGTATTATATTTTGATGTTAAAATGATACGCAGAAACTAGCTCTGATTATACCAACGTTTTGCGATCTAGTCGTTTTGCTACCTGGTCTTTTTGAGATATGGTCTATTAAAGATTTGATCTTTTCGAGAACCAGTCGTTTTGCTAGCAAGTCATTCGGAGATATAGGCTTTCTACAGAGATGGTCCTTCTGAGATCTGGACTATATGATGATTTGGTCTTTTGGAAAGTAGTCGTTATGATACCAACCCTTTTTATCGAAATATTTTTTATAATACGACGATTTTTTAATGCGGTCTGATTTTTTATATAACAGGAGTTCCTATTGAAACTTCTTGGTATTTATGCTCAATTTAGCGTATTTCCAATCGTATCCACGTTTATCTAGTACACTTTAGCGTCAGTGGGCGTGTTGATACACTAAGTACAAGCTGCGCCGGCGTCGGTTCCTTGTCTGCATACTCGTAACTCGCAGTATCATTTTATTTCTAGAAAGCACCGAGCCAACTTAAACTTTCGATTTGATGTCAATTTATGCGTAAGAGAAAACGTCTTTAACAGTTTTTTTTCTTATTTATTATTTAAATTGTTTTCTCGAGCTGATAAATCGCTTAATTATTCTGTTTTTGTTCGTTAAGTGCGCTCAGTGAGTGGGGGTGGGCGGTGGGGTTGTTGCGGAGGAATACTTATTGTAACGTGGGTAGCTCTTTTTGTTGCAACGTGCCTTTTCTGATATTTAAATACAATAATGAGAATTATTGCCCTTCTAATGTATTTGTGATTTTGAATGAAAATTACATTGCTATTATAGAGTCACAAACATTCAGGGTTATTCCAAGCGCTGTCGTTAAGCTATTTATTTAGTCAATTTTATATATTTTATTTCTTAATTTGTTAATTTATACACCTTAATGATTAACAAATAAGTTCGTTTCAATTAAAACAAATAACAATTATAACATTTAATAACGAACAATATGGGTACACTTGTTTAAAAATGTGAATTACCAAACAACGTGAGATGTTTAACGAAATGAACATCGTACGTACCGGTTACTTAAATATAAACCTTAGCGTTCCCACACACCGCTGCCGTGTACGTACGCTGACGCCCCCTGTCTATGTGTGCGTGCACGTAGCACGTAACCGCGCACACTCTGTATTGACCCGCCCACGTTATTACCGTTTTCATCGAAGATTTAAGTGGCTCTTATTTGTAGAATTCTAAGGTTGACACTTGAATGGTAGGAACGCGGGCGGATTAATAAATAAGTTTGTGTAACTATACCGTATTGTTTCACGTTTACGCATCTCTGTGTGGCGAGGTTAAGTAGAGCGGTGTTATCTCCGAACAGAGATTCTATGGAGATGGGTTAAAGGATACAACGAGTTTCTGTTAATTCATTGGTGAGATGAATTAAAGTCAATGCATTTTGTGATGATTTTATCGTAATTCATATTTATTAAAAACTTGGTTTTCATTTTTAAACATGTTTATTGAAAATTAATTATCCTATGTGTTTGCTATTTGTAAAACTACAGCGTGAATTGCAAAAGATAATGGGCACTATTGCAAAAGCATGCAGTGCGAGGCGAGAGGCGAGGGAAGCGCCTGCGTTTCATAATTGAAGGTTCAACGCATTGTCCGCTCTAACCAAATGTCATCGTCGTTTCACAACCGTCAATCACAACGGTCACCTACTTTCGTTCCACGATCGACTCCGATTAGCCGGCTACATTCACTCGGCTCGCTTCTACGCAATTGTTTCTGTAGGAATCTTTTATTTATGGCAGCACTGTGCCTGTCACTGAGCTTGTGTGGGTGAGGCGCTCGTGCCTTACCTGTATATTCGACATAACGTTACACTCTAATTTGAATTCTTACGTAAACTAAATAAGGTTTGATTTGGTTTGTTTGCGGCCTAGACAGAAATGCCTTACCGACAATAAGTTGACGCTCGAACGCGCCTGTTTGACAAGATTCCAACCGCGTCTGGCCTGTTTGTTTATTGTAATCGGTTTGACAATGAGCTTAAGGTGCGGTTTCGAGTGATCTCTCGGCTCGCGCTCTTGTGTTCGCTGTATTGGTATGATACGTCATGAAATGTATACTTACTGGCTTACTGTAGATTCGCTTCTATAATTGCTTGGCGACAGACTATAAAAGGTGGTATGTTTATCAGGTTTTATTTATTCAAAAAATAGTTTTTTTTTAAGGGATTTTTATAATGAATGAATTACCTAGTTTTAACAATGACCCTTACAGTAATTAAAACTACATTTTTATAGCAATAGAATTACGATACGATTAACTTGTTAAATAGGGTGAAGTAAAAAACAACCTTTGATAAGTAGACGACAATCCCAGAGCAGATAACGGAAGGTCATTGAGACGGCGCGCGCGGCTCGTGGGGGGGGATGGGAGTGTGGAGGCAGGCGGCGCGGGCGAGGGGGAGGGGGCTATCGCTGCCTCTGTCCCGCCGACCTCCTTGGATGCGCGGCCCGCAAGGTCGGCCGCTTTAATTAATAAAGCCACCGTAAAGTATTTGAGGCCGATCGGAGAAGCAACTACAATCTTCCAGCCTTTGTCTAGTTATTGACCCGGCTTGAAGGTTATTTGTTTAATCTGTAAGGTGTTTTTCGTTGGACAATCGATTTTGTTGCGTTCGTGTCAAAGTCGTGTTAAGTACATCAGGATAATTGAGAAATTAGTCTGCAGATGCTTGCACGCAATATTAAAGGGGATTTCTCACTTTTTAAATACGATTAAAATTACGCGAAAAGGCAGCCCCAAACTCAAAGGTCGCGGAAACCGAAGATCTACCTTTAAATGATTTGCATTATTTACCTTATAATATAGCAGCTTTATGTCTAATGGCTCTTACTTATGGGGCTGCTATTTATAGCGGTTTTGCAAATAACTGGACCGACGCCGAGCCGCATCTACGTGCCGTTTGAAGAGTAGACGCACTCATAGACACGAACAGTTCTCCGCTCTTTTTGAACCACAAGCGAACAGATACAAAGTGGCTCTTATGTCCTTAACAAAAAAGGCTATCTAGCTGCTTGAATCATTTAAGTTAAAAGTGATAGAGCTGGTTCTATATTTGATATTGCTCTGCTATATAGGAACCGATCGTTTCTATGGTAACGAAATGCCGCTTTGTTTTGTCACTTTTTAGGGTTCCGCACCTCAAAAGGTAAAAACGGAACCTTTATAGGATCACTGTCTGTCTGTCTGTCATAAATTAATGAATTTTAAACATCAGGGCCATTATTGGGGGGCAAATTAGTAAATTAAAAAAATGCAAACTATTATCGTGTGACATCAAATGTAAGGGCTTATTTCAAGAATCTTAAATATATATTTTTTTATTTTAAAATAAATAGGTTATTAAGGAAAATAGGCAAAAATTAACCACCCCCCGCAACTACTGGGCCTAAAATTTTGAAAAAAAAGTACAGAAGAAGAAGATCTATAAGAAGTCTATGGTATCTAAACTGACATAGGAAATTTCAGATAATCATGTAAGGAACGGAAACCTCTCCACGCGTGTTTAACTCGCACTTGTCCGGTTTTTTCAGTTAACTTTGCGAAGGAAGACAAAAACAAAGCAAAGCGATATGAAACAGGATATCGCTTAGCCAATATCGAATAGAGACTTTATACCTCGTCTACAGTAAAAAGATCGCTGACGGCCATACATTTTATATGGCTGTCAGCGCTCTTTTTACTGTAGACGAAGTATACACAGCTTAAATAGTTTCGCTCGCACTTTGAAAGGCACCGAGGTTGCTTAGCAACGGCACTTGTTTGTTGTACTGCTTTTCCTGCGGTTAGTTACCATTCCATATGCGAAACAAATAACTCCGAGAATTGTCACAATTGCTTATGTAACGTAGAGCTTACACTTACGTATGGTTTTACATAACCTTTTCACAACCGCTTCAAATTCGATTAATGTGTATTGGCGTCGTTTACCGTTTTTTTACATATTATAAATAGAGTTTTGGACTAATACTTAACAAATAGACATGAAAAGTGGTTTTGTTTTAAAGACTGTTGATGGTTTGAAGGTCGGCGAGAATGTTTATACCTATATTATGCCCTTCGAAGATGAATGAAATGATAGCTTTATTAAAATGTCTACTTTTAGAGGTTCGATTTGTACTTACTTCCGGACAAACATATTCACATGCACAAAGCTACCAATAAACTAATACCAACTTAATTTTTTTAGGGTTCTGAACATTGATGAAAAAAACGGAATCCTTATAATATCACTCTGGCGTCCGTCTGTCTGTCTGTTCGTCTGTCACAGCCTATTTCCTCCGAATCTATTGGAAGAAAAAAGTTGAAATACATATAGCTTTTCTCTTCAATATTGTCCGTTTCCCATGGGAATCCAAATACTTAGGATTTTCGTTTAGGTTTTTCTGTAAACTAGGAGACCTATATTTTGTATTTTTCTTTAAATTTGTCGTCTTAGTAGTATGAGAGAGAGGGGAATGCTCGATTTTCGTATATTTTATTGCATATCCCTTAAACTATGCATTTTAAAAGTATAAAGATATATATTTGTATTTCTTATAACGAACCCTTTTATGTGATATGTACTTATACTTGACAAAAATACTTTTAATTTTCTAAGTGCTTCCCAACATTAGACCCCGAAATCAGAATTCGTTTATTTACGCTATACTTTCATGATTGGTTCACCTGGCTGTATACTTACCAAATTTTGACCATTTTGTCCTGTTGACACAGGGCTGTCGATTATTTATAGTACAGAACCCTCCACGCGAGACCGACTCTTTTTTTTCAATAAAGCTCATAGGTACTTGACCGGTAAATGAAAGATAATCGAAATAACTATGTGTTGTTTAATAAACCACGCTCGTCATGATTGACAGAATCAGAGCTTCATACCTCATGATTATGATCTGGCTCGGTTCCGGCTGACGGTAAAGTCAAACTAACCTCTTTCTCAAATAATACTTTTGCCGTCGTCAACCTTACGATTTAAACCGTTAAATGATACTTTTTAAATTTATCTTACTTTGTCCTGTTTTTTTAACGCTTATTGGCTAATAGCTGACAATAACAATTTGTGCATTTTCTTAGGACGGATAACACATCATCAACTAGACAAATTCTATCAATCACTAACTTTCAAGTAAGTCATTACTTGTACCCTGTCGCTAAACAGGATATAGGTAGGTAATTATTAATTTTACATTGTTGCATTGTTATTATGGTGCACTCAGGATGTGCGCACATGACCTCTTAATGACGTTCATATCACGGTTTAATTAAAAAAAAAACATCGCTCGAACGCTAGGCTAATCTATGTGTATTCTCCGGGCACACTCGCATTGTTGGCTGCTTATGTAAGTCGGAACGTCTTCCACTTTCGAATCAAGTTTATTGACACGAGTCGACAAAACGGCCGGTTCACAGTTACGCGCGGCGGCTTTGATTCAACGACTCCGGCTGGTGAAATGCGTGATCTTGTTCCATTGTAAATTTGTTTTGATTTCACAAAGAATACTTCTGTTTAAACGGTTGAGTGCCCGGCTAGTTTCAACAGCGCTGTGTTAGATTTCTAGTCGGGAGACGCTACTGTTGCGCTATTTGAACTCGTGTTGTCGACGGTGAGGAATGCGACTGCCCGAACAGGCTAATCTCACGGTTATTATGCTACGAGTTCATTTAGTTTCTGACAACGATACTGCACTATTATACACATCCTGGCAGGCGTGGTTAGTTCAATATTTATCTAATAGGTATCTTCAGCTTAACATAATCTCCAAATAGAGCCATCATTTCGCTGACAAAGCAAACACAAACCGCGATAAATTAGCCGCGGTTACAATTTATAATAGTTGTATTAACAGGTTTTATGTTAATTTTATGTAAGACCCGCCTCCTAACGTATAATTCTTGGGAGTTAGTTCTTAAAGGCAGTCATTAAGTTTTTTAATAGCGATAAATCTAATAGTGTAAACGGTTTTGTCGCGGTACAATCGCGGCGCTTGATAAGCGGCGACTAATCACTGCTTAAATCGCTAAGCCTGTCGTGAGTCGGATCTGTTCCCAGTAGTTCTGTTTTGAATTCGATTGGCGAAACTTATTAGACTGTATTTGTATTAGGAATAGAACTTGAAATGGAACTAGATGGATGGAACATCAATGTGGCACTCTGGCATGCCGCACTGCCGGCGCGTTGCGCACGCACCGCATGAATGGCACCTGCGACCGTTTCCAATGGTTCTGTCGCGTCTATGTTTACATTATAAAAAATATTTACATATATTTTGATGGTTAATATCGACATACGTTTATTATATCTGTATCGTTAACACTGTTCGTCATATTGTACGTAAAGTTTCTTACAATATGGTTAACGAAAAGACACGTTACAATTTCGTGGTTTATTTTCAATACTACCTTTGAATAGAATATTATAGAAAGCTGGCACTGTTTTATTTATTCTCAACGTATCAATTTAAATCTAGCTATGTTCAAAACTTTACTAACATATTGGGATGTTTCTTTATTAAGATTTGAACCTCAAACGACAACTTACCTAAAATTGCATGTAGTTCATGAACTTCATAATGTTTACTTCATCACTTATGTTGGCGATAACACCAAATTCGCACGCGCGACGCGCTATTACAAGCGGCACACCACACAATTACTTGTGTGTGTTTCCGACTTGCCAAACGTGCACACAATCATAATGCACTGAAGGTAGCCGTGTAACGTAACGTCACACACTTGTTTAATGTTAATCGCTTTTGCTTAAACTCGTACGCAGATACGCTCCTAAAATGAAAGATTAAGCAGCAAGTCACTGGGGTATATACCTAGTGTTCTTGATCATTATGGGAATTTTTAACGACAAAGTATTTCAGTTTCAAATGTATTTGAATGAAATAAAGTTTTAACGAACTCTTACTCTTTTCAAAATATGAATACGTTCAGATTATTTGTTAAGAAATTGTTTAATATAACGTTAACAATAAATTTAATATCCTGTCTGAGAAAATGTAAACATACATTGGCTTTGACAATAAATATTGAAATCTTAAAGTTGTTATTTATGTCAAAATCCATACTTAATATTAAAACTGCGGAAGTAACTTTTTCTGTCTGTACTTATTACGGCTAAACTGCTGTACCGATGTTGGCTGATCATCAAGAAAATCAAGCCCTGAAAGGGTGAAATAGATGGAAAATGTATGTACGGGAAATTATCGTGCAACCCGTTGAGAGCCCGTTGATGTCTTTGTATAATAAATTTAAATAATATGGCTAAATCGCTGAACCAATTTTCATGAAATTTGGTGTGGAGATAGTTTGAGCCCTGGGGAAGAAAAGGGGCTACTTTTTTATGCCAACCAGTCCCTAAAACGGGTGAACTAGGGGTTGGAAAATTAATTAACGGCAAGTACGTGCGTGGCTGATGATAGCCCGTAGTTTGAGGGAAAAATTGTAAATCGTCATTATGTCTTTAAGATACATTTCCACGCAAACAAAGTTGCGGGTAAAAGCTAGTATTAATTATTGGAAGGTTCCGTTTAATTTCAATCTGCAATCGTCATTCTTGATTAAAGATCTAAAATAGCAAAAGGTAGTGAATTACATACATAGCATCACGCCCGAAATCCCTAATGGGGTGGGCAGAGCCACAAGACTACTTGTGGCCACGTTCGATTGATTAGTCCTAAGATGGTATGATGAACCGTGATAGGTGATCAGCCCATCGCCCATACAGCTTGGCCACCATGTTGGAGAGGACCCGTCCCTTAGTCGACTTTTACGACATGCCAGGATGATAAGCATCTGCACGCATTCTATGCTATTTCTTCACTCCCAGTGCAGCAGAGGAGGAAGTGAAATACAGACTTGATTAAATTGCACGAGACTAAAAATAATTGTCAATCTTCTAATTATCATTATTGATGAGTGCGTCTGAGCACGTCACCAGGGTGCCCTCTCATTGTCCTTGCGCCCAAACAATGATAATTCCAATCTCAAGGTATATAAATATTCTTTGTTCTTCAAATCCTTAAATCACTTTCGGCGTGTGAATTAGGATTCATGTGTCGTTGCTATTAAAATCCATACCGACACAGGAAATATGCATGAAAATCAAATGAGGTTTAAGTTATATACCTATTATAAAAGAAAGGAACATGCATATAAAAGAAAAAGAAGATCATTTTGCCCGTTCCTTTTTTTATTAAGGGTCAAAATAAGTGAAAATAAATATTGATTTTTAGTTCTGAATATTAGTTTTTGTCATCCTCGTCCAAATTATGCAATTTTTTATTTGTCCGATATTGGTCTAAAAACATTCCGAAATAATTGCAAATTTCGTTTCAACGCCAAGTATTTTGTAAAACTCGCTAAATGTAAAAAGAGCGCTGACATTTTGACGGTCAAACATTTTATATGGCTTGGGCAAACTTTTTACATTGGTTGACTCTAACTGAACTGTGACGTCATAGTTCAGGTCCATTTTGTATGGAGCGTTTTTGGAGTGGTATGAACTATGACTTTTCAAAGCTCCGTATTTAAAAAAAAGACAACACGGTTTAGAGATTTTTAAGGTTTAGATTAGGTTAAAGTAAAATATTAAATCATGAAAAATTAAACTCCAAAAGTAACTAGGTATCCCATTTTTAAATGAAAAATTATGTAATAAATTTGTTCAAACTCTTCCATCAAGAATGTAATTTTTGTAGTATATGTAAACATATTGAGCAAAATATGTGTTGTAAAATGTTCCTTTCATTGAACCATTTCATATACGCTTCACGTAAGCGTATATGAAATGGTTCAATGCGTCAATGGATGGTCATGAAATGGTTCAATCCTGAAAAGCGTCAGTAAAAAGCTGAAACAGTTGACGCAAGAGTGAATTAAATCTGTGATTATAAAACAATAGTTACCAAAAGAGGAATTCTTTACGGTTGAAAATCGAGCAACCTGCTGCTAATCTTATAATTATTCATATATATTCAACATTAGATTAAAATACTTATCTTCTCATTCAAACATCGTTATAATGCACAGAACTATTAACGCCACGGAGATGATAATATTGTGATAAAACAGATCATATAAAATTTATTTATCACTTTAATAAATATGAATGTTCTTTATAATGCCTGTGAGGTTTTGCAGGCGATTTTGAGCGCTCAGACTCCGTTAATGGTGTTATCTTCAATCTCTTCCAGAATTATAATTGTTTAGTCTGTCAGACAGATATTCGAATTTTATGACATTAGTATGGATATTTCTATTTATCAATTTGGTTTGTAACATAATTTCAGGGTTCCGTACTTTAAAAGAAAAAGACGGAACCCCTATAGGATCACTTGTGTGTCTGTCTGCCCGTCTGTCCAATTTGCTCCGAAACTACTGGACTAAATGAGTTGAAATTTGGTACACATATGTTAGTCGGTGACCTCAACACGGACGTGAAACGTAAATATATGAATTTTTAAAATGAGCGCCACTTTTGGGGGTAAATTACAGAAAAAAAAGTTTGCAAACTAGGGCATGTGACATATCAAAGGAAAGGGCTTGTTGTGAAAATCATAAATATATATATTTTATACTTTTTAGATAAATGGTTTTCAAGTTAATTAGGAAAATAGGCGAAAATTGACCATTCCCCTTATATCCGAAACTACGGCGCCTAAAATTTTGAAAAAAATGTGGAAAATAGTTCTGAATCTATAGATTACAGGAAAACCTATAAGAAGTCTTGGTATTTAAAGTAATATAGGAAATTTCATATAATCACGGAACCCTCTCGGCACGAGTTTAACTAGCACTTGCCGGTTTTTTTCTTTTTGAACTATAGCGGTTCTTATTAATAACACTGTTGTTTATACACGATCGGCCCGGCCCGCGTATCAGTGCCACAGTAACTAAAATGGAAGCCTTCGCAACTAGTGAACAGCCGCGCGGATTGATGTGAAAGCTTCCATTTTAGGTCCTGTGACACTACGGCCCCACTTCCAACCCGCTCCGCTTCCGGTCTGCGTTTCGGTGTGTGAAGAACAATGACAATCAGAAATCAGCTAAAGTCAAACACCTGCAATCGGGTCTAAATAAATAATTGGATTGAAATTCACCCAGAGAACGGTCAAATAAACCATTGATTGAGTGGTTTCAACTGTTTAACAGTTGAAACCTAAACCCAGCTGAAAACTATACTCAACTTGTATGTGTTACCAAACCTGAAGATACTGTAAGTGTGTACTGTCGAAGTGACTCTAGAGTTCCGGTAATAATCATAGTTGTGATAGTCAGCGAAAACGACGGAAGGGAGACCGATGCGGCTATCCTCAGCAGACTCCAGTAATCCCGTGATCGTGACGCTTGCAACATTGTCGAAATATCGGGACCTCTATAAATCAAAACAGCGGTAAGAACTCGTGTATAAACACAAATTAATTTGGTCTTTTAATTGCAGGTAATGATGTTGCTATATAATGTACAACTCAAACGTGTATATTTATAGAACACACAAGCAATGATAGATATTAGCTAGCAGATAAGCAAGCGTGCATGTATTTTGTGCAGGTATGTGCAACTCGGCCGCTGACATCGAAACGCATAGTGAAATCGCATAGAAACGATACGGTTTTGTTTCCAAGTTATTTATAACTTTACGCCCCCGTACAGTTTTCACAGTTTCTCTTTTATCATAATCTGTGGCGTTTGATTGACGTGTACGTTTCATAAATGACTTAGTATTGGTAGAAATTCATCTATAGTGACCAACAGTCCGATAAACATTTTTAACATGCTTTTATTAGCTTCACTTGTAAACTTGTAGATAACTAAGAAAACAGTTTTAACCTACTTCTAATTGTCGTAACGATTTGAAACTTTGCAAGTGTACGCAATTCTGAGCACAATAAAATAATTTGATACCATCGAGCTGATCTGACTATGGAGCCAGGAGGTGGATAGAGGAACTCTTCAATGATAACTAGTAAACCCCTCGAGTTTGAGCTTATTTGGTTTGTTTTGACGAGTGTAAAATATTACTTATTAGTGCGTTACTGACAAAAGCGTGTTTTTTTAGTTTTTGTGATCTACAAGTATAATTATACGAAATAATCAGATGTAGGAACTTGGAAAGTTAATTCCTGCTGAAACTGGTAACCTTACAGAACAACTTAAATTACTATGGTTACTAACTGCTTAAAAATAGGAAACGGTTATTACGACTGAGCGTGGTAACGTGGAAAACTCGTGTCTTTGGTTAAGTAAATATATTGGTTACCACTTAGCGCGCCATTCATCATTTGCAAGGCCAGACCGTGTGCGTTTTTAATTTTACATCTTTCCAATGTAATATTTAAGGAATTACTTAAGTTTCGGTCATTATATCAATCATGACCTGCTCCTCTGCTGCACTGGGAGTGAAGAAATAGCATAGAATGCGTGCAGATGCTTATCATCCTGGCATGTCGTAAAAGTCGTCTAAGGGATGGGTCCTCTCCAACAAGGTGGACTATCTGTATGTGCGATGGGCTGATCACTATACGGTTCATCATACCATCTTAGGACTAATTAATCGAACGTGGCCACAAGTAGTCTTGTGGCTCTGCCCACCCCATTAGAGATTTCGGGCGTGTTTCTATGTATGTGTACGTATATATGTATGACCTTTCCAGTTTTCTAGAAATTTGAACGAAATCAGGGCGTCTATTCGGAAACGTCTAAGTGACACTGCAGCGACCCGGGAGCGAGACTCGCATCTCGCTCTTACGTATTACGCGTCGTGCAGAAGAGTGAGATGAGAAATCTCGCTCGCGGTTCGCTACAACATCACTTAGCGTTCCCGAATAGAGGCGCCGATTAATGAAGTGCTTTCCAACATCACATTCTCTACTACACCGTGTTCTTTGGGAGTTAACGTAAGCCTAAGTCGGACTCGGCGACACACACAGTTTTCTTTTATTTAACTTCAGAGAATAATGAAATCATTATAATGTAAAAGATGTGAATGTCGTTTATGCCGCGAGCGTGAAGCGTCGGTCACAGATGATATCTCGGAGGCGCAGAACGTGTAGGCATTTATTTACATAGATCGCGCCCACTGCGCCTCTTCCGCTGGGTTGCCAGGGTAACGTTAATATTATATTTTACTTAAATTGTATTCAGCCGACTATGAGAAAAAGTTTGTTTCTTTAAAATAAAATGGTATATTGATTTTCTTCCATCGTTTATTAGATTCGAATGGATGCATAGCTCCAAAAGTTAGGTTGGACTTAGTTCATAAATTATTTGGCTGTATGATAGGTCAAGTCTGCACGGACGCAAGACAGATGCACGTTTACTAATATATTTAGATAATAAGAGTCATACTGTACATCTGTTTCTGTTTGTTCTCCAGATCTAAAATATAAAATACTAGTGGACCCGCTACAGCTTCGCCTGCGGTATTTTCCATACAAACTTTATCATCCCTTTTCACCCCTATAGGGATGGAATTTAAAAAAAACTCTTCTTGTGCACCTCGAGGGTACTCAAGGAATGTCTCCTCCAAATTTCAAACCTCTAGAACCACCCGTTTAGGCTGTACGTTGTCTATTAAGTGAGTCACGGTACTGTTTTATATGTATTGATTTATATGAAGTCAGGTCGCAAAGGTCGCAGGTCAGGTGAAAAATGCGAGTGATGATTCTCAGTTCTTAGCTCTAAATATAGAAAGAATAATCTATCGTTCAAACATTTCCGTAACTCCAATTGAACCCCATGGTAACCCCGCAGCGATTTTTACTAAGATACAGTCAACTATTACACGGTAGAGTTGGAATGCTGATGGGTCGCGCGGCTTCCTTCAAGCCGCGGGAGCTTCTTTACACAACTGTGTTTGATTTCATCCGCGAGGACAGGTTCTGGACCGGTACGGGCATACGCCGAGTAACGGAACGCTCCGCGCTTGTCTCTTAATTTATTTCAATTGTCTTAAGCTAAACCTAGGATGTGAAGAATAAGAGCCAAAAACTGTTACTTTAATAAATATATCGTGTTTCGAAATTTTTATCACTCTTCATAGCGAAGATTTTTACCTGGAAAGTAATTGCGAAAATAATACGATGACGGCTAAAATAGGATACAAATTTAATGAGCTCACATAACTTAAATTTATAATCGTTATACAAAAGTACTCATGAGCTCTTTGACGATATATCATATATTAACAAAGATCTAAACCAATCAGAGGAAAGCAAATAACCTCTAGGCTATATTCGTACGCGGTGGTTTTTTTTGCAGTGTCGTAATTATCACATGTAACTAATGATACACTGGACACTGTCGGCATACTAATGAATGTTGAACTCTTGCGATATTACGCGTCTCTCTTTCTATTTAACCGCTGAGACGGAGACAATTCTAATAGAGACACACTTAGGGAACAAAATGGTCTGTAGTTGTACATTTTATTTACTTTTATATATTGTAATCTGATAATCGGAACATTTCATACTGATAATTCCGTTGAAAGTTGAATATGACGTTGTTAGAGCTATAAACTTGTGTCGATATTGCTTCTTATTTTTACGAAGAGTATCTTATTCTGAGCGCATAGTGGAATATATCAGTTTGCCGTGGCATACGGTGTGCAGAGGTTAATAAAGCGCGCACTTGCTCGCAACTTATAACTTTTTGGGACTAAATATAACATTTGCTTAGCGAATTGCGTCACAAGAGAATCCGGGGCAATAATCTAATCATCCGGCTCAAAGGACAATATCGTTTTGTTTTAAATTACAGTTATCTATTATCTATTTTAATCTTACGTATATTCGTAAAAAGAAGATTAATATATTTAGGTATAAATATTTCTTGAGAATCAGTATTCATTATTCTTTATATCGACTATGGAAATTTCAAATGTCGTAAGGGACATTTTGACATTTTCACATAATGTCCGTTACGACATTTGAAATTTCCACAGTCGATATATATATTTGTTTATATACAGAAAAAGAGGGTGCCGTTAATAGTATCAAAATATCATAATCAAAACCTATAAAACAGTACCGTGACTCACTTATAGACAACACACTGCCGAAACGGGTGGTCCTAGAGGTTTGAAATTTGGAGGAGCCATTCCTCGAGTACCCTAGGAGGGATTTTTTTAAATTCAAAGGGGTGATCAAGTTTGTATGGAAATACCGCGGGCGACGCTGTGGCGGGTCGACTAGTACCCTATATGTCTTTAATCACAAAACTTTGACACTTCGTTCATAAACTCACCGGCGAGCGTAATTTGACCCGTCAGTGCGTATAAACTACATGTAAGTGCGTGTCTTCGACCTTGGAAGTATTTCGACGCAGGCGGCCACGGTTGTAGGTACCTAACTCCGCATAATGCTTACGGGCGTGCGGGTCAAGGTATCATTACAAGATTAAAATGAGAGACGAAATTAGCGACGAGGTTTGTTAGAGAAAAACAGCTGCAGTCGCAGATCATTCAGCCCAGCCTATTAATGCTTAAGGCCGAATAAAAATCTTAGCAAAAACAAAGTACGCTTACTACCGTGTATTTATCCAAGATCTTCTCGTTTATCAAAACCACTTCGATGTCTATTGATTGTTTGTTGCACTTTTTGTTAGTTTTTAGATAAAACTCAAATGTCAAAGTTGAAAAAAGACTTACTGCTGAGTTTCTAGCGCGTTTCTTCTCAGCAGATGTCACCTTTCGAAGCGCTGGTAGATTCAGACACGTGACGGAGTCCATGTGGCCTACTTGCAAAATAAATATATATTTTTTTCATTTTCCTTTAAGATAATTTCTGTCAATATTTTTCAGTTTACTTGTGTGAGGTATTTTAAATGACATATTTTATTGATAACAAATAAAACACAAGGTGGGTAAAGGTGAGGCGCACCTGGCTGCGGCTATTTTTGCACTCAAATACGTAAAACAATGAGTTCAAGTCAAGTGTGCGTGACAGCTGCTAGTTCACCTCAAATAACACCTCGGCTTCAACACAAAATAAAATATTAAACATAATTCAAAAGTGTTTAATGTGTTTAACCTGCTAGCAAAAGTAAAAAAGATATCACCTGCTAGTATGAGTAAGTTTTATTCGTGGATTAGTATTTGCCTACATTGGTCTTATTTATCTATCTTATATTTAGAACTTGAATTGACCTGGAAAAAAAAATGATCTGGAAGGACGCCATATACATTGTTTAAAAAAAAACACATTAGTAATAAAAGTCACATTAACTGTCACAATTATTTAAATTATTAGCAGTATTTTGCTACATACTCGTACATTTAAAATTAACGAACCGTTCCTTAACTTAACACTTTTCTCATCGTTGTGGCATGTGCTATTATTAGAGGACCATTTTGCGTAGCTTTCGTAGGCGTTATCGCCACGATGACGTCACCCGCCTACGCTGCTACGAAAGCTATCTGCTACGCTCCAAAAAGGCTTAGCCGTCTGTTAGCGGATTTTACGAAACAATGGAATGAACTTGAATTATATTATATTTATTAAATGCTAGTAAACGAGCATTCCAATATAGCTGTTTTTTTCTTAATATTCCAAATAATAGCAATACACAAACCGACCCATTAGGTACAATACCCCTGTCTGTCGAATATATAGTTAGAAAACATTGTCTCAGCTGTTAATTTAAATATATATATATCTCAAAGCTCAATGAAATATACGCCGCGTTCTACTGAAATAAATTAACAATCAGAATCGTTTTTTTTAAATTACCATAATATACATACATACATACATACATAGCATCACGCCCGAAATCCCTAATGGGGTGGGCAGAGTCACAAGACTACTTGTGGCCACGTTCGATTAATTAGTCCTAAGATGGTATGATGAACCGTATGGTGACAGGTGATCAGCCCATCGCCCATACAGATAGTCCACTATGTTGGAGAGGACTCGTCCCTTAGTCGAATTTTACGACATGCCAGGATGATAAGCATCTGCACGCATTCTATGCTATTTCTTCACTCCCAGTGCAGCAGAGGAGGACCATAATATACACTCGGGCATGAAACGGATATAGAAGCTGAGCCAGGTGGCGAAAGGGAGACATAAAAATTAAGAAACAGAACAGAGCAAAGAAGCCAAGCAGGAATAATAAACAACAGCAACCACCATTCCCCCTTATATATTACTCATTAAGTATAGTATCTATCTTCCCCACGGGACACGATGCTATTAGTATTCGGGTTCGATCAATCCTTCCCGCATCCTATCCTGACTGCAACCGCCCTCTACACTCTCAACCTGTAACTCCTGGCACCCTGGTTTCTCGGGTAGGAGAGGTGTCCGGGTGGACATGCTGTCGTGGCACGAGCAGCTCCCAGGCCGGAGGCGATTAAGGTTCCTATACTTCGGCCGACTGCTCGTGTGGTGCCAGTGTGCCCTCCTGAACACGCCTATTGAGCCTCGTTGTCCCTCCCTCCTGGGTGTGGCCCAACGTCACCGCGTTCTTGCAGCAGAACTGCTGGCTGGGTGTAGCCATCAGAACGGAAAGGAGCATAAACTTTAGCGGGGAAGAACAATTTCCGACTAAAGTTAATAAATATAACTATGTAGTTAACTTAACAAAATGTTCAATGGTACGAGTATCTATAAATTAAATAACGTGTACCTTTTTTTAGTTCACAGATCATGAATGATGCCGCGCTTCTCAATAGTGAATTATGGCAAGCTTTCTAAATAGTCAAGGAAAAAAGCTCTTGGTTTTGTAAAAATATTTTTAATCATGCGTGTTGCTTGCTTTGTGAGATTGTTCTCAAATTGCTTGTTAAGTATAAATAAATATCAAATTGCATTATGTAAATTAGCCAGTTTATTTGTTCTGTAAATGGCAGCTCGAGTTGGCTCTTTTTGGCTTCAATCGCTGAGAATTGTCTTCTTTTTCCGCATCGGCAGCGCTCAGTAGCGGTGGGCGAGACGTCCGAAACAAAAGACGACATTTTGTAAAATGATAGCGATCACGTAATTATGCCGATTACTCCGGCGCAATTTACTCGTTAAAATGCGTGTGAATTTTATTAAATCCACTGGAATGTTCCGAGTTTCGTGTGGTTTGGGCGCGGTCTGAAGTGTAACTTTATCCTTCATAATTTTATTAAACAATGTGAAAGTTTTTTATTTCACAATACTCGAAGGTAGGTTGAAACCGAGTGCACTGAGGCCGCATCTACTGTTTGGCGAAGACGTTTGCGGCGCGCGTGACGAATGGTCACATTACAAATCGCTCTCGATTGTTATGAACGCGGCTTAATATTTGTGTTAGTACCAAATTTCTCTGCCCACGACGTCCATGTGTGCCGTAAGTGGAATAGTTCACGTAGATACAATCAAACGGCGGCGTTCATACCACTCTGAACTTTCTAAACCATATTTCTGTCTGGCCACCGTATTCAACGTAAATGATACTATTCATTTATTGCGTCC
This sequence comes from Tortricodes alternella, assembly GCA_947859335.1. Classification (NCBI taxonomy): domain Eukaryota; kingdom Metazoa; phylum Arthropoda; class Insecta; order Lepidoptera; family Tortricidae; genus Tortricodes; species Tortricodes alternella. The sequence continues at coordinate 9,613,391 of OX401979.1, read as the reverse complement.
GCAGTGGTTTTGGACCTTTTGTGTCACTTTAAACGATTATTGGAAGATAAAACAGTAAGTTAGATGTGCTTTTAGCTCATCTGCATTTAATTTAGATTTGAAACTTTGGAAAGTCCCTTTATTTAGTAAATTGATTTGATCGTGACCGTATAATTCTCGCTTGTAGTTGTGTTTTTTTTCCATAACGTTAGCGTACTCATTATTTATTGCTAAGCAATATTAAGTGAACCACAAAATATCGTTGATAAAGCACTAATATCTGTTTATATTAACGAGACGTATTAACTATAGGTAGTATTAACTACAAATTCGAACTACACTCGGTAAATATTACCTGTGATAAATGCTTTACCTGTCGCGACCGCGGCGCGCGTTTCAATAATAACCGTGATATTGCGATGATACGGACTGGAAAAACTCGTTCGGCGGATGTCGATATCCTTAAAGGTTCACCAGCGAGCATTCCTCGAAAGCGAACACGCGCAATTGGCGACGTACATTGCCGTGTTTGTATTAACGCAGTCTAGTAGCGAGCATTGACAGCGCGTAATGTATTTTGGGTTAATTCTTATTGTCGATGTTTATTTGATTTGTGAACAGGGATCAGAGAATGTAGTGCGATGCCACTGAGCGGCTTTCATTCATGCCGCCTCGGGCCACGTTCCACACGAGATCTCATCTTCCAATTACCGCCGCGTTCGTGTGCTTTGCCCCGCGATTTTTGTCATTGTTGCTCAATAGTCGTAAACTGTTCACGTTAAATTTATATCACCCGCCGCGCCGCGATTATGTTAAAATACGAATACATTGTATTTGCTGATATTTTTATCTATGTTTGTTGATAATTGATTTAGCCGATAAAGTAGAACCGGTATCGCGCCGTTTTAATGTATCGTAAAGTAGTTCTCTATTTAATCCTCATTTTTGATTTAGTTTGGTGTTTACGTTGAGCTTTTACGATGCGCACGCGCTTTTTCTGAGTATCTATTCTTATCGCGGAGGTCGATAACCCTTGCAGGGTTATACAATAAAGTAATATTCAGAGAGGTTATTGAGACGTTTCGTCACAGGTGAGTATTCTGAGGGCCGGCACTGGCGCGGGCGCATTGTGCAGCGTTACACAAACAGCTGAGCTGAGCAATCGTTTCACAATTGCGGGTCGCCGACCGACACCAATACCTAAATTAATTTTCTTTTCGAGTCTACGTCGCGTCGCTCATTGTTCGATCCGTGCCTCCGATTTCGGGGCCGAATGAGCCGTTTGGCGACACTGAATTCACATTGAAAGCAATCTCTAATCTATTTACTAAGCGTCTCGCTTCTGTAAGATCGTTGCCACCTTCATTGGTGTTGGTGACATTGAATGTTTATTTTTATCGATTCCTCATATAAATGTATCATAAAATATTTACAGCATTTCTGACGAGTGAAGAAAACAAGTAAACTTTGTAGTTGTCGCTGATACGCTTAAGGACGCACACCGAAACGCGGAACGGAAGTGGAGCGGGTCGGCCGCTGGCCCGCGTTAACAGTACCACAGGAACAAAAATGGAAGCTTTCACATCAATCCGCTCCGCTTCTGTTCCCCGTTTCAATGTGTGCGCCTTAAGTGCAGATGCCATTGGTTGCAGGGTCAAGTCTCAATTCAATTAGAACTCTAATTGTTTTGAGAATACTCTGTGTCAGAATTGGGTATTATCTCTATTGTTGTTTAGTCGTCTGTGTTATCTTTGTTGCTTCTTCATGGATTCACAACTTTGTTAGACCGTTGACTTTAGTTTTACTTATCAACACATACTTACCTATAAAATTGTCAATAAATAAAAGTACTTACCGTTATTGAGTTCAATTCTATTAAATATAATGCAAAGAGATTAAATGCTGCCTTAAATCAATAATATTGAATGCATCGCGTTCACTGGTCACTGCGTTAATGCTTATTGTAAGAGTTATAATAGCAGCTATCGTATCAGTATTGCGTTGCCCAAACACACGAATATGACATTTGGTATGTGTAACAAGGTTGCCGCTCGTATTGAGGAATTACCATAAATATCACTATTGTACATGTCCAGAATGAAGAGTTTTAATGGATTCGAATGTCGGGTGAAGGTCAGCATATATTGATCTATATGCACGCCTGATTTCGTATTGATTTAAACAAATGAAACGGTATCAGCTTTATATTATTCAAGGTGGTTTAGTTCTGATCTATTTGCAAAGATTTCGTAAGCTTCAAGCACTTGTAGACCCCAAACAATTTTGCGTCATGGCGGAAGACATTCGAAGTTGGAGCGGATTCCCGAGGCGAGCGGAATGGATGGAAACGATGGTTTCCCAGCTATTTGTCGGTTGCGTCGGAGCAGGAGTCGCCTACGTGATCTACGCTTGCGACATTTTGACAATCCGTACTCCACGTTACGTAACGGCGCCGAGGCGGTGTCGGCTCTCCGAGCTGCATCGTTTGTTAATACGTACTTGACGCAGACATGTTGGATGTATTCATATTTTAACCAACTTTCCTATTGACTTATCTAACCAACTAAAGTTTCCTTTCTGTAAGGTTACAATAGGTATGCGTGGAAACACTACTACATAAAATACACATATCCTTGGTGATCCAGTCATATATTATACTTAACAATGACCGGCAGACCGTCTAGAAACAATTGCGTCGACATAATTACAATAAGATTCCACAGAAGGAAAACGAAACTATTAACAATCGTTATATGTTTTACTGTATTCATCAAGGTTACATGTTTTTATATCCTGTCAGTAGCAAATGTCATCCAAGCACATCCGCATTGCGTCTAAACACTGTATCAATTCACTTTTAAGTAATTCAAGAGTTAATCAAAATAACTACTCCAATTGTTCTTAAAATGACTTTATGGTATTAAATGAATGCCAATAGTAGTTTATGCAACGGTTGCATAATGATAGGCCTTAAAACACTAGTGCGGTTTTCATGAAAGGAGCCGATAGGCGAGTTTCATAACAAGATCGCACGAGTGTTTTAAGGCCAAATTATGCAGAGTTGCATACACAACTTTATCTACACACATATTATAAATCCTCCATGATGGGTTCAGAAACAATATTTTCTGGCAACAAGTTATTTGTTGCAATCGTGGCTGCATATTTCCGATATCCGGCGCATTTTCACATCACACACATTCCGAGAAGACTACTATTCATATTTTCAACTAAAATGTAAATTACAAACAACTTTTTCTATTCAATTCAACAACAATTCTACTTTCGTTCAGCAAAACACCAACATAATGGCGCCAATTCGATCCTCTGTCAAGACCAATTTTTTTTTAAATCATAGACAAACGAATGAAGTGTCTATTCTCATGTCACTCGAGATCAAATGTTGTGCAGTTTATATTAAAAAAACATACTGAATTGACGTTTCGTATCAATAACTGTTTAATATCTATGGATACTAGAATAGAGACCCACTTGAGTTTTGACAGCTGTTCCAAATTTAATCTCATTTCTTTACTAAAAACGATAAAGAAATAACATTGCAGCACTGGTTTTTCCTAATTGGTTGTCAAAATGGTGGTCATTTCCTACGGTTTTTGATTAAACAATGGAGGTTTTATGATATGGGTGTAGATAAAAGATATTCTGTGTGTACGCACCAACTAGCGATTGCTGTGGTTACGTCGCCACCGACCCGTTTACTCGAAAACAAACGGAGAAAGTAATGGAGTATCATTTGATACGTATGTTGCTCGCCTAACGTGATAATGACAGTTCTCTCTATGATAAACAGCGTTAATGCTAGGCCTCTAGATACTTCATTTGCATTGTTATTCTATGACGCGTTCATTTACTCACAGTGTGTTAAACTTTACCTTCACTGTGAAAGGAGATTTTCTTTTTAAATGTTTTTTATATTCTATCTAGAGACACATGAATATCTCAGGAATTTACATGACCTTTCAGGATGCATCCTTCTTTTGCCGTTTTATCCAGATTCATCAATTTGTCTGTTTTAAAGAAGTTCTTAAAAGGAATACAATGTACTTTTTAGGATTTAGGTTTCAAAATATGATGTATTTCCTTGAAGACCTTACTGTGCTTTCTCTGTAACGCATAGTCTTTGGCGACATGCGTGCGGTGATGCGGTCCGTTCTTTCGGGGAAAGCGTCAAGATAACCCCGCCAAAACTGTAAACTCTGAGTAGCAATGAAATTTCAAGTTTGATAACCCTGCAAGTCAAGTTATGTATAAGTCAATAAGTACTCACTGGACAAGTGAACTTGTTTCACTGCAGTTTCGAAGTTGCCTTATTGTTGTGCAACCGGCCGATTAGATTACCTTCTACAGAGACGTTTCATAAAGCGATTGTTACTTTCATTTTGCTGGTACTATTGGGTTATATTGGACGTAAAAATAAGACGTCATGAGATACTGATGGCGTTTCTTACGTTGTGGCATTGCTTGGGTCAGAATACCATGTAATGAAGTCGTATGTTATATTGCAGTGAGACAGGTGTGTTTACTTAGTTCTTAGTATAAATTTTATCTATATATATCTTGGGTCCGTGAATAATACACAATGAGACAAAAACTAGACCTAAAGACGTGAAGGAAGGACTACGAGCCTCAATAAAAAAATGTAACAAACATTGTGAGTGAATGTTTACAAACACTGGATCATGTGTCATTAGTAACGGTAGCTTATAGGTCGACATTGGTGTTGTAACTATATTCTTCAAGGTAAGCTAAGCGTATCGAACGAAATGAAAGATATACTTAACAATAGTTAATAAAATATATGGATGATTTCATTCATTTACGACGCAAGTCTCTTGGTGTTTATAGGAAAAATAAATTAACTACCAAGTGATATTCGTTGCGTTTGCATTGTTTATGAGACAGATCAAGTAATTATATGCACTTGATCACATTACGATTAAATCATCATTATCGCGACCTTGTCTTACTTTATGATTTTGCACATGTCATAAATGACAATAGTGTGGTCAAGGTGTCAAGGCAGTGCAAGTACGGTTAAAATACATAGGAATTATTACCTTAACTTGTTGTATCATAAGGTCCTTATTACTGTGGCTGAGGTGTACCCAAGTTAAACAGGCCAGCAACTCTCCTATTAGGCACTGAAAGCATTCCTCACGTTCCGATACTTAGCGGTTGGTAGGGTTGACTACTTCAATGAAAAGGTTTTAATAGCGTCAAACCTTTTACTTTAAATTAGGTAAAATGCATGTTTTTTTTTAATTTTGGTTTTGTTATTTGTGACACTAATTCTTATATTTTTTTTCGTGCAAAAGTTATGTAAGTACTTTTAAATACATTTTTAGCATAGAAAAGTTATTTTGGCTTAAATATAAAAGCTAGGTATCTCGTTCATTGATAAGTTACAAGATGCTTAAAAGTAATAGGTACCGATCACATAAAATAAAAAACTAGCAGCATAGGTATAGCGATAAAAATCAAGGAATTGGTGGGAACACGAATCGAACAGATATAAGCTTACTTTGATAAAAAAAACCGGTCAAGTGTGAGCCTGACTCGCGCGCTGAGGGTTCCGCAATTACGTATGAAAAAGAAATAGTACCTTGTAAGTACGGAACCCTAAAAAGAAAAAGAAATAGCTTTTAACAACAGGGTAACCATTTACAACCTACCTATGAAATAAGATAAAAAATAACTTTCGCAAGCTCCTATCTCCGTTCAATCGTAGAGTGTCATACGACTTTGCAAAGGTTATTCCGTTTAACTTTTTTTTATGTGATGTAATTACGAATTCACGGTTTTCGGACTTTTTCCTTTACTTGTGCTGTAAGATACTGCTTCTTGTCAAATTTCATGATTCTAGGTCAACGGGAAGTACCCTATAGGTTTTGATTCCGTTTGGATTCCCTTGAAAGTATCAAAAGATGAGACATAAACGGCCATATCTTTTGATTGCGATGACTGAGGTTGATTTTTTCATAGCTTCAAGAGATTGCAGACTTGAGTATTTGATATTAATTTCAACTTGATACCTCCACGCGTTCCTGAAAAAAAAGGTCTTGACAGACAGACGGACAACCGAGTGATCCTATAAGGGTTCCTTTTTTCCTTTTGAGGTACGGAACCCTAAAAATACCAACCTTTTGCATTACTTGAAATAATAGTAGATTATGCAAGTCGCATCAAGTGATGTAATATTGCACTGGTAGTTTTTGCCAGCGCTTACGCTCGGGCTCCAAATGCTCAGTAGATACGAGTATATTAATATTGTGGATTTGTATTAATTGCCAACCCTATATTGGTTTGAACATTGCAAATGTTTCAAGAGGAGGGACCGGTGAGATGGCTAGCTAATTTTATTGTCCCGTTCTCAATTTATTGAAACCTCAAACACTGCTGCTTTATGATCCTTTTAGACGTATAAGTTTATTGGATAATATTTATTGGCTAAGATCACTTATTCGCGATTTCAATAGCACTAAGTATTTTATCTCAGAGTAAAAATATCCTTAAGCTGTTTATTGAAAAAGTAATTTTTATCACGGTACAGAATACGAGTTAAGATGGAATTCAGTTTAAAACGGAAGACCTTTGCATTAAGTTTACTTATCAGTGAGTGATCTATATCTATCTATACATATAATAAAATCGTAAAGTGGAAAAAGTCTGTACATTGAAGATAACAATGAAAAAATGCTATGGGGGGCTTCAGAATGGGCAGCAGAACAAATCCCAATGGTTTTTAGGGTTCCGTACCTCAAAAGGAAAAAAGGAACCCTTATAGGATCACTCGTGTGTCTGTCTGTCTGTCTGTCTGTCTGTCCGTCTGTCATAGCCAATTTGCTCCGAAACTACTGGACCGATTGAGTTGAAATTTGGTATTCATATGTAAGTTGGTGACCGCAACACGAACGCGTGACGTAAATATATGAATTTTAAACATAGGGGCCACTTTTTGCGGGTAAACCAGAAAATTAAAAAAAGTTATGCCACCTATATCGACATACATATCAAATGAAAGGGCTTATTTTGAGGATCTTAAATATATTTTCTTTTGAATTTTAAGTAAAATAGTTTAGAAGTTATTCAGGAAAATAGGCGAAAAATTACCATTCCCCCCCCCTTATTTCCGAAACTACTGGGGCTAAAATTTTGAAAAAAATACAGATAATAGATCTTTGCCTATAGATTACAGGAAAACCTATAAGAAGTCTATGGTATTTAAGGTAACCTAGTAAATTTCAGATAATCATGTACGGAACGGAACCCTTTCCACGCGAGTTTAACTCGCACTTGTCCGGTTTTTTGAATTTCATGTCTGTTTATCTGTTTGTCTGTTTGTCTGATTGTATGTCCGCGATAAACTTTAAAACTACTGGATGGATTTCAATGCGGTTTTCGATAATATATCCAGGAACACTTCAGGCAGGACATAGGCTATATAAACTTTTACAAATAAAAGTGGAAGGGGGTAAAAGAGGGGGTGGAAGTTAGTATGCGAAAAACTGTTTGGATGAGTTTATTAACTTAAAACTTGGTATAAATATTCTTCACACGATAAGACAATATGAAACTACCCCTAAAAAGGGGTCTTGGGGCGTTAAACTTTGTATTGGAAAAACCGATTCCATTTGTTTATCGACTTAAAACTTGGTATATATGCAGATCAAAACAAACAATTAGGTAGGTAACCGTTTCTAAAATAAATTATTGTGTGTGTGTTTGTGTATGTTTGTTACAACTTAGCTCCATATGGCTGAACGTATTTTCATGAAACGTCGTAGGTACATAGTAAGACCTTAGCTTCTGGAATAGAAAATAGGGTAATTTTTGTCCCAAATAACTCAAAAGTTGTCGAGAGTATAATTACAACCGAATTCCACGCGGACGAAGTCGCGGGCGGAAGCTAGTATTTTATAAAGCCTATTTGCTATTACCAGACAAACACACGATTTCTCAGATGAGATAATGAAGAATGATAAGCTTTTGATTATGTTTCTAATAACTGTAAAATTACTAGATATAAGTATCAGTTATGTTTTGTTAGATGTAAGAATGAAGTAGAGAGAACAGAATTTCTTATTTGATAATTTAACCATGTTATCCTTATAATTTCGCGATTTGATAATGTTTTATTTTTCTCGAATTATAAACGTTAACGTAATTCTGCTATGTTATGTGCGGTCCTCCTCTCCTCTGCTGCACTGGGAGTGAAGAAATAACATAGAATGCGTGCAGATGCTTATCATCCTGGCGTCGTAAAAGTCGACTAAGGGACGGGTCCTCTCCAACATGGTGGACTGTCTGTATGGGCGATGGGCTGATCACCTGTCACCATACGGTTCATCACTATCTGAGGACTAATTAATCGAACGTGGCCACAAGTAGTCTTGTGACTCTGCCCACCCCATTAGGGATTTCAGGCGTGATAATATGTATGTATGTATGTATGAATGTGCGGTCGACTGTACGTTGAGTACCTTTTAGTACAAGAACAAACTTTATTGCGGGGTAAGAAACTACGCTAGGGCATTTAAACCTGTTGTTGAGCACAACTTTGTAAATAAACACTTATAGGAACATGATAAGTAATTTATTATCACTCATTTAACCTACTATTATACCTACTATACTTTTATGTTGAAACCTGTTATTGGTTTTATAACTATGTTCATTAAAGCATTATCCTGAAATAGGCTGATTATGACGATGATTGAAAAGTACACTTGAAATGTATGTCGTAAATTTGTGATACCATTAGGACTTTTCACTAGAGATGCAACGGATACTGGTTTGGCCGGATACCGGATACCGGATATCCGGCACGGCCATTGGCCGGATAGCCGGATATCCGGCCGCACACGAGCTATCTCTAAAGCTGTGTTAGCTTGCGCGGCCTTCGCGCGGCGAGCAAGTTTCAACTTGTTACGAATTGTAAGAATGCGTCCCTTTGAGGTACAATACGCGCTTTGTTACGTCAGTTGGGAATATTAGAACGTGCACGACGTGATGTCACATGTTAGTTTTATACTTAAATAAAAAGAAAACTGTTTTAATTTAATAACTGACGTTGATTTTATTTTCTTTGTTTTATCGTATTTCTGACCCAAGTTTTTACTATCCGGTATCCGGCCGGATAGTAAAATCATGGCCGGATAGGCCGGATACCGGATAGTAACCGGATATCCGTTGCATCTCTACTTTTCACATATAACAAGCCATTTTTTTTACGCTTTAGTCTAAGTTGAAAAGTTTTTTATATTTAATACTAACCCTCCAGAAATCAATTTCCTCATAAATATTGTGTTTATGAAAATTGTTTATACGAGATAAGATTGAAAAAAGTATGCTTATTTCAAATTATTGTTGATAAGCATCAGAGGCGAAGCGTGAGGGTAAGCCGGTGTATCATTTCTCGTTCTAAACATTATATTATTACTCATTAAATTAGGCATTTATATAAAAAAATATGTAATATGCATTTTTTATGTTAATACAAGAAGTAATTAATAATAATAATATTCGAGTTAAGAAATTATGCAGCGGCTTACCCTCACGTTTCGCCTCTGATAAGCATAGAGTAAAATCCGAAAAATAAATAAAGTCTATGGAAGAATAAAAACCTTAAATTCAGGAAGTCAGTCATAAAGTCTGTTGAAAGCCGATGGTCACGAAGCGTGCACAGCGCCTGATTACGTAATGATTCGCAATGATCGCCATCGCGTTTGTTTTAAATTAGGTCCAAAGTGTCAAATTAGCACTCAATTTAGGATGAATGATGAGATGCCGACTCAGCATTAATGACTTAAAATAGGTACGTTCGTTGCTCTCGTCGAATATTGCAGAATTTTATTCGTCGAAAAAGATCCGATAAGTTATTTTATTAAATTATGTATTTATATATTATATAGTTACATGAACCAAAGTATAAATACATTAATGCTTTCATTCTGGCGGTAAACTTAACTCCAGGTCATTTGACATCGATGTCATTAAATAAGAACATTTGCTCCTATGAAGAATGCGTTGTGGATAAGACCTGTCAACTGAAAGCGATAAGGCAATCAAACGGATGACAGTATACTGCTGGTAGTAAGGGAGGCAGCGGTTCAATACCTTACCTGGACAAACCACGTAAGGTTTCGTATTCCAGACCGAAACTATCTTGATGACTAAAATAAATTTAAGACTTTAAACGTCAGGTTCAGCCAACCCTCTCAAGGCTAAACTAAGATGTCATTCCGACCAGTAAAAGATGATCAAGCGAGTTTTATTGCTCAATAGCGAGAGTGTATTCATGAATATACGGGTCGTATAGATAACTTCCTCCTTTTTTGAAGTCGGTTAAAAATAGACGATCAGTGCCATAAACCACAAGAAGTCGGCAGAATGAAGGCAAACATTTGCCGGTCATAGATATATACAAACAAGTAAATTGAAGATAATTAAAGCTTTTTAACACTGGTATCTTATTACAAAAGGTTTTGAACAGTCGCTTCTCTGTCTACTGGTTGCAAAACGTCATCGATTCGTGACGGTGTGCCGGCGCCCGCGCACCCTCTGCTATTTGCATGTTAAAGAGGTTGGTCATAAATTTGTAAGTAGTTTCTTTTACGTACTATATGCTTTCAATTATGTGCTTACGAGGTGCTTAGTATGTCTTTAAAGTGAAAAGTTGTCTAGTACCTAATCTAGTTAAAACTGGCATCAGTTTCAACAAAAAGTGTTATTTTTACTGTATGAGGTAGTAGTTCATATATTATACACACAAGATTAAATATAATTTCTTCAATCATCATTTTTTTCTAAACAATTAATGCATAGTTTAAAACAGTTAAGTAAGGACTCGTAACGTGCCAACTCTAGGGTTCCTACTCATATAGTGAATACGAAAACAACTGAATGGATTAGGATCAAAACGGCATCTCAAAGTTTACATCCCGCATTAACTTAATAATATAAGGTATCTACTTTTCCTACCGAAAATCTGTTTTATGTGGTTTCATTCATTCTCATATCCTCGTAAGTCCCCTTGTACTTTATTTAGTACAAATTATTGTACCTCATTAGACCTGGTATTTTGCTTGATTTGGTTCTAATTTCAACTTTATTGTAACTGATTTAAGATTAAAAACTACTTCCGTAATTTGTTCTTATTTAAGTACACTGGGACGGAATCACTACAGAGCATTAAAAATGCTAGGACTTAAGAGGATATGACAAGAGAGCCTCAGGGCTTCGAAGAACATACAAGGGCATTTGTTTTGGTTCTAAGTTCCGAAGAGTTTTGTTAGTGTACAAGATCAGAGTTAACAGAGATCAGCGGTGTTCAACCTTTACTTACCGTTCTCGACATCTGCATAGCTCGCGTCCTCATTAGCCGTCCGTTAGCCCGACCCGACGCAACGGGATCGCTGCCGACCTCAGGACGGGACTGAACTAGACTAACCAGAAACTATGTTTCAATTCTAATGTTTGAATCAGCAAGTGTTTTTATAGTTGGTGTGGGCCTATTGGTTACCTCACTTTGATATTAGATTTACTTGACATTTGCACCTATCATTTGTCGAAACTCTATCGCCTTAAAAAAGGCATCAAAGATGGATAAAATGTCAGTCATATTCGACCCGCTGGAGTGAAAACAGCAAAAGATACACGGTAGAGGCAATTGACTTGGTATTCCTAGATTCCTACATTTTTCATTATTAACATTTAATATTGTTTTGTCTGTACCCGTCCATACCTAAAGCGGTTTGCGGTTGTAGTTACTTGTGAAGTTCACACACTGATAATGACTATACCTATTACTCAATATAATTTATTTGCTTCGGTACGCTTACGCGTACGAACTGTTGACGAGGGGACTTACAAAAGTTTTCGAAAACCTGCACTGTAGGACTTAATAATAATAATAATGTGCGCGCGCCGGGCGATGCTCATCGACATCATCCCCCATGAAGAGAACCTAGTGAAGGCCGAGAAGGACAAACTCAGCAAGTACCTTGACTTGGCTCATGAGGTCACCGCCATGTGGGATGTTGATTTGACGGTCATTGTGGCAATAGTTGTTTCGGCCAAGGGTCTCATAGCGAAGAGTCTCAACCAACACCTCAAGAGACTTGCTTGATGGCTGGATCAAAGGTCAGATCATAAGGATTGATAATAAGTGTCATGTAACTGATAGTGCAAATTATGAATAAATAAATAAATAAATAGATTCAGAAGGCGGCACTCCTGGACACGGCCCACATCGTCCGGAGGTTCCTCTCTGCTGCCTGCACCACTGGTAGCTTGAGCTGTCGCTGACGGCGACGCCCTATGTTAAGTTTTTATAGCGTTTGTGTTTTTATAGTATGTAGCTTAATTTCAGGCAAGTCTACCCATAGTATACAAATACAAAAGAACATATTAATTTAAACATTTGGAATAAGAAATAATTACACCTAAAATAATCACGAAAATCAGACACAGAGTTGGAGACAGATCACTGGTAGACCAAATTAGATATCATTCTAGTATTTCAACTGAGCATGATTTCAGTTTATCTCAATTAAAATGCCACAAATCCGTCGCCAGTCATGTAGGTTTTACGAAAGATTCGTGACTCGCCGAGTTTCAAAATTCAAGGAGGAATTAATGGACACTTAAGCATGTCCACACGTGGTGCCTTCGAGTAAATGTCATACTATAAATAGAATGCGAGGTTCAATTTCTTACAGCTCGGACATGCAAAAGTGCTACCAATACTTGTCACAAGCCCTCTAGGTGGAGGTCAAAGGCTTTCTCCGTGAGCTGGGCTATTTACCACTATTGGGGAGAAGGGAGCACGAAAGTGGGGGAGGCACGCGCGAATAGAAAGTACCCAGCCATTGTTTTCTTCATTACGACACTTATATTTATCAACTGTCACTTCACGTTCACTTATTGCATTTTTTATGCAAATTACAACCGCTTTGCACTCTTATATTGGAGTTCACTTTGTTTACTTGCAACGCCAGCTGAAATGGACGTTAAAGTCTAGATACTTCTTTAGTTGTACTGTAATATCGGTCCGTTGCTGCGTGAAAGAAGGACAAACCAACAAACACACATTAGCATTTATAATATTAATAGTAGGGATGCTAAATAACTCCTTCTTTTTTGAGCATGTTACAAAACAAATCTGCTAAAATAGTGCCGTACAAGAAACTATTTGTGACCCAAGAAACATAAATTGGGTTAAGCTAATACACTTCGTAAACTGACTTAAGTCACCCCACATTACATAAGAAATGTATTCACAATTTGTTCGTCACATGCGGCAGGCGGACCATGACCGTAGGATTTCTCGACACATCATTCTTGCCAAACGGATTGGGTCAATTTTTTTGTCCGCATGGGAACGATGCAAATGAGACGCCTCGCTATTTCTTTGTTTGATTTCGTGAAAGTTTACACGATCGACTAGGAAACGCGGCCGAAGAACGGCCCGATGTGAACGCCATTTTTATGTAATTGTTACGTCGCAAGAGTCGTTCGGCACAAGATGAGAACGGCTAGCGGCGAATAATGGACATGTCGAGATTGTTTTATTTCGATAACGAAATCCTCTTTCAGTGGCTCTATGTAAAAAGAAATATGCAATTGTTGAATGCTATGCTGATAACATTTTTGATACATATTTGTTATCAGTAAGTGTAAAAAGTCTTCGACATGTGAATGTCGGCATTTTATTGAATACAAACATATGTATTCCGAGCAGCTGCCGTTCTTTTGTTTATGGGTACTGTTTAGTTATTTGTATGACTAAGCAGTTGCGGTGTGCTTGGGAATAATAAAGTTACATGAAAAATCATCAAATAGAAGTAACAATGTCTTGCAAACAAATCATTTTGTATTAAATTTTATGAGAAAGTTAGGTTTTATAAATTCACAGTTAACAAGTCGGTGACTTGCACCGTCACCTACAGGCACAAACTACGGAGGGGAACGCCCTTAGCGAGATCAGCTGCTCCCGGGTCAGTTGAGATTTTTGTACGTTTAAGGGGAATCAGAAATTAAACCTGTTATTATAATTATTGCATTGTTGACACACGGAAGGGCGAAAACAGCTGGTTACATTGAGACGTTGGAATCCGTGTCAACCAAAAGCACAAGTCGTAAGACGTCTGTCACGCTGCAGCAGATTTGCTGCTGGGACTTCTTATGTAATCGTTATTATGAGACGGAGTTGGTACTTACCTGAACGCGATTCCTCGACCTCTATTGTCTCAAATGCACCTCTGACAATAAGCTTCCTCGGTACCTGATAGTCGTTCATTTTTAATTTTGCGATTGATAAGTAACTTTAAGGATACTTTGGAAAAGTTTTTTATTCAGTAATTATTACTGGCTAACTAAGTCGATCAGTTCTTCATAACTATATTATAGCTTTCATCCACGTTGCTTTTTGATTTTAGCTTCAATGGTTATGGCATATAAGATGAGTTTGAAATCGTGCAAAGCCGATAATCCTCAGAACTTTCATAACTAACGTGTCACAATACTCTATGTCACAAGTCTGTAGAAATTCATTTAAGCGGTGGTTCTATGAAAAAGGAACGGCAATTAATCGAGCATCGCTGGTCTGTGCTTGCGACATTTAGTCCAACACGGTGAGCGTGCTCCCGTTCTAAGGCTGCATTATTTGCTTATAGGTAAAGCCTCATTTAATCTAAAAAAGAAATGCAAAACAAACTAAAATGGCAGTGAAGTTTGCCACCGTTCAAATTTGAATATATTTATGTTTGACAACATTGATGGATTGAAATAGCTTTTAAGTAATAGATGCTGTCAGTGACCTCGCTTTTTTGTAAACTACAAAGGCATTTATATGCGTACTAAAAACGCGCTAGAATTAGTTACCCATGCTGTAAAAGTACTATGATGTCAAGCGTTGAGTTCTGATCTTTTTTTAAACAGGGTCAACGTTAAAAGCTTCCCGTATTTTTATGCACTAAAACCTCAGGCTTGAGGATCGCAGGATCTCAGTCGGTTAGCTCTCAAGATCGAGTTTGATCTCCAGTAAAATTTTTGCGTCGGTACTCAAACTAGTCACTGTGCCGACTTTTGATGTGGAACCGATCCACCTTATCCACTTGCATAAGTGTATCAAGCCGCACTTAGTTACTGTTTCATGTCAAGAGAATTATACTTGTATTTGAATTCCCACGTGTTTTGTTAGTAAGTAACTCATCTAAAACAGACTATGCGAATGTGATCTACTTTGTTAATTAAAAAACTTTTACTTTTAAGAATAATACCTTCATTATTTGCATTGTACAAAAAAGTTATTGAGTAGGTAAACCACAGACGGCAGCGTTAGTTTTTCATCTAATCTAAGTAATGCCGTTGCAACGCAATCCGCTCCGCGACTGCAAGAATGCAATCCTAACTTAAATCATCCCACCCACTCTACAAAAATGCAGATCTTCCACATTTGTTTCACTGACATAACATCTTTATCAAGAATGCTAGCTATAAATCTTAGCAGATGGCGCCCACTGTACCGTTAAGGTATTTAAACCTAATTCGTACAACTATAGTAGAAACCTAGTACCAGTAGGTCACGGCACGGCATTCTATTTAAGGAGTATCTTGCGAGCGCGGTCGATTGCATTGAATTAAATGATCTGCTTCAATCCAATTTGTTTTGTGCAATATCTCAAATACTTACTTCGCGGGTTCTTGTTGACCCAGATAGATTACGGAGATGTTCCGAGTTGAAGGAAAAAAGGGCCACGATCGGATGAGTGCGTAAAGTTTCAAAAACGTCCAATAAACAAATTTAAGTAAAAACTCCCTTTGTTAAATAAACAAAAAGAATATCACCTTTTGTTTCTTTAACATATTTCAACAGGAATAACAGGAAAATGATATTTTTGGAAATTCCCAATATTTAAGGGCTTCATTTTTTAAACAGCAACGCGTAAATTAGCAAATATAGAATCGAATGGAAGTACTGGACCTATGTTGTATATTAAAAATATGATTATTCATAACTATCATTAATTTATAACAGAAGACATCTAAGTGTTATTTACCATAATAAACGGTTTTGGGTTGGAAATATGAAGGTTATAACCTGCCCTTCCCAGCATCCCTGACCTATTTCCCGTGCCATCCTTGCACGCGCGCGCCTACTCTATTGAACAACCAGTGATTCGTGATATTACATGCATAATTTAATTGACTGCATTATTATGTCTACGTTCCATAAAAAGATGACCTATTGATTAACAAGTATACATTTAATTCGAGAAAAGGATGGTAGGCCGTGCCCGAGTTGTTTCTACGTCTTTTACTCGCCCCAGATAATAAAAAAGACAAGTACTTAAGCTGTGTCGGATTCTTCGTCAAGTCACACATTTTTAAAGTTACTATCTAGAACAGGCTTTTTTGCAATAGTTACTGGATTGTTGCCGATAAGTTTTGGTCATTACTCGGTACAAATTGTATAATATGCTTAAGGAATGTCTACCAAAAATATCGGTGTTTGAACCAGCAGTTTGTTTACAGTCACAGTATACCTACTTATACAATTACGCCGTACGTGCGATGTACCGAACTTGCGGTCAACCTTATTATGCATCGATTATTTGATAAGTTTTATCGTTATCAGTACATAATAGGGCACGTGCACACGTGAGCAATATCAGTCCATCACGTTATCGCCGCTGTGGCCACCAGTCGCGGTCTCACAAGGACACATTCCTATTAAGCAAGTGAAATATTATATTTGTTCTGGCGAACTGAGATAAGGAAATTGTTGAGTACCTAGATGACGGTTTGATATGTGTGTGTTTTTAATTTCAAATGTAGTTTCAATACTTAGTTTTATTTGCGTGCAATATTCACAGCTAGTAATTTAAAAAGATTAGTTAATTATTAATTCCTCCTTTATAGAGAGTCTAATTTGTACTTTTAACGTTTAAATAAGGTACTAACCTAATGGCAAACTTAATTTTGATGGAAAATACATCAATGGATCAGCAAGTAAATCCTATATACAATTTTCAGTAAGTTACTCTTAGGAGTGATTTCATTCTTCGACATAATCTGTTCTTTTACTCACTTATTTTCTCCGTTATTCCCGTTTCAATAATACTTTACTTTTACGACATGACATTATCTCAATAAACCAAACTTGTTGTCACATTACCCCGGATAATCATATCTCCACTCCATATGAATTATCTGAAGCGTTCAGCGTCACACTGTTATTGAATATCAATACCGGGCAACGCAAATAGTTGACTATTGTAGATAGATTTTTGTTAAGTCTACTAATTTTGCTTTAACATGCACAGGTTACTAAGTACCCTAGCTAAGTATATTTATTTTTGAAAAATATTTCAAGTGTCTTATCATGATCATTTAAGCCGTAGGACATCCGCTGCTGAACATAGGCCTCCCCCATCGATTTCCAAAGGGGCCGGTTGAAAGCGGCCTGCATCCAGCATTTTCCTGCGGTCTCTTTTAGGTCGTCTGTCCATCTTGTGGGTGGACGTCCTACGCTGCGCTTACCGGTCCGTGGTCTCCATTCGAGAACTTTTCGGCCCCATCGGCCATCTGTTCTGCGTGCTATGTGCCCTCTCCACTGCCACTTCAACTTGCTAATCCGGTGGGCTATGTCGGTAACTATCCGTGAACTGAGTCGAGGACGGGACGTAAGTAATTCGCGCGTTTTTCATTTGTATTATTTTTTTAAATTCAGCCAGTACATCGCCCGTCTCGCTGCTGCGTGATCTGATTGGTTGCCGAATGCTAGAAAGTAATATTCATGTTCCTTATTCAAAATTCATTTCTGCCCTACCTGTGAAAGTCTCTTGGAGAAAAGACTTACTGGGTCGCACTTATTGAAGAACAAGTCATCGTTTTTCGAATAGATGGGTTGAAAACGATTTTTTTGTTCCAACTACGCTTTAATTTCATCATTATAACCTTAAATATGTATTCAGCACAAAGCAGCACTTTTGCTCTAGAGCAATAAAATTGTATAAGTACATAATTTATTATCGCACTGTTTTATTTTTTTATTTTGGTTGGCTTTTCAAGAAGTTTACACGATCAGCCACGCATTCCACCCAATCACAGTTCGACTGGACAGCTGACCTGACATCCGTCTTAGTTATAGGGTCCAACCACTTTTCTGCGAACTGTCAAAGTATTGCAAGACAGGGCCTCTATTCAGAAACGTACAAGCCATATTGTTGCGGCGAGCGAATGAGACTCGCATCCCACTATTACACATTACGCATCGTGCGGAAGAGTGGGATGAGAATCTCGCTAGCGCGTCGCTACAATATCGCTTGGATGTTCCCGAATAGAGGCGTAGTCCACATGTCGGCAGGCGTATCGAACTGTGATTGCCCCGTCTAAAATGTCATGCTCAAAGTAGCTACTGGCTGAAAAGATAGTAGGTTACTAAAAAATAAAAAAAATATTTATCGCGAATATGAAAATTAATCGAACAGATACAAGTTTTCTGTGAAAATTTTCGGATGTTCCATTTTAGCTCCTGAACTGTAGGGCCTCTCTCTTCCTTGCGCCTTTTCCCGTCTCTAATTCGGGCACGCTTTTAATAAATGGGGTAAGTATCATAATTATGATTCCGGGAGAACGTGCGGGTACCTAAGTATCATATGCTATATAAAAATTCTAAGGGTGTGTCATACGAGGCGCAAAAATGCTATTCACGTCGCTCGTCGGTCTTAGTTTTTGACTTTACTTTTTTTTTACCAACTTTTTGCAGTTGTTGATAGAAAAGCAGATTATGCACCTTGCATTAAGTGCAATGTGCAATATAATCTACTATTGTAAGTACTTCAAAACTTCAAACGTGCCAGTATTTCTCGAGGAGTGTTTTTGTTATACTATTTTAAAAAAGGAAGCCGATAGTTGAATGTGAAATTGTGTAACAGTTTACGAATTAGGAACTTGTTTAACCGTCGGTCTCGTAAACCCGAGCATATCGGCTTTGATTTCAGCCGTTAAAAGACCACCCATGATTACATTGATATACGTAACAAGTAGCATTAAATAAGAGGGTAATAAATACGTGGGAAATAGCTGTTTAATGCGTGAAGATCATTGGGAATTATTAGTAGCTAAGGTGGCTTGACTCGTGCGGCTTGCAACCTTGCGAATTATAGCGCTACCAACTTAACTGTGCAGTTATGGAGGGTGCTGGCAGCAATAGCACTTCAAAATAAGATGAAGTTTACAATGAATAAAGTGTAGTTCCATTTACCGCCACTGTACAGATAAGTTGGTAAACTTGTCGGGAGCATGATGATCCTAGTGACGAGTGAGAGACAGACGGATGTAATTATGAATCGGATGCCTATTGCGGTGTTATGCGTAAGTAATGTTATTGATTACGATGCACTGGCATGCAAGAATTTTGGATTGTTATAGCTTTGTGCATGCTTATGGAAATTTATTGAATTTCTATAGCCGTTCTGGGATTTTAAATGTGTGTTAACATCGATTAAAATAGAAACTGGTACCGAAATTATTTTATTTATTTTTGTAACGCTATTTAGTATTTTATTAAATTAACTTAGTTATTTAAAACACTAATACGTAAAAAAAGACCAGACGGGAAAACAAGATATTCACGTTCAACCCCATAACTAGTTAATCTCAGTGGTATTTGATCTTGTTAAACCTGGCTATTATTTAAAGTATTGTAACGTTTACAAGTATTGGAATGCCGCTTGCGAGCCATGCACTGCATATGCTCAGATGGGCTGAGACATGCAATGTATCGAAAACTCCAAAACTATTGTCGAAGAGAGTTTCACTAAGGCTGCAGTGTAGGGGCAGTGGAATTGATCGCACAATCAAGTGTGAGCTCATCTGCCCGCAGAAACAATGCCGTTCTCACGCCGCCCGTTCCCACACTGTTTAGTACTGATTGATTGTAACGGGGATTCTATTTAATTTTTAGGGTCGCCTTGGTGAAGGAGAGTGAGCAAGGTCTTTGGAAGGTTTTAGAATAGCTCTCGTAAATAACTTGATGATTGTGCTTGTACTAGGTCTTCTACGATTGTAGGATTGCCTTGGATGTAATTAAGGGAATTCAAACGTGCATACTTCTTTTACATGGTCGCTCTGGTAAAGGTTAGGTTAGGTTTATTTGGCTTATTTTAGGGTTATTTTCTGTTATGGTCTGCAACATTTGTGAAGGGACTTTGTTTTTTTTAAATGACCCGTTAAAAGATATTAAAATGTCCAGTAGTCATGTGTAAAGTCTTACACAGAGGTGATTAACTTCTTTATGCATGTGACTGATACTGGCTAGAGTCATATATTACGATTTTTTTTGTTTGCTGATTTTCTTGTTATATTTTTTGTGGGATTAACAATTATTTATGTATTTTGTTTCATGGCGAAATATTTTTTGCATTCAACGAAATGAAATATCAAATAACACTTACTTGCTAAAGGCATCAAATGTGAATGTGAGGTAAGTATGTCTTTTTTGCGAAAATGTTATTGATAGGAACGCAGATCACCGAACTGTTAAAGTTAACACTTCTTTTAGTTGCCGATCGGCGTAACTGTCTTTCAACCTGTACATATAGTTTAGTCTGTGTATTTACTCGTGCTGTAGTAACTATGTCGAAAATAAATGCCATACAGTAATTTTCAAACGAATTCACATGAACTTTAAAGATGTGCCTTTACGTAATTGTACCCTGGCTTATCGCTATTGTTCAACGGAAGACATATTGGGTTATTTTGCATCAGCGTTCTCAGCATGAAAGGATATTTGCCAACCGTTTAGCCATGAGAAACGAAACAAAACGATTGAAACAACATAATGACCATAACCAAATGTTGTTTGGCTTAAAACATGTAAAGCTATGTTTAGTGGATAACGAATATGGTTGGTGATTAATCAGACCCAATTATGCCTATGTGATATCTATTTTGTAAGTAAGTATTTAAAGAGTTGAAACGATGTCGATATAACATTCTCACCATGAAAAATAAACTCCAAAAAACAACCTTGGTTGAAATCTCAACGCTCTAATTTACAGTAAATTTTGTGACAGAACACAACACCTATCGCGGAAGCGAATACAAACCAAGGCCAGCCTTTTTGGAGTCTAATTACTACCCAAACGCTTGAGGTGGCCAGTGTGTAACATTCGCCACAACACAACAGACTGCAAGATTCAATTTACTATACATCCGGAAAAACGTCAGGGTTTTGTTATAACCGACGTACAAACAAGAGCGATAAAATGCCTCTTATATTTAACTTATTTTACTGCTTGTTTTTTATTTTTGTCATTATAAAATCATTCTAAAAGTTATGTCACCATTAACAGTAATTTTAAACAGTAAGACTGTAGCATAATTTTGGTGTGTAACATCTTTCCGCTCGCTTACCGGGAGTGATTTCGTGAAAAGGGACGGAAGTGTGTAACAGGAAACCGGGGAAGCGCGCGCTATTTGATTTGACCAATGAGCGCGCGCAGTGGTAGACTTGAAGCCGAGGAAGCACGCGCTTATTTGATTTGGCCAATGGCGCGTGTTATTTGATTGGACCAATGAGCGCGCGCGGCGGCAGGGGAAGCGCGCGCTTATTTGATTTGACCAATGATTTTATAACGTTACAAAATCGTACTAAGCATTTAACGAAGCATTGTCTTTTTTGATATATCTACATAAATGACGAAGTTATGATAGTTTTACCTCCGCTAGTTTGATAGTCTTCGCCGCCGCTCTGAAGCGGTTGCGACACTGACAAAACAAAACAATGCCAACTTTTGTATATGTATAAGTAAACTTGTGCAGACACACTTATCCAATAGGTACCAGTGGCGAAGCCTGCCTACAAGCCGATTCCTGACGGCTTTACCAAGCTAGAAAGCTACGACTAGCTGTCAGTGAAGTCCATGTTACTCTGACTAAATGTCAGACTTGCATGTACGGTTCTAATTCTTCCGGCTTCCCTTAGGAAATATTCGACGCTTCGCCACTGATAGGTACCTACCTAAACAATATTTATGATTAGTACAAAACGTAACAATGGTTTTCTTATAGAAAATCAAAGTTGTTTTACAAATTCAAGTTATTTTGTCTTTTACTAGTTGTATCAAGCAAGACGAAAGAGAGATTACCTAGTTGTAGGATATAATATTAATTTTGCTTATAACTAAGGTGAGGTGTCAGATGTTATACATAATATGTGACTACTGTAAACCACTCGTCTTTTTTTCTATTTCTGGCTCTACAGAATGGTACTTACTCCTAGGAATGGAAGAAAAGGAAAAATAATAATGAAAACAAATTAAATTGCATTTTAAAACAAGTTTTTAGCCCATTGCACTTTAAGTATAAATGGCCAAATTCAGGAAGCCACTCAAATTGATCTTTAATTAAAGTGACGTTTGGGTGACGCTTTTATATAAAATTTATTATAAGTATAGATGACAGCTAGTTGAGGGATATGTAAGTATTTAATCTCTAATCAAATGCTTAAGTGGCGTTTCTGAATTCGGCCAATAATGTTGCAATAAAAGGCGTACCCAAAATTTCGTGTCTGTGCTGTTCACCGTTGAAGAGTTCCTTTATCTGGAGGTAACCCTGGATGTTGATTCAGGTCATGCTTACCATAAAAATGTATCTTTGAAACTGAACCAACATGTAAAAATTCAGCTTCGTAGGATAAGAGGAAGGGGTTCTAGTTCAGCTCGCAAGATTTGACCCGAACATTACATAGTTACATACAAATATTACAAGTTAATAAAAAGCTTGTAAAATACTAGGTCTTTAAAAAAATACGCTCGCTTTTGATTTGTGTGGAACAAAAACTCGATTTAATAATACTCCATTTCAGATAATGTTGTCGAAAATATCGGAAAACAAAGCGAACATACAATCTTTTTTTTTAGGTGACAGCTTACTTAAAGTCGAAGCGCCATTTTACGTGCCGCCCACGACCGTGGTCACTTGGACACGGTACTAGCGGCCGTGACCGCCGCAGCCCACGCGCTTCGCCTGACCTCTGCCACCTGTCCGCGATGTCCAGCACTTCCAGAATATCCTCGATGTCGCGTTGAAGTTAGGTTTGGAGTCAATTCTAGATTTAACTGTACTTTTGGACTGTGGCCACCCTAGCTTTTCATTACAAAAAAAAGGAATAAACAAGTAAGATGATCTGATTGGGGCTTCTAAACTATCTGGCAGCTAGTCTTATACTAAAAAACAGAAAAAGAGCAAGATATATAATATGTGTCAAACGAACTTCACAAGTGAAGTTCGATCAATATTATATTATATGAGATGTTTAATTCGAGTAGGTTGCCTTGTAGGTTTAAATAAGTAACTGGTTTTTTATTATATCTGAATAATGAAACAACGAAATATAATCAGCATAAAGAACATTGAAATCTAGTAATTTTGCAGTTCCAGGGGGGCTACAATACGTAGCTATGCAATTCAAAGTTACTTCTTAAAACAAACTACGTCGCTATTTCGTACTATGCCATCTATTCCTTCTTTCATAAATTAAACTTCTCTGCTATAGATAGTAGTAGTAAGAAAGATTAGGTGCACACGTAAGTATTCATACATTGACACCCGATCAAAATGTTAACCCCAAACAACGGGAAATTATATATCATGGCAAAGGTATCCTTCAACCTATTGCAGCCTACTTTCCATCGCTAAATCCATAGCATGCACGAAGCTCTGAATTATTTACTACAAAACTGACGGATACGAGCAGTCTTTGGCCCTGTACTCTGTAACACTAATCTTCAAAACTTCAACTGAGCGCTTTCTCTTTCTCCCTTCCTCTCTCTCTAGCCATGAAATTCATTTGAAAGAGACGGGACTGACATTTCAAATTACTCGTTTCAGAGTAGCCCTGCACCCACGCTTACAATCTTTTCATTCGCTTAATTAAAACCGTAGGTCTCTGACACTTTGCTCGATGTTTAACTAATGAATTAGTAAGTGCGCTCTCTTAGAACAAATATGTCTGCGATTTTCGTTTATCGACATTCAAGAAAGGTCATTGCACCCTTCGAGACTTGAACAGCCATGTCTCATAGCTTCTTCATATGCAATATATTTTCATATACGCGGAGAAAATTGTAAAGACCAAAGTAATTCTCAATAGCGAAGATGAATAACTAGTAGTAACTCTTTACACAATTCTTGGACCTCATTACAATATTTGCAATGATAATTTTATATACACACTGACGTTTTGTGGTTCGTATGGTTGCTTCAATGGTTGTTTACTGTTCTCCGTGTCCGTTTATGTACTTATATAAAATATGGCGTAGTTAGTCACGTGGTTACTGACCATCATGAGTGTTGTTTATATTATAATTTACTTGCTTCTCTAGAAGTAACAATTCTACTAAGGATGTATATTAACTTTAATAAAATGCAATTGACTGTAATTTAATATAGATCGACCCCTGATTGGTTGAATGCGGTTAGAAGAACAAAGATAGTGATGGTTAAGTTGATATAAACCTGTCATAGATTAAAAAGTAGCTATTCTTTCATCAGCGAAACTATTAAAACATAGTGATTTAGTAACAGTCTGTTGTTGTTTGGCAAGAATTCGAAGAAGAAAAGATATTGTCAATTTTGATGTTCTTATGAAAATAAAGTGCTTTCACAAGCTCATTTGACAGTCATGCCGAACTTAGTTTGTGTAAAGATATTCTTGTTTATTTACTAATGATGCAATGAATGTCATTCTGTCACTCGCTCGGATATGACTGCATCGGCCATGACCGCGTGTCCGCAAAGTAGGTGACCTTTAGTCGAACCTTCGGCTTTTGGGTCTTCCACTATTGACAGATTAAATATACTTAAAGGTGTTCGTGTACAGGAAAATGCCCTTTTGTAGAACATATGATTTGTATAACTATATAACTTGTGCGCAATTCCACCAAATTATTGTTATATTTGAGTATCAAAGTCGCAATTGCAAAGTACCAACCTTTCTTGGGAGTTTCTTCCATTTCAAACATCTTGAATGCGTTTGTATCATATGTAAGTTTTTGAGATAATATATGAAACTATAAGCCAAACATATGCACCGTCCTATAAGTAAACTACGACCCCTCATTATTATTTAATTAACAATTCCCATTGCGTGGATTGTCATAAATTGTTTCTTAGCGGATATCTATAGAGAGCCTCGCACACTAGCTTTTATCGCGCACATAAACCATCTGTCACTGTTTAACTAAAATGCGCATGCGAAAGGGATAAATTTTTAAGGGCGCGATAAAAATTAGTGTGCTAAAGGTGCAGGTACGACCTTAAATTAATCTACCAAGCAAATTTCACTTTCGTAGGTTTTATAGTTCCTAAGAATTAGTGAATTAGTGATATTGCGCTTTAAAAGTACAGTCGAGCGAGGCCATAAATATGTATACATATACGTTACCAAAGGGGCAAAATATCTGAGCGCTCTTACACCCTCTTGACAATAAAGTCGAGCTGATATTATTTCAAGACTTTTCTCTTATAAAATAATTTCCAAATGTTAGGCGCAGATGACCAAGAATTTGTCAAAAGCAACCTCGATTTTTTTACATAATGGAGAGTCATACCTTCTCATTTGTGATACATCTCTGGCGGTTACGGTTACCCACCCGTCAAAGCTTGTCATCACAGATCGGCCAGACCAGTTGCAGTGCTGCGTAACATTTCAAACTATGTAAATGTCCGAGCACTTCCTAGTGTGACGTCACTGCAACCTTGCTTGACGTTCAGCTGTCATATTACATAACTTTGATATTAACTTGTCGGTTCTAGCTGCAACGGTCAAAACAACACTTGACTTTAATGACATGTCTTTGTCATTTAAATCTGTGTTGACAGTCTTAGCCATTGCGACTTGTAGTTGGAATTTGGAGTGTTTTGAAAACCCTTAGCTGCATACATTGTAATATGTACCTATACACTACTACTATAAAGGTACTTTGAGACCAATAAATCCTTAATTGTTCAAGTACCCATAAGATGGTAAAACTCTTTAATGTAATATGACTGACGACTTGAGTATCACATTTTAGTACAGCCTTGTCAGGAACATCATCTTCTTTAAATGACTAGGTAATACCGATAAGCCATATAAAATTATTAGTTGCCACAACCAGTCGGGCCTACAATAGATCGTGGCAATGATAAAGTACCTACTTAACATGAAAAACATCAAACCATATATAAAAAAACAGGTTTTGCGCAGTGACATATTATCTATTAATGGGAATTACTACCAAACTGCAACACACTGTGGAGTCCCTAATCCGCACTGGGCCCGCGTAGGGACTACCGCCCAGTCCGTCTCACTATGAGACGGACTGGTCGAACGTATACACGCCGATGATGATGAGGATGATGATGGAAATGGCTATCCAGCTTTATCGGTAATAAATAAATACATAATATATAGTTTTGTAGACAATGAGCAATTCACACAGGAAAATTTTGCAGACAGTTTGGTAATTCGATATCTGATTTTGCGGAACTACGACAAAAACGTCCACTTCCTACTGACCTTGTGCAAATTTTATGTAGCTAAGTACGTATACATTATTGTTCGATAAAATGGAAATCTAAACAGTCTAAAACAAAAACGCGCGA
The DNA here is from genome assembly GCA_947859335.1 of Tortricodes alternella. Classification (NCBI taxonomy): domain Eukaryota; kingdom Metazoa; phylum Arthropoda; class Insecta; order Lepidoptera; family Tortricidae; genus Tortricodes; species Tortricodes alternella. The sequence continues at coordinate 9,586,733 of OX401979.1, read as the reverse complement.
TGATCAAGGTAGGTGTTGTTTATCTTAATACTGTGCGAGAATGTTTCTTAGGAATTTAACAAGTTTAGCATGTATTATCCAGTTTGAAAATACTTCGATATTGTAAATTAGATAAACCTTGCAGTAAATGATAATATTACGTTCCAAAATCACTGGTTTTGAATTGATTTTCGGTGCTAAATAATAAATAAGTTTCGCAGTCTGTATTGAGCTAGAATATGTTTGTGGAACGGTGCAAATTTAGACGACAATTATCAGTAGACCGCGATCCTCTCACAACGCTCCCCTTGTCTCAATATTTGGAATTCCTAAACACATTGTATCCAAGGAAGCTTTGACATGGACTACCATTTTAGCAGCCTGAGCCGAGAGAGCATTGTATACGAGATCTGGTAAATGTTTACAGTTTGGGTTCGGTTTTATAGTAGCCTGGTAGTTGGTTTGATTACTACATAATCGGTCTGTTGCTATGATATCATTCGGTTGAGTGCGGTCACGCCCGAACATCTCAAATCTGAACCTAAGTACAATCACCACTTGAGTAACTGTATAGTTTCAATGTGCTTTATATGATAAAAAACTGTGCCAGACACCATTAGATTGTTTTTTTAATAGTTTCGTCAGGTTTTATCAAACTATAGCCTCATTATAATCTGTCTTTCTGTTTTTATGTCACAACCAAGTACCACCACTCGCGATGGGACTCAAATAAACGATGTTTCTTCAAATTATTCTATTTATCTATCTCTTATTTAGCCGATTAAGTTTACTTGATGGTACATCTCGCTCTTCAGCTATCAGCAAATTTTATTGATTCGATTTTAAAGCAGAGCCCGATTCAAGACCCTTTTTGAACTTGAGGTTTGAGGTACCTATAGATTCTTTGCAGAGAAGATGGTAAGCTAATAATATAGGTATGTTACGTTACGATGCAATTAGCTTACTACATATTTCTGATGCTTTATCGTTTGTAGTAACAATTACGGAACTCTACACTGAGCATGCCCCGACATGCTCTTGACCGGTTTTCTTTTGTTTGACAAAAACATGACGTCAGCAGATAAGATACGTGTTTTGCGCCTAATACTGTTTGCCTAAGAGGAGGAATTTTGTAAGAAAAATGTGTATTTAGGTACGAGATTACGTGTGTGGAAGAAATATATTTTAAAATTGTTTTCCTAATCAAATATATATTTCATTATTTCGGCGGGGTACTTATAAAGTCAAGTATACATAGGTATTTGCTTATTAACTTCTAGATATTTTCAAGTATAATATTTATGAGTACTATGTAGCAATACTAACTAGAAATATTTTGAATGAAAATTGATACATGCTACTCTGTTAGGATTATGCGAATGTCGTATCAAGATCCTGTGTTGTGTGACGCATTCAAAATAGGCAATCTAAATATAGCTCAATTGTTGACGTATTATTTCATCTTTGTATTGCTCCATATCTCTTATGTATTACATGTCTAGACATAACATTAAAGAATTGGTTTTAAAGTACTTAAACAGTACCTCCATGAGACACTGTGCTGTGCTATATCATTTCCGAAAACGGATCAAAATGAATTTTTTTTTTGCAAGTAGGCCACACGGGCTCTTTCACATGTCTGAATCTACCAGCGCTTCGAAAGGTGATACTGCTCAGAAGAAGTGCCACAAGAATATCACCAATAAGTCTTTTTTACCGACTTCAAAAAAGGAGGAGGGTATCAATTCGACTCATTTTCTTTTATGCTTGTTCAAACATAGCTTCATACCTCGTGAACTTATTGCGATGTTTTTTGTTGTTGAAAAGGTCGTAGTCTATAAATAGTCCCATAGAAAAATTGGCGGGATCTGATGATGGGTTCCATAAGAAACTGAGGAACTCCTCAAATTTTGTAAGCAAGCATGTTCAATTTTTAGCATTTTCTAAGATAACTGATCTATTTGCCCGAGAGCAGTATCATTTAGTGAAGATGGTTAATGATGGAGACCACTGATTGCTACATGGAACTCTTCAATGATTGACAGTTACCGAAGAATGATGACATTTCTCTCTTTTTCTAAGCAACTGATTCTCGTTAAAGCGCAATTGGTAAGTCGGAAGTCTTTGCATTCTGTACCAATACCATGAGTTTATACAAACCGTTCTCGCTATCGAAATCTATCGGAAATATTGCTTGTTGCCGATACAAGTAAAAAAGACCGAACGATAGTTTTCGATAACAAGGACGTTTTACGTAAACTCATGGTAATAGTACTGATAGCAATATTATTTATTTTACAAAGTCAATGAGCAGTTGACGTAATGTTTTCATCATCTAGTACTAGTTGATGTAAGGAAACTACATTGTTACATCGTAATTCACTAAAAAGGTAAAAATTAAATTACTTTCACAAAAATCAAAACAGACTCCAAAAACCCTTTGAAAACTAAGAAATAAGGACTGGCTGTCAGTTAATTATCTAGAAACATCAAATATATTTGTTAATTCAGTATATAACGTGTTTTGTAATAAAAGCAAAACTAGAAATTAGTTTTTTCAGAATCGAGAGTAGAATACATCCCACTTGTTTTTAACATAGGTATTTTATTTTTCGAAAAATATGAATTTACTCTTAACGTGTGGTCAAATGGATGAGTGAAGTTACACGTCAAATCAATAATAAAGTTTCAGTAATAACAAATTGCTGCCAAAATGCACGTACTCGTACGCAAGAGGCCGGGTTGTTATAAATAAACATTATCTGTGACCGAACTTACTTTTTTAGGGTTCTGTACCTGAAAAGGAAAAAACGGAACCCTTATAGGATCACTCGTGTCTGTCTGTCTGTCACAGCCAATTTGCTCCGAAACTACTGGACCGATTGAGTTAAAATTTGATATAAGTACATATGTAAGTCGGTGACCGCAACACGGGCGCGTAACGTAATTAATGAATTTTAAACATGGGGGCCATTTTTGGTGCGTAAATTAGAAAAATAAAAAAATAAGTTATGCAAACTCTATCGTGTGACATATTATTGTGAGAAGCTTATTTTTTTTTTGAGTTTTAAGATAAATAGTTTTGAAGTTATTTAGGAAAATAGGCGAAAATTGACCATCCCCCCCTTTATTTCCGAAACTAATGGGACTACAATTTTGAAAAAGATACAGAAAAAAATAATAGTAAAAAAACATTTTTAAAAACTAGCTTTTATCTAAATGCTCTAAAATTACGAAAAAAAAATTGAATTAGTGCAAACCCGTCAATTTATTAAATTATACAATTTATATGATGTAAAAGCTTGTCGCGAGATTTACCTGTGTAAATTTATTTTATCTACACCCATATCATAAAACCTCCATTGGTTAATCAAAAACCGTAGGAAATGACCACCATTTTGACAACCAATTAGGAATTACCAGTGCTGCGATAAAGAAATAACATGACTTCTTTATCGTTTTTAGTAAAGAAATGAGATTAAATTTGTAACAGCTGTCAAAACTCAAGTGGGTCTCTATTCTAGTATCCATAGATATTAAAACAGTTATTGATACGAAACGTCAATTCAGTATGTTTTTTTAATATAAACTGCACAATATTTGATCTCGAGTGACGTGAGAATAGAGACTTCATCCGTTTGTCTATGATTTAAAAAAAAATGGTCTTGACGGAGGATGGTATCGGCGCCATGTTGGTGTTTTGCTGAACGAAAGTAGAATTAATTGAATAGAAAAAGTTGTTTGTAATTTACATTTTAGTTGAAAATATGAATAGTAAGTAGTCTTCTCGGAGTGTGTGTGATGTGAAAATGCGCCGGATATCGGAAATATGCAGCCACGATTGCAACAAATAACTTGTTGCCAGAAAATATTGTTTCTGAACCCATCATGGAGGATTTATAATATGTGTGTAGATAAAGTTATGTATGCAACTCTGCATAATTTGGCCTTAAAACACACGTGCGATCTTATTATGAAACTCGCCTATCGGCTCGTTTCATGAAAACCGCACTAGTGTTTTAAGGCCTATCGTTATGCAACCGTTGCATAAACTACTATTACATGTGTATTTTTGTTTATTTACACAGCTAAGTATCGCGACAAGCTTTTATATCATATAAATTGTATAATTTAATAAATTGACGGGTTTGATCTAATTTAAAATTTATTTTCGTAATGTAAAGCATTTTAAAAAAAATATTTTACAAAAAAAATAATAGTTTTTAGTTTTCAATTCAACGATTGCGTGACTGGGTGCAAGTGACCGCGGTGGTTTGCACCAAACTCTTACTATTAATAAGCAAGTAAGCTTTATTAAGAAGGTAATGAACTTGTAAGCAAAAATTGATTGACATACAAATGTTGAAATTATGAATATCATAAATTATTATCAACAAATTGTCAACAGTATGACCGCGCGCGCTCTCAAGGCAAAAGTGTAACCATGTTGTATGAGATTTTTTAGGATAAATAAATCGATAAATTCTTCCTTTTTTATAACTATTACGAAGGTACGTTTTATTCAGAACGACTTAATTTTATGTTCCCTAATTGACGTACAGCAGATTATGCATTTATTACAAAACACTGGCAGTGGCAAGTAAATTAGGTGAGTACCTATACATCTCTCATATTGTGTTAATTTCCTTGACACCGATTTCGATGTATTTAATTTATTGCTGAATTTAATCTGGTGTTTCTAGGTAATTTACTAACGGTCAGTCCTCATTTTGGTTTCTGTTCGGTTTTTGGAGTCGGTTTTTTTTTTAGTTAATTTCAACCAAATATTAGGTACAAATAAAAAACTAAAACTAAGACAGAAAGTGCAACAGACACACCTAACGGGCACAAATTACTTATTTACCAACAAGTAATAAATAATAACGGAGATGTCTCGAGGTCTCAATCTCAATAAAAGTTCACAGAGATGTAAAGACGTGTCTGACTTGTCCTGAGTTGGCTCCGGTTCTTACGCGTCTTTTCCGGCTTTCCTACTCATCTGGCGTTGTCCCCTGTTCCTGGAAGACAGCTCTCGTATAACCGATCCCTAAAAAAGGCGATCGCTCGGACCCGTCCAGCTGCAGGCCGATTGCCATCAACCCTCTGCTCTCCAAGATAATGGAGTCCAATATTAATCACCAGCTGATTAGTGACCGCCAATACGGTTTCCATCGGGGTCGCTCGGCTGGTGATCTTCTAGTATACCTTAGTCATCGTTGGGCCGAGGCTATCAAGAGGAAGGGAGCGGCTTTGGCAGATAGTGACACAGCAAAAGCCTTTTGATCGGGTCTGCCATAGAGCTCTTCCTGCGTGCGTACAGGATACTTAAGGAATTATGTTCTTGAGTCGCCAGTTTTTTGTCCAATCGGAGCATGAAAGTCGTAGTCGACGGTTCATGCTCGTTGTCGTCGTTGCCACGTACGGTAAGAATTTAGAACGAGCTTGCTGTAGCAACGTTGCCGGACCGATACAACAGGATCTTCAAAAAATGAGCCTACTCCTTTCTCAAACGGTCGGCAACGCATCCGTGATTCCCCTGGTGTTGCGGGTGTCCATGGGCGGCGGTCATTGCTTACCATCATTCAGGTAACCGGAGCAGGCGCTCGTTTGCCCCCTCCTTCTATAAAAAAGGATCCCTGGACAACTTAATCTGAGTGGTCTTAGAGACGTATACATTCTCTAAGGGCTTAATAAAAATAATGACAACACAAAATACTAAAGCTTTTCTGGTGTTTTTTTGGTTTTTAAACATTTGCTGCCTCGTTTCTCAACGATTAGTAACTTATTTTAAATCGTGACCTAATGGCATCTATTTATGAAGTATCGGTATCAACGTTGATGAGCGGCCAGTCATTGGACCACACGCGCCGCAGGTAGATCGGCGCTGCCCCTCGATACCATACACGACTTGTCAGGCTTTTTGATTCATTTGCTCCATTTATTTAGGGCCGTCTACATTTTAAACTCCAAGTTTTCAACGACAGCTTCCTTTTTAAATTGGATCATTGACTTAACTTTAACACAGACTTATATTAGATAACTCCAGATACTTGTGACAACGGTATAGTACATTGTGCATCTAGGGCCGTAAGAAGGGGATAACTAACGAGAGTCTGTTAGAAGCCCGACGCCGATAGGCGAGGGCTTTTATGACTCGAGTTTGTTATCCCCTTACTGCCCGTGATATACACGGGCCCATAGAGGAGTTAAATCGGCTATAGTTGCTCTATACGCTTGCGTATAATAACACCCTTTCCGAGCAAGTGTGATGAAAAAGTTCTTTAAAATAGAATTGTGGGATGATTAACAGCCAAAGTAGCCATGTTTATACTAAAGGTCAAGTCCAGTCTATAAAAATGTCACTTTGCGTAGATTTATTGCTGAAAAGTGACAATGACATCGCATTTTACTAGTTGTAATGTCAAGCAAACTTCCCAAATTGAAACCAAATCACTGCTACAATTCGAAGATCACGGAACCTGTTGGCGGTCTCTTTGACGAATTACATATAGACATATAGATCTATAAACTTTTAATTTTTGTATAAAAGAGCAGGTAGTAATAAAAAATTGTCTTAGCGGCGCGGCGCGTCGGCGCCTTCAAACGCTTCAAACGCGGCGCAGCTCCCACGACACCATTTTAAAAATATCCACGGATTTTTTAAGAGCCCTACAACTCTTTTTACATGTGTTGGACCCTTCAAGCGAGCATTTATTTACTTTTTGCCTGGTTGCAGCGGAATAGCGCCGATTATGCTTTGTTTGGAAACCATGCATTGCGTTGCGTATCCAGTACATACTTATTGACCTTTGTAATAATAATCAAAGCAAATGATACGTTCAGTGAGAGCTGATAAAACGATAGCATGTTGATTGATAAAATAAAATATACCTAAGTGCTTGTTTGCTTAACGACGGATGCTATGCCTGAGTGATTCTGGAAACCGGTTTTGAAGGATACCTACCTTACTGTTACAAAGAGCACGCGCTTGAGACAGTTTTTTTAAATAATGAAATTTTATGTGAGGTTGCGATACTCGCGCGCAGGTGCGTCGCGCGGGCCACGTTTAGTGCCATGGAGCGCTGCTTACAACTTTTGCTTAAAAAAGCCTGACATGTAATCAGCAGGGCGCATCATCTGTGCCTACAGAATAAGGCGCGCTTACTAATCGTTTCAACTCAAAACCGGCTACAAATGGTAATAAAATACATATATAACGTGTCGACTGAACGCTCTCTCTTTCCAATATAAATAGTGCGAGGCGAGGCGAGTAAGGCGGCGCACTGACCGAGCATCGACAGCGATCCCGATAATCAGGCGAATGTTTGAGTTTCTCTATTTTCAAATGGCGAGTCAGTAGGGTAAGGTGTTTTTAACGCTTGCGTTTGCGTTTGCGTTGGTCGCACAAGTGAACGGCGCGGGTGCAGTAACGTGTGCTCGGTGCGGCGCGGCGCCGTGTGAACGCGCAGCGTTAATTGGCGTGCCGAGAGTCCGCCTATCTTCGCCACGCGCCTGCGCCACTCCAAATTTAAAAGTACCAACGTTCAGAATTATTATTTTTTCAGCAGCTTGCACTTGAGCGTTACTTGAGCGGGTACTTTGTTGAGGTTTACTGTTTTAGGCTTACTTTATAATAGTGGTTATCTAATTGTACGTGACCAATGCACCAAAAAATTAAACGGTCTCAAAAAACTCATTGAAAATAAGAAATAATGACTAGCCTTCTTTAGTAAAGTAGGTAATCATATATACACATCAAAGATATTGTTATTGCATTGCGGTAAGTTAAAAACCGTTGAAATCGGCGCCAAGTAAAAAACACGTAGGATTTAGATATAACTAAGCACTGGCCCCACCACCAGCTTCACCCGCGGCAATTTCCATACAAACTATTTCACCAATTCAGCGGCTGAATATTGAAAAATTCATTTCTTAGTGACATCTACATTCAAAAAATATAACCTACTTACTTGCTAAATTTCACGTTTCTATGTTATATCTATACTATTGGGGATTCGTTGATACGTGATTCAAGTCATATTTCGCGTTTAAATAGGGTGGGCCATAAGTAAAAACTTGCAAAAAGCAAATAACAAAATTGATTTTTTTGTAAACTATTAATTGTGCGGTACGACGAATGGCGGGAAATTAAACGTCATTTTGTATATTTTTTATTACGATGGAGCGTTTCACGGAAAAGCAACGTGTTGTGCAAGCAAGCGGCTTAAAACACTTTTCAAAAAACCTATCTTAGTCCTCAACCAATGTAAAAAGAGCGCTGATGGTCATACATTTTAGATGGCCGTCAGCGCCCTTTTTACATTGGGCGATGTATACATTACTATACGATGCCAGCATGCGATGATTGAATACGGATTGTTCCAGCATCAATTTAATCATGGTTTGGGTCATAAAGTTTAAAGAAACTGGCTCAACAACGAATATTAAGCAGAGCGGTTACGTACCAGAAATGGTGACAGAGTTCGCAAAATGTCGCAGATGCAGTAATTGTCAGCATGTTTTCCAAAAATTGCGCAGTCGGTTGCAACAGCAAGACGGACCACATTTAGACGACGTTGCTTTTTTTTTAAAGAAAACTAATTACTTATTATTGATAGGTAAAATAGCATTTATAGTTTTGTCTCTATCCCTTACCGTATACAACATGTCCCGGGCTGTTGGACATCCCTAACACAAAATGCTTAGTGGTGCATGTTTGACCAATGTGCAAATTATGAATACAATCACTCTATTATTTTCCAAAAAGAAAGTCTTTTACACTTTATTACGTTGGAGCAACCTGTATTTAGGTACACTCATTGATACTTACACGTGCCCGTGCCGTACACGTTTGTTGCATAGGTCCTGTCCATTATTCTTGTTAGCTATATCAATGATTGTTACAGTATGTTACAGAGGCGAAGCGTGAGGGTAAGCCGGTGTAACATTACTATTTTTTAAACATTATATTATTACGCATTAAATATTGTATTTACATAAAACAATTATAAAATATGCAATTTTTATGTTAATACAAGAAGTAATTAACAATATTATAATGTTTGAGTGAAGAAATTATGCACCGGCTTACCCTCACGCTTCGCCTCTGGTATGTTACTATTTGTTTTAGTTAAGTTGGGATTATGTTAGAAAATTTGGTTTCTTATTTTTCTTAAAAATCTAAATCCGGGTTTTCATTCAATGTGGAACGTTGTAACATAAATTTACTTGCCACCGACCTCGATAATTTAAAATTATTATTTATTTAACGATATATTACCTGCTTCTAGTTAATTTACCAAATAAATATATGTCATTATTTCTTTTTTTGTAAAGGGAAATATGGAGTCCGTTTTTTATTGTTAAATTTTTTTTATTTTTAACTTTTTATTGAATATCATGTACCTAATACTATCAGCTTCATTATGACCACTAAGACCAGATGACAAGAGCATTTTTCCAATTGCTTATCGACATTTATTTGTAAAATATTGCCATCAGAATGCGAGGATCGTTAACCGTTGAAGAGTTCTATTACAAATCCCACTAACAGTTACCAGATAGCGTTGTAGCGAGAATAAATTAAGTATCCGTGGACTCCATCATAACTCACACTTGACTAAATTATAATAATAATAACAACCTTTACGTCAGGCAACAGTGGTCCATATATAAATACCTTACAGAATTACATATATATTGAAATAGATTAGTTATTTAAAAAAGGCCAATATTTGCTTACTAAATTTGATCCCATCATCAGACTCTATCTTTGACCTTAACAGGTTTCCATCAGGTGGGCCGTCAGCTCGTTGTCAGTCAATTGACATAAAAAAAAGACATAACAAATGTCGGGAGTTCTGAAATAAAACACATTTTGAAAATTATGGGACGAATTGAGAACCTCCTAATTTTTTAAAATTTGTTAAGAATACTCCACGACTGGTCCATTATAGTCACCATAAAGTGGTTAGATAAACAGTGGTTTGATGTAAGAGTGACGCGTTGTAAACAAAACACGGTTATTTCGTCAATGCTGTTATCGAGTGCAGCGTTATCAATGTGGCCAAGTCGATCAAGGGCGATAGCGCTGCCGCACACCGCAAAAATGATATACCTAAGGTAGAAGATAGGTACTACAATTTTATTGTAGAATTTTCCATATTGACTTTGTAAGTACTCCTTACATTCTCAAGCCACAAATCATATTGCGGTTACAACCATGATTAATAATAAAATTGGTCATTTCTTATGAATGTTATTTGCTGCCCGCTTTGTCATCGTAAGTAGGACATGTGTGTTAAATTTGTTTGCGAATAAATGCAATATATGCATGAGAACAGCTGGAGGGACACGCGACATATAATATCTACGACTATTTTCCCAACATTCAATCTATAAACGACCCTATTAAATTATCTAAATATTGTAAAATTACTGCCCACACCGTTCGAAACACATCAAAATTCATACAAATTAGACAATATATGTGAATTTACATACAGTTCCATGTTTTAAATACTGACTTAAAGTGGTCTGCAATCTAAAGATGTAAAAGGTTATTGACAGGCAAGCCAATGTACTCGAACCGTCTGTATTTTCCTTACATCCCAGACAACCTGGACGTAATATCTTAAGAATAGAAGTTGAGTCATACAGTCCATCCTGACGACTGTATTCTCAGATGATGATTCAAGATCATGCAGCAGTAGTTTCATGGTTGTAACCTGAACTCTAAATCAGCTAATATGAAAGTGCAAAAAGTGCCTTTAATCGATTTCCTCAATTATCGATTCTGTGCTCTTCATAAATAAAGTCTTCGGTAGTTTTCAGCATTGCTCGCTAAGGCAAGTGGTTTTTCTAGTGTGACTTTCCGCCCAATCAGAATTCAGCAGATTTCCACCGATGAAAAACCATCGCGTTTCGTTTTATTCCTTACTTAAACTCAACAGTTTCTATCAATCCGCGATGTGTTATAAAAGAACTGACTGCATTTACTAAAATAGCGACGAAACAAAGGCACGAGTTAGTTCGAAGCACGTGGAAAATAACAGAGTTGCGCGGTGTGACCGATGACGCAGCGTCTGGCGACGGCGAGATGCATTTGCTCCTTTAGAGCGACACCATAGATTTTCACACTTAACTAAACCTAGACTTTGCACACACAAACCAAACGTAGATATACGGCATAATTAAAGACCTGTTCACATTGCGGGCGCGACAGTACCGGTCCTTAAGACGTTGCTGGGTTCTTGGGCATTCGCAGTCGCACTGGGTGCTAAGGAAAGATCTATGGGCATTGTTTGTGAGATTTGTTTCGAAACACAGAGTTTTCGATTAAAACAACGTAACGGATATAGCCTGAATGTTCAGCTATGTAACTCTAATGTGCAAAGCGTTTTCACTCCGATTAAGACTGGCCAACTACATAGAACACCAGTTTGTGCTAGTATGAAACTCGACGACAAGTCGAAAATCACAACTCAGCGATGTTCTAATGTACAAAAGTATCGTAAAGTGCTTATTAATGATGAAGCTCTAAACTGACGCATTGAAACTTTGACAATAGCATGGCATACAGGGGAAAGTATTGTAAATGACGGCAACCGTAGCGCTGGAAAATTGGAGAATCGCAAAGCAGTTCGCAGGAAAGTAGGCCACATTGTTTTGCAAACGGACGTTGGGGATGATGATCTGGCGCCTCATTCGGGAACGCTAAGTGATTCTGTAGCGACTCGTAAGCCAGATTTCTCATTCCACTCTTCCGCACGACGCGAAATGCTTAAGAGCGAGATGAGAGATCTGGCTTACGAGTCGCTACAGAATCACTTAGCGTTCCCGAATGAGGCGCCTGGTAAACATAATAAGGTAGCGAGTGATTTAAATAAATCATTATTTATTTTGTGATATTTGAGGGGGTCTTTTATCCAACTGCGGAAGCCGTGCTCGGTTTGAGTTAGCGCAACGGCAGCGTGGCATGTTATTTGTTACGTCTATTACGACTTCCAATAGAAGAAAACACATGACGTCACGCTGCGCTCGCGCCGCGCTTTTGTCGAGCCCGCAATGTGACAGGGCGTTAAGCATATTTCATTTTTAAACTATTCTCAACGTTTGTAGATCACGAAACAAGACGCTCCATGTTTGATGAGTTTGAGGATTACAAGGATTGTTTATCTAGCAGGACGTGTAAAAAGGTACATATTTTTTAATAAATCGTTAACCTTTTCGTCACCAGGCAATTTCTAAAGCCCCGTACCACGAGCGCTAAGCCCTTAATAATTACAACTGTTTCTATTGACTGGAAAAATTTGGTTAGTTTCTTTGGACAACTGACTTAATAAGATTTACCTATAAATCAATAGTGAATTTATTCACATGACATTGTAATTTTGGTACGTAATCTTATATTTCCACTTGAAATTAACGCATCTTTACTCACGATTTTGTGTTAGGAATGGCCTCACATTATATTTCGGACTCGCAAGGAGTCCTTCTTCAGGTGGGAGGGTTGCTTTGAGCGCGACTGGAGTCAATCCCTGCAGAAGGACTCCATACGAATCCGAAACATGTGTAAGGCCATTCCTAACATTAAATCGTTTCAGGTGTTTATAATGACTCACGTAAGTATTAATTTGACAATCTTATATTTTTTATATAAAACAAATGTATAATTTTGACATCATCATTTTGTACTTTGAATTAATGTATTTATTTGACATTGTTTGGTATTAAGCCTATGAGTTTATGTGACTTGTTTAGAATGCTTTATTTTTTTATATTACTGACGACAATAATTATGCGTTCTTATAAATTGACTGTAATAGTTATTTAATTTTAATGCCTTATAACGAAATAAATCAATCTAAATCTAAATATTGACCTGATAAAATAATTTTGAAGGTTTTTTTTATTGTATTTAGTAGCCCGCCTATTAAAACCTTTATGATATGATAACAGAACAATAATGTAACTATCTTAAATAATAATGTATAATATAATTCATATATTTCCAATCCCACGTCAAGTACATGCAAAACGTTCGATAGCGTGTGTTATCTCGTATGATGTTATATTTAAAGTTGCAAACACCTATACGTAGATACACGTCCTTATCGCCGCGTACATACGTGAATGCGTTTGTGCAACAATCTTGCGCAATAGGGATTTTACACAGACCAACGTATGGAAAGTAATGGTTTCTAATCTCAGTGTCGTGTGTTATCTTAATTCGTTGCCTTTTAAGTACGAACTTGCTTTATTTTTACGTACATAAACGCAATGCGCATATTGCATGTTAAATTTATCACTAAGGTTTTCACGCAATTATTTTTAATGTCTATGATATTTTTTTAACTATATATTTCCATCATATTATCAACAGCTGCCTATATGCGTCCCACTGCCGGGTACAGGTCTCCCTCGATAGATTGGTGCAGGTTTTGTAACGATGTTTTCCTTCACCGAAATGCTCGTAAATCAAATTGAATTTCGCACATAACTTCCGAAAAGCTCAGAGGATTTGAACCCGTGGCCCTCTACATGAGAGGCCGCGCGTCAGACCAACGTACGCATTCAAACTATCAATTAGATATTAATTTTGTTGTGGATTCGGCCACTGTTGTTTTAATGGGCCATAAGTTTTTGCACTTTTAGAAACATGATAGAGAAAAAACTACAAATGATATTTAATTAGGTGAATATTATAAGTAAATAGTTTTTTTTTTTAATTAGTAAGAAAAAATTTCGTCTAAATGATCTACGTCTTGTTCCTGGCACTCCTGCCACCGACTACGTATGAAAAGATGCTGACAATCATCACTTCTTTAAACTTTTCGACCCAACCTATGATTAAATTGACGCTGGGAAACTCACTTAAACGGCGTAATCCGTATTCAATCCTAAAAGGGCATCGCATAGTAAAGTAAGACTGTATTTTTTTTAGTGTTTAATTTAATAACCACGTTGCTTTACTGTTAAACGGTCCATCGTAGTCAAAAACTTACAAAATGGCGTATAATTTCCCATCATCCTTTGTACCGTACAATCAAAAGTTTAGGAACAAAACTGTGTTGCTATTTGCAAAAACTTATGGCCCAACCTGTACCTGATACTCTAGATCGCCTCTACATCTTGTGGCTAGGTCACTTCGTAAAAGACTAGATCACACAGGGTCCTAATGAGTGAAGGTCAGCCGCCCTTAGCGGAAGAAGTTAATTTAGGACGGAGCTCCATTAAGAAACATGCGAAGGAAGCTGCAATGAATCATACAAATGGTCGTAAATCTTTAAGAACTATATAGAGCTGGTTTCCTAATTTCCACATCAAATAACATTTTTTTTATGAAGGACTGGGCATGCGTTTGGCCCTAGTCTCACCTGATGGAAAGCGAAGACAGGGTCTAGGATAGAACACGCTTTCCCAAAAGATGCCTATTCACTCTTACCTTGAAGACACCAAGATTCTATAATTCAGACGCTGGGAGAGTGTTCCACACCTTAGCGGTGCGAACCAAAAAGGATTTCGCACACCATTTAGTACGGCTCCTAGGAAATTCAATTACATGTGGATGAAAACCCTCCCGACGTCTGGTAGTCCGGTGGCAAAATGTGGATGGTGGGATTAGGTCATGTTCCGCCACTGTCACCTATAAGTTGACGGGACTATATATCATTGAGACTCAATGGTGCAGTGGTAGCGCAACTGCTGTCTGAGTCGGAGTTCGAGGGTTCGAGCGCAGCTAGGGCAAACTTTGTGTGAGTTATGGATTCAATTCGAAAGTGTGCTCGTTAAATTTAAAAGTCACTAAACTAAAAATAAGAAACGTCATACTTGATTTTGACAGCTATGTGCTATACAAAATCGAGTTTGACGTTTTTTATTTTAAGTTTTGAAACTTTTAAATTAAGAAGACACACTTTCGAATTCGACCCAGTATCTGTATATATGTATAGGTAGGTATCTATCTATTTATTTATATAAGTATTCGTATCATTGTCTAGTAGCCATAGCATAGGGAATCATAATGTGGGACTAGATGAACTGTATTCGGGTCCAATATACGAGTATTATTAAGCGTTGCGCAGGCGGCGTAACCTTTCGTTCACTATGGAATCATTTAGGATAGACCGTATATTATTATCTTATTTTCACTTATGTTTCAAGATAGCTTTCAAACCTGTAATAATGAATGTATATGAATTACTTAAACGTGTTTACCTTTCACTGAATGACTTGTTAAAATGTATGACCGTAATGTTTTGCGTATCATGTCAGTTACGTATATCGCATTGGCGAATTACGTTATGACGTAACTTACTATGTTATAAACAAATACTGTAATGACTGTTGCATTGCCAAATGTTTCGTAGCGCTACGTTCGTAGCCGGTAGTAAAAAAAACTGCTTTCTAGAGAAAACTCGCTACGAATAGAACTGGAATAACGGGTTCTTGAAAATTATAGTGTGAAGAAGGATCCATACTATCCATACTTTCTTACTTATATTATAAACGTGAAAATCACTCCATCTGTCTGTCTGACGTTATTACGGCTAAACCGTTAAACCGATATCGATGAAAGAATGATGGGCAAATTGGCCCATATAACCAATACAAATCTCATGTACTCATATACCACGTGAAAGCTACTACATAAGCTTCATTTTCTAATACGGGGACAAACTTCAAAACCCTGGAGAAGATAGTTATCAGCCTTCAAATATTCACACACACAACGTTTATTACTATACTAGGTGTGCGCATGCGCATGCGTTGCAATGCTATTTCTCCCAGCTTTCACAGTCTAGTCGTCATAATAACAATTACAGCAAATAGTGGGATCAATAAGCCTACATACGTTATAATTCTATTGGTGATTGGGCTGGGTTCCATACATTTTTGCCCATCATTCTTTAGCAAGGATCTGCTTTGAGTACAAGACTAGTTTTGTAATAAAATAGATGCCTTGATCCCGGAAAAGCAACAGGTCTCCAGGGAATAACTACCCAGACGATTCCATGGGCAAGAGCTCTAAATAAAAAAGTTAAGGTTACTTCAGTCTTCAAAAAACCGGACAAGTGCGAGTTAAACTCGCTTGGAGAGGGTTCCGTTCTGTACATGATTATCTGAAATTTCGTATGTTTCTTTAAATACCATAGACTTCTTATAGGTTTTCCTGTAATCTATAGGTAAATAAGTACAATATGTATTTTTTTAAATTTTAGACCCTGTAGTTTCGGAGATAAAAGGGGGGAATGGTAAATTTTGGCCTTTTTCCTAAAAACTTACAAAGTATTTATCTTTAAATTATAAAATACAAATTAAGATTTTCACAGTGAGCTCAGTGGTGTGGTTTGATATGTCACATGATATAATTTGCAAAAGTTTTTTTTTTTTTTCTCATTTTAAAAGTGTTTAAAATTCATTTATTTACGTTACGCTTCCGTGTTGCGGTCACCGACTCACATTATGTCTACCAAACAACTGAATATATATAATTGGTCTACATACAGACAGTCAGACAGACACACGAGTGATCCTATAAGGGTTCCGTTTTTCCTTTTGAGGTACGGAACCCTAAAAAAGCCATAATCCACTTTAATAAAATTAGGTATTTGTACATTCACAGCACCAGGAGGTATGTACTTCGCCATGGGTGCATAACTCCTAAGTAGGCTAAGGCGTACAAGTATAGTATCTCTTATTGACAAGTGCACTGCATGTTGAACTACGCAGTTTTGTATGTTATTAAGAAATTAGTGAGCCTCATAATATAAAAAAAATTGAAGACCTTAGTTAAGTTCATTCGTTTGTATTTATTAATCTATTTCTTTAATTCCTAAGAATGAAATAATGAACAGAGCACAGACTTTAAACAATAATTATCATTATTATTTACTCCCATTAATTATTGAATAACAGAGGACAAACGTTAGGTATACTATGGGGAAAATATGTTACAATTAAACGTAATTAATATGTAGTCATATAATAATAGTAATTTATATGTAGGTATAATATTCCAATGACCTACATTATAGCACGCTTCAAGTCCACATATTCGCAATAAAGTAATCCCTTCGCTCTAACTTGGTATATTTTGGTCATATAGCTACTTTAGTTAAAAAATCTTTAAATCAGTGACCAACGAAACGCAGTTAACCTAAACCAAAAACTCCCCGTTTTCGTTCCCTTAATCGTTTGTTACCTAACATAGGAAAGAAAAACTAAAAACGCGCAAATCGGTTTTAGGGTTCCGTACCTCAAAAGGAAAAAACGGAACCCTTATAGGATCACTCGTGTGTCTGTCTGTCTTTCTGTCTGTCCGTCTGTCACGGCCAATTTGCTCCGAAACTACTAGACTGATTGAGTTGAAATTTGGTATACATATGTAAGTCGGTGACTGCAACACGGACGTGTGACGTAAATATATGAATTTTAAGCACGGAGGTCACTTTTGGGGGGTAAATTAGAAAATTAAAAAAAAAAGTTATGCAACGGATATCGTGTGACATATCAAATGAAAGGGCTTATTGAGAGGGTCTTAAGTATATTTTCTTAAGAATTTTAAATAAAACAGTTTGGAAGTTATTTAGGAAAGTAGGCGAGAATTGACCATTCACCCCCTTATTTCCGAAACTACTGGGGCTATAATTTAAAAAAAAATACAGAAAATAGTTAATTACCTATAGATTACAGGAAAACCTATAAGAAGTCTATGGTATTTAAAGTAACCTAGTAAATTTCAGATAATCATGTACGGAACGGAACCCTCTCCACGCGAGTTTAACTCGCACTTATCCGGTTTTTTTGTGATACCACAGCTTTTTGCAAACGAACCTTTAATAAAATCTTAATGACCACATAACGTAACCGCTTCGCACAAATTATTGTTTTTGCTGACCTTACACGCCTGATGAAAGCAATTTTCCGAAGAGCCATAACGTTTTATTATAGAGTTCCCTTTTTATCGCTTACATACATAGGTTAGGATCACGTTGCCTGAAGTTCGTTATATTATCTTATGTACCTAAAATGAATACGAAGAGATCAAGGTTTTATTCCTAGCAAGCCATGGAATACTAGCTTTTATCCTTGGCAGAATTCATAAGTTTAGACACTTCGCGTATTGGTTTGAGCGGTTACCAGCCTACTGATTACCGAGAAAGATTTTAGAACTTCCTGACTCATTCGCCACTGAACATATATTATTCACCAGCTTTTAAATAAATTCCGCAAGTAAAGGAAACTAGGCCTCAAAGCGTGTGAGCCAACATAGCCATTATTTTAGAATAATCAAAGAACTCCCATCATCCCATTATCTTAACATAAAAATTAACATTTAAATATTCCATCTGTAACATCCTAGACGGATTTGTTTGGTCCTTAGATTTGCCTTTTGCATATGGAAAACCAAACATGGCTCTAGATTTTGGCAGTATCCCTATCGCACTTTTTATGCGTGATCGAGTTCTTAAAGACTTTGCTTGCAACCAGATCCCTGTTTAATAAAATACAAGTTAATGCCAGCTTTACTATCTTTACACTCATGCTTCGGTAGCCCGAGAAATCAAAGTCTGTTTGTCAAACACAACCTTTGTATGATAGTGACGCGAGTAAAGTTCGCGGGCTCTCGAGTTGTAAATAGGCACATTTAAAGACAAAAAGCCTGCAAGGCCTGAATATTTGTAGTCTTCCACGCGTGTCGACAATTGGTTACAATGATATATACCTCCTAGATATAATTTAAGCCTATATTATTTGTAGCCTATACCTACCTATTTTGAACCGGGGCCCAGTGATCTAACGACAGATGTGTTACAAGTTAAAAAAAACTGTTGCAATCTGACGATGCAACCGAACTGGTTGCAAACTAGCCCCTGCACATGTTAGGTGAGCATAAGTCGTAGATATTCCAAACGAGTTTACTACACATGCCATTTCTACAGTTTCATGTCTTTACAATATAGGTGAAATTATAAACAATTATTCATACTTTCACTGTCTCTTTCTAGGGCATACTAGTTGAGTGAAATGTGTGGTTACGCACTTGATTTACTTGAAAACCCAACACGTGACGATCGTATCAATTTAATTTGAATTTATTAAAGTAATTTTCAATTAACTCAAATAAACGTCATAACTAACGATTGAAATATGTCAAAACCGTTCTTTAAGTGAGCGAACTGCTATGTAAACGAGACGTTTGACAAGCTTGACATGAATATGGCGTGGCTATGATTGATATAATTATTTAAATACGCAGTACCAGTAGGTAAACCGTCGATACCCGTTAGGATCAGTAGATCGATTTCTGATTGATTGCATCATGCCTTTAAGTACCTTTTCTATTAATTTCCAAGCGCTGCGTAAAGGTGGACTTTCGAAGCCAGTGTCAGTAGCGTCAGTGGCGCCACGTCAGAGCGACCGATAAATGTACTACGCAAATGCATAGCACGTCATTCGAGCGCTGGCGTCCGACGTCATAGAAATAATGACAGGTCGTTAGTGACGCTGCGATATAATGACGTTCCATACATTTGCGTAGTACCTTATGGTGCGTCCACATCTGATGAACGCCCCGCGAATGCACCTGTTTGCGGAAGGCTCGCTAACTGCGAATTACGTAGTACGAGTTACGCTTGTGCGTCGCTCCCGTGCAAGCTACGCGCCGCGCGTGAACAGCGCTAGCGCTGCCCGCATACAGCGCGCGCGCGCTTTTGCTTCCTCTCTCCCGCCATAAGTGCATGGGGTCGAACTGAACGCATGCAGCGCGTGCAAAGCACGCGCGCGGCTCGCGCGCTTTATGTAAGCCTGGCACTAGTTGCACTAAATAGGCGCGCAAACAGTTACAATATATACACGAGTGCAGCGCGCGTGCCGCGCGCGAACGAGTGGTTCACGATCGGCGCTCGAGCGGCGGGTTCGTCAGTTGTGGAGGCACCATTAAACTTCCGTTCTTGTTGCGGCGTCAATGACGCGGCACCACTAACGCCTGCTTCGAAAGTCCATCGTAAGACAGACCCACGTATACACCCACGATGTCTGTAACTTGCAAGAGGTTCTATGGAGGTACAATAACGTGTGATTTCACTTGACGCTTTCATGTTCTACCAGGTACTAGTAAAACATTACAAGCCCGACTGTTTAACCGTGTATAACTTTAGCCTTACACATGAATAAAAAAAGCGGCCAAGTGCGAGTTGGACTCGCCCATGAAGGGTTCCGTGATTTATGACGTATTAAAAAAACTCGTTCAAACAAATTTTCGGTGGAAGTTTACATGGTAATGTACCTACATCATATATTTTTTTTAGTTTTATCATTCCCTTATTTTAGAAGTTACAGGGGGGGGCGCATTTTACCACTTTGGAAGTGTCTCTCGCGCAAACTATTCAGATTAGAAAAAAATATATTAAAAACCTCAATATCATTTTTGAAGACCTATCCATAGATACCCCACACGTATGGGTTTGATGAAATAAAAAAATTGAGTTTCAGTTCTAAGTATGGGGAACCCCCAAAATGTATTGTTTTTTAATTTATTTGTGTATAAAAATCTTAATGCGATTCACAGAATACTCATCTACTTACCAAGTTTCAACAGCATAGTTCTTATAGTTTCGGAAAAAAGTGGCTGTGACATACGGACGGACAGACGGACAGACAGACAGATAGACAGACCGACACAGACAGACATGACGAATCTATAAGGGTTCCGTTTTTTGCCATTTGGCTACGGAATCCTAACAAATAGAAAAACAGTAAAAAAAAGCAACGTTGCTGTTCGATACTTAACTTTAGCGTGTGGTGTAGTTTACGCATAAGTAGTGTACTTTACGGGATAAGTCAACATTTTACTGATATATTGTGAAATATTACCCTTAGATACCGCAGCCCGCAGGTGGTAGACCATTTGTTAAAAGACACTCCACCGGCTAAAGAACATTTGTACTCAGGATGTAGTCTTATTTTGAGTCAGTACGGAAAAAAACAGTTAATTATGTCTTCAGTGCATTGTAATATTTGTGGGTAAAGCAGTGCGTTTTCACCGTCGTCGGTATAATGCGATCTAATTCGAAAGCGATACGCCTTTCACCTTCCGACCGTGCGTTATGCTCGGTAAGGCTGTGTTTACTGGCGAGCTAAAAAAGAGAAGAAAAATCAAAAAAAGAAAAAATATTATGATTGCACATATCGAAATTTTTGCGTAAATAATAAACATGGTTAAGGTTGCAACCAACCTGTTGGAAATTACAGAACTCTCTTTGCCTGTAAGTATTGTTCTTTGTAACATAGTAACAAAATTTTGGAGTGAGAAAAGCAATTACTTTACTTTTATTTATACTTATTTTTCAATAATGTTTCTTATCTGCTAATAAAGGAATTTAAAAATTGTCATTGGGTCAATCTCTTTTTTTTTCTTTATTTAAGGTTTATCAACGATTGTTCACGCTGATACATTTTGTAAATTAGACAAGGTACATTTGAAGGCAAGTGTAACAGTCACTTAAAGGTAAACACAACATGCTTAACAACTTTGGGACTTGTTTTTTTTTTTATAGAATTATTTTGTTATTGGTACAAATATTTGTATTTGGTCAAATGTTTCATACACATTGTTCTCTGCAAAGATAGGCTACATAAGCCATCTCCGGGCGCATGAGCGCCAAATTGCCGACTAGGAGTCGAAGCAGTCGCCATGACCGAAATCGGTGAGAGAGATCATCATCATCATCATCATCACACATTGTATCCCAGTATTACGTATAGAGGAAAACTAAAACAAATACGCATTTGTTCTAATTATAGTCTGACATTCAAAACAAAAGGGCAACGGGAAAATTGGCCACAAGTGTGGGAACGATTCATTTCGTATTTAGTGAAATAATAAGGTTTTGAATTAAATTATTTGGTTTATTTTGAGGAAAATTGTTAAATACCACAAATAAACAGCATTTTTTTATTGTCATTTAAAGTAATTACTGTGGTTTTGTAAAACCTGTTAATTGCTTACTTTTTTGTAATATACCTCCAAGTAGCGTTTCTCTTTTTGGCCAAGAAGCTTGGAATTATTAAAATATTTAAAACAGTTATTCGGTACTTATTATTGTATTAACTAGCATGACCATTACACCAATCTCATAAATAATATAATATAATTGGCACATTGGTTCAGTATAAAATATGAACATTTAATCTAGGTTAGCCCGGATTGGCTATTACTTATACGTTCATTGCATTTTACCTCATTGTAAATAGTGGATCAATATATTTATAGCGCAGACGGATTGAACGGAATATTCAGGTCAAGAAATGTCTGCATGTTGGATTTGACGTTTCACATCTCGCACAATTTCGCTAAGAATAGAATGGCACTCGATGTTCGACGCCCGTTTGCCACATTTGACGAGCATTTGGGTGATGAATTCATTAAGTGTTTATAGATATAGTACTACTTGATGAATTTCGATATTAAATGATAAGTATCATAAGCTCATTAGTGTATGTATGTTTGTTTATCGTTGAAGATTACCTGAACTCCCTCCTCTGCTGCACTGGGAGTGAAGAAATAGCATAGAATGCGTGCAGATGCTTATCATCCTGGCATGTCGTAAAAGTCGACTAAGGGACGGGTCCTCTCCAACATGGGGGACTATCTGTATGGGCGATGGGCTGACCACCTGTCACCATACGGTTCATCATACCATCTTAGGACTAATTAATCGAACGTGGCCACAAGTAGTCTTGTGGCTCTGCCCACCCCATTAGGGATTTCGGGCGTGATAATATGTATGTATGTACTACCTGAACTGATTTTAGTAGAAGTTAAGATGCCAAGGTATGGCCGAACACACCCGTTTGCAGAGGAAGAAAGAATACATTATTTTTGTAAAAAAATCTGGAATATTCTCTTTTTATAATTAACACAAGAATTCAGAATATACTTAATGCTATAAAGTAATGGGTTTCATTGTTTTCTTGGTACTATACCTACATTGATAACCCATCAAATAGAGGTATTCCTATATGTCAACCCGCCTCCCACAAGCGATTAGGCGATTCTTTATTGCTCTTAATTCATTCGCCCTTCTATACACTAAACTTCATCACCATGATGATTCCGACCTATTTAGATAACAATACGTCACATTGTTGTTGACATTCTCAACTTTTAACCTATTCGTTTTTGAATTTGTCAGTCTAGTTTTTACATTTGATACATTTCACAAAAAAAACAATTTAACAAAAAAAAGAAAAAATATACGTTTTTGCTGATATTTTTTGTGTTACACAATAAAATATTGATTGCTATTGTCAGTTATGTATAATTTATTAAGCGCTAGAATTCTTGATTATGCGCAAAGTAATAAAACGGGCCCTTAGGCTCCAATGAGGTGTGATAGACTAAGGAGCAGGCATCAACTGGCCGAGTGAAAGTCCACTTTCTTGCTGCCTTGTCTTTGCGCTCGTGAAAATGTCTTATATTAATCTGGATGGTGCATCTTCTGGTGCTGCATGAAAATCAAAATGAGGTTTAAATGATATATTATGAAAGTAAATGTAAACAAAAGCATATTACAGAAAAAAGCAGATAATTATGACTATTCATTTTTATTTGAATATGGGTTAAAATTAGTGAAAAATATATTTTGTTTTTTAGTTCTGATTTTAGTTTTTAGGACATCCTCATCATATTTATGTCATGTTTTATTTCCACGATGTTGGTCTAAAAACAGCGCCTCTATTCGGGAACGCTAAGTGATTCTGTAGCGACTCGTAAGCCTGATTTCTCATCTCACTCTTCCGCACGAGTCGTAATGCGTAAGAGCGAGATGAGAAATCTGGCTTACGCGTCGCTACAGAATCACTTAGCGTTCCCGAATACAGGCGCAGTATTTCGTTTAAACGCCATACATTTTGTACATTCTAACGACAGCTGTGACGTCATAGCTGTTGTCCATTTTGTATGGAGTATTTTTGCTAGTGGAACAATGACTTTTCAATGCTTCATAACTCATACAATAATCAACATAAAAATGTTTTTCGTGCACAGATCGGTTTCTTTTAGGTACTAGCACTTTCCAATACAAGATGAAAAAAAATAATTATGCATCTTCCCTATTAGGCTCTAAGCTTCGTCGAGCATGAGATGACTAAGGCTGTAGTAATCAAGCGGGCTTGAGTGAATAACAAAATTATGTTCCAAAGCCCGTAAAGATAACTAAATATTAGGCTTTTAGAAATTCATATCGTATGCAATATGCATATAAATAAAAAAATCGCCTAGTAATATTTTATAGAGCGAGCTATGCTTAGAGTTCTATGAAGGATAAATCTTGCAATGAGGAAATCTGTAGAACTGGTACAATGGACTGATTGATGATTACTTCCGAAAAGTGACCGAGTTTTAGGAAAAATAGATGCCCTATGTAAAGCAGTAGGCAGTTGTAGTTTGAACAAATGTTTATGATCAAAACATAGCATTTTATAATATATTAATTAAAACAAAACGACGCACCATAAAATTCAATAATAGCTTTTCGAAGTCACCGACTGCTATTTCCATAGCGACCCCAATGGGTACGGAAGAATTAATTTCTTCTTTCTTTCCTTTTAGTGGTAATGCACTCGGGTTTTAATGCTTGTTGTAAATTTTTTTTTTCATCTTTTACAAGTAAGTTAAATAATATATCCTATGTCACTCCCACAATTAAGACAAATCTAACGACACCTCATGTGTTAAAATCCGTTAATTCATTAAGAATACAGAGCGTGCCAAAGAAAAATATAGGTATAAACATACATAAGTAATAACATACACTCGAAAACCAATACCCTGCTCTGACGCAGGTGGGTAAAAAATGACTACCATTAAGGTTAAATAGAACAGATTAATGTTTTTCAGTAAATTCTAGTGATTTCCATCGCCTTTACATCCACGACACATTCACTTTAATTGAGCAAAACTCGTGTGACGGTTTTCCCTACAGCCGGCGCACTGTAGGTTAATGCATTGTCGCTTTCTTGCGGACTCCAGCGCATCGCTAATTGTTCGACAACTAACCCATTGATTTAATTCTATTCGTTTTAGAAACTTTAAGTCAATCAAGTAGATCTCTAATTACCTGTGACTTGTGTTTTAATTGAAAAATTAGAGAATTTTCTCCAGTTATTTTGTAAAAATGGCTATATTCATGCTATCCACGCGTATAACAGTCGTATTTAAGGGTCAAGTACCTAATGTTAATTAGTTGTGGGTACTTGATGAATTTAAACATATTATTTACATATTCTCTAATTGCTGAACTTATATGAATAAGATTAAATTGGTAAGTAGGTAGTTTATGTATATTTTTTATTACTAAAAATATGACTTAACACATGATGATTCTTAATTCTGGAAAATCAACTGTAACAAGCTACGAAGTTTCTAGAAAAAGCTTTTTTGTTTGAAATGTCAATATCTGTTTATTGAATTACAACATAATAAACTTATACAACAGAATAATAATGCTAAATAAAATTATTAAATTTAAATTAAACCTAGATTATATCTAAAAATAGGTCCCCAAAATTGTGCCGAAGATTCTGGCAGCGTTTCCTCGCTGTATGGCGATGCTAATGCGTTGTGCGAGGAAGCTGCCTGCTCTTTCGCCCCTAAACTCTTCGAAATTTCTCCGAAAAGGCGTATTGCGCCAGGACCCCACAGACGAAGAGTCTCATCTCCGAAAGCGACAAAGTTAAATTCAGAACCAGAACTTATATTTGTTAGTTTATATATTCGGCCGCTTAATAATTTATTTTAAAACAAAAGTCCTGGCGCCTCATTCGGGAAGGCTAAGTGATTCTGTAGCGACTCGTAAGCCAGATCTCTCATCTCGCTCTTACGCATTTCGCGTCGTGCGGAAGAGTGGAATGAGAAATCTGGCTTAGGAGTCGCTACAGAATCACTTAGCGTTCCCGAATGAGGCGCCTGATATAATATGTAAGTAGCGGTTTTTTCCCCATAATGACCTCTAAGCGAAGGTTCGAGGTTGAAGGTGTAACCTAACCTTTGACTTTGTCATGGAGACAATGAGAAGTTACTATCGCGTCCAATATTTATTAAAACATTGGGTGAGACAAAGATTTGTCACTCGATCGAAGTCCAACAATTCTTGGCACGTCGTCAAGTACGTTCGCAATAAATATTTACCTGGCTGCCCAGTTCGATGTCACCCCAGAGTTTTTCTTGCGATAGTTGTTAATTTGTTGCATCTTTATTTAGACGGCTGGGGGTACGGTTACGCGTATTTTTGTTATCGTTTATCTGTTGGCATATGTTTTATTCAAGCTCGTCACATTATTGGCGAGGTTTATGAAAAACTGGATCTCTTGTGGCTAATTGCGAATTTTACACCTACGCACTGAGTTTTTATTCGGAAAAGTACAATGCCAATTTTTTGTGAGCAGGTAAATAAAAATGATAAGTGTTTATTATAGTTTATTGTTATTTTTGTCTAATAAAGGATAATATTTTGGGTTACATAATTAGGTATCCTAAGACTTGTTTTGTTAATTCTGAACAGAAGAGTTTTTCGGGATTAGATACATAGGGTGTGCGTCCCGACTTCACCTAAGAATATAAGACACCACCGCATATACTTCTGGATGCGTTACTTTACAATTAGTTCTCATTAGCTGATTTTGATTTAATTTTATATTAAGAATTCTAATTGGAATTTAAAAGAGATGAACTGGCATGTGAGTCGCTTATGGAATGACAACTGGGGTCGTATTATAAGCTCTTAATTCCAGGCAGTTTCCGCTGTAAACTGAGTTGCCTGGAAATTCGAATTATGAGCGCGCTAAAGAGGCCGGCTTAAACTGCCTCGAATTCAGAGATCATAATACGGCCCCTGAACAGTGTAGTTTTCAAGATTGTGAAAGTCACGAGTTAATAAAGAAGGAGCTACGGTACGAATATGACATAGTTTCATTCAAATAGCTAAATCTCAAGGAATACAATACCTACAGCTTATATTGACATAATATTCTAGTTTTGTGGAAGAACCAGCGGGCATTAAGGCCGTGTGCAAACACGCTGTAATAAGGTCGCGCGGCCGCCTGGCGCCGCCCCGCACCTAGCTACTAACTGATATTCGGACGTACTTATATCCACGCTTGTTGCTCTCAATAGGGACGACCGATGAGTTATTGTTAACTTAACCATAAACGCCAGGCCCATAATATATGCCACACAAGTTTAAACTGACTGGGATGTTCAAGACACGCTTATAGCTTAACACTTTCAATGCAGTGGCCGGTTTTTCTGTCGTAGCGGGCGTTTACAACAAAGCGCACGCGTTTTTGCGAAAATCATTAAAAAGCCCAAGAGCTTAGTTAATTTTGCCATTTTATGTGTCAAACATTCCAGTTGATTATTTCAATAAAACATTTAGAAAGGTTCAATGTGGAACATCAAAAATATATTTTCTGGATAAATGGTAAGCATCAAGCTAAAGTTTAGCTGCTAAATATTAAGTATGATCGTATCTATATTGAATTAAGGGCATCTTTACGTGCAATCTATAACTAAATTCTTAAAACAAGGCCGCTCACTGACATATTCGCTTCTTAAGCCCGTGCCGCGAAAGTATGGAAACGAGGTTGGCTGCTTTAACCAGTTTCAATGAAATTCAATGGCGGACACTTAGGGAAATAGAACAGCAATAATCACTGTAGTTATTTCCGCAAACAAGACGTTAAAGATAGTAATGTGCGTGTGCGCCACGCCTCCGCTTGTTTTAAAGTAAAGACGAGAATTAGAAGTTTCACTGAACGCATTAGATACTTTAGCGAAATGCAAGTAAGGTCTATATACACGTCAATAAGGTCCGTCATTTTTGAAACTGAAAATGTAAATTTTTTCTTTTGGAAATTCGATAGTCAAGTCTTATCGAACAGATTTTTTGTCAATCTATCTTGGTGTCTTCCATTTCCTACAACCACAGTATAGGTATAATCAAGTATACAGTAATTCAACATTACAGTATCTCGGTAAACTTCGGTACACAACAGTCGCGAGTGCGCCGCGTTTGGGTACGGACGTGGATAGTGTGAGATGTTCCCATAAATTAATTTTTTTACTCCATACTGACTTACAGTCACTTTGGCAACTAGAAATATGAACCAAGTAGAAATAATTAAAATTCAAACTTACAAGATTTAAAGTAATATTTCATGAAAAGACACTACGACAATTTAATATATAGCATTATCAAATACGTAGCCCAAGAAAGACAGTCAGCGGCAGCCCTACTGCGTGTTTACATACCGAGCGGCCGTAGGTAATTATTTCGAGGACACTGCCGAGACAAATTACTGTTGGTTTATTATACTGTGCTACAACTACTTTGTAATTAACGTAGTTGTTATGAACTAAAGTCAGTTTTATGTTGATTCCAAAAATAGCACAAGAAACTTGGATAAATTTACAGACAAGCAGGTGAGATGACGTGGGAGGCTGGTAACAGAATTGGGCCATGTTGAAATGAGATGCTTTTCGGTGATGGAAAGTCGCATAAGTTTAGTAAGTAAGTTGTAGATGGTTATTGAAATAATTAAATAAGAAGCGAGAGGAAGTCGAAAGTTTGGGTAGCGGGTTTTGAGTTTCGAGCTCTCTGTTTTCTGTTAACTTTTGAGCAAAGTCAAAATATAGTTAAGTTGTAGAGAAAACAGGTGTATTTTGATTGCCGTGTAAAATCCAATAAAACAGTGGAAGCACAAATGCGTATTCATTTTCGAGCTAAGTTCTTACCTATATATATACTACACTGAAAAACTGGTAGCAGATTTTAAGCGGTGATATATTTTACCTATATTTATAGTCTGTCTGTCTGGTTGTAATTACGGCTACACATTTGGATCGATTTCCACAGCCGATCCTAGAACAACAATGAACAGAGGTTTCATACTGAGCAAAAGCGATACAATTACGGATTTTACACCGACGAAGTCTCGGGCAAAAGGTTGTTAATTACGTATTTATCGGTTTATTTATTAACTACTAAGGACAAACACCTATACAAATACTATCGAAACGCTAAAGCTCGAGTGACATCTCGCGGGGTCCATGACCTGTATAAGTGGATGGCACTTCCGGGCGCGGCGCGTGCGCTCGCGGCGAGGTCACTTCCGCTCACTTGCTCATGCTTAGGTGATAAACAAACAGGGCCAATATAAGAGTAAGCGATTCTTCTTTCAGTCGAAATGTCATTGTCAAAGATACCCAAATACAATATATTGACAGTCAATAGGCTAGTTTCCTAAAAAAATCGAATTAGTCCGTCATTTACATTATCTATACATATAATAAAATCGTTAAGGGGAGAAAGTCTGTACATTGACGATGACAATCTATGGGGGGCTTCAGAATGAGCAACAGAACAAATCCCACTGGTTTTTGAATTTCATGTCTGTTTGTCTGATTGTTTGTGCACGATAAACTTTTAAACTACTGGTTGGATTTCAATGCTGTGTTCGATAATGTATTAAGGGAAACTTCAGGCAGGACATAGGCTATAGAAACTTTTGGAAATAATACTGGAAGGGGGTAAAAAAGGGGATTGAAATTAGTACCTAAGGAAAATACTATTTCGGTGATTTTATAAACTTGAAACTTGGTATGAAATAAATACTCTTCATTACAAATAATTAGTTATACGTTAGAGAAAAAAGTGTGTGTGTGTGTGTTTGTGTGTGTGTGTGTGTGTGTGCGTGTGTGTGTCGTGAGTGTGTACGTGTGTCTGTATGTTTGTTACCACTCAGCTCCATGTGGCTGAACGGACCTCCATGAAACGTCGTATATCTAACTGATGGACTAATTAGATATTTTTTTTACCCAGGGAACATCCCTATTCCATCCTTTTCCGTTTGTAATCTGGAATATAATATTCACCAGGTGGAAATAATATATGAAGCATCGAAAAGTAACCATTTAGAAATTTATTTATCACAATTCGTCAATGTATTAAATTCAAGCAACCGAATTGACATTCAGGATTGGGAATTCCAATCTTTGATATTCATTGACATTTGAATTAGATAACATAGTTTATGGTGCCTAAGGTTCTATATCGCTACCTATCCTACTTCGCCCATTGCGCTGGCACTGTATGAGATGCATGCATACTTTTTAGGGTTCCGTACCTCAAAAGGAAAAAAGAAACCCTTATAGAATCACTCGTGTATCTGTCTGTCTGTCTGTCTGTCTGTCCGTCTGTCACAGCCAATTTGCTCCGAAACTACTGGACCGATTGATTTGAAATTTGGTATACATATGTAAATTGGTGACCGCAACAGGGATGCGTAACGTAAATTAATTAATTTTGAACATGGGGCCCACATTTGGGGGATAAATTAGAAAAAAAAAAAGTTGTGCGTCTGAAATCGTGTGACATATCAAATGAAATATCATATTGTGAGGATCTTAAATTTATTTATTTTTTGAATTGTAAGTAAAATAGTTTAGAAGTTATTTAGGAAAATAGGTGAAAATTGACCATTCCCCCCCCCCCTCTTATCTTCGAAACTACCGGGCCTAAAATTTTGAAAAAATACAGAAAATAGTTCTTTACCTATAGATTACAGGAAAACCTATAAGAAGTCTATGGTATTTAAAGTAACATAGGAAATTTCAGTTTATCATGTATGGAACGGAACCCTCTCCACGCGGGTTTCACTCGCACTTGACCGGGTTTTTTTAATGTAATCGAAATGGTTTGGGCGTGGTTTTATTGCGGTTGGACTTGAAGGCGTTAAGTGTTGTACTGCGTATTTGAAGTGAAGGTCTGCTATATGGTCAGTGTGATATCCTCTTTGACAGACTAAAGTGTTGTATAATAAATAATAATGTTTCATAATAAACATATCGCTCGTTAAAATAAAAAATAAATAACGTGAAATACAAATCTTTTCCAAATTCAATTTTAACGCGGTTGAGTAAACTTTAAAACAAAATTGAATTTCATTTGGACTCTTTCCCTTTTATTTTTAAACGTGCGATATATATTATATAACAGTGGCACCCGCGACTCACTGAGGGAATTTTTCAAGGAAATATAAATACTAACCCTGCCTTCGCTATACGTATTTGAAATAATAATAATATATCACAGATTTTTTTACTACAAATGTAGATAAGCCAAGGACTACTAGAAATACCGGAAAGCTTAAAGTACCACCTTATAGACTGACTAAAACTAAGAAATCATTTAAAGAAAATTGTACACGTTTTTACAATAAAATACCTAAAAACATTATAGAACAAACAGACACAATGTTCAAATCTATTGTATATTTTAATGCAATTGTATCCCTTGAAACCAACAGTGTATCAAAAAGGACTGCGGGTGTAGACGTCGACGGCGGACATTAGTATAATTTCAATAATAATAGTCACATACTGCGCCTCTATTCGGAACGCTAAGTGATTATGTAGTGACTCGTGAGCGAGATTTCTCATCCCACTCTTTCGCATTACGCGTCGTGCGGAAGAGTGGGGCGAGAAATCTAGCTCACGAGTCGCTACAGAATCACTTAAGCGTTCCCGAATAGAGGCGCTGGTCTCATATACGAGTACCACCCTTGAGATATAACTGTAGGGTAGGTAGATGTAACTAAATCAATTTCAATATAATATAGGTAGTGTAAATATTGGTGTCGTTTCTCTGTTTAACTTTATTAGATTTTACTCAATGGCTCATCACATTACTGATTGTTCGTTGTGGATAACTGTAAATGAGTGAGCATGATGCGCTCGAAACCATTTCATATTATTGTATAACGCAAGATACTGGAAAGTATCGCTTGTTGGTTACCCTTAAATAAATAATTAAATAAAAAATTAAGTTTTGTTACCATTATATTTAGCTAGTGCTCTAGATAACTTCTTAAACTACTATTGTTTAGTTAAAATATATGTTCTGCATCTCAGAACGCACCTTAACGCTGTATTTTTGTAGTCTAAGTAGCTTCGGCAAAGGTATTTGAGTCATACGACTCAATGAATCACTGGGAATCTTTGAATTTAAGATAACCTGGTTACTTAGAACTCTGTAGTCTATACAACGCGTTTACATAAAATTGATGATTCAATTTCCCTAATGCCTATACGTTGTTAAAAACCACAAAACAAGAGGAACATAACTTTGCTTAACATGTTTTCTAAAGTCGTATTTTTAATAGTTTATGTTTAATTAATTGGGTATAAATTAACAAAACCGCTTATAAATAATTGTAAGTTTTCCTCCTTTTCGATATATTTAATGTAGCTGATTCAATTATATCCTATTCCAATTCTATGGACTATTCTTTTATTCTAATTATTACTGTATGACTTGCCTATTATTTAGCTTAAAACAAATAATGCAATATAACTGTAATTAATGAATAAGTGCAAATTTAAATATAAAGAAATGGAATACCCAACTGACATGTAACTTGATGCTATTAATAAAGTATTGTATTGTATTGTATTGTATTGTTACTTTTATTAAATTATGTTCTGGGTCAGACTAATATACATTTTGGATGACGAAGGTGCTATAGTAATTGTCACATAGTACCTAATAACACACAATAAAACAACAGGATCTTGTATAATACTAAGTATCTGCTCAATATACGTCACGAAGAAATGTCACATCGTTGACTAATTAATGTTCAATTGATTAAAATCACGTATCGACATTCCGAGACGTTTTGTAAACAATCGTCAAAACGTTTTCACTGATTACTGTATCATATAGGCTATTGCGCTGTCAAATTTTTAACCTTATTCCGACGATTTCAAGGTGGTTTTTACGACTTTGGGTGCGAGTAAGATACCAGTTTAAGAAAGATAAGTATTAGAAGTAAAAAAGAATCAATAATCGATTTTACTATTATTCTTTAGGGCTGGGTTCTAGAAGGATCAGTTCGATTTTTCGGTCACGAATGTCAAAAATTGTACTGATTTACTCGAATTTGATCTGAGATTTGGTCCCAACCCCAACCAAAACCCAGTCTATAGCATAATTTTGACAAGAGTTTTTCGAATACGAGCGAAACATTTTCACCTAAATTGCATTGTTTTAATAATATCGCGGCCCTTACGCTAAAGAGGCGTAGTAGATACGCCTGCAAGATGTCATGAACCACTTAGGTACACTATAGAAACAGAGATCGAGGAGACATTTTCTTAGGGAAGTTTTAAATCGGTTGCCTATAACTCGTCCGCTGTAAAAAGAGCGCTGTGGAGGGGATATGTCTGCGCAAAGGTACAGTCGCGCGAGAAAGTACGTGACTTTGTTGAATAGCAGAAGTGTAATGTTTATTGTAGAATAAGCGATATTGTTGCAGCTCGCGAGCGAGACTCGCATCCCACTCTTTACGCATTACGCATAGTGCGAAAGAGTGAGATGAGAATCTCGCTAGCCCGTCGCTACAATATCGCTTGGACGTTCCCGAATAGGCGCAGGAAGCAAATGGTTATGGTTACTGACGAAACAATAGCGCGACGGCACAGGACAGGCATACTGCGCGTAGTCCCTTCCATCTTTCCTCACCTCATACCACCCATATGGCCGGTAGATCGACTACTGCGCAGCCCCCACCGCCAGCGCTCTTTTTACAGCGGACGAGCCAGTGGTATTATATTGCCTGTTAAATGGTTAAATATCGAAATTTTGCAAACATTAATGTCAATTTTATATAAAACAATCTCTGACGTTGACGCAAAACGGAGTACGTGTTTTAAATTAGGCAATGGTCGTGAAATAGATTTGTATAGGATGTTTAAATAAGGTTTTCCGAATTAGTATGACGTATTGAGCTTCGCCAGTCGCATCCTATTGCGAAACGGTGATGAACATTGCCTCGTTTTTCCTCATTTGCGCAATTCGGAGTTTTGTGTTCTATTCTTTTTACCAAACTGATTTACGTGACTGATAATATTTTGGGAAATACTGAACCTATGGGGTTTTAGGTGACTCTTGTTCGTGGATTTCGTTTTTATCAAAAGTGACCTCATTCTTAAGTATTTTTTTAATGAATGATTCTAGTTTCCCGTCATTTATATAATTTAAGGAGAAATGATAGCAGTTAGAAAGCTTAAAGCACCACTCACATCAAAATATTCCTTGTATTTATGCTGCTTCTTTTAGCAGCTTTTGTTGTTCGAGATAGTAGGACTGTTTTTGTTTGGTTGAATATTTTATTATCAAGGATATTATTGGCTTAAAATAATGGCAGATAAACTTGACCCTAATTACTCATAATACACTTATAAATAGCTGCGAGGTAATATATATATATAGCATATCATTGGGCTGTCGATACACATGCGCTGTGTATCAAGGATAGAGCTTTCGTCATGCTTTAACTGACTCACATTTGTTAAGAAACAACATTTTTCTTTCCTGTGGCCAAAAGTTAGCTATAGTATGGCCAATACTGCTGTGCACCTCTCTGAGGTATGCGCGGCGAGGTGGGAGCGGGGGAAAAAAGAGCATGAGTTCACATGAGATCAATACACGTCGGACAAATCTTATATAATCGGAAATCTTATATATAATATTTTAGATACTACTATTTATTGTCCGTCTCGCCGCGCGCATACCTCAGAGAGGTGCACAGCAGTATTGGCCATACTATACAACGACTGGTTAAATTCATGTTTTATTCATACATGCCAAAATTATGCCTGTTGCCCTATGTGCGGATATAGTCCAAACAAAAAAAGCAGGCTTTAACTTTCGATAACCAGGATGGGATAGTTCGGAAGTTCCGAATTATCTCCTCCCCGAATCGGAACCGAAATGTGTGTATGACCCAAGAGTTCCAGTGCCAAGATAATAGATAAGCTATTCATATGACATTATTATTATTTTAGACAAAAATAACAACTTCAAGTATATTAATATGACGACACGTACAAAATATGACGACACGTTTGGCCTAGTTGGTAGTGACCCTGCTTCCGAAGCCAGCTGTCCCGGGTTCGATTCCCGGTAAGGGCAAATATTTGTGTGATGAGCACGAATGTTTGTTCCTGAGTCTTGGATACTTCCTATGTATTTAAGTATTTATTTAACTATATAAGTATGTATATATCGTCGCCTAGTACCCATAACACAAGCCTTTAGAGCTTACTTTGGGGCTGGATTGATTTGTGTAAAGATTGTCCTCTGATTTATTATTATTATTATTATTAAATTAAAAGTATGATAAAAGTCCTCTTTTAAGTCGAAACAAACGAAGATACTTTCGCATTCGTAAGCAATATCAAGCTGATAGTCGGGTTCTTGTAGTTCGATTCTCTAACGTATACAGCGTTACGTCAGTGATGAGCGACACTTAACTATAAGTGTCTCTCGTCGCTGACATAGCTCGTTATAGAATCACACAACTGGTGTATCATTGTCTGACTCGCCAGCTATCCCTTAGAAGTCGAATCTTATACGTGTACAACACTCTATGCAGCAGATTCTAGGTCGTCGACGACGGCTTTGCACGTAGTGAAATACAAGGCAGGCACAGCCTTGTGTGACCAACGAGCGACGCGGCGACGGGGCGTCACCTATCATTACTTTCATGTGGTATTCCTCTCTATACTTGTTCACCGCACAGAGAGTACGAAAGTACCTACACACGAATATGTAAGATTGAAATTCGGTTTAATTCGTACTTGACGTGGCGTTAAAAAGATTAACGGCATTCAGCTACATACAAGAACCCTTTACGCACAGCACGTTATGAAAACGTTTTAAACCGCCGATTGGGCGTCTCAGAGAATTTCTGACTTTGTCATTCGATTCTAGTCTCTGTTAATATTTCCTGAAAAGGAGGCAGGAGGGTATTTATAGATGTTTTCGGCGAGATTCCGGGTGGCGGCTGAGGGTCCCAAGATTTATGGCGAGCGGGAGAGACCCATCCACTGGGCGCCGAGGGTCGAGGAGTTAAAGCACAAGACAAAGCGGGAGAGTGGTAAGATAATCAATAGTCGAGAATCTCATTAAAATGTGATTGCCAGCAAAACTGAATAAACGCATCTCTGCAAGAACGTCTGATCAAGCCATTAAAGTTTTACGTTTTGTCACTAATGTTCCATTGCAACAGAAAGAAACCGTTTTTTATAAAGTTAGTTTAGACTGTTATTTCTGCTATTGGGTCTAAGAATCTTTTATTAATGGCTCTTTACTATTGATTAACATACAGTTGTAAGTGAAGCTCTGCAAATATTGAATTGTTTCAGTGACAAGACTTCGTTAGTAATAGATTAAACTAGGTACTGGACATCTATTCGGGAACGTCCAAGCGATATGGGTGCGGCTCGCGAGCGAGACTCGCATCCTACTCTTACGCATTACGCATCGTGCGGAAGAGTGGGATGAGCATCTCGCAAGCGCGTCGCTACAATATCGCTTGGACGTTCCCGAATAGAGCCGCAGTTGTTGAAAACGGTCGTCTTGGTTACTAATATTGCTGGCCCTATCCTGGTGCACTAGTAGTTAACACACGTAAGCTTTGTAATGTCTATTATATGCTTCTTCTTGTGCATTGGACCAGGCCCGATCTCGAACGCCTCACACCCTTGCAGACAGACTGAGGGCAACTCATTTTGCCGCTCGGTGCCTATCTTACGATATTTTTCTATCTAATACAAGCAAATGTTTTTGCCAGTGGCTTCAATTTCTGCGTAGGTTTAAGTTGATTTGGTTGTCTAATTGTGTTCTAAATACTTACAGCTCTTTTATCGGAATCCATCAAAAATATTTGGATTAAATGTTTATGTTACTTATTTGCCATTGTCTGCCCTTTTTCTGACTGGCATTTACAGAGTTCATATAATTTCCTATGGATCACTTTTAGCTATTAAAATTAAGATTCTAAAAATTCTACGTGATTGATGATGTATTGTTTAGATGTCTAACCTGCCTAGCTAATTATTAGGTTAAGCCAAATGAAATGAGAATCCAATTTATAATTGTCACGATCATCTTGAATCAATTCTTTATCGCAACGTTGGTGTATTTCCCAACTCCTTTAAAGGTGCCGGCCAAATAATCACTAAATCAGTAATAATGTTGGCACAAATCAGTAATGTCACATGTTAAACATGTAAATGGCAAGAAGCGACAATAATTTACAAGGGAATTGGCACTTGGGTAACAAATGTTTAAAATGACGCAGCTATAAGTGTTTGGACACATAAAGCATCTGTGGGTATGGTATGGTATGCTTACATTGATTACAGTTGCTTTACTGCTAGTTGATGTAATTTTTAATTTTTATCAAATTAATAACACTTTCATTACCAAGGACCCGGTAGCCAGGTTTTCTATTTGAAGCGAGGTTTAGTTACAAAGCGGGAAAATGCAGCTGCTCGCTACGTCGCTATGAATGTCTTAAATAATATGAATACCTACTGCATATTTTTTCGTTCATTTCGAAGTAAAATGTTCGTGCGGTTCCAACTCAAAAAACACCTCAGTTTTAAAAGCTCACAGCTACAATAACGACATTTAGTTGCTTAACAGATAAGTAAGATGGTCGATTATCATTTAATAAATCGGTCCGGGGGCAGCGCAAGCGCACCATAATGGTAGCACACAAGGTGCGACCGACTCGCCGCACGTGGCAATGGTCCTTTCCGCTGTTTACCAGCAGGTAAAACTTTTTATACACAAATTAGAAAATATCCTTTTGGCATATTCAAGCCCCTTGTACTTGGTTTTCATTCAAGTGTTCCCACGCCCGACCTCATACCGATGGGATGTTCGAGCTCCTCATTCATTACCTGCGGCTCATTTACATTTAATATTATAAATTGTCGTTTTAAGTGATTTTTCAGTTTACGCTCGCGCTGAGCTGTTTAACCACGTGTAAACGTTATCGCGGAGCTAATTATCAGCAGTTAAGCGCAATTTTGCGTCAGAGAAACATTGTTGGTAGATTTACGCAAATGTTGTTTAGGTATATTCTAACATTACTGACACGTTTTTTTACTCTTTTATATTGATGCTATCGGGAACTGTGATTACGGGTTAAAAAAGACTTCATATTCACATTCAAATTGGTGGAGTATTTTACATGTAAAATGTAACAAACTAACAAATAGTCAGGGACTGACCAGGTCTCAATATTAGTAAGAAGCTATTAATTAGAACTTCAGAACATCTAAATCATGTTTTTACTTGTGCTGTATACTGTACGTGTAAATCTAAACACGGAGAAATAAAATATAGAAATAGGTGTATAGGTATGATTTGTTTTTTTCACTATAATCAATAAATTCCCTTTTATTGTTGTTTCAGTATTCTCATACAAAACTAATTTCGGCCATTATTTGACTTTGTTAATCATTAATCAAAATTCAAAAACGTACAGACCTAGAGATTGTGCTCCCTGACAACCTATCAAAAATTGTTCAAAATCGGTTAACATTTAAGGGATAGAAATCGTTATGGCCTTTTGTATGAAATCGGTGATTTTTGCCGTTGGTTCACAGTCTTCTTAACATCGATTATTCTCGCCATGCTTGCACCGCTTTTTGATACCTACCCGACACGACACAGTAAAACTTATCTTGGCACACGATTGTGTATTTCCCTTTGCAGCTAAATAAAATGAACAAGTAAATAAACAAGTAAACCATAAACTACTTGATAACTAAACAGCTCACATGCTTCGGGTTTAACATTCCGATTCCTAATTTGTGGTCCTTTCTGTTTTACTTTTTTGCTGGGGTTTAGGGGTGTCGGTGTGCCCAAAGGTTTTTTGTGGACAAAAGGCAGCCCTAACGGTATTTTGCCGTGTATAGAATCACAAAAATAAGTAAAGCGTCAAGGTTTTTATTATGTTAGCAAAAAGGCTTACTGTTGCTTGAATAGTGAGACATGAAAGTTGTCGAACCGTAGGGACGCCTGCGCATCCTGGCATCAGATGTAATGAACAATGTTCAATATTATTTGGACGAATATTTTTAATGGTGGCTGGTGATCCGATGCTTTCTGTTTAAAGCGTGACACAAATAACTATTAATGCAAAAGAAAATCACGACGAGCACATTAGAGTGAGTTATTTTAAGGACTTTTGTTTATTAATGGCGTTTACTTCTTAATTGCATAAAAACTTCTAAACTGTTTCGTTTATCTTTAAAAAGATCAAGGTGAGTTTGGTTCGGTAAAACGATTGATTTCTTTATTTTGGAAATAATTGTTAGAAGAACTGACTAGGTTTATTAATATATAGCTATATATATCCTGGAGGAAAGTAGTAGAAAAATTCTACTCATGCCTTAATATTAACATACACCTATTCTGCCTTCATAGGCAGTCTATCAAATTGCGCTGCCTGTAAAACCAGATTGAGGCTTGCGTATTTAAAAATAAGTAAGAAGCATTAATTTATTTACCTCAGGGAGGATCGCCGTACGGGGCGTCCCTCAGGAGTCCAGTCTAGACAATGAATGATACCTCTCTTTTCCACATCGAAACTTTTTATTTAACTGCATCCAAGCAAACGGGATGCAAAATGAGGGCGATTGTGCAACTCTAACTGCCATAGTACCTATGTATACTGAAATTGCAGTGCATTTAAGCTACAGTTTTTCTCCCAGAATAACAGAAATTGCAGTACATTTAAAAAATATTGCTAATGGATGATGACTGTCACTTATTAAAAACCTCGTAATATCCTTGCCAAATGCAGGGTCTCATTTCAATTTTTAAAACTCATGTAGGTATTGAGTCATGATAAAATTACACTGAAATAATGGATTATGTATATTCAGAAGCACCGCTTGACAGAAGGAATCTAATCATCTAATTTGTCTGCACTGTTGAGCATCACAGTGTTTTGGTATAGGTTCTGACTTTTTTGGATTTAGGGAGAAGATTTGTTTGGTCCATCGCGTAGGTAGCCTCGATTTTAGTTCTTCTCTTAGTGATACAATCTATGATGTGTCTTAAAAAGTGTATAGAAAGTACTACACAAGTACTAATTTAGTATATTTTCGCGCATCAACGAAGTCCAATAATTTAAACAAAGCTTACCTACATGTGGGTGGCAAAAAAACTGGGGCCATCAATTTAGCAGTTTTGACGCGACGCCAATAAATAAGGTCCCAGTGGTGTCGTCACTTGCTGAGAAGTTGTAAAAACTTAAACGACACAGTGTTGTAAAACAAGTTAATTAGAAGCCTCGGCGATTGTCACAATAAGCACCATGACAATTGCGGCGCCTGCCGCGAGACTGATTTACTTGGGTCTGAAGTTCGGGCGGTCCGTGCGCGCACACACATTGACGCTTGCAGAAAAAAGTTATTATTATTAAGAAAGCCAAACAAGGAGAGTTGTACACAACATAGAATGCAGATCTAAAAAAAGAGGTGGTTGTAAAGGCGTCCGAGCTATAATATAACTTTCTCGAAATCTTGAAATTTGATTCACGGGATGAAGCGATAAATAAATTTTAATTACAAACTGTGGCCGCGGCCACCGGAAAAACGAGAGCTAAATAGGGCAGAGAAATGGGAAGCTACCTAATTGTAAATTAAAAAGTTCGCGGAGTTACGACACCACAGTCCACAATGACGCCCGCGAGGGGTGAGGCCCACCCCGGGGTGGCCCGGGGGGAGCACCCGTGGAAATCGTGTGACATTTTGTTTTAAAATATTGTTCGCGCACATTCACGTGGATCATTTTTGTAATAATTTGTTTGTTTTTCAGCACGATTTTACCTTTTGTTATTAATAAAATTTCGAAACGAACATAATTCAAACCAGCGATAAATTTATTATCACCGTTGAGTTTGGATCTCAGGCGCGATAGAGGCGTCTTAATTACAACGTAGCGGTTAGAAACGCAAGCGCAATGGGCGTGAAAGCTCAATACACACTTCCCTATCACAAACATCACAGTGTAGAAAAAGTCTCAATGTCTCTTTTGGTGCAGCAGACCGCGGAGCGGTAGGTTAGGAATCGTTCCTAGTCTGTGGCGATAAGGTAAGCACACCAAATATTGTTATGTCAAGGCCGACTGCTTTCCTCCGGCATTCCATCCGGCCCACAGGGATATCTCACGCTGATGTTACGTAACATTTAGACCAAGTTTCGGCTGCGATTGACACATTACATTTCTGTTTAAGGTTCCGTCATAACCCTTTGGTCAAAGCATAGGACTTCCGTTCCCATGTTTGCGGTGAGTAGTTTTAAACTTAACTTGTCTGAATACACAGAAATAACTTACTAGTGAGGCTATGTAATCTGTTTATTTAGGACGTTTTTAAGTAAGCGAATGTCATTGAACACTGGGCTGGATTAGTACACATTCGAATATGCATACCAATAAAAAAATGTTGATGGATTTTTTTTTAATGTAAACCGCCAAGTTTTTTGACATTGATTCTAAATTTTAAATGTTACAAAGCGCTTATTTGCATACTTATGAATATTCAAAAATACAAGGTCAATTTAAAATAGATAACGGATCTGAGACTTGAGTAATAAAAGCTCGCCGCGATCAGCGTTTAGATTTGACAAATTTTGTGACTATTTGTGAACAACTTGGAAGAATAAAATATACAATTTGGTGAAAAGTTTAATTGGTTTAGCGGTTGTTATGGTACTCCTTTTGTGTTTTCTAACCTATTGTTTAAAATATTGAATGTTTTATCGGAATAAGGTTGATTTGTGTTAATTAAGTGTAAATAAAACCATTATCTCGAGCGATAAGAGCTTTAAGTGTATTCTTATGCATTCCATTTTGCCTAATAATAATTTAGGTTACCCAGATTGTGAAAAATAAGGACATACTATTTTCTAAAAAGTAAGGATATATAAATCTACGGATGTTTTAATTATTAGGGCTGCTAAAATATTTACGACGAGGAGTATAGTAATTCAGTTTGATAAGTAACCTTTTCGAAACATAAGTAAACAATTCCTCTAAATATAAACAAAACCCAGTGTCAATAGCGAAACAACATCAACTTCATTTCAGTAAATTACATCTCTACGCAAAAGTTGGTCGTGACCAATAGCTAGTTTATTTTAAAGTCCATTAAATACAATGATCACGACAAACAAAGGCTGTTAGTGATCCAAAACTTTCCCCGATTCGAGGTAAATTCCATAAACTGGTATCCCTCGTATATAGCGGCCGACGCGACTCTATCCGGCCAATGCACCTTATTAAGTGAGATCGGGCGCCACCGAACATTCCCGATTCATCCCGACTACGATTAGGGTTGCCACTATACCTGCTAAGAAAGGCCTATTTTATGATGTGTAGTAAGTTACAAAATTATGTTAGACGAGTGAAGTTTCTAATAGTGACGTAATAAGTAAAACAAGAATCCACTTAATAGCTTACGATCTATACTTAAGTGAAATCAATCAATCTGAATAGCTATGATACACAAAAACGAAAAGAGGTCAAATATAACCCAAAATATAAATTCTGATTCAAGTATATCATAGACGAGGGTTTTCTTATAAAAAACTTCCCACAAAATGCAGTAATTTTACAGGGCGGCGTCTCCCCCGGGCTGGCCTTTTCGCGTGCGAGATTGTCTTTGGTGGTTATTAACCATAGTACAAGCAAAATGGAGAGGAAACCTCCTACTTTGTCCAATATTAATTGTATAATGATATAATTAATGTTAAGAATATTATTATACAATTAGATTCATGAATTTCATTTATCATGAGGCAACAGCGTTTTCCGTAAGGCTCTTTTAACTTTTCAGTTTATACCTAACCACTGAAAGTATTCTATTTAAACTACTTTATCTAACTGATAGTTGTTCAAAGGTTAGGAAACAAATAAGCCAAAGACTAAAACTCTTATTAGTGTATGCAAGGTTAACTGAAAATATGTTTCTAAAGCAACAAGTTCGCAGTATAACTCTGAGTGAAGGATAGTAGAAGGACAACAGATGAAATACTGGCGCGGAGTTTGGCAAGCGCGCTTAAAATTGATGGACATGTAGGTAGGCACTCCGAAAAACTAAATGAGAATCTCGGGTACGTTATTTCTCTCAAAATTAGCAAAATTTGTTTTTTCTAGTAGTTCCTCGGTTCTATCGAGTGCAATTCTGTATTTACTAGGTGGTTATGGTTAGGTTAGGAGTAATAGTTTCGTAAAGTCATGCTCGTGGCTGTGCCATGTTAAAAAGCCAAGGCAGTAAATTAAACTAGAGAAAAAAAAAACTGCTAAAAGTTCCATTCGTCCAAGTGAATGTTGTATAGGACTACACACTTGGATCTTTAAAAATTCGTTTTTAAGCAAAACTGAAGAGTGGAAAGGGACTGTGATACATGTCATGTGCTGGAGAAATCCCTCATGCCGTATTTAGTTTTAACTATATAAATTTAAATAAAATAGATAACGAATGAACCAGGTTGTAGAAGATAGTTATCTGGGAATTAGACCCATCAACGTGTATTATTTTGATCATTATAGACTTAGAAGAAAAGTTTATCTTAGCCGAAAGGCAGAAGTACCAATCCGCCTCGCCATGCTCTACCTTCGAGTTACAGCACTGTAATATGGTGAAGGTGCACCTGTTAATTCTTAATTAAAGATCGTCTGGTTTGTTGACACTAAAAACATAACTTTTGGAGCATTGCGGGTTTAAGGAAAACATCGTGGGGAAACATGCATACCTACGTCTACACTGGGTCCACTCTGCCTAGCAAAGGGACGTTTATAAGCTTATGATGATGATTTTGGTGATATAACACATGAGTAAATTCGTAGAAATTTGCTAAAAATGATGTCTGTGTGTCCCACAGCTGCTAGAGCGGGCAGTCTGGAGTCAAACAAAGTTCATGACTTTATAACTTATTACAAGTTAATAAACCTTTTCTAATTTATTATAGGCTGCTTAATTAAATAGTAATGGCCAAATTATTTGTTATTAATTGAGCAGTAAAGTTTACAATGTGAAAATATTAATAGTTAATCTATCTGTTCAGTAATGGTTACCCTTTTACACATTGCTTTAGATCCAAGCTCTTGTTTTATGATGAGCATGAGAAAAGGTTTGTTATGGAACTTTTTAATGGATGTTAAACTACTAGACATAATTGTTTTCGTATTGCACAATGTTATCATCATCACCATGTGTTTTTTATTTTAAATTCTAAAGTATTTTACGTGAACTTGCGTGCTAAATGACTACAAATATTCGATTGAATAAGTTGTTACAAAAGCAGACAATGAAGTCACCGCTTAACGACAAAACAGCAGGTAAATTGTAAATAGTAGGTAGTTGTGATTCAAAGTTTTATAATTGTGTTTGTAAAGAGAGCCCTTTAGAAAATGAGTTGTTCTCTTTAGTTCCGAAATAAGGTATCTATACTCTAGTATGTTGATAGGACCCTATATAATCTTACAGAATTGGTGTAAATGTATTTGATATGTTAAGGATTATAATAAATGCATTTCAGAATTAAAGCTCTATTTGCATTACACCTTAAATCTCTTTATCGATCACAAACGTAATTGACTCTTCGCGGCTTACCACAGCGACGTCAAAAGTCATGATAACTCTTTTAAAAACGCTTCGTTCACCATTTAAATCTGTTAGACGCCGGTAATACGTTATTGATATTTGTGAACAGCCAGGATAATAATATTTGTGTTCCGATTGCCACTATAAACTAATCCGCCATGCCTCTGCTTAGGGTATGAGAAGCGGGTGTTGGGAGGGCGTGGGGGGATGTTTGCAGAGGTCTTGAGTTGCTGGTTTTTGGCATAGTGCTGTCCACAATGGGGTAGGTAGGGTCGCTCACAATGAGCCTGCC
Organism: Tortricodes alternella; assembly: GCA_947859335.1. Lineage (NCBI taxonomy): Eukaryota > Metazoa > Arthropoda > Insecta > Lepidoptera > Tortricidae > Tortricodes > Tortricodes alternella. The sequence continues at coordinate 9,541,918 of OX401979.1, read as the reverse complement.
GCGTAATTGTTAAGCTGAACGGGGGTTGAGCGGCTGTCAACTGCTCCGTCACAGACTGAATAGTAAGACTGTTTGTTTTCTACACAACATTATAAACCTAATTAAGTGCCGTACTTGATTTTATAAAAATGCAGTATCAATTAACATGTTGTGTTGACAGACATAACATAACAGATGAGCATTACGTCCTGTTTGGTGTCGATTTTGATTTTGACTTAGGCCTTTTCAATGAAATTTGCGTGTAGGGTATAGTAATAAATACCATTTGTTTAATATTTATCCATCCAGTTGGGTAACAGACCAATTTCAATCAGTTGCGATTGAAGAGCTAGGTAGGTATAGGTATCTCGACAAAACATGCTTTATGGAATGAGTTTAACTTGAAAATATAAACCTAATAATATTATGTCATTTATTCGTGCAGTTCATTCACAAAGCTAGCGTTGATTGGTAAACAAAATACGGAAAACAAGTTCCAACATAATTTAAATTACTGTTTTAAATTAATTAACTTAATGTTCGTTAACACAATGACCTGTGTCAACACCGATAATGATAAACCAGCTTTTGTGTTTTAACGACTAAAGTGGCTTTTCAGCTCCGTGTTGAAACCCTTTTTGCTTGTTAAGATCAGCCATAACTACCTAAATAGGTTATTAAGCACTGAACAATAGCGGCATCACAATAAACGCCTAATATACTTATCGCAACCTAACCAAAGCGTGAATGAAGGTAAGTGGCCAGATACCGATCACGAACTGCCGCAAGAATACAATTCATCCCTTATTAATTATTTTATTGTAAGCATAAAGGATGTCGTAATCGTCAGAATAATAATATCACCGCTCCGCATAAAGAACCCCAAGTAACAACACAAGCGTAAAAATGACACGCCATGCCACCAATATGTTTGTGTGTATTACGTTAGATTTATACGAGTGGGTCACACACAGGCGCGCTGCTACCCCGAAACAGGGTGCGCTTAGTGTGGGGGCGCAACCCACACAGGCGCAAACCTACCACCCGACAGATGGGCACGCACACACGCGCGCCGCGAAAGGGAAAGCTACACTGTGTAAACAAATCGTGGGGCGAGTGCCGTCCCTCTCGGCGGCGGAGCGTGTGTGTCACACATCTGTGTGTCGTCGACGCGATCCGACGTAGATTGTTCTGTGAAATTGGCAGGTAATAGGCCGAGGGCTATAGCATTACACCTACTTATTGGTGGGTTTAGACGCTCAACGGCCTAATCGAATTTAATAACCAACAGTTTGATGCCACTGACTTTGCATTAAAACCCACTGCAAGGGTCGAGTCAATGAGCGACTCACATGAAACAATACCTATCGTGTGCTTTGGAGCTATTAAGCCGGGAATTTTATCACTTAGTTTATGGAATTCCCTGCTAATGGTTGTAACAGGAAATTCGGGCACAAGGTACTGGGAAATCAGTTCATTATGTTTATTGTAAAATGTCCCCACTTTATTGTGAATTATATTAACGTGTTTTCACAATCACATTAAACAAATTAAAGTACAAATTTGTTTAATAAAGATTAATCCGTCGCCACGGGTAAAATGGCAGTTGAAAACGGAGCAAATAACAATGCAACAGTAAGTGTCAACGCAAATGGATTGAGTGTCGAATTTGTAAAGCCAGTTAGAGACAAAGCTTATGATTAGATGACGTCAAGCCAGTGTTGACGCGATCGACCGGAGGGCGTGACGGCACAGATTAGAATTGATCCGAGTAAGACGTCGCCCGCGACCCTAGTCTCGACGCCTATCCCTCTACATTTGTCTATACTATGAGCATTATTACCGTCTGCAGCCACTCCTGAATTGAGACAACACACCGATAATTTTTTTGATGCTGTACCTACATTACCGTAATGTATTCGCAGCCAAGTCCAGAATAATGTCGAAGCATCCGAAACAATGTTGATTGTTACGTGGTAATGTAGAACGTACCTATACACGCGTTTGTAGTCCGCAACATTATCCAAGTAGCCGAATCTCTACTTACGTTAGGTACGTTTTTCTCCAGAATTACGTACGTGGCATCCAGAATTACGTATGTCGGTACAGTAATTTTTTCTCAGTGTATACCTAGGTAGCGACGTAGATTAAAATGTCGATATCTATAAAATATATCCACGCTTATAATAACATCGGTAAATAATTACTGTGATTAACGTATTGACAATGATATTCTCTAAATTATCATAATTGGTTATGTTTGTCAATAAGTAATGACAAGATTATTAATCAACAATGTTTAGTTAAAGAAATATACATTTAGTGTTTTTTAATTGAGTTAATCTTAAATAGAAAGGAACTTATATATATTTCCGGTTCCGTCAAGCTAATGCCGAATCCGTTTGTGATGTTTTGAAATTCAATATCGTAAAAAATCCTATAAGAAGGTTGGATAATATAGTATAGAATATTAATATACGTATTTTAATGTTAATAGTTGATTAAAAGTCTTTGAAGTGTGTTACTCATATTTCATCAAATTAGCATGATTGAAGTACCTACATAAACATAACCAACAGACAAAAATCTAAAAGGTGTTATTGCATCTTTAATGAAACTAGGTATATTACCAAATATATAATTATTTTCAGAATATCTTTCATGAACAAAATCGACTTTGTTAGCCTTTTCTTATAAGTATAGATAAGAAGGCGAGTCTTCATCTTCACCCTTCTAGTCAGTCCTTATAATATCTCCATAAAAGCCCGCAACAGTCTGGCGAATTATGACTATGACTATGGTATTGTTAATTCGAAGTCACCCCAAAATTTATTAAAGGTCGCGAGAGAGAGACGGCACTTTACACCGCGTCGCGATGAGAGAGATAAAAAACCTCTAAATGAGGGGGTGTCGTAAATAATTTCGGTATTTACACTTACAAGGTCTTAAAAGCTTGCGCTAATACAACAGATTGAATTGCACCTACCGGTGATACAAATAGAGTAGGTTTTGCCTTTGAGGCAACCTCTCCGAAGAACAATGTGGTAGTCCAGAATGAGGAAACCGATTACGTGCGGAGTGTCGGAAGCTTTCATCGCATTTTAGCAAGATTACAATACTTTTTGACATAACTTGATTCTCAATCAATTTTTTTTTTGTGTCATTTCTCGTTACCTGGGCCATTCAACTTTTTAGTGCGTACGCATACCTACATCTCCAGCATAATATATTATTGTGTATAAATACTTACAACACGGGCTTATTCTATAAAATAGCAAGTTCTTAAGATATTCATTATTACGATATTATGGACTCTATCATCACATTTAATACCTCCATGGTTCATAAATATTACAGTTTCGTTGGTTACGCCATGGTCATTTGAAGGGGCGCTTAGCGACTTGACTAGAGTAACGCAGGGGCAATCGAGCAAGAACACCTGGTTATTTTAGCATTTCCAAAATTATCAATGAGTGCAATTCTTGTGAAGTGTAAAAATGACGGACATGGATAGACATTAGATAAATATAAAATAAATCTTAAGATATCAGCGAATTCGCTAAAAAGTTGCCGACAGTTTCAAAAACAAAATTAAGCACAATAAATAGAATGGCCTACCTAATCAATTCTACTTGTAAGACTATGTAAATAATTGGAATAATTAATTTGAACCAAAACTTTGTAAATTTCAATTCATAAATAGACGATTTAGTTCGTCCTACACTACGTTACATTGGGGTGCCAAGCTGCTAGCTAAGCTATTTACCCCTTAGCGCGATAAGTGCTTATCACAGTAAAATCTGCAAGAAATTCAAATGATCAATCAACGTCCCAGGATTAAGCGACAGTTCTTAGTCCAAAAAATACTGTCAATATCCTCGATAAATTAGTTATGAATATGAATTATTATGAATGTGTAACAAAAGTAAACTTAACTATTTTATTCTTTCTTGTTTACTGGCATATACTATTTAGGTAATAACTGATAAATCGTACCTAGATTGTCAGATGTAGACGCGGCATAATAATGATTTGCGTTGCGTTGCGTTGAAACTAAAAATCAAAATTACCAAGCCTATTAAATCCTCAATCTGCAGCAGGGCCAGGCATTGGCACGTTTTCCATATTATTAAGTCTTAAATATTTACTTTCTCAACAAATGTTATTTATTATGCCTTCTAGATGCGCAAAGTGCAGAATTATTTGTCTAAAGTCGCCCTTAACCAAACTAATCTTCGCTTTACGCATCTCAAGTAAACATGAATGGAATAGCACACTCATGTTTGTCGCGCACATAAAATATTCAGCCCTGTCGCACCCGAATATTAGTTAATACTGACAGATGCGCAATAAAAGCTAGTGTGGCAGGCCCTCAGGTCTCCATTTCACTACCGAGTACCGAATAATATTTTAACCGGTCTCGCTGTGAATGCTTTGTAAAATTCCGTAAATCCTGTGTTGTTTCAGCGGCTATCCCCGGAATGGCACAAAGCCGATAAAGTGATTAGGTCCACGCCAGGATTGTAATTAACTAGTTTATTTCTATTTATTGACGTGTCGTTGCAAATGAAGGCGAATTGTAAACTCAGAATTTGTTATGGCGACAGTGGAAAGTTATCAGCAACACCAGCAAGCAAAAAATCAGACATAAATAAAGGTAAATGTTTTAGGTTATCTTAATCAATAATCAAAGCAGTTAATAAAAATTTGAATAAGACGTTTATTTTTATTTCCAAGGCTTCAAGCAAAGCTGATTTCAGATCAATTATTCCAAGTCATCGCCAACTTTTGGTGTATCCAGTTGTAATATGTCGATACTCTGGTGTAGACTCCGGGGTAGGACGGTTGAGCGCAGCCCTCTCCCCAGGAGACTATGCCTATGAGGAGATTGTTGGAGACAAGAGGGCCGCCGGAATCTCCCTGGCAGGCATCTCTAGCTGGGGAAGTTGCGTTGGCGCAGAGCATCCCCGAGGTGATCGTGGCGATGCGTAGATACGCGCGTGCGCAGGCGGTCTGCTCCAAGACATTTACGCGAGCTGCGAGCAGCATAGATGACGCTGCACCCTCATACTGTAAAATATGATTAAGAATTAATAGAACACCAATTTGGTAGGACTAATGCGGATTCTACGACGGCGGTGGAGGCATTATTTGAAATAGAATCAGAATTCTGTAGTATTTGGTTACAAATAGGAAACGTAAGGAAATCGTGGAAAAGGACATCTGTAGCCCTATCCTCCACATTAGAATCAGAACGGTTTGATTTTGATGCTCAAATTTAATGGCCAAACATATCTTTTGATCATCCAGTAAGGTTCTTGGACATGAACGATCAAATGTAATCTTTGAAAAATTTATAAGTAATAATAATAGCAAACTCACGGAGGTCGTTCCAAATCCTGATACAAGAGCATCTGACCCAGGTTGTAAATACAAATTTAGCGGAGCAAACGACACGCTCTGGACATTTTTCGAAAAGTTCATTATTTTTGCTGTGACCAGTACAGCAATGTCATTTTCCAGAGTTTCGGAGGAGTATTGCTCGTGAGCGTATATTCTGGAGATATCGTACGTAGAGCCACCCGAAAGACGGTATGAGGTGCCCACTACTACCCGGAGGGATGATGGTTCTGATTCGTAACTGGAAAAGAAGGACAAAGTGAATGATTGGCACAAACATACCTCAAACTATAATCCAGAAGTTTGATATTTTTTCTTGGAGGGTATGTAGTCTGCAATCCAGTAATGTTGATTTTTTCATTAAAAAAAAATATTTTTTTCTGTTTCGTCGTTCTTTATCGTCGTGGGTTTTTTCCGTTTCAATTCGGGATTCTGATTTGGCAGTTAGGTTATTTCAATGAAGCATCTGCCATCTGAATCCTTATCGTTAACCATACCAATGGAATCATGTTTACAAATTTAGTTATCCGGATATGCAGATTTCTACGTTATTTGTACCTTTCCCTTAAGAGTATCGTTTACCGCATTCCGCAGGCGTGGCCGCTGAGATTCGGACTTGGTCCCTTACGATCAGGGCCTATATTCGACATTGCTTAAGCGATACCGCAAATTATTTTGCTACAATATAGTAGCTCTTATTAAACAGATAGCAAAGAAGGCCGCAGAAATTCATCGCGATATCACTTCTGCAATCGTGAATAGAGGCCCAGGAGTCGACACCCTAAGCCACTTAACCACCTCCTCCTCTAATTTTGGTGATTCTTAATTGTTCACTTACTTTGATCAGAAACGGAGCTGTATTAAACACTTAGCTCATTACCGCTACGAAATAAACTGCACGTGTTAATGTTTTAGCTTCAAATTATTTTATAACTCTTACGGATATCCACAATGTGCGGCGGTCAGGACAGATTGAACGGTGATGATGACGGCGCCACACATATGCGCCCATCCTGCGATGGCTCGTCGCCGCAGGGCTGCCTGATACGGCACCTCGGATATGTCCACTGCGAAACCATTGACTATTCGCGCTGACGTTTCTTCTGTGGCATTTTGTACGGGTACTGAAGCGACGGTGACTGCTGCAGCTGGAATTGGAGGATTAGAGAATAATGCGGGATTCCCACCTTCAGATTTCGTGACGCATACAAATGCATTATCTTTATTTGGCTATGTTTCGAATGTTATAAATATTGCAAGACATAAATAACAAGACTGATTTTTTTATATAATTTAATAATAAAAATAACTTGCATAATGTGCTCCAAGGAAGAAAATAATGTTACATATATCTTCACTTCTCTTTAAACAACAAAAACACATTAAACTTACCAAGCAGAAAAAGAGGTTGAAGAGCTATCCACATTTTGACAACTCAAACTATTGACTGACTCAGGGAATTTAGCATCTCGTGGACCGATAGTTACAGATAACACCTTATCTCCGGTAGTCGCACTTGAGATCGATTCTTTATCTAGGGAACTTACTAAACACACAAATACTGAATACGTTAAACGTACCTACGTATAAACGTACCTGTTTATTCTATTCATCATGTTGTGTATAATCGTTTTTGATAAATATGATTAATTCTGATTTGGCTTTTTCAGTGTCGTTTGTAATTCCTAGGACATTTTCATACTGTTTGAAGGTGAACTTCATTTCTTTGTAGGAAAGATTAGAAATGTCCGAGCTTATCTCCTCGCAACCTGGGAATTTCCTTATTATCGAATTCTCTCTATCATGAATTTTAAATTAGATCCATCACGAATTTCCCCATGACGTATTGCTGCGATGATAAATATGTGGCATTATATTATTCTCGTTCGTATTTGTTAAATTAAGTGGAATTAAAGTATTTTATTAAATTATCCTTAATCCATTAATAATTTATATAAATTCAATAGTTAATTTCTGTGACATTGTTTTTGTACTTATTGACGGCAAAATCACGAATTGTGAGATACATGATGATATACATCATATACAGGATACCTCATTATTACCTACATAAATTACCGTGTAGTTATAAAAAGGTTTTAATATTGGAAGCTGTTGAATATGTTTTGCGGAGTGCAGTGGTTTTATCGCCAATCAAAATGGTGTCCTCAGCTCAGCCAGAAAATTTATGGTAACATTAAGCCATTGCAAATTGATCGTTAAATTCATTTCCATTATTTAAGTATATAAAAATTTGTTACATACATACATACACATCACGCCCGAAATCCCTAATGGGGTGGGCAGAGCCACAAGACTACCTGTGGCCACGTTCGATTAATTAGTCCTAAGATGGTATGATGAACCATATGGTGACAGGTGATCAGCCCATCGCCCATACAAGTAGTCCACCATGTTGGATAGGACCCGTCCCTTAGTCGACTTTTACGACATGCCAGGATGATAAGCATCTGCACGCATTCTATGCTATTTCTTCACTCCCAGTGCAGCAGAGGAGTGAATTTGTTACAGTGGCTGCTTTCTATGGCATTTATTTAAAAGCGAACATTTAAAAAGTACGACTTTATTATTAATACGGCCAATATTCGCAACCAACTACGGCAAAGGATTCTGAAGAAGTTCATCAATTAAATTGCATAGATAATTATATACTTTTCTCCTTGTTGCCGTTTTTAAAATTAGATACCCTTTAGAATAAAACTATTTATAATGACATTTATAAAAGAAAAGAAGCTGTTTATTGCCACAAAGTAATTAGGTACAGTATTAAGTTAGAAATTAAAATTTAAGTAAATAAAACCCTTTTAAGTTTGTTTACACTAAAGAATAAAAGTGGTGGTTACAGCAAGATTTCTTCTACTTTCCAACGTTTGAGCGCTTCGCGATTCTCATGGTGATCTTAAGAGGTTATTTTTGTCTAAATATTCGTTTTTAAAACCTATTCAAATTTATATTCAAAAGGGATCCGCGTCAGGATTTCGTATATAGCAAGGCAAACCGTGGCTAAGCGGTGATATACAGTTATTCGGTCATTAGTTTGTTTACGTCTCATAGCAGTCTTACGTCCGTTCCCAATATTCAATCTGTGGTTCAATTTGCTTACTAATAGTTAAAAATTGACATATTTTGTATGCGGGAAATGTCTAATTTTAACCTAAATCTATCCGCGCGGATTGAATATTGGGAAAAAACAGCCATTACCTATTTCATACTTTTGTAACTTGTTACTATTTTGGCTACTTCTACTCTATCTATAGAAAATAGTAACAAGTTATAAAAAATGTGTGTGCATAAGACCAAACGATAGAAGTGTCAACCTACAAAAACAAAGTACGCACACGCACACACATACTCACTCACTCATACTCATACTCATACTCATACTCATGCTTATGCTCATGCTCATACTCATACTTATACTCATAGCCATAGCCTTCAGAAAGAGCGCAATGACGACTAGAGCAGAGTATACGCGCTTCAGCGACACCGATCCGAGCACGATTCATGGCGGCTGGAGCCGAGTATACCCGATTCAGCGAACCGATTTGAGCGTGACGGTTCAGAAAGAGCCCAAACGCGCCTAAAGAAGTTTTCACTTCAAAAATATCAACTAACTCCGCAATGGCACGATAAAAAATTATCACCGAACTACTGCATATCACCGATTAGCCAAGGTTTGCCCTACATAAGAAAATGTTTATCTACGTATTCCCATTCGTATTAATAAACGACAATGCTCGTATGGTTCAAAATTGAAATTTCAAAAAATTTAATCGAGTTGCATGGTTCTATCGCACGATTTATAAATATGATATCAAACATAGCTTTGTGTGTAACTTTCAAGCACTCAAAACCCCTAAATCGGTCGCCTCTTCGAATATCTATCAGTTATTAACAAATTGTAACGCTACTTGTGTCGCCATCTATGGAGACTTGATCGCAACTGCATGCACTTAGCACTTCATTCGAACTGAAGCGCAATCAGTATGCAGTCGGTCAAGGGTCACTGCATTGGGGACGAAATGGACATTTCTTATTAAGGTCATGAACAATATGTACTGTTGTAAAGATAAAGTTTGATTGTTTGTTTAACAAGGAATTAAATTACTGTGTAAATTAAGGTTTTATTGTTGTAAATAAAAACATACATTACAGAGACAGATACTTCGACAGGGTTTGAAAACTATATAAGCATTTACTAACCGAGGTCAAGAGCCTAAAATAAACAATTTAAAATTGTATATTGTTTAAATTTATAACTAAATACCTAAACTAATTATGTAAGTATGAAGGTTCCCTCACGATGTTTTCCTTAACCATAATTCAGTTTGCAATAAATAATAATAAAGTTGCTAAAACGATGAAGGTAACAATTGTTTATCTTATACTAATTAATAACTATTTATTTTACAATCGAAACGATTGTCAACATGGTAAAAAAGGCCGTCAATTTATCAATAGACAACACCCGAATTAACGCATATCGACACAAATGAAGGGAAAGGACTAGATAAGGTGTCCATTGCATCAATAGAAAGCGTGCATGGGAGCCGGCGCCTACGCACATTCCTCGGAGGCAAAGACCTCCCGCTTCCTGGTCGGCCTATATAAGCCAGTGACATTATGCTGGGTCTTAGGAACCAGTGTACGAACGGTAAATGGATGCGATAGTGGCGTTACTTTACTCGCAAAAAAAACGTTTTTCATTTAGGGTACCTATTGTGTAAGTGCTCATATTGTAGAGCTTAAATAATAAATAAATCAGGGGATAATCTTTACACAAATCGATCTAGTCCCAAAGTGAGCTCTAAAGGCTTGTGTTATGAGTACTAGACAATGATATACATACTTATATAGAGAAATAAATACTTAAATACATAGGAAACATCCAAGACTCAGGAACAAACATTCGTGCCTATCACACAAGTATTTGCCCTTACCGGAGATCGAACCCGGGACGCTAGCTTCGGAGGTAGAGTCACTACCAACTAGGCTAACCGCGTCGCTTATATAAACAAGGTTATTGTAGAATTTGGTCAAAGTTATCGTCATGTTACGGTTTAATTAATAACTTGTGATAGTGTGAATGCCAAGTGAAAAAATACATTGGAGTATCTCAAAGTGTATACTTAAACACAAAAAATATTTTTTGATAGTTTCGATGTCGATATTATTATGCTAGTTTCTTCTACTTGGCCTCTTTAATATTAATGGTGGTTACACTGTTTTGATTATTATTGTTATATCATTCGTTAAGTAACAATAATATCTACAGCATACCTAATAATTAAGTTTATAGAAGTGTATTCTATTTATGATACCATAAGCGCGAGAAATAAGTCTGTTTGTTACATTAACGCTGAACATTACCAAACTCATAAAAAAAATCAATTAGGCCACATGGGCTTTTTCACACTTCTGAATCTACCAAAGTGTCAATGGGTCTTCAAAGGATGTCATCTGCTGAGAAGGAGCGCCGCAAGAAACTCAGCAGTAACTAGGTATTTATTTGTTCAACCAAATCATTACAATTTCAATGATTAAAAAAAAAACCGGGCAAGTGCGAGTTAAACCCGCGTGGAGAGGGTTCCGTTCCATACATGATTATCTGCAATTTCCTATGTTACTTTAAATACCATAGACTTCTCATAGGTTTTCCTGTAATCTACAGGTAAAGAACTAATTTCTGTATTTTTTTCAAAATGTAAGGCCCGGTAGTTTCGGAGATAAGGGGGGAATGGTCAATTTTCGCCTATTTTCATAAATAACTTTCAAACCATTCATCAAAAAATTCCAAAAAATATATATTTAAGATTCTCACAATAAGCCCTTTCATTTGATCTGTCACACGATATAGTTAGCGTAACTTAATTTTTTAATTTTCTAATTTACCCCCTAAAAGTGGCCCCCATGTTTAAAATTAATTTGTTAACGTTACGCATCCGTGTTGCGGTCAACGACTTACATATGTTAACCAAATTTCAAATCAATCGGTCCAGTAGTTTCGGAGCAAATTGGCTGTGACAGACGGACAGACAGACAGACAGACAGACAGACAGGCAGACACACGAGTGATCCTATAAGGGTTCCTTTTTCCTTTTGAGGTACGGAACCCTAAAAAACACTAAAATGAGTGAATGATGTAAGACTACTGGGTACACGAGTTTGGTCGAATCAGGCCTCAAAGTGTTATCAAATATCTACTCGTGATTAACCTACGTTTTATAAATGAAAGGGTGAAAACTTTAATCAGCTTTGTGGGTTATTTTCACCGCTTTTGCTATTCGTATTCGAAAATGAAAATATCTATTTTCTAATAGGCGACACGGGCTCTTTCATATGTCTGAATCTTCCACTGTTTTAAAGGATGATATCTGCTGAGAAGAAGGGCTGCAGGAAGCTCAGCATTTTCGCATTTCGCACAGCATTAGTCAGCCCGTCCCCGAGTGCGCTGCCGGCCTACCGCGCCCCTCAAGGCGCCTAAAATAGGAGCCTCTTCCGAGCAGCTCCCCCGTACCATTGTGGATGAGGAGGGACTCACGCTGGTGTAGAAAAAGGCTGGTGTCTATACGGTACTGCAGAGCCGGAATCTAACTCCAGCCTGCGAGCTGCCACCACTCCGCCACAGATGACGACGTGGTGGAGTATGTCCGGAAGAAGTCCGGCTTCTCCCTGAGGGTATTTCAGTTGCGATTGTGGTACTACGTAAACTTCAGCTTGTTTGTGGTGCGCTGCTGGAGACCGTCGCGTGTCAGGACTTCTGGCCGAAGGGTGTCGTGTTCAGGGGCTTCCGGGGCAGTTTGCCTGTCCAGGACGACTCCAGGTGTGATGACGCTAAGGAGCCACGTCTTTTCGTCCCCTAAATAATCTTAATGACTTTGGTTATTTTAGCATGTAAGGTATTTATATATGAGCCACTATGCCTGAAATAAATGGGTAGTATTATTATTATTATGATTAGTGTTTTCTTATATCTGAAAACGTCTCACGTAGCTCCGTATGACAATGATGCATTTATTCCATTGTATGCCACTGGAAAAAAAAACTAACCTAACCTAACCTAACCTATCTTTAGAAGGTGACAGTGGCACTAAACGGATTTTTTTTCGTTTTGCGCCATCGGTGGCAGATCCAGTGGCATACAACGGAATATACCCAATGAACGACGAACGACGAGTGTCAAATATTTTCCATATTCTAATATTTGAAGTAACCACACCTAGCAATTCCATCATAGTTTTAAATAAGTATCACCTATCGCGGTTGAAGTTCCTAATAAGTGAAGTGATTGCAGTATTATGCGCATGAGTTTCGCACATGCGCCTGCTCAAGCGTGAAGGACGGCTAAACGCGCGGTGATTTGACGGCCGACTTCTAACCGCTCTCCGTCAGACATGCGTCGACGAGTGCGACCAGCGCGAGGCACGAGCGATTGGCTCATTCCCATTTCAACGCGTGTCATTACCATCACTTTGTTATTGAAGAACGATATTTAATAGTATGTATGTTTTGTTATTTATACCAATAGTAAGAAGAGGGTTGGTGATCACGAAATCCAGCAGGCTGTTATTATTCTGGGTTTGATTGTCCATAAACAACTTGAAATCCATTTGTTATATTGATGACATGATACCATGTTTAAGGAAGTTCTTTTTATTTTCTAAGTCATTTCAATATAATGTTCAAAGTGTCCAAGCCAAGATATTATTGAGCTTTCTATTCTACACTCGATTGAATAGACTGTTGACGCAGTCGCACATTGATAACGCTTATAACCAATTTTTAACTTGGACTTCTATTGACTATAAGTATCGGATGACCATTTCTTGGCCGGTGCGATTATTTTCATATTGCATAGTTTATTGATTCTGCCATACGATCTACTTGACTGCATTGATTTAATTATTATTGTATGATATAACTTTACAATTATTTCCATATAACGTTCTAATTAGTCTTCCCAAACCGAGAGTTGCTCAAGTCAGTCTTAATCTAGTCTATATTTGAGCACTTCTTTAATATTCTGTTCATTGTAGAGTAGTTAGTATATTTGCTTAAGACAACAAATATTCCAGTTTATAAAGTAACTAACGGGAACTAGCCATACCTAAATATTTCACGTACTCTTAACTGCATATTTTATTGAACCTTTACAGTATTTTTTTCCTTTAGCATTGCGACACTTTTGAGGCTGAAAAATATTTTATCTACACCCATATTAAAACCTCCATAATGTAATCAAAAACCGTAGGAAATGACCATCATTATGACAACCTGTACTGCAATGTTATTACAGTATCGATTTTAGTATTGTAATGGTCATAACGATACAGATATGAGCTACAGGCCGGCGCGCCGCCGTCGCCGCAACCGGAGGGGCCCCATCGTCGCGGGTTGCGTGCTGTGTCCGACAGGTCGCGCTGTGTCCGGCGGGTTGCGCGCTGTGTCCGGCAGGTCGTTCTGTGTCCGGCGGGTTGCGCGCTGTGTCCGGCTGGTCGCGCTGTGTCGGGCGGGCTGCGCACAGTGTCCGGCAGGTCGCGCTGTGTCCGGCAGGTTGCTCTCTGTGTCCGGCACGTCGCGCTGTGTCCGGTGGGTTAGTTGCTGTATCCGGCAGGTCGCGCTGTGTCTGGCAGGTTGCGCGCTATGTCCGGCAGGTCGCGATGTGTCCGGCGGGTTGCGTGCTATGTCCGGCAGGTGGCGCTGTGTCCGGCGGGTTGCTTGCTGTATCTGGCAAGTCGCGCTGGGTCTGGTAGGTTGCGCGCTGTGTCCGGCAGGTTGCGCACTCTGTCCAACGGGTTGCACACTGTGTCCGGGAGGTCACGCTGTGTTCGGCGGGTTGCGCGCTGTGTCCGGCAAGTCGCGCTGTGTCCGGCGGGTTGCTTGCTGTATCTGGCATGTCGCGCTGTGTCTGGCAGGTTTCCGCGCTGTGTCCGGCAGGTTGCGCGTTCTGTCCGGCGGGTTATGTGCTGTATCCGGCAGGTCGCGCTGTGTCCGGCAGGTCGTGCTGTGTCCGGCAAGTTGCGCGCTGTGTCCGGCAGGTTGCGCGCTCTGTCCGGCAGGTCGCGCTGTGTCCGACGGGTTGCGTGCTGTGTCCGGCAGGTCGCGCTGTGTCCAGCGGGTGTCCAGCTGTGTCCGGCGGGTTTCGCGCTGTGTCCGGCAGGTCCCGCTGTGTCCGACAGGATGCGCGCTTTGTCCGGCAGGTCGCGCTGTGTCCGGCAGGTTTCGCGCTGTGTCCGGCAGGTCACGCTGTGTCCGGCAGGATGCGCGCTTTGTCCGGCAGGTTGCGCTGTGTCCGGCGGGTTGCGCGCTGTGTCCGGCGGGTCGTGGTCGGTCCGGCCGTCGAGTTGCGCGGTTTTTTTGTCTAATTTTTATTTCTTTAAATGCAGCCACGATTGCAACAAATAAATTGTTGTCAGAAAATATTGTTTCTGAACACATCATGGAGGATTTATAATATGTGTGTAGATAAAGTTATGTATGCAACTCTGCCTAAATTGTGCTTAAAACACACGTGCGATCTTATTATGAAACTCGCTGAAGCTCGTTTCATAAAACCACACCAGTGTTTTAAGACCTATCATTATACAACCGTTGCATAAAATACTATTACAAAACAGTTTACCTTCATGAAAAACTATAATCACCTGACCAATTATACATGTGAACGCTGTTTATAGTTATCTTCAATCGTGTTTGTTCACTGACATGACTCGCGTTTTGAGTAGCCTTCGTCCAGCAGTTTCCTAGCAGCCTTGTCATTCATACAGCCATATGATTCTTTTACATGTGCAGCGGCTGAACGGCGATGAGGGACGGATTCAAATTTGAACCGAATGACTGTTCTTACAGCCTAAATTAATAGTTTCATTTATACGCTGATAAGCCGCACTTTAGACAATTACACCTCAGTATATCAGGGGCTCTTTTTCCATGGACAGGCTATTACGTGGTCTTCAACATTTTTTTCTTAATGAAACCCGTGCAAAGCCGGGGCTGGTCGCTAGTTAATAATAATTAATCATTTACATTATGTATTATTTTTTTATATTTGATCGACTCGGTGGCAAACTTTACACGAAGTGAAGGCGATAGCGCGATGGCCTGCACAAATTAGCATCTATTAGCGATAACAATTAAATATTAAAATAGAACTTAAATGTAGGTATACATACAATTGTAAACAATCACTAGTTTCTACATTAATCATGCGGATTAATTAACCTACTGTCAGCTCGCGAGCTCCGAGGAATCTTAAAATACGTTGAAGTTAAGATTTAATGCAGTAACAACAAGACAACACTCGTACTGGTAGAGAGCAGGGTATGAAAGAAACGTCGGGAGCGACACACCACGCTCTTCTTCCCAGCCCCCGATTCTTCGAAGCTCGCGCGTTGACTGAAGGTTTAGATTAGACTCACGAAATAAATGTTATTAAGGAGCATTTTTATGCATGCTAATAGCATTTCTGGTCATACTCGCGAACCGCTTCACTTGCTGACGAAGACTCGCGTGTGGCATAGAAAAGTCAAGTTGGGCTGGTATAGAACTCTTCATCGAGCGTTCGCCGGGAGTCTCAGCGCTTTGTATATCCGTTAGATAACGTTTGACTAAGCATTTCCCTATCACTTTCTTGAATGCCATAATATATCGCTATCGTTGCTTTCTTGCATTATGTAAATGACGTATGATAGTTTCTTATTTAGCGTCCGTCACTCCTAAGTATCTAATTTCTTTAGTTTTGTAATCGGACTAATCGGAGAGATTTTACACCCCTTATTTTCAAGGGTGTGATTCCTTTCATTTGCAAAAAGTACCATTTTGGCCTTGGCCGGGTTTAGGTCTAATCTTGTTTACTGGCACCACTGAATTATTTAATTTATAACTTTTTGGTGCCTGGACAATACAGGAGCCATCACAAATTTGAAATGTACGACGGTGTCACGCTTTAACTGCAGACTAATTCAGTAACTAGATTCAGCGTAGTGTGATCAGAAACTTTCTAACTATCCCCTCTCTCACATTCCAGCTAGGATGATTAAATTTAGGAAGGGGTAATAAGCGCTTTAATACAGGTCCAATGAGCTAAACTTCTTGTTTAGGATTTTATGACACATGACAAGGTCGGCAGTTCAAAGTCGAGATTGAAGGGTTCGGTCTTCGTACCTTCGAAGAGATTTTCTCACTTCGAATTTACCGCTAGCTGGCGAATAAAGCACTTCTGTGCAGACTCGACTCGTTTTAAATGAGTTTCATACAGAGTTGACCCTATTATAGCTCAGTACTCCAGGACACTTCTGACTAACCCGATTAGTACCCCGTTGGTCGAGTACGCCTGCACCATAGACCTCCTTTGTTCGTTTCTCCAATCCAGGAGAAGGCACGACAGGAGAGGGGAGAGGTTGCCTCCTCGTGAAAATTATATTCTCTGTAATGTGCCTCCCAACTGGGCTGTCACTTCTCTTCCTTTCAGCATGCCCATAACCCATTTTCGTATTGTAGAGCTGATGCTATCTCTATTTAGGCTATCTTCGATCGCTTGAAAAGTTGCGGTGTCGAATGCTCTCTCAATATCGAAGAAGCAGCATAGCGCAAATTCTTTTTCTTCTCTAGCTTTCTCATAAGTAGGTATGTGTATGGTTAAATGGTAATCGTCACGGTTATCTGAATTTCCGAAACAGCTGCCACTCGGGTATAACGTCTAATAGATGTGTGTAAACGTAAGGTTAATTCTACCCGCGTTTTAACAGTAATTTCAATTTGCATACGAAATTACAATTTTCAAGTCCAACTAAGAATCTCAAAGAATTATTCGAGCCACTGGAGCGGCGATTTCCTATTTATGCCTCTTGCTATTGTAACTTTATTTACTTATATCAAGGCGGTGAGCGTAAAAAATACAGCGTTAGATAACTCTGATACTGTAAACTGTATACAAAATGTAGATGAGATTCTTTAGTTGAAGTGTGAATTACAGAGCCGTCATGGCAATAGTCGTGTCATCAGTTGAAGAAAAACGTTTATTCATTTGTTTATTATTATGTATTTTTTTATGATTATGATGATGCAGTTTCCCTCTTTTCTGTGCGCAGGCAATGACGCTGAACTATTCGAACGTGTCATCATGCGCACACGGCAGATCAATAATAAGCAAGCAGAGCAATATTGTGACTACTTCTGACGCGAGTAATAAATCAATAGTGGATTAATAGTAGTTTATGCAACGGTTGCATAATGATAGGCCTTAAAACACTAGTGCGGTTTTATAAAACGAGCTTTTAAGCGAGTTTCATAATAAAATCGCACGTGTGTTTTAAGGCCAAATTATGTAGAGTTGCATACATAACTTTATCTACCTACACACATATTATAAATCCTCCATGATGTGTTCAGAAACAATATTTTCTGGCAACAAGTTGTTTGTTGCAATCGTGGCTGCATTTACGATATCCGGCGCATTTTCACATCACACAGTCACTCCGAGAAGACTACTATTCATATTTTCAACTAAAATGTAAATTACAAACAGCTTTTTACAATTCTACTTTCGTTCAGCAAAAAACCAACATGAATGATGAAAGCGATAATGGCGGCAATTCGATCCTCCGTCGAGACCATTTTTTTTAGATCATAGACAAACGAACGAAGTCTCTATTTTCATGTCACTCGAGATCAAATGTCGTGCAGTTTATATTAAAAAAAACATACTGAATTGATGTTTCGTATCAATAACTGTTTTAATATCTATGGATACTAGAGTAGAGACCCACTTGAGTTTTGACAGCTGTTCCGAATTTAATCTCATTACGATACTAAAATCGATACTGTAATAACATTACAGAACTGGTTTTATCTAATTGCTTGTCATAATGCTGGTCATTTCCTACGGTTTTTGATGACATTATGGAGGTTTTATGATATGGGTGTAGATAAAGAAGTTTCATTTTTTCATTTGATGATATTTTACATATTTGATGTTTTATATTCGCAATTCGAATAGATAGATCTTTCTTTAACGACTTACTTACTTAGGTATGTAGGATTTTCTACATTATTTAGTAAATAACTACGGTATAATTCGTAAATACTGCGATATCCATAGGACTAAACTTCCTACAAGTGACAATGACGGAATTAACATATAGAACAACGTAGTGTATAACAACACGTTTTCTATTTTTCATTTCAATCGCGTCGTTCCGCCTTTCGATACTTTCCTATACTAATACGCAGCGAAAACCAGTGTGAGCGGAGCTTCCCCACCCCCTGAGCTATTTAGTTGGTTATATGCGGTGACGGGTTTGGAGTGTAAATCTGGAGGTCTCCGGTGGGCGGTCGGTGGGAAGCGGAAGGCGCCTGGAGTGCGGACAATGGCCGCCTGGCGATCACCGCTACGTTCCCAGCTCATTACGTATTTACTATAAAACTTCTATTACTTTAGACTTAGGAGGTACTTTTTTGAACGTTTTGTTTTTAAAATTATTCTCAATTTCTCACACAATAGAAACTTGATTCGTGAAAGTCTAATAATCTTGTCGTCAAGTTGTTGGGTTACTGGACAATTGGACATCTAGGTCGCGGGCATTATGAGATGAAACCTTGTGCGTACTATAATTTCTCAATTAAAATCTATTTGTTATGCATGGCACGGTTTTCACAGAGTAAATCAAGGACTATACTTGCTACTGCGATCAAAGTCGATTTAATTTATTGCTAAAATATATATTCTTTAATCAAAATAACGACAAATGTCAACAGTGATCTAAATCAATTTCAATCATTATTATTGATTGAATCATGTCATTCGTTGGATATTTATTGACGTTATCATAATAAACAAATTGGATTGACATTTTCTCACGGCGCGGTACGCAAGGCCCCAAGTTCGCAGTGTACGTAACGGTCTACGTATTTAGACTGGACTGTTCGCGCGGTGTGTTGCCAGCTTGTGCTCTGAACTTCCTTCATCAACATTCGATTATTTCATAACAGCGCTCCAGAATATGGAACAGTTAAAACGATTAGTAGACTTTAATCTATCACGTGGCATGTTGCGACATCTACCGAGTGTTTCAATTGCGTGACCTCTGAAAGTGGGTATGTACCTTTTTAATTATTTATTCCAGTGTATTCATACATGTTCCTTAATAAACATGTTTGTGATTGTCCCAACTTGGTTGCACTGCCAATATTGCAAGCGGTAAGTGGTGGTTTAACGGCGCCGATGAATTCAGATTATTTCTGAACGATAGGCGTCATTTAGGGGTTACATGACAGTGGGTCCAATTCAAAATGGTGTCTTCTTAATTTAAAAATTCCTAAACTTAAGATAAGAAACGTTTCTTATTTTAATTTTAGTGACTTTAAAATGTAGCTAACACACATTCGAATTGGTCCCAGTGTGTGGGTTATAGTTAACTCTATATACTCAAATCAACAGAATAACATAGAGAAGGGTAATACAAAAATAATAAACTGAATGAGCGATGACGTCAAACTACAAAATCGTCACGTTCGACGAAAAAAACTTTCCGTTCAAATAAATAATTGTTTTCTTTATGCTTCATCTTACTTATGTTGCTTTATTTTTGTGTCAATTAATTGTGAAACAAAGGATCTAAATGGGTATATGGGTTAAATTAATTATCTGTTTTTTTTTTTAGCAAGCTTTGAAATTAGCAATTTGAGGGCAGTGTTTTAAACAATGGTTGGAGTGAATCTTACATGAATTTATCTACACCCATATCATAAAATCAGCGGTTCGCGCTGGGTCCGGTGGGTCGCGATGGGTCCGGCGGGTCGCGCTGGGTCCGGCGGGTCGTGCTGAGTTTGGTGGGTCGCGGTGGGTCCGGCGGATCGCGCTGGGTCCGGCGGGTTGCATCGCGTATTTATAATATGTGTGTAGATAAAGTTATGTATGCAACTGTACATAATTTGGCCTTAAAACACTCGTGCGATCTTATTATGAAACTCGCCTGTCGGCTCGTTTCATAAACCCGCACTTGCGTTTTAATGCCTATCATTATGCAACCGTTGCATAAACTACTGTTTCCACATCAGATTCGTGTTATCCATGTCTGTCCAACTTGTTGGGATAACACAGTTAGATCGACTGTGTGTTTATGTCCGGCAGAGGACACCCGTTGAAATGACGAATATGAACGCGTTAAACAGTAGGTTATCTCATTCCGTTACACAAATCTTTCTTAAGTGCAGAATATTATCGTCTTGAAAATTAAGGTTAGGTCATGTTTAGGACAAAATATAGGTTTGACTCAATCAGTCACGGACTCACGGTACACAACGAGTCAGCCAGACATTGTTATAATCATGGCGTATCTACTAATGACGTCAAGCGATGTAAATCAGTCTATTTCTGTACTGTCTTTAACAAATACATGAGCATTCAGCTAGTTTCTTGTCTGAACGATGACATCTTGTATTTTGACACTTCAAGGTTCTACTTAATACTAAAGATTAAACAAACCAACGGAAAATGATAGATTAGTATAAAATCGTGTGGCTTTCTCAGTACTAACATGTCTAATATTTTTAAATACTTATTTTTCACTCAAACTCATATATTGTTCAATTATATTTAGTCAAAATTTAATTTAAACGACTTTCAACACTATATTTTTTCTAATAAAATTATATAGATATTAAAAATAACATAGTGATGAATACACAAAGTAGTAAGGTTTTATGATATAGACAATTTGCTTTAACGCGTCAATACACGTAAACAGACAGGCCCTGACACAAATATGCGAAGGTATATGAATACGCATATTTTCCTTTGCTTATAATCTTGCATTCAGTATTTTCACTCGCTCTGTAAAACCTAAAAATCTAAAACGTTAATTCTAGAGCTACAATAGTAGTTTATGCAACGGTTGCATAATGATATGCCTTAAAACACTAGTGCGGTTTTCATGAAACGAGCCGATAGGCGAGTTTCATAATAAGATCGCACGTGTGTTTTAAGGCCAAATCATGCAGAGTTGCATACATAACTTTATCTACACACATATTATAAATCCTCCATGATGGGTTCAGAAACAATATTTTCTGGCAACAAGTTATTTGTTGCAATCGTGGCTGCATATTTCCGACATCCGGCGCATTTTCACATCACACACACTCCGAGAAGACTACTTACTATTCATATTTTCAACTAAAATGTAAATTACAAACAACTTTTTCTATTCAATTCAACAAAATTCTACTTTCGTTCAGCAATACGTCAACATAATGGCGGCGATTCGATCATCCATCAAGACCATTTTTTTTTTAAATCATAGACAAACGGATGAAGTCTCTATTCTCACGTCACTCGAGATCAAATATTGTGCAGTTTATATTAAAAAAACATACGGAATTGACGTTTTGTATCAATAACTGTTTTATTATCTATGGATACTAGAATAGAGACCCACTTGAGTTTTGACAGCTGTTCCAAATTTAATCTCATTTCTTTACTAAAAACGATAAAGAAGTCATGTTATTTCTTTATCGCAGCACTGGTTTTTCCTAATTGGTTGTCAAAATGGTGGTCATTTCCTACGGTTTTTGATTAACCAATGGAGGTTTTATGATATGGGTGTAGATAAAACTATTTTGTACTTCATCGAAAAACGTCACGTGTGAAAACGTTCTAGTTCTTTATTAAGTAATTGATCTACATAAAAGCATAGAGGATTGATAAAAGTAACAATTCTAAATAGAAGACAAATACTTAAAAGCCAGATAAAAAAAAAATAGGTTTCATGTTTATGTCAAGGAAAATGAAATCTCATTACAAATTATTAGATTTTGTAACGCTATTTTACTCTTAAGTTAATTTTTTTTTATAATTTATTTTTTGTTTTTAAATGTCCAAGTGGCACTTTAATAATTAATTGATGATCATTGCGGTGAGGGCCGTTGGATCAAAGTCAAGGTCATACAGAACGAGTAGCCCCTTTAATTAGTACAAAGGCGAACTTCAGTTATATCGGTTTCATGACAGACTTTTCTTATGAATGATGAATGTTACAATTCATTATCCGGCTACATTTCTTTCGCTTGTAATGTCTCCAATAATTTGGGAAGCCAAGGAAGTTCCATTACTGGCGTAGGTACTTAACTTACTCTACTACATTACAAGCCTTAGCCTGGTCAAGTACGCGACGTTTGACGACGCGGTTAGCCTAGTTGGTAGTGACCCTGCCTCCGAAGCTAGCGACCCGGGGTTGATCCCCGGTAAGGGCAAATATTTGTGTGATGAGCAGGAATGTTGTTTCCTGAGTCTTGGATGTTTCCTATGTATTTAAGTATTTATTTATCTATATAAATATGTATATCGTCGTCTAGTACCCATAACACAAGCCTTTAGAGCTTACTTTGGGACTAGATCGATTTGCGTAAAGATTGTCCCCTGATTATTATTATTATTAAGTACATCCCTCTAAAGGGATCTGTTTTCGAGTGTCTCTTTCTAACTCTTCTACTATGTTAATAAATATTAAAAAGGCACTTCCGAAACTCAACAACAACCTAGAATGTTTTTATTACCTATCTGTATTCAAAGTCGTACTTACGTAACTCATCCAGAAAGTGAAGTGATCTCATCACTCGAGTAGGTTCGCCGGTTAGGTATTATGCAAGTCGGTCGGCGTCATTCGCGTACAATACGCGTGTCAACACATCGAAATAAGTAAATAGTGTCTGTGTTTTACATTATTAACGATGACATATTTTATTTTGAGCGAATTTCGTATTACGTCAAATCTAAAAATATTGGCTATGTAAACGCTATTGACTTCAAATTCACAAATGTTAAAGATAGAACTTGACCTGTATTCGACATTACCTAAAAGTACAGTTACACGGCTATAATATGTGGCCGCCAACTATAGGCGTCTTCGTCTAACGTTCGAAGTTAGACTAAAACAGCTATAGTTGCCGGCTATACATTGCCATGAAAAGTTGCTCGTGTAATTGCACTTTAACCGATAGATATCGCGATGCTTTTACAATGCGGCCACCTTTGCTGTCAAGTTAATAAGAGCCACCATATCTTAGCAAAATAATTTGCGATATCGTTTAGGCAATTTCGCAGGCCCTTCAGTATTAGTTTTCTAGGCTTAGTAATTTAGTTTGATATCTTAATTATCAAGATATTATAACGGCGAGATATTCTAGGAAAATCTATAAATTGCGGACAACACCGCGCGGCAAAGGGTATAAGCAAATGTTCTGGCATTTAGGCGGAGTCACAACACACGTTGTATTGCATTAGCCGAGCACTATCGTTGGCATTTCGACTTCGAGTATTGGTCAATTGCTGTCAATTGAGATATTCTCTTGAGTGCAATGCGGTCCAGTATAATACACGTATTAAGTGCTTAAGTTGTTGGTAAGTTTTTTCTGGTTATAAGGGCCTTTGAACGCATACTGTCCGCGTTCGAGCTCCAAGGAATCTTAACGCGAGTTAAAGTAAAGGTTTACTTCAGTAAATGACTAACACGGCATCAGCATCGATAAGTATGAGTATGCCTTTAGGACAACACTCGTTCTCTGGTAGTACTGGGTATGAAAGGACGGTCGGGCGCGGCGCACCACGTCCGTTTCTTCAGCTCCCGATTCCTAGAAGCTCGCGCGTGGACTGTAGTAATGTGCCTATCGAAGGTCACTGTTTCTGTGCGTTCCTTAGATAGGCTTCTCGAAATACATACA
This sequence comes from Tortricodes alternella, assembly GCA_947859335.1. Lineage (NCBI taxonomy): Eukaryota > Metazoa > Arthropoda > Insecta > Lepidoptera > Tortricidae > Tortricodes > Tortricodes alternella. The sequence continues at coordinate 9,517,801 of OX401979.1, read as the reverse complement.
GAATTGTTCCTCCGGTTCTCGAAAATTAAAGACGTTAAGGCCATTTTAAACGTGTATTTAAATCATATGAGAGTACTGAAAAAAAACAAAGTTTGTTTACCGTATGTCTTTATTTAAGTTTGAGTGCAACGCGGCATAAGGCGACATATTATGCCGTATCAAAATAATTCTTGCATGGATTAATCATGTTTCAAGACCAACAAAGAGCATCGTTCCTGTCTATAATGCAGTCGAGGTCAGCAGAAGCCACCAGACCACCTTGCATCGGGTTGTAAATATTTAACACAGGTAGCGCATCGGAAAACAAGGTCTTCCGTATCTTTGGAAAAAAGGGCAAGCATAATTGGCTGTAAAATACACTTGCCATATAAATCATGTTTGTTTAATATTGGGATATTTCCGTTTTACGCTAGTTTTTTATACGAGCTTTACCACAAATCTGTAACTGGAACTACACTTGTAACTTGATTGCTCATTTTGTTATGTATTTCAGCTTGTGCATACACTTATTTTATGTTTCGTTCATTTGGCACCATCCACTCAACTATTCGAACTCCAACTCCAAGGATGGGTAAATTTCCTTCAAACTTTACTCACCCTACTGTTGCTGGCGGTAATTGGTACACTTAAAAGTTGAAGTAACAAATAGCGTAGCCTTTCCTTTGTGAGTTGTCTTTAATTTTAAAAACAAAAATGCATCTTATTCCACTATTGGTAAAGTTAACATTATTGTTCCAATTAATTAATGGACAATATAGTTTCCCCCTAGACCCTTAATTTGTTAAATTAGGTTGGATTAAGCAACGCGGAGCTATTAAAGCTCGCCACGTGTAGTCCGGGCTGCACTCTTATCATGAGATCGTTGAGGTTTAACGCAACCATCAAAAGTTTGACTGTGCTTTTCATAGTTTAAGTAGTAAACAGACGGGTCATTCTGCGAACAAACTATGCACATTATTATGCCTATACCCAGTGCAGTTTCATGCTAGTGCCGTACAGATGCCAGGCTTTGCATATGTATTTTTATTTATTTATCTGAAGGTATGTCAGCTAGCACAGTTTTGGCGCGTGGGTAACATTATGGACATAGTCTGAAATAAATAATTTGATTTGATTTGATTTGATTAATTAACATGGTAGGCTCCTTGCACAATTTAAGACATGAGGGTTAATCCTCTTTTTGAGTATTTATGTTGCTTATTGAAGTAGTTTTATAAAAAGTTTTGCTAATACGATCGTGAGAAAACTAGGCCTCTTTTCGACATCGGTTTTAAGATATAGAAACCCATCTTTCCCTTGTAGCATTTTCCGTTGGCATCCATTAGCCAACAGTAGGGAATCCCTATGGATTACTAGAGATATAGTTAGTAGTTTGCCCACACAAAACTAACATTGGACCAATATAACAAAAAATATCATTACACCCAACCAATTTCCCACGTTGGGCCATTGTGAATACAGCTACCGTTGGTTTAAAACTGTTGTCATTTCTGCATTATATTGTTTAAGTTGGAAATTCTACAATGGCCCTTGGCCTTGGCCTAACCTCAAAACGACGGACACATCTAACCACTGTCCAACTAACGAGACCCATGTGGCCCGAACAAATGCCAACACTAAATGCTATTAGGCTTATAGAATGATAACGATATGTCGCTTTGTTTTGTCACTTTCTTTTGCAACGCAAACAAAGCCATTTGGTACCCACGATCGGTTTCCGTATCACTTGACCAATGTCGAATAGAGGTCCTGGTTCCTGGTGTATATCCTTTTTACAATTTTCTCAATTACATTCCCAACTATACTGTAATTTTCATTAAGAACGTATATGACACTTGCCTTTAATAGTTACATACAATGAATCACGCTTCATTGGATGATTAATGGCTCGTAATATTGAACCAATCTTCACATACCTAGTTTTAAAAGTGTGAACTATCTTTCTCTACAGTCTTCCTCTGAAACGACTGGCTATCCCAGCGCACAGGTTAATGTAAAATTCAGAGTGCGCTTTCGTTATTTATTTATTCATTCGTTATTATTTACACTTTATTATGTCTGGCGGGCGATTGTTTCGGCTCCTGATATTTTGCGGCACATTTCCATGCATTGTGGTGACGCTCGTATGCCATTCCGATATTTATGTGCATTAAACAGCATGGGATTTAATTGATTGCTTTACAATATGCGGGTTAATGTTATTTTATTGTGCCAGGTAGAGGATTTATTTATGTACAACCGTTTAAATGTAGCTTTTTCAGGGATATTTACAGTCTTGGGTTTGCAACCTCACGATTTCACATTCACAAACACTCTAAATTCAAATTAAGCTGTAACAGGTCCTTCTACTTTGTACCCGTCAAAGCCAGCGCTGTATTTAGTCACATATGTCTTGCCATCATCACCGATGTAAGAATTCTCTCCCTCGGTAATGAGTACGTGGCCACCTTCAGGGTTGGGAACAAGGCGACCGCGTTCGGAGACTATGGTGCCCTCGGCCGTGACATAGCGCAATGCGTACTGCCCGAATTCATCATGGATCTCATCGTGTTGAAGTGCAGGGAGCGCGCGCGCAGCTGACAACTGCATCGGGCTGCGTGGGATGCGCATCGTCAGAGCGACGGCAATCAAACAGGATAGGAGCACAAACTGTAACATTGGTAATGTTTCTATTGTAATAATCACATCAAAAAGACAAAATTAACTTTGTGGAGAATTAGGTGATCTGAAAGTGAATTGAAAAACTTAAATCTGCAATTACCGTTTACCGAACTCAAAATGATTATTCTATAATCTTTTACCCAAGTATCTTGGATTAGTAGTTATTAGATTGGTTAGATCCTAGTTTTCTAGTATTTAATAGTCTAGTAGTATTCGTGAATTCACGACACACTCATTTCAAACTCTCTACCAAATAATTAATATAAATGCAACTTACAGTTTTCATTTCGGAATGCAGATAACTCGGAAGTTATCAATGACAAACGTAATACAATGACAATTTTAATACAAGTACAGGCTTAAATACTAAATTATTTCTCAACTATGTTAATTAAGCGACAAGTCGAACTACATTAAAATGGAGTAATTTTGTTTTAATGAATTGTCCGTTTTGGATTAATAAGTAGTCAATATTCAGGGATTTTACAAACCGTTTTTATATTTAGAACTAGCTAACCCGTGACTTCATGTTAGTGGAATTTGTCTATCGCTATTTACTCTGCAGCTGTGTGTTTTCCGTAATAAATAGAAGCCTATGTCACTACCCTACCCTTGAACTGTCTCTGTACAAAAAATCATGTCATTTCGCTGGTCTGTTTTGACATGAAAAAGGGACAAATTAATATATAATATTAGTAAGGATTCTGCGGACCTTCATAAATTTTTTCATTGAATTGTATTTGGCTAGCCCGCGATTTTGTCTTAGTACGTTTATCTCGATTTCTTAGAATCCTTCCCCATATAATAAGGAAGATCCATGCCAAATTCTATCCAAATCGGTTTAGTAGAATAGCCATGAAACGCGTAGATACATAAAAAAAAACATCAACGGGCTCTCTTCGAGCACACACTAGCAATAAACTAATTTTCCAGCCCCTTCACGATTTACGGGTGACTTTCTTAAAAAAAGTAGCTTATGTCCTTCCCTAGGGCTCAAACTATCTCTATACCAAATTTTATCAAGATCGGTTCAGCGGTTTAGCCGTGAAGTGTAACAGACAGACTGAGTTACTTTCGCATTTATAATATTAAGTATGGAAGTATGGATTTGGTTGACAGGTTCCTTCTTCGTCTTCCAAACCATTAGTAACATCCCGAATGCATCTTTATATTTCCACAACATTTTCCAAATGAACTATACATACCTACGTTTTAAGTATGTATACAATTAGGTAAGTGTGACTTAAATTGTAAGCGCGTAATTACTAATTTATTTGTTTTAGCAATTAGGACACAGGTTTTACACGGTTGACGAAATTTCAAAATAAACATGTTAAAATAAGTATAAATTAATGTGTATGATTTAAATTACTATCACTTAGCATTCAGACGCCATTCATCAAACAACTGTGATCATGGTAAGTAATAAAACAGTTTTCTATTCTGACTTCATTTACTGTATTTAAATTACAAAAATGAAGTCTGCGTGTTTAAAAAAGTATTTGATTAATATTAAATTCAATTTTCTCTTTGTTAAAGGTTTCAAAAGCAGTTTTACTGTTCCTTTTCGGAGCAACAATAACATCCGGTCAATTCGCGCAAAAACCAAACTCAGTTCCGTATGAAATTGCCGTAATGCCAAGATTGCAGTCATATGGCTGCCCTTCAGCTCAAGAATTAGCGCCTTTAATATGCAAATTCATGCAGCAAAACATGGAGATACATTACAAGCCTCAGCTAATAACACCGTCGACACTCATCCCGCCGATGATCGTTCAAGAATGTGACACTCCGCAGTTGCAGATGGAAATTGAAATACCCCGGCCAGCTGAAGAGAAGAGGCCTTTGGTGATTCCTCAACCACCTACACTGCCTCCAATCAAGATCCCTAAGTTCCCGATTCCTGTGATGATAGAGAAACCTTATTCTCCACCGGTAGCTTTTATCGAGCCCTGCGAACCATCTCTCATTCCAGAGATGCCTGTTGTTAGCATTCATGTGGGACCGGAACTGCCACCGCCAGAATTAACTGCCGTTCCTCATATCATGAAGCAACCTGAGCTAAGTTTTACTGAAGCTATTAAGCCTGAGATTACATACAAGCCTATGTTGGTTCCACAGCCCCCTGAATTGCCGGCATTTGTAATGCCCGAGCTGCCGATCCAACTAGTAGAACCTCCAATGGTTCTTGCACCGTGCCCTGACGACCAGCCGATTGATTTTATAAGTATCCCGGAGAATATTGTACCGGCTAGCCCTGAGCTACCTCCGGCTCGCTTACCTGAAATCCCTGTTCCTGTCGAAGCTTCTCAACAGATATTGCCACCGCCAATGATATTTGACCTACCAGTTGTAAAGCCATGTGTTCATGGAGAGCCAGTTATTGCTCCTCAGCCGGAATTTATAATGCCTTCACCTGTCAAAGTAGCTATTAATAAGCCCGTCCCGATCCCGATTCTCCCTGTATATCCAGAGCCAGCGTACATTGCTGAGCCATGCGAGCCAGTAGTGACATTGAACGATCTTATGCCGTATTTGGTCAGGCAGCGCGGTGCTTACAGTTCGGTCAAAGAGTATGTAATCGCTAGATCGATGGAACGAGTAAGGTATCCGACGCAGCGGTATATGAGTCGTCTTTAATAAAATCCCAGTTTTGAATTTATGTTATTGCTATGAAGTACCATCAACAACTCTACTTAACTCATAAATGACTGGCATTTTAAATATTTTGTCGTTTTTATAATGAAACAAGTAAACGTTATACGATACAATGTTTTCTTTAGTTGAACCAAATTAAACAAAAAAATTACCAATTCTGTTGTTAACCTTTTTAATGTGCAGGCTGACATGATGATTCAATTTTACGAAATTTTTCAAAATGGGATTTGAAAACGTAAAAAAACATTTACTCGTGAGGTCTACAGCTCGCAGAGCCACTAGTATAAAATTGTTAGAATTGGAAAACATTTTAAGAGTAATTTTTACTGTCGGTAGTCAATCCTTTTAAAATGTCTATGATCAAACAGTTGTTCCCAGCTTGTCAAATTTAATTAATCCGTTTACGTAACAACGAATGCCAATTTTTTCGACAGTCAAACCTACACGGATGACTAATGAACTGGCCAATAGAGACGTTAGGTACCTACGGTTTATTGAACCCCGGTCGCAAAGTCACATCATGATTCAATATACTGAACTGTTTTGATCCGTTTTCATTCAATTACTTAATTGTGGGCAATAACTTATGATTTAGATAACGCCAATTTGTCGATGCGTTTTGTAAACTAATGAAGCAAATGCTACTGGTGAGATTTTGATAAAACTTTACGACCTACGTTTTTCAATTTAGGAATTCGTATACGGCATGTTGTTAATCAGACATTTTTAAATTGTATAGCAAAGTGCAGGTTATTAATTATGTCGTCATGTGAGATTAAAAATTGGACTGTGAAAGCTTAATAAAACAGTAAAATTGCTTTTCGCAGTTTTTTGTTAAGGAATTGGTTGAATTTTGAATAACTGTCCAATGCTGACGTCAAGAATCGGAACCGATCGATCGACCGTTCAATAAACAATAAATGTTTACGTCCTGTTACCTACTGGACACGTGTAACTATCAACAAGAACAGCAAAGGCTTCAAATTTAGATCACTTGTGACCAATGGCCATGGCCGCCTAATAGGTGAGCCAAACTTGGTTCCGGCCTTGGGTTCCGTCAAATATTAAGACGTAAAGGTTTCTTAGGCCAGAAAAGAAGGTGCAGCGTGGGTGAAGCTTAATGAAGTACATTGTCTTATTGCTATAAAAGGCCATGCGAGTTTTTACCCGGCCTGGACATGTAAATAAAGCGGTGGGTGGATGGTTTCCGCTATCTTGTAGGTAGCAAATTTTACTTAGTAGTGATTATGCAGTTTGTTACGCTCTTTTGTAGGTGAAGTCACTTTTAATACAACTATGTAATTTTTTTGTTAATTATATTATGCTTCTGGTCTGTTTGTATAAACTTTCTCTATTGTCATATTATTTACAATGTGGTAAAATTGGGAATACCAGTAGGTAAGTCATCTTCTCATCCGTTAATAATGAACAGTTTGGAAATGGACTCTTATGGAAGTATAAAATCAAACGCGGTTAAAGCATTCTTCAGTTTTACCTCTCTGAGTAACTAAGGCAAGGAGAATAAACTCATCTAATTATATACATCGTAACATTGTTGCATAGTCCTACCTACCATAACAACGAGTTGCTCATAGCATGGTATCTAATAAAAGTAATCATTACATCAATAAAGCTGAATATATTACTCACAACAAGCGATCCGTTGTTGTATCCTTTAAATGATTATAGAGTATCTTTAAACATATATTTACACGCACTGATGTCATCAGGTAGTCCGAAGTGATTTAATCTTCCAGTTTTATGCCTAGCCTATTAAAGTTAAGTCATCATTGGGCTGGAACATACTTGAAAATAATCAGTTATAAATAAATAAATAAAAATAAAAATATTTTTTTTCAGATTTCTGAGATTATAGATTGTTAGTTACAAAACACTTACTTATACGGCTAATATTAAAGATCCCATAGGGTCAAAGTGTATCCGCAAGGACCCCACCCTCTAAGATAAGATAATATTAAAAGGTTACATAAATACTTTACAAACATTCAAGTTATTCTCTAAGGCTGAATTTTACCAAACAAGTGTAAAACTTATATTAATATTGAAGATTAAAGATAATCTAAATAAATACATAAGTACACAATTTTAAGACACTTTTAACAATGCAACACTTTTAATGAAGCAGTTTCTATAGATGCCAAGGTGAAATCAGCCCCTCAACTTCCTGACGACCAGCTGAAGAGTGTATCAGGTGAGATAGCGCCAAATATGAGCGTGATATTCTGTCGCTGAACCTTCAACTTATTCCGATCCAGTATCTAACATTCCACCATATTCGACTGTAGTTAAACAGAAGCCCATTTATCCTATTTCCTACTAATGTTAATTGAATTCTGTGATGATGTTTATGACTCAATCACGCATAAATCGCTGAATGGATTTGGTAAAAAATTGAAGTGTATATAGCTTGTATCCCAACTTAACATGTAAGATAACTTTTATCACAGAAAAATAAAAGGTAACAAAGGAATAACAATAACCAAATTCTATGGGGACGAAGTCGCGGCAAAAAACGTATTCAATAACAGTTTTTTAAAATGTTGAACTCCCAGGAACACTAGTCCACAGCGATCAGCTTCGGCGTAACGCATGAGACATTTCTTCCAAACAAGGTCCGGCCTCGCTGCCCACTCGCCGACGTATTGGAGTTTTAATGCGAGTAATTGCGATTTTATTAAGAATTGTGAACCGCCGCCCACGGCTCGATCGAACTAATTTGTGGTGTCTTAACAATATCGTGTGAGCGAATTAAGTTCACTTGGCTAACGAGATTTCGTAAGTAGGTATATCTGTATTCTGACGCATAGTAAGAACTCTTATGTTGGCATATTTCTGTTCTTCCATAAATGCGTTGCTTTGATTGAGCATGTACATTGTACAAGTACTCGTTTCCGAATTTACTAAAATTTCTAAGTATTTCTAATATAATAATTATTTTTTGTTTTCTTCGCTTGAATATAGGGGTGGTGTAAAAACAAAAAAATGGGTAATTCAACGCGAACGAAGTCGCGGGCAGAAGCTAGTAGCGAATAAATAAGACTTGGTTAGCTGATGAATCTTAGCTGAGATAGTAAGCTCTTAGAGTAATGTTATAGAAGATAGGGCGCACTGATCAATTTAAAGACCAACGAAATCAGTGAGTACCGAGACCACCGAGGCATTGTATGATATCATTCGCCCTAGGATATTCCGCTTAGATATTCTAGGCCACGTTCAATCATAATCGTACATAATGATTACAAATTAGGGAGTGGAGTACATGAACTCATTTATAGGCGTGTAGCAATTGTAAAATTCATACGTAAAAATCATATATACATAACACTATTAGTCATCTTTGATCAACTAATCGATGATAATCAATGGTTTTGAGATAAATATGAGATGCCCGTTCTGAAGCATTTATAAACAATAAATTTAAAACATAAATAGATCCTTGTGACGCACTTGAGTACTTACTAAGTGACGCATATCACGTATTAATACTCTCTGCTCAAGATTGATATTGGATTCGAGTAAAGTTTTAGTATGAGAAACTGAAAATGAAAAGTGAGTAAGTACAATTTCAGTATCGAGCATAGTCTAATACGTTCCTTAGGTGACCAATTCAAATCACGCTGAGACAATATTGTTTGAAAATTGAAGCATTCAGTACATTTGAAGAGAGCAAAGAATAGTCACACAATAGTAGTTTATGCAACGGTTGCATAATGATAGGCCTTAAAACACTAGTGCGGTTTTATGAAACGAGCTTTTAGCGAGTTTCATAATAAGATCGCACGTGTGTTTTAAGGCCAAATTATGCAGAGTTGCATACATAACTTTATCTACACACATATTATAAATCCTCCATGATGGGTTCAGAAACAATATTTTCTGGCAACAAGTTATTTGTTGCAATCGTGGGTGCATATTTCCGATATCCGGCGCATTTTCACATCACACACACTCCGAGAAGACTACTTACTATTCATATTTTCAACTAAAATGTAAATTACAAACAACTTTTTCTATTCAATTCAACAAAATTCTAGTTTCGTTCAGCAAAACGTCAACGGTTGACGGACCATTCAAGACCATTTTTTTTTTAAATCATAGACAAACGGATGAAGTCTCTATTCTCACGTCACTCGAGATCAAATATTGTGCAGTTTATATTAAAAAAACATACTGAATTGACGTTTTGTATCAATAACTGTTTTAATATCTATGGATACTAGAATAGAGACCCACTTGAGTTTGACAGCTGTTCCAAATTTAATCTCATTTCTTTACTAAAAACGATAAAGAAGTCATGTTATTTCTTCATCGCAGCACTGGTTTTTCCTAATTGGTTGTCAAAATGGTGGTCATTTCCTACGGTTTTTGATTAACCAATGGAGGTTTTATGATATGGGTGTAGATAAAGGTTAATGAAAGCAAACTACTCGACTCTTTATTGCCCGTGGTATGTAACCCGTGAAGTTTAGCAGTAGTCCTGAGTGTTCGCAGCAGTTACTATATTAATTATAAATAATTAATATTATGGTTTACAAGAGCAAAAAGTACGTCCGTGTGCAATTTCAGAATTGTCTTATGGCGATGATATACAACAAAGGTATTCCGAGAAGCACCCGTCTCGACGCGTCCGTCCCATTGAGTCACCTTTACCCATAATTTAATAATAACCGTCCTTCAACGCTCCAAATGGCCAGCATCAACTTAGTTTGCTCAAACACGACGCAAGTGTTTAAATTTTAATTGACGCTCAATTATTCTAGGTTCCACAATATTCCTTAAGGTTTAAACTGTTCATTTATATTATACTCGTATTTGGAAAGGTGCTAAGAGTTCTGATTAAGAAGAGTCAATTAATTTTAGAGTGTTCATGTATTCCTAAGAAGGAGAGCGTCGGTGGCCTAATGGCTAAGGATGTTGACTTGTGATCGTGAGGTCCGGGTTCGAATCCAAGCAGTTGCCATGTACCAATGAGTTTTTCTAACTTATGTACATTATCTGCCTGCGAATTGCGGTAACCGATGCTCTTACGGTGAGGGAAAACATCGTGAGGAAACCTGCACATTTGGGTATCTAAATGTGTAACCATGATCCAACTGGTCAGGTTCCCCTGTCACAAGGGTTACGGAGGTCAGACGGCAGTCGCTCCACTGTAATAACCCGACCTGCCGAACCCGGGATCATGGGCAAAGCGTACCCCGTAGCGTAAGCGTAGACGGGAAAAAGCGCTAGGAAGAAGAAGATGTATTCCTATGAAGCTATAACCGAACTATACTACTCACCGAGTTTCTTGCCGGCTCTTCTCAGTAGAGGTTTTTTTCCGAACCGGTGGTAGATTCATTCCTTGACCTTCATAAGAGCTTGTAAAAGCCTAAATTGAATAAAGATAGTTCGACTTTGACTTTGACTTTGCCTTTATAGCGATGATTTTAAATTTATAAGTAATACCAGATGTCAAAGTCAAACTATCTTTATTCAATTTAGGCTTTTATAAGCTCTTATGAAGGTCAAGGAATGAATGAAGAGCCGGCAAGACACTCGGTGAGGTATCATTTTTTTAAAACAGTACACATATCAAGTTAACAATGATACGTATCTACAGTTTTATACAAATCTAAGTATCCACAGTAGGTACGCCCATCGAGACCCTGGGATCGCCGGTGCAGGTCAGGATGGCTTCAGGTAGGTATCAAATTCATACGCATCTTATAAATACAGAAGCTCTGTGCCCAGCACTGATAGGTACTTATATCGGCTGATGATGATGATGGTGAAAAATATTGAATAGCAGAAAGCTTTCGTCTCATATACTTTCTTTTTATGAAGTACTAGTCTCACCTGACGAAAAAAGAAGACAGGGTCTAGGGTAGAACACGCTTGCCCAGAAAATGCCTATTCACTGAATTAACTCTTACCTGAGACCCCATGATTTTATGATTCCGGCAATACAGAGTGTATTCCATACCTTAGCGATGCGGATCAAAAAGGCTTACGTAATATGCTTTAGGCTGCATTTCCTCCAGAGCTGTGCGAGGTAGCTAAACGGTGCTCAAGGAAAAAATCCACCAATAGAATTACTGCATTTTGAAATGACCGCAAACTTATTGGTGGATTTTTAAAACGAGTTTGATAAAAGGTGCTGAATATATCTCCTTTATTAGGTACTTCAACTAACTTGACAACGGAAAATGGTCCTTATTATTTAAAAAAATGTTTCCTATAGTCTAGTTCATTCGTACTTAAAGAAACAACAAACACGTGGCATGATTTGCGGTAGCAAGGGTTCTTATGCAATAACGCTTTCGCCATACGTTAACTCAAAGAGAGAGTCCCTGAGATTACCTTCCACCAGATTGCCTTGTGAAGTTGGGAAATAAGAAAGTCTAATGGTTTTCTTCGACGTCCGTGTAGGGATAAAACGTTTGATTTCACCAGAGTACGACTTAATAGGTGAATTAATTTGAATTATGCGTAGTGCGTACGTAAATAGACGCATCTTCTGCGCCTCTATTCGGGAACGCTAAGTGATGTTGTAGCGACTTGTAAGCGAGATTTCTCATCCCACTCTTCCGCACGACGCGTAATGCGTAAGAGCGAGATGAGAAATCTCGCTCGCGAATCGCTACAGAATCACTTAGCGTTCCCGAATAGACGCGTTGGTGTGTAGTATGGGGGTGTCACGTTAAGTTGGAGATTTGTAGCGATAGGTAGGTATTTAAATTTTGACATTATTATCATAATGTTCGGCTGTTGAACTATTTCTGAGAATAATTAATATGTGCACTCGTTATTCAACATTAAAACAATGCACAGAAAAACAAAAAAAAAATAGGTTTATCATTAATCTTGAACTTACTCCTTCCGCATTAGATTTCTTAAAATGTGTTCAATAACACTTCACGTTGTGCAAACAGAATTATTATAAATGCCATCGATACGTTGAATGCACTTTTTTTCATCTATAAATACTCAATATTAATAAGCCAGTGTCACCACAAGGCTGTTGTCTTTCCTCCTTCCTGCGGAACAGCCTTGCGCGGGCGCAAAGGTCGTCTCCAAATACATCGCAGTGCTTATGCGCGCGCTTGCTTCTAATGCAATTGTGTAATTTAATCGATTCTGCACGTCATAGGTTATATTTTTCTTTTCAGGCATGCATTCAAGTTAATTTTACGACCCAATCTCCATTAATTTACAATTAATACTTGTCAACAGAACTGGGGATAGGACAGAAACACAGCGTATCACACGGGAAAAGTAAACCTTCCTAATCTATCGTTATTATGAAAATCAACAAAAGCCTAGATGGGAAGCACAACTAAAGCAATGGCAATTTCACGTGTAAAAACTGTGAGCAGTCTATCTGGATCATCATGGTAATTATGAATCATGAGTCATCATGGTACTTATTACGATTGCCAATAGGTACAAATCAAAACAATATTTATTATGGCGACAACATAATCTTTTGCATTAAGTTGTCGTTAAAGTTAATATTTTAAATCACTTCACACTACACATTTTGTAAGTGTGTATATTTTGATGTTTTAAAGTAAATTTATACTCTAAAATATTTTATAATTTAGTCATTTTGCAAATTTTATTGTCGAAGAGCATGTTTTACGAATTCGGACTTATAAATATTTATTTATTTCTTTACCGGCGCTTGGTTGTTTCTTAATAATCGAAACAAAACGGTCGGTGTCAAGTCGCATACGCACCGGAGAGATCGCGTTCTCACGCCCTATGACGGTATTAGCGGCGCAACGCGATGTATTAACCACATTCATCCGTGGATGAGGTATATTTTTTTTATTTGTATGGTCCATTCCATAACTTTATATTATAAATTTTACATTTTAAAAACTATTAGTCGCTCTTTTTAAAATATATTCTTCCAATAAGAAAGAATGATGAACGGTTATGGTTAAGTATGCTGGAAGAAGACAAGAGGCACTCAAAAACCTCTAGACATGTTTCAATTGAATCACGAGATCCGTGTTCTGAACTGCTGATGCTGCTAGCATTAGGGTGGAGCGTCCATGTATGAGGACTGTATTTTATTTATTCAATAGGCTTGCCCAAAGATAGGACACTCAAAATCGTATCACATAGTTTTCTGTGACATAATGTTAGTGTTCTGTTTAAATCTTATATTTATTTACTCAGTGCCTTAGTGCTAACAACACATCTTTTTTAATTTTAATATGCAATCATAAGATAACCATTAAAACAATACAGTGACCTCAGATAACGAAGACACGCAACAAGAGTTACACTTTGATGAATAACTTTCTTTATTGAATAGTTAATTTTGCCAAAATTACACCGTTTTCATATTTATTACTTAATTGTTGATTTTTATATCCTACAAAATTGGTATATTCAATCTAGCATTTTTTTTAAATTTGGTTTTAATCTTACGTTTTCATTTATTTGGAGTGTGGTAGAGGGCTAAAATTTCATTAGCAGATGATGCAGCATTGAATATTAAATAACCCAAGGATAATAATGATAGCCCACGTGCTATAATTATACGTTAACCGTCGGAACTCCATGAAAAAAAAAACATCAAAGTATGCCATTCCGCTGATATTAAAAGATATATTGCCACTGTTAACCAAACTTCAGCGATCAGTCTTCAGTATACCTAGTTCAGTACATTACTCTAGATGTTAGATAATAATGCATGATTACATTCATATATTTTGACACCTTTCTCATATTCAGCAATGTCTCGATGCCTTTTACCTCAATATTCATCACCGCCTTCAAGTTTTCATACATCTGCGGCACACGATCACAATGCTCTAGCCGAGTTTATTTATTTAAACATGCGTGAACTCTGCCGGCCACTTCTTTGTCTCAAGCTTGGCTAGCCGTTGCTACCATTGTTTCTTAAGTTTCTATTTGGATTCAATCGTTAATTTAATGTGTTTTGTATTTGTAAAGGTGATTAAGACCTGTTCTAGATATTTTTTTAATTTTAAACTCAGATTTATGCACAACAGTTTTGATTATCTTTTAGCCGTCATAGCTTTTTGTCTCTTCTTGCTGATCGTTTTGTTTTCCTGTTACATTTCTGAGAATATTGACGGCCAACCCATATTATTGGACCAGGACACCCAGGGGTAATCGTAAAGCGTCAAAACTAAAATAAAACAAGACATCATTGAAGACCGTTCTTAAGAGGAGTATTTCATATTAAAGGCCAGTTTTGACCAACTTTTGATAGGTTGTCAGTCAGAACGATATCTAGGTCTATACGTACTATAATCAATAAATTCAGATTTATTGCTGTTTCAGTATTCTCATCACAAAACAAATTTTAATTTGCCTTTTTGATCTTTAAGCAATATTCTAAAAATACCCCTAGATTTTGTTATTACTGAAAAAGTATTAAAAATTGGTCACAATCAGTTAACATTTAAGGGGTGGAAATCATTATCGCCGTTTGTATGAAAATGGTGGTTTTTGCCGTTGATTCACAGTCCTCTTAAGACGAGAAAAACACAAAGTCTTATGACGGGGCATTACGGTTTATACTTAACTTATATATTCGTCATTGAAGCCGAATAATTGTATGGGTAATATTCACCTCGAAGTTATGTGAAGCGTTTTCTCCAGAAACGTCACGTAAATTAATCAGGAGCGAGTTACAATGAAGCCGGATCACTGTACTGTTCCACCATTTAAATAATTTATATGAATTAAGCAAGAATGGTCTTTATACTAACGGTATAACAACTTTGACGCGTGACTTACTTTTGTTGTTCTGCTATAACTCATCGCTGGCCGGCCATAAACCGGACAGCGTCTGGTGAAGAAATGCAAACTCTTTGTGAGTTCTCGAAATAAATCCCGCGTAAATCTATCGGATCGTTAATTTGAGGCGATGCGCGTAACCCCGCATACCGATGAGTTGAGTTTCAATACCGATCTAATGGAAGTAATATACCATCAGAATATTCATAAATGACGACGTCAGGATCCTCATTGACCTCATTGATAACATCACTAGCCTGATTCAGTATTTGCTCAATGTCCGAGACTTTGATTGCTTATTACCGCTCATTAAATTTGTTCTTTATAAGTGTCTAATAAAGCTATTAATTAAGCAATCCCATTTGTCATAGATTCAGTCGCTGCGCTGTTTGTTTAAACTGTTGGTTTATTTTTGACTTAATTGTCAACGGCATTATCTGTATATTTTTAAAGGAAGAAATGACAGACAGACTAACCAGCAGCTCAATAAAACCACTGAAGCTCGAAGATCTAAATATGGGAGGTATGTTTTTGGAAGGCACTTATAGATGATGTTAGAAAAGATGATGAAGCTAAGACCATGCGGACGAAGCCGCGGGCGTCAGCTCTTTATTTCTAAAAATGATATCACCAGGTAATCTAGTTATTTCTCAGATACAATTTAATAATGCGATCATAACAGTTTTGGATGTTACAATGAGTCGCTTTTAAACGGTACAAAATTAGTTATTTATAGTATTGTAGGCAAGTGTTGTTTTTTGTCGGCGTAATGATTCACCGGCAAATCTGTCTCCGGGTCGTAAACCCAGCGCCTTGGGTTCTTTTAAATACCATTGTTGTTCGCCGCTTAAGTTTGGAATGCTAACTGCTTTTACTTACATCTTTTTTAAGGCTTATAACTTGACCTGTAATTTGAGGACATTGCGAGTAACCTTTTTTATTTACACGTGTTTTTAGGGTTCCGTACCTCAAAAGGAAAAACGGGACCCTTATAGGATCACTCGTGTGACTGTCCGTTTGTTATAGCCAATTTGCTCCGAAACTCCGAAACAATTGGGCCTAAAATTTTGAAAAAGAAAATACAGAAAATTGTTCTTTACGTATAGATTACAGAATAACCTATATGAAATCTATGGAAGGTATTTAAAGTAACAGGAAATTTCAGATAATCATATACAGAACCCTCTCCATGCGAGTTTAACTCGCACTTGTCCGTTTTATTGATGCGAATTCAATCGGCAGAAAAAATATTAAAAATGATAAATCTCACGTGAAGCTTTTGTCTTTTTATGATCATTTCTAAAAAATTCTGATTATTTGTTGAACAGTTCATGATCATGATATTTTGTACCTGATTGCCGTACCAGTTTGTTTAATTGCAACGGCGTTGCCATTATTAATGGTGCATGGTCAATGAGGAATATACAATTCGAATCGATCCCCAACCATTCCAGTCTCATTCCAACAGCTCATGTTCACGCGGATGTTTATAAAAAAATATTAAACGTATTTTATTTAATGGCGAGACGCGAGTACTTTATTGCCTGAGAACCTTCAACATTTAAATCTACCCGTCGGCATTCCAGCCACAGTTTCCCAGTGACGCGTGTCGTCATCGTCACCTATCGTATAACTACAAGTATCAAGAGATTGCATTCAGGTAGTACATACATACATATCATCACGCCCGAAGTCCCTAATGGGGTGGGCAGAGCCACAAGACTACTTGTGGCCACGTTCGATTAATTAGTCCTAAGATGCTATGATGAACCGTATGGTGACCGGTGATCAGCCCATCGCCCATACAGATAGTCCACCATGTTGGAGAGGACCCGTCCCTTAGTCGACTTTTACGACATGCCAGGATGATAAGCATCTGCACGCATTCTATGCTATTTCTTCACTCCCAGTACAGCAGAGGAGTAATTCAGGATTCAGGTAGTGTGGGTGAATATTGGCAGGTCCCAACAACCTTAAAGCCGGACATTCATTAAGCCATCATTCGTAAACCGCGTATTGTGAAGCATAATCCCCGAGAAGTTGGGATTTTCAGCCGCACCGCTCCCGTTCGCCCGCGCGTGGAAGGCTTTAGTGGACGTAAGGAGGCTCCACAAATAAAATATGTGACTGGAAGGCGACGGCGAGGTGCCAGCAGATGAAGCTGCGCAGAGTATCGGAGCAGGACGGAGATGGTGTTGGTCTAAGTGCGAGTGAGATGAGGCGCGGCTATCTGGAGAAACGCGAGCACCTCATTTAATCGGTACGCGCTTCGTTTTACAGGATAAGTAGAATTTTGCGATGTTTCGGTTTGAATCTATAAAATCTGATTTTATATGGGAAAAATTATGCGGCCAGATGATGGTTTATAAAGACATTATTGTATTATTTGCTTTAGAAAAAGGAAATAATACAAAATCAAGGGAAAAAATTACATGTTATTTTTATAGTTAAGCAAAGGTTACGCAAAAGCTTATGAATTATGAATGAATTAACTTATTAAGAACTATTAATTTATTTCTAATGTTTATTTTATAGAGACATAAAACATTAGAATTGAATCAAATCATAACAGTTTAATGGGCTTGTGATGGCGAACCTTCCTGTGACCTACTGTCATTACGTAATTTTGACCTTTGAGTCAATAATTATCAATATTATTGCATATTAATCTGAGTTTCTCATAACTATAATAAAATTAATTAGTAACATCAAACAAAGAACCGCTCTTGCTCTTTTAGTATTTTATAAATAGGTATGTGTGGCATGTTAAATTCTCGCGTGGACTATAGTTTTAAACGCTTACAAACAAAAGTAACTTATTGCTCGATGCCAACAGCTCAGCGGCTACACTTACATATTGTCATAAACCCACTCGGCTGGTGCGTATTACCCGGCCAAATAGTAACTCGAGGAAACTGCTTCAAATCACAGTTGAGACCGCGGCTTCTCAACTTGGCCGGATCTCTCTTAACCCCACATTATGTACCCGGGGACCGTCTCGGTCGGAGGCTGATCTTCGTATTATTTTGAAGACGACTTTCTTTAAGTACTTTCTAGAAAGTACAAAAGTGCATGCAGACATTTAATATATGAATGTCATTTTTATTCTTTCGCTTCTAAAGCTTCTGAAGCTTTCAGGTAGATTGGAAACAGTCTGCCTATATTTAAAGGAACTATGAAATGTTGACGCTTTATTTAAGGTAGACATACCTTAGAAATAGAACTTTGACAACTCTAGAATTCGTTTTATATTGAACCCAAAGCGACTTCATACAATGTCAATAAATGCAATAGGTACTTATGTAGTGTTTTAGCATTCATTTAAACTTCACCACAAGTAATAAGCCTTAATAATTGGTACGCTATCACATCGGTTACTTTTGTAGCACTTGCCGTCAGAAGCCGGTAGGATGTTATTTTTAAGTGTAATCGCTTTTCGGGGATACCAAATAAAGCCTTTTGGGTTGAACAAAGAGGTCGGATCAATGGAACGGATGCATGCTAATGTGGGATAAATACCGACACATCGCGGTGGCCGCAGACCCACCCACACGCACTCAAAGTACATATTCCGCAGTATCCGTGTGTTCGCACACAGATGCAGTGCCGCAGGGTTGCGCTTCAATAGATGTTATTGAAACATGATGTACTGAGAATTTTAGGTTTAAAGAAGATAGTAGTACAATATACTGTTTTGTTTTGTTCAGCCTTCCCAACAACAACATTTGTGCGCTTATGTGATTCAAGCGTAAGTCGTCGACCGTTTTGGGACATGCATTCATCCAAACTCAATTAATCTATTTCCATTATGTAAACCCGTGACTTTCATTTCTAACTAAACGTTAGATAGTTAACTGTCTTTTCTTACGAAACTACTGTTATGTTTCAATTCTATTACTAATTTAAATATATACTGAGTAAGTTATTCTAGCATCAGTTAACAGAGTACATTTTAAAGGGTGTAGAATAGGTTTCGTCTTTTGGATCTTCTTTATTAAGTATATTAAAGTTATCTAATTGTGGCAGCCCTAACAGGCAGCGACCCGCAACGCGGGTTGATGTGTGTTACAGGGATTATATGCAATTCCTTTTTGGCGAGTGAAACCAACACTGTCAATATTATTATTATACCGGTCAATTAATGGGTATTATTAAAATAAAATCAAGGATTCCACTTATTATATGTAACAATTAATGAAACATGTTTTCATAAATGATGAAATAATTATTAGATGATAATGAATGTCATCGGTGAAGTTATCCAGTAATAACGCATTGAGTTTAACTCATTTTTGAAGCATGCACGGTTTAAACTTCTTCGCGATTTAGTTAAAACTGATAAACGTTTAGAAGAATATACATTCTTCTTTTGTTATCTATACAGCAGCTAATACTAACCTATAACTACGATTCGTTCGCTTGCTGGCCATATGATGCAAGATCTAGTCAACAAAGAGGCTAAAGCAGCAATGTGTACGGTAACTGAAGAAGTAGTCTCATAAGATTAAATCAGGTTTTTTTTGGTTGGTAGTGTTTAGTAGCGCACGTCGCCAACCTTGCAGTGAGTGGCACGACCATTTTTTTCCTTTTTTGAGGACGCACATTGCCATTTAACAAAATCAAGGGTCCTGTTGTCATTCATTTTTTTATTGTTACCCGTGAGGACTTGTTTGGAGCGGTCTGTTTGTGCCTCGACCTTGGTGCTCCTCCGAGGTGACAGCGGGTATAATGTCCATCCATTAAACACTCATCACGGGATTAAAATCGTCTTTAGTGAAATAAGACATTCGAAACTAATTTAGCTAAGTACCCAATTAAGCACTTAAATATTGGCAAGAGAGCATCTTGAGGTCAATAATATTGGAGCAAATTTTATAAATAAATCCATAAAAAGTGATGATGGGTAATGTTTTTTTTCTCCACTTAAAATAAGTTGTTGAATGAGAATTTTAATAGGTTTAAATTGGATTGCATAATTATTGTTTAGCATAATGTAACGTTTCGCATAATCACCATTTCACAAAATTCATTTTACGCTAAAACTGATAAATTCTCAGGATTATCTTCAAACAAACCTAACCTAACCCGACCGTACAAAATGGCCGATGGGTATTTGAGAAGTCCTGAAAATGGTTAGGTTTCAGTGAAATAAAAGTTATGCGAAATGATGATTTTGCGAAACATTGTATTATATCTACTATAAATTATGAACAACAATAATTATGCGATGCAATAAGTTCCCATTTTAAACTTCACCATTACTCCAACCCAAATGACAAGCATCTTTGAGGTAGGAAGCAAGTAAACCCGCAAATGACCGCTACAGTTCTAAGGTATTCAAAGCATTTCCATTCCTTGCTCGCACGCATCTCACACATTATTGGCCGACGAAACAATAAATAGTGGTCGGCGCCACTTCTAATTCCTTATGCCTTGCGCTTGCATTCTGCAGGAATAGATCCTGAGGCGCGATTCTGTATTCCTAGGAGTCTGCGCGGGGTCACCGCGTTCCCTGGCATGCCCGGGGGCAAACCGGTTCCAACATTTCAATATCACACCGATATACGCAATATATGCAACCTGTTTATACGCTGCACTTATCGCCACCGATTGCTAATAGTAAAGGACTCTAGTGAAAATGCGGTTTCGGATTGGCTGCGGATGAGAATGGAAGATTTCTTCTTCGAGCTTCTGTTGTTATATAAAACAATAATATAAGTCATGATCATCATCATCATCAGCCACAAAATATCGACTGCAGGACATAGGACTCCCCCAAAAATGGGGGGATTTGCCATAGTCGCCACGCTTGGCAGGCGGGTTGGCGACCGCTGTTGGTCGTGATAGTGCTCGAAGGACGCTGCTGCCCATCCTTCGGTTGCGGAAAATATAAGTAATAATGCTTATCAAGTATTGGAGCTTACAGTTAAAAGGTCAGTTTTGAAGCTGATGTGTTAATTCAGACAAGAAACACCAAGGCATACGCATCGGTTAAACATCGTAAAAACCAAAGATCTCATAAGAAGGATATGCCTATCAGTACAATTTCTTGTAACAAGTCTCATAGAAGGTGGTCAAACGCCAGCGCCATGGCTTACTCACACCCTATTGCTGATGTCTTAGTTCTTACGACATACATATAAAAGTCTAATATTGCTTGATTCACACGCTACCATAATCATTGTGCGCGGTGGGTTCGGTGGTGCTGCGGTCTCACACCGCACGATGCGGGAGGGCATTTTTTCAATAAAACAGTGTCACTTAAACGGGTGGTGGTTGACATGCGACTGAACCTGCGATGGTGTCAGATTCGCGTTCTGACACCTCATAAATACGCATCGTGAGAATTGCTTTGAGCAGTGCCTTACTATTTATTTCGTGGTAAAAACGTTCTCAAATATTCCTGCCTACTTTTTGTATTCACAGTTACGATAGAATCAGAATATCGGATAGCGTTTTCCGATCGAACCGACTAATTACTCGTTGGGTGATTAATACTAAATGAGTGTTTGAACAACTCAGATGATACTGTTATGGAATGCCGGAGTTATTTATTGCCCGAGTGCTCGGTCACAGAACCTGTTTCGCTCTTCTTTGTTCAAATTTTTAAATTCAAAATGTCTCAAGGTTCCAGTCTTTATCGCAGACATTGTTAGTAATAAAGTTTTAATTGATAAGGTGCAATATCAATGAAGACCCGGCAAAGTGTCTGGAGCTTATTAACAAATTAATACGCGGCCGTCACCTCTTTGGCATTCAAGTTTTTTTTTTAAATGATTTCGTTCTAATTGGGCGGAAAAATGAATCGACCTTAATTTCAGTAAGTATTTGTTGATTTTATTAATGAAATAAATTTGCGGAGTTTCGACATTTTCTGATAAAAATAATTAGCCACAAATGAAAAAAAATATTAATAACAAAATCCAAGTCAGTGTTTTATATTACCAAAAAATAAATGTTTTCAATAACTTTTCCTTTATAATGGGCTCAAACTAGGAGATGACAAATGATAAGTGTGGGTACGTGCCCACACTTATCATTTGTCATTTGTTTTGATTATTTTTTGAGATTGATTGCAGTTGGTGAAACATTTTATTAATTTTATTGACACGGTATTTGTCAATTGTGTTCCAGTATTAGCTTTTAAGTGTGAAATAAAGCCAACGAAATAAATTTTAACCCTTCGGTTCGTGTTTTGGTAGAAACGAATAAAATTACAGTAAAAATACGTTAAGAATATACGACAATATAACGTCGACGGCAAAGCATTTTGCACCCTATGCCTTATGGGTATGTTCATTAATTGCCGTGTCAAACAATTCATTCCAGCTCATCCAGAACATTCCATGCAGCTCTCAGTCATGATTCGGTAATAGCAGGCGGGTTTCACTCCGCACTTTAGGTAAGCTCGGCCGGCGCGTTGCTCGGAGCTGTAAATCGCAGTAGGTTGCCACTCGCTCACTCGCTGGGCGATTCGCGCGGTGTTGTTGTTCGATGACGTGGATAAAAACTGACAACCCTAGCGTACACGAAAGAGCACGTTTTATGCGACGGAGAGAAGGCATGATTAGGCATATTTTCGTACCTAAACACCGTTTTTAATAGAGAGTGATTCTTCTGTACGTTAGTACTATTATCTATTCTGTGGTAATAGTGAATAAATACGGCGATGAGTTATCGGCGATCTCGGGTCGTCGCCCGCGGTACCGTTCCACTTGCCTCTGAACGAACAAACTAACACGAGGATGGAAAACTGTAGTTGGATGAGGTATCTTGCCAATGGTTGCTGGCTGTAGGAGATGAGTATGATTAGCAATTTTAGTTAAACAGTTTAAAATAAAGTAACATCAAAAACGGCGATGCTAGGTTGATTCCACCTTTAAAAAAATGCTTTTTTTTATATGTAAGATTTTAATGTTAATAATGTGAATAATAATAATAACTTTATTACTATAATTTTACTTTCTATTGAATTTAGTTAGTTTTGTAAAACTCCGAACCATTTTGTTTATTGATAAATATTGATACTACTTTTTGTACATACATGTCCTAAATTTAAAATACCTAATAACTAAACTGAAAAAATGGGAGTATTTAAGGGAAAGGCTAGAAACAAACAAATTATAGCAAATATCAACCTATCTATGTAAATTGCTCACTTAAAACTACCCTACCACGAGTGTACTTAACCGATCACTACGGTAATTTTAAATAAGACTCGGTATAAAGCCGGTAAGTATTTTCTATCTTTGTAAGTAAGTTAGTTTCAAATAACATATTTGTACTATGTACGCATTAATAACTAACTTTGCTAAATGTGAAATTACTCGCACGGCTGTTAACTGGCAACTTGGGATAATATAATAACATACTTGTTAGAAAATAACACAGTAAGCTTGTCTATTTCCTGTCGAATTCGGTAAGGTTAAGGTAACATTAAATGACAACCAACATAATATATTCATTTCTTGATATTAATAACCGAAAGCATTTTACTATATTCACATGTCTATAATTTACCAAGCTGTAATTTATTTCCTTAATAAATCTCGGTTGTATGCAGCCGTAATACAATAAATTTTAGGCACGCCAAATTGGTACTTTGCTGTAGCTTTGTTTTTTCAGTGTAATGGTTGAACACTTAATGTACGTTTATTAGTATATTTCTAGTCTATTAATTAATAAAAAAAAATACCACCTTACACGTAGATGTAAACCCACGTCAGAGATACCGCATCCAACCTGCCTTCATTGCGCGACTCCGCGTTCATAGACGAATTCCGACGTGACCATTCCGCTAATCAAATTTTGTAACTACAGTATTGTAACCATTACGTTTTCTCAGACGATGCCAAGATACGTCCCGTTAAGTAGTTACCTACAAAACTATTGATGTGTTCTTTGATTGCCATTCTGCTAGATACTAGATAATAAATTGCAATGTAACCTAATGGTTAGAGTTAAACTGTGGCCTTGCGGCGACATCTAGTAGATGGGTGACAGGTAAAAAAAAAATACGATTAACAATTAGACAAATAATCAATTAAAATTAATTAATACAATTTGACTTCTAAGCAATTGTCTGTACCCTTACCATGAGTTTACGCAAACCGGTCTCGTTATCGAAATCTATCGGAAATACTGCACTGAGCGGTAGTTTTCGATAACGAGAACGGTTTGCGTAAACTCATGGAGTACTGTTAGTTAGGTTGTAATTTTGACGTAAATTTTACACGACACCATTTCCTTTTTCGAAATTTCCCTGCAAATTCTTCACTAAGGAACGTCTTAATCGTGAATTAACTGACGCCATTCGACAAGATTCCACGATCTGAGCCAGCCTATAACCTTGTCCAGTCACGGTGACTGTATCTTATGTGCCCACCACACTCGCAATCTTTGGCGTTAAAGATCGTCCTACCCTGCAAAGAGCGTTGAAAATGAATATATGAAAATATGATAATATTTATTTTGTAAGTAGGCAACACGGCCTCTTTCACATGTCTGAATCTACCAGCCCTTCGAAAGGTGACATGTGTTTATCGCGGGACATAAAACATCCGTCCTTTTCACACTAGTAAGAAAGAGACAGCATCACATAGACAAAGAAATAAGAGCAACCGTGCTGTTTGAAATTGAATTTACCTGCATACTAACTTATTGACGTTTGATCAATTCGTGGCCGAGGAATGTCATGTTTCGCCGCCGGCTCTTGAGTGGTTGTCCACTGCCACTTAAGAGCGTATGCAGGCAACACAAACGCTCCTCTGTTCTCCTCTAGAGCTAGTTTATTAACGACTAGCTTTTACGCACAACTTCGTTTGCGTGGAAATGTATCTTTAAAATATAATTAATATTCTTATGAGTGTTTTTTTTTCTTTAATTTTGATGTTTTCCCTCAAATCACTTCCCGCTCGCATTACGCACGCACGAATTTCCCATTTTATACCAATTTTCATCAAAATCTGATCAGCGATTTAGCCGTAAATCGCACAGATACCTAAAGATACATCAACGGGCTCTCATCGGCTGGGACTACCCGTAAAAAAAACAATTCTCAATTCTCAATAATTTATTGCATTCTATAAGCTTACTTACATAACAATTCATTACATAATTATAACATATAAGGGATTATAGACCCTGTTGGGCACAGCAATTTCACCCATTCACCCAACCAGACCCTATTTCACCCATTTAGGGCATGATTTTCTTAAAAAAATCTTGTCCTTTCCCAGAGCTCAAACTATCTCCGTACCAAACATCCAAATCGGTTCAGCCGTAAAAAGTAACAGGCAGACAGAGTTACATTCGCATTTATAATATTACAGTAGTATTACCATGTTCCTTTGTTAATATTTTGAAAAGATAATTGAACACGTAAAGGGTTCATTAATTGATTATGAGGGCGACCATAAGAGGGCCGTTATTAACCATTTTGTTAATGAAGTAAGCCAGTAAGAACATATGCAATTAATTGCAGTATCACTGTTACTCAGTAACTTTAAAACGTTGCTTTTCACAAATAGATTCGTGAGAGAAACACAATATCTTGTGGCCCTATAGATCAGTATTGTGTTTAATGTTGTGCGAATATAAAACACAGAAAAATAGTATTTAAAATCTGTAAAAAAACTGTCTTCGCCCCTCAAAATTCTAAGTAACAACATGCAATAAGGAATGTTTCTTTGTTATCGCAAAGTATAGAGCTCTTTTCTATTTTTAAACTAGAAAGTATTAAATCCATAGGTTAGCTGTTATATAGACAAATTGGCAAAACTAAAAATAAGTTTAAGACCCGAATCTGACCTTAAGATTGCAAAGGTCAATGTCATCAGTCGTACTAAGTGATTGCGGGTTCAACGAACTGCTAAAAGCATTTTTCATGGATATTGGAAAAAGTGTTGTTGCTGAAACGTACTTTCATTTTCAGATATAGTTGGATTAAGTTTTAGTGAATATGAGATGAGGCCTGAATGAGATTGGTTGGTTATTATATTATTCTTATGTTCGAGTGTCGCCACTTATCTGACACCGCAATAAATTTACAATTAAGTTTTTTTACCCTATTATTATTTCTATATTTGCTAACTAACTAAATATTTAAATTGATATTACATACTAGCTGTGCTCGCTCGACTCCGTTCGCGTAGAATAAGTTAAATTCCCAGGTAAGGCATACAAATTTTCATCCCCTATATATCCACCTAAGGGGATGAATTTCGAAATAAATATTATCCTATATGTGATTCCAGATCATAAACTATAAACACACCGAATTTCATGAAAATCTGTCCACTAATTTTAGCGTGATTGGCGATCAAATTAACCGACAGACAGACAGACAAAAAAAAATTTAAAAGGTCATTCGGCATGTCCTAAACGCCTAATTGCCAAACCTATCATTATTTTTTAAATATCTTTCATGTACAAAATCGACTTCGTCAGCCTTTTATTATAAGTATAGATAGATAGATAGATAGATAGATAGAAGAAGATATAGATATAGATTTAATTGTCGTGTGTGAGTTGCCATGATTATTTTAATAAAAATACTTTAACTAATCAACGGATAATGAACGTGTGCACCTCAGCTAGACCGTGGACACGGGCCCGGTCGTAACTTTACGGTTAGTGCAATCAGATGGAGCCTGCGCGCGCGCCGAACGCGGAAATCAATTCGCGCGTTTATCTGCGCTCCGGGCATTTCGCGCGAATAACTTACCAATAACTATACAAACGGACGGCTGACAGTAGCTGTAAATATTGTGTATAAAATCTACTGTTATAAGTAGATAGTTGGATATGTTGTTAATAATATATTATAAATACTTATACATAATACTTGCCTCTGCCCGCGACTTTGATCGCGTGGAATTCGGTTATAGATATTCCCTGGAGAACTTTTAAATCAAAGTAGCGCAACTGAGGGATAGCTATATCCATTCCTTTCACACAAATCAGTTGAGCCGTTTCAGCGTGAAGAGGTAACAAATATACTAAAACCCACAGTCAACATTTTTCGCATTTGTAAGTGTGTCTGTTGGTTTTTCCTTCTTTTCGCAGCAATGAAACGATGTAATTTTTGAAAAATGCCCCGGGAGAACAGTGATAATCGAAAAAGCTGGTTTTTAGGGTTCCGTACCTCAAAAGGAAAAAAGGAACCCTTATAGGATCACTCGTGTGTCTGTCTGTCTGTCCGTCTGTCACAGCCAATTTACTCAGAAACTACTGGACCGATTGATTTGAAATTTGGTATACATATGTACATTGGTGACCGCAACAGGGATGCGTAACGTAAATAAATTAACTTTGAACATGGGGCCCACTTTTGAAGGGCAAATTAGAAAAATAAAAAAAAAAGTTACGCAAACTATATCATGTTACATATCAAATGAAAGGGCTTATTGTGAGGATCTTAAATATGTTTTTTTTTTTGAAATTTTAAAATAAATTGTTTGGAAGTTATTTAGGAAAATAGGCAAAAATTGACCATTCCCCCCCCTTATCTCCGAAACTACGGGGTCTAAAATTATGAAAAAAATACAAAAAATAGTTCTTTACCTATAGATTACAGGAAAACCTATAAGAAGTCTATGGTATTTAAAGTAACATTGGAAATTTCAGTTAATCATGTATGGAACGGAACCCTCTCCACGCGGGTTTCACTCGCACTTGTCCGGTTCATTTAATAAAGCCCTTTCATAAATATCACATTTTTTTATTTAAGTGGTCCATCCTACATAATCAAGCCTCGTCTACTATGGTCGGGCGGTTTTGTAATGTCCCGATTTACTCGTCTAAGTTCATTGAATTCGTAATCCTATTATTAAACCAAGAAGGTTTAATTTGTAATGAACGAAAGCCGACAAATTTGGATATTTAAAAACCGCCCGACTACACCTACGTGATTTTTGATCTTTGAAACTTCAAGAAAATGCTAGCGCCCCTTGCAGGCCCATGACGTAAGTTACTTAATCCTTGTCCAGACTTCTAGATATAGAACCTTAATATTATTTATAACAAATAGCTATTTTTTTGTTGCCGCCTACTCTATTTCAAACGTCACCATTTGTAGGAATTACTTCTTCAAATCACTTAATCGCAGGTGTAGAGGTCTAGTACTCATACCTACCACAGAATAAGTTGTAGTACTACGTACTAATTACCTGTATTTTATTATCCGTGTTACATACATATTCTGATGACAATTGCATTACACCAAAAGTTACGAAATAATGTGTATTTGTTCAATCTTTCCTTGCAATGCTTTGCTGCCTCGCACAGCACTGATGGAAATGCAGCTTTCTGTTAAACATTAGCTGAACTGAACAGAACAGGTAGAAACTAACAGTACCGATGACAAATTCACAAACGATTTGCCCAAGAAGAAGAGCTTCAGTCTTTCCTCGTAAATGACTGTAAAAGCATGAAGCTTTCACTATCATATCAGTCGTATTCTGAATCAGTAGGCCTTATTTTAATTACTAAAATGACAACGGAGCCAATTATTAGGTAGAGCCAGCAACAATAGCGTCAATAAAGCCTATAAATGTCACGGCATCCCACAGAGCACAGGACAGGTCTGTTAACGAGGGAACACGTCCTAGAGCATCGCAAAGATTAAAGAGAGTGGGGAAATAAGGGACTGGTATATCTTAGCTTTGAGAGGTCTCACTGAGGCTTCTTCGGCGAAACTCGACAAAATGCGGGATAAGGTTTCTCCATTTTTGGTGAGGCGCCTTAAAGAACCAAAGAAAAAGTAAAGAAGAAAGAAAGAGTCCGGAAATGGTACCTATGCGAACCTGTGGGTCAAAGACAGAATTTACTACATAGAAGGTAGGTCCCACTAAAGCGAGAACTCTGATTTAACCATACGGGTGTCGTGGAAACTTTGAACAATTGGGAATTAAAACTGTCCGTCTTCCGCACTTAATTTACTTAATGCTTAAATGTCAAAATTTAATAAATTTCCTGCTGAGATTTTCCCACTGCGCTACAATATGGGTATTTTTAAAATAAGTGTCATTAAATTGTTTGTTTAAATTAATTGTATGTGATAGCTGTTGGGTTTTCATAAATAAATAAATATCTTCAAGACCGGAAACGCATTAGAGGCGTCTCTGGTGTTGCAATGCCCATGACGGGGGCGGTGACCACTTTCCATAAAAAAAAAACTCAGAATCCAGCCCCAGTTAAGGCAGATATTACTATGGGACTATAGATAAATATTAAATACATCATCATCTTGTGGATTTTATATATGATGTACAATCAATGTATGACTTGAAAAACATAGTTTCTGCATAGTGTCTTGCGGCGCTTCTTCTCAGTTATGATAGCCCGGTCCGAAGTGCTCTTAGATTCAACCGGATGTAAAAATACTTTTCTTGATATTTCAGAGTATAAGGAATTTTGTTACATTTTTAGGATAAGCCTTCATATGAAATAATCAAACATAACAACTTGAATTGTCTATTAATTCATGAAGAATCTGTCATTAAAAGTTATACACCGTTAAAGTTTGAAACCGAAACCTCTTTTCTTAAAAATGATATTAAAATTCTGTGGTATTTTTAACCCGGTAGCAAGTATTTGTATTTGTACATAAATAGCTAGAGTACCGCCCGGTTAAATGATATGTTAGGTAAACCAAAATTATATTAAATACAATTTTTATAATTAAGGTTATAAGTTTTTGTTTTACATCCAACAACAATGCCTGTGAGCCGCGTCTACCCACGTGATCTATGGCAGGTCGAGTCGACGACAGCGCGCGCGCAGGTCGCGGGGTCAACGACCGGTCCGTTACGCGGTTACGTAACTAACGTGGCTACGGTGTGCGTAGCCGCCGGAACCAACCCCGTAGCTTGGCTCATTGATCACGATTGGGAGAATTATGTCGCTTTAAGCTATTTAAGTATAGTTATTGAAAATAATTTGGCGGGATTAAGTTCGTCGAAGAATAATGTGTGAAAATCATGAAAGCTGTTCGCAAATTTTTGAAGAGTTAAGCTTCGTTGACAATTATAATTTTGGCTAGCCGTTACTTTGCAATTTTTTAGTATTACTTTTAAAGTAAAGAAAGACTATAAAATAGTATTAAGTAATCGTAAACATAAAAGTATTTCAAATAACTCATCAAGATTATAAAGCTCCAAAGCTAATAAACTATAATCACCTTCAATTCAAATAAAAACTCTGTGAACACGAGAATTTGTTAAATTTACAACACAGTAGTTTCATTAACAATGAGTTAATTGTAACAAGCTGATTTAAATCTAATCTGCTTTTGTAAAACGTGTTTATTTAACATTAGTAGCTGTGTTAATTGTTTTATTTATTTAGTAGTTTTGTATTTTTATTAAGTACCTCAATAAGGAATGTTTATTGTTATTTGATATTGTTTTTCCGGACTTTATTTGATCTAAATAACTCATTACTTTCGAACTCCTTACAGATTAGATGAATAAGCCAAAAATAATACGATTGCTATTTTTCGGTAATTAAATCTCCTCTGGAAAATCTGGGAAAGAAACCATACTAGAGATATGTAAGCTGTTTAAATAGGTTATTACTTTAAGTATCTTTAAAGTTGGTGTGATTAAGATTAAAGTCTTGTTTGCTTATTCATCTATTTTCTTGTGTTCAAGACATGCTCATGACGAAAAATAGTTAGGCTATGAAAAACTTATGCGACTCCAAAGTTTATTCTAAAGGCTCCTTTTTATATTAATTTTAAATATATTATTATGTTTACAAACCTGACATCCTTTTTTCTGTCGTAGTAGCAAATATTACAAAATTATAAGCGCATAAATCACGAGGGCGAGTGTGGGAGCGTTCTTTATTATCCCCCATATTAATAGCGGGAGGACCAGCGACTCAAACTATTATGAGGATCAATATCGGATACAATGGGATTGTAAAAGGGGGCTCATATTTTGATATTCACAAAAAACTAACTCTTCCACGGCATCCCTCCGTAACGACCAAACCGAAAACAAACTGTCGCGCCCCGTCATAAGCTCCCATTTTAAACGGCAGGTTCTTTGTTTGTTCGCATTGTCTGGAGGAAAATCAGCACAGTACAATCGGGGAATATAAACTTTGCGCATGTAAGAATAGAGGTTGCTTTCATTTTGTTTTAGGGAGAAGAAAGCTTTTACATCATAGTAACGTGTATTGATTGAAGTGACTCCCGTTAGGTTTTTACATATCTGTCTTTCATCGAGGGTGGGGTACATACATGCTTAGGTCGCTTTCTATATTTATTTACGACCCCAGTTTATGGGTGTTCAGAACTATTTGCTATTCTGAAAGGGTGCAGTTACTTCCTTTAAGTCATCATCTTGGATTTATGAAAAGTTGAATTATTTGCGAAGCATGGAAATAATTACCTGGAGCTCAATTACGTGACACAATTGGTATCGGTTTGGCTTGAAAAGTAAACCAATTTAGTCTTCACTCGATGTAAATAAGGGTACAATTGGTTTACTTTACGCGAAAGCGATACCAATTGGTGTTACGTAATTGAGCAGCTGTCTATAATCACATATTGAAACGGTTAAGGTAATAGAGATCAATTAGCCGACTATAAACTACTTAGTTTAATCTGTACATTGGGTAGGGCCAATAGGAAAGTGTGTTCGCTAAAGTTAAAGGCCTTGAAATAAGAAACGTCAAACTCGATTTTGGCAGCTTGGTGTTATAAAAAATTGAGTTTGATGTTTCTTATTTTAAGAATAGGGAATTTTTCGACACTAGTTTGAATTGGGCTCACTGTACCTTTTAATTGTACAACAGTGGCGCAGCATGCCTACAAGCCGATTCCTGACGGCTTTACCAAGCTAGAAAGCTACGGCTAGCTGTCAGTGAAGTCCATGTTACTCTAACTAAATGTCAGAATCGCACGTACGGTTCTAATTCTTCCGGCTTCCCTTAGGTAATATTTGACGCTTCGCTACTGCTGTACAATGGCGCCAATTTGAAACGGCGTCGCATAAATTTTAAATTCCCTAAACTTAAAATAAGAAACATTAAACTCGTTTAATCATAGCACCAAGCTGTCAAAATTGAGTTTGACATTTCTTATTTAAAGCTTAGCGACTTTTAAATAAGCGAATACACTTTCGAATTGGGCCAATTATTTACAGCGCTTGTTTCCTAAATTTTAAGACACTTCTGCATTAGCAATGAGAATGCATTTCCCTGCAGTACAGTTAATGCTGCTTTAATCGGCTATACCACTTTGGAAAAGGAGAAAACAATAAAGTTAGCAAGTTACTGTTATACCAGCAGACTACTGAAGATAACGCTCCATTCGCTACCTGTACTCAATCAATGGCCTTTCTTAAGTTTCGATTTGACCATTGGATTTACTTATTTCCTGGCTCATGCATGGGTTAAATGCACGATATAAGTAGACACCCTTTTTTAACATACGTTATTGAAATGATAATGGGTGCATTTATTTGTAACTTGTAAAAGTTGGTCTACATTAAATCTTTACTTTTGTGCCCGAAATGCGTTGCTATGCATTTTTTTATTTCATCGTTGGAGATGTGTGGTATAGGAATGCTTAGGTAGAAAACGATTGAACATAGAGACATTCATTTTTATATAAGAGTAGTCTCTTACATGAAAATGAATGTCTGTATGTAAACTAGTGCTTCCCGTGACTTCGTCCGCCTGGCATTTGTTTCTCACTCGCTAGCTTCCCTCGGGAACTGTGCATTTTTCTATGATAAAAAGGAGCTTATATAAAATATTCATGTGCAAAAAATTACGTCGGTCCGCTTCTCCGTTGTTGCGTGAAAGAAGGACAAACCAACAAACCATCAAACCGACGAATACATTCTTGCATTTGATGGGGATTACGAAAATGTAGTTATACATTTTTCTAAATGCAGAACAAGTAGTGAATATTGGTCGAATGACGAGGACCCCTCTGACGGTATATTTTTATTGTCTTTTATTTATTAGAGTGCGGATTGAAAGGGGACGGCATCAGCCGCGGCACGATTGCAACGCGCCTGAGTGCAATAAAATGGACATGATGAAATACCTCGCGAAACACATAAATCATTTGGAAGATCACTTTCTTCATGGGATTTTAATTTAGAATGCGCTTCATTTTAAATTAGTTTATCGTAAGTCAAATTAAAACTTTCGTGAGACATTATGAATACTTGAAAAACACACGGCTTTACTCACGATTTATTGTCAGAAATAGTCCGACATGTTTCGCTCTCGATTGGAGTCCTTCTTCAGGGTTTGAGTGCGGTCCCGGTCAGACCAACCCGCGCAGTTTATCGTTATTGTTAGTATTTAGCAACGAGTTTCATGTTTATAACTTCAATTCACTAAAGACTGCATCAAAATTGTCGCTCGCTCTTGGAATACCGAGATGTAGGCGTTAAACTATGTAGCAATTATGAGATTGAATGATCTTACTCAACTAGCACCGTAAAAACCTTACAGAAACCTTGAAAAAGTCTGATAATAAATAATTCTGCGGCTAAAGTTGTCCGTAACTTTCAGCTTATAATAGTGTACTTTAAATAACGTTAAAGGTGACTTCCGCATTTTCCACTTATTTTGCGCTTTTAAAAAAGAAAACGCCCATAAAAATAAAAGTATTAATAACGGACGCCATATCCGTGTGTCAATTTATAAAATCGATACAGTATAGTGAAACATTTTACCTTTCTATAAAACCAGTGCACTTCTCCAAATTTATGTACGGGGGTGGCTCCCCATAAAGTTCAGATGTGCAATAACGACTGGGCCGGTTTAAACCGCCGATATTACCGCTCCTGTGCTATGAAATATTGATGCTTTGTATGTCCATCCTGTTACATTGCAAACTGTGTTCTGACTAGAATCTTGTCACTTTTGCCGGTTGGTGTCGGGTGGTGGGTTAACTTCACTGGACCTTCAGAATAAGACACCATTAATTCGTAGGAAATGAAGCAATTCCAACCTATTTTCATAAAGTAAAGTAAATGTTCGTTTTGCGTGGTTAAGCCCAAATAGAGTAGTGCTGTCAATGACTGGACCAAAATGGAACGTATGTTGGAATAGCACCCCTTGCAGTTCTCAAGGTCATGGTGATAGATACTGTCGTAACTACACTTCGTACAAATGTAGTTACGTCAATGTTAATTGCTGCAGTCGAGCTAGACATCCTCGTGTATTATGAGTTGAAAAGCCTGCGAAGAGCTTATAACAAACATAATCCGCCAAGCTAGTATTGTTCTAAAACCAATTCTGTATATATATGTCTGTGTATTCCTCAACATGCTATTAACTAAATATATTTAGGATACGATAGCACATGTTTTACACAAGCGGGATGGCAGGTTCCAAATGCCAATACGGACTGCCCGCATGAAACATGGATGCAACGCATACAATGATTTGGAACATAGACGTGACATCTTCATATTTTTCTGAACTATTTTGTGTACAAAAAACTGCATAGCATTAATTTAACTAGAAAAAATTATGTAGAGTCAACAACTAGATGTTTTAGTCAGTTTAGAAACTTCCGACAAAGGTTTATAGTATCTAAACACGTTATTCTTCAGATCTTTTAATTGAAATCATATATTTTTAGGCAATATTATTCTTCCTTATCTTCAATCTTAATGAATCTTTTGTCATACCTAAGTATTTATTTTCATCGTCGCCTTCGTTAGCAGCTGCTGGAAAAGGTTACTTCATAAGGAAAGTCTGTTAGGTTTCTTTATATTTTCACTGTATAATGACATTACATACTCATACTGTAATCTTGGTTTGTGTTACATACAAATATAAAATCTATAAACTTATTTATGAACTAGTGGACCCACCACAGCTTCACCCGCGGTATTTTCCATACCATCTTTATCACCTCTTTTCACCCATTTAGGGATGGAATTTCAAAAAATCCCTCCTTAGTGCACCTATAGGGTACTCGAGGAATATCTCCTCCAAATTTCAAGCCTCTAGGACCACCCGTTTAGGCTGTGCGTTGTCTATAAGTGAGCCACGGTACTGTTTTATATATATGACTAGCTGGTGCCCGCGACTTCGTCTGCGAAGAATAATAATTTAAGTAACCTATGTACTTTTAAATCTTCCCTAGACCTCCACGAACATTTGAAGACTAAGATAAGATAAATCCGTTCAGCCGTTCTCGAGTTTTAGTGAGACTAACGAACAGCAATTCATTTTTATATACATAGATAACGGATTTTCCAAAATTCCCAATCGGTTTGCGTAAAACAAGCAGTCTGCTCAATTATTCTTTGGCATCTATAACTGGATTAGCGCCCGGCAGCGCGCGTATCGGCGCAATATTTCGTTTCGATTGAGCTTTTGGTGTATCATTCGCGGGATGATTCCGTCCCCATACTTTAACTACCCCTGTGGGGTGACAGACGGTCTTGTAGGGTTATTTGCGCCCATGCTTCGCTGTTGTCTGTAATTTTGTTTGATTGAACATTTTGTAACCACTGATAGCTGTTTGAAGTTTGATTTACGCGTACTGAGTTAATGCAGACATAAAAAATTTTTGCTCATTAGGAACTTTTAGATTTATCCTGATCTATAGTCGATGGTCAGATGGGACTTGGTTATCGATTCGTCATATTTATTTAAATATATTGATACGTAGCGCGATGAATCAAGACCGCTCGGCTAGAATTTCGAATAAATAAGTAATTTTCTATTGATTTACTGGAAAGTGAGTCAGGGCTTTTTATGTCTAATGTCAGATTTCGTATTGTGTTGTAATGATAGTCAGCTTTCCACTTGGTCAAAGTCATTAGAATAAGGGTTATCGTGCTGGGATTTTCTACCAGGGAGGTGCTGCGGACAGTGAGGTTGCATTCAAAGTTAAACCAATCATAATCATAAACGATCATTAGGTGTTTCTCTCGGTTGATTGGTTGTACTTGATGTATGTTTGTTGATATTGTTCAAATGACAGCATACTCACTCACTGTTCACTCGGCTACTCTATTATCAAATGAGATTACCCGCATTTAAAGGAGTCAAGGATTTAAAAGACCATGAAAAATGTCCCACTAGTGAAATTAATTAAACAAAACCAAATATTGCATTTATTGACTTAATATATTGTACAATATTAAGTCAAAGATGCGATGTTTGATTTTGTGCTAATTTTCAATTAAAGTACAATTTTAAAGAGTTGGTGAGATTAAGTTGCATTTTTGAAAAGTATTTTTTTTTTCTGGCTATAGTTTAAAAGGATCGAAGATGGGTCATACACACTTTTAGGTTCAGAACTGTCCTGTTCTGTTCCTGAGACCTGATTCTTTTGCTTGGACTATATCCGCATGTAGGACATTAGGCATAGTTTTGGCCATGCATGAAGGAATCGTAAAATTAAGTTTGCCGTTTTCGATAAGTACCTTTTGGTCACAGGACGGACAATTTTTGTTTCTTGAATTGTGTATTAGCCAAATTCTAATTTCCAAGTTCAGAACCTATTTCAAAGAGAGTTTGGCACTAAGTGTATTCCTGCATTATCTCAGATTAGAATTGGGTCAATCTTTGTCTCAGACCCTTTAAGACATACCTAGTTAACTTTTTTATATAGGCATACATCAACGGTGAGGCGCTTAGACCTACTATCTACATTCTAAATTTTACTAGGCTATGCGTAATTGAATTTCAAGACACACAGTATAAGAAACTAAATTTCCAAAAAAAATACAGATAGGATGTATTATAGAACATCGCCGTCGAAATGACATCTCAAGGACAGTTCTGAAAAAGATGTACCTTTTCCCGGATATCACATTATTTACCAGTTATTATAATTGGCTGATCGCATCTCAGAACAAAGAGGCAAAGCTAGCAGTCCGTCAATAAGTCTCGCCTCGGCCGCGGACGGTCAGGGCCGTAATTGACGGGGGGAGGGGTGACAGGGTTTCCACTCGCTGTCTTTTTGCGATAGAAATAACGAACTCCAGTATTTTTGAGGTGAAATATAGATTATTTTATTATTTATTCTTTCTATATTATTATAAATTCCTAAGTCTGTTTCTCTTTCATGTCAAATCGAAGCAATGTTGACGCGATTTTGTGCGCAATGCGGAGTGGCTTAGGCTACTTTTATCCCAGAACTGTAAATTCAACGCGGACGGAGTCGCGGGTAAAAACAAGTTGGGTATAAACTATGCAAATCGTGCGTTTCTAGTATAAACGGCGCATTTTCTTAGAGCCTATATATAAACTCTACGTTGCTTATTACTGGCTGTTTGGTAGTAACGAATATATTGACGGGTGATATGAAAAACACACTACTCAGGATACTAAGTCCACGGAATAAACTGCTCTCAATCTAATTAAGTGGTTTTTATCTAACATGTTCGCAGAGCGTTAGGAGCTAGCTATACGTTCCTGAAGTACACGTATACACGTCAAACATTTTTCCAAAAAAATATCTTTTGTTTAAAACACAAAAATGGCATCTACCTGGCAATGCTTCATGGAATCAACTTCGGTCAACCATTAGACTAACAGTGTTGTAACATAGAATATCTACTCTTGTTCTATTTACACTGAATAATACCTACATACAATATTATTTAATACGATGGCCGAATTAACAAACGCCACGCATTTGATCCGCGATTAAATAGTTGTCTCCGATAATCAGCTGCCAACCTTTAATCAAAGAATAATTTGAGTGGCCTTTGCAAATTCGACCATAGGCGTTTAGCAAAACTTTTGACAGGCAAAGCTAAAACTCCCCTTCAAGATTGTGAGTTGTTTTGATATCAAATTGACATGAATAAACCGAATAATTACAAAAATAATATGAAATACGAAACCGCTAACACGACACCGACGTAACATGCTCGGTCCGCGGCAGCCCTGTGCAACGAAGGGCAGTTACACAGCTCCTTCCCCTAAAACATTGTCATCTGAATTTGTGCACGAAGTAAATAAGAGTCCCGGGGAGTCTCTAATGGCGGCAGATTTATAGATTTTCCCGATGCCCCGCCGCGCCGGGATTAAATTACGCGAGCGTATTGGCCGGGAGGAATATTAGCACTTCCATTTGTCTTTGCCATTCGGTTTCAACTGGAATGGTCACTTCAAGATTTTGGGCCGGGTCCAGGTATTTTTGGCTGTATTATGGCGTTGTTATAACATACGGGATATTGTCGATATTAACATCACACGGGGTATTGACCACAACACTACCACATCAAGTTTAGTTGTCTGTCTTCATGGTCGAAGTGTTAATAAAAATATTTGAACAATCTTTATCGCTTTGGCTTGACTGGTTAGAATAGAAAGGTTCTGATTGCGATATAAACCAAGTTCATTCGATTTTAACTACGTAATATTCAATAATGCGCACTCAATGCTAATTTTAACCTAAACAAATAAGGAAAAGACGTCGGGAAAATGAAACATTTTCTTGGGACTGTAATAATTTATTGACGCAAACAAAAAGAGAATTTTTAAAAGGGTTTAACTAATTTCTTTTCTTTTAATAACTGTTTTTCTCCCCTGCCCTGACTTACCCCGGGGTGGGTCGCCGCTCTCGACAACCCACCGCGCCGTCCTTTTACTGATTTTTAAAATCGGAGACGGGGTAAGTCGCGGTGCGGTGTCACCCCGCGTAGGACAATGAGGACGACTTATATATATGTAGATGATCGAGTGTGAGACGCAATTACAATCAACTTTAGCATCATTAAGTAAACTTCACTGCTCCGGATGGTCAAATATTAAATAAGAAAATTCTGTTTAAAATTAGATTATTCCTTGCTTTATTTCAATCAAAATTTCTATAAATTTTGGCTTATTATATTTTTTTGCCAACTATTTTGAAAAGTATTTAAATATGTTATCAAAATTTGATAAAAATTTAAATTAAACTTAATACGTGGATACGTGATCTTGATATGATTTGTTTTGTCAAAACCAATATCATAAATGCAAGTTAAGTTTTATTTAATATTGATTATATACGTTAGTGATTTTGCTTCAAATTTAATACTGATGTTGCTAAACAAGGAACAGAAGTTTTTTACTTTTTAAAGGGGTAAATGAAAAGGGTTTCGTAATTCATAAAAAGTCAAACTGTCTTTTATTAAAAGCTATTGGGTTTCTTCAGAATTTATCTGAAAATGCAGGTTTTTTCATACTTCGTTATAGTTTAAACTGGCTGCTCGAGAAATTCCATTGGCTAAGTTTGATTACAAGAGTTGTCATTAATCAAATGGAAGCATCGGTTCCCAATCTTGTGTCGTTATTACACGGCGAGGTACAAACGCATTAATCATTCACAATTACGTTAAACGGCCTCAGGACCAGTCGGCCAGAATCCGGCCGCATTGTGAATACTCCACTGACAGTGGACAAATAACAAAACTGGGTTAATCTTTTACCGCCCGTGGAGGCTGGAGGAGGAGGCCCACCCCTCGCGCCCTCTCTTTCCCTACTCACTGAAACTGAAAAGGACGGAGGCAAGCCAAACATTCAAAAACGATCTAAAAACAGAAAAGTTACTAACTGCTTCGCTCTTATCAGCTTCCAGTAAGGTGGCAATTGGATCGCACTTAGATTTTTTTACCTTAGGAATTCAAAAAAGGATTTTCCAAGCTATAACAATGTGCACTCTGTTTCACTTTGGATTGAGTTCTGTTTCCAATAAACTCATAAAAGTTCTAGATTTAGTACGTATTATATTCATGTGTTTGTTCCATTACGTCTGTGTTGAGAGATGAAAATGCCATGAATATTTTGTCTTTGTTAGTCATATCACATTAGAAAAGGATGCAGTTCGGAGACGTTAAGTCACAATGCAGGGTGTGTTTTGTTTGTCTGGGGACGGCCTTAGCACTCGAATTTTGGTATGAGAATCTAACTGAAATTTTGTTCACCTTCAAGAGTCCAGACGACCATTAAGCGCGTATGCGATGTACCCTTTCAAAGTTATTTGGATGTCATAATAAATTAGAATCCATTGTTGCGATACTTAAATTGACGAATTTGATAGAATAAAGCTATTTATTTCAATATAGGCGAACGAGCAGCCCGCTACAGCTCCGCTCGTGGTTTTTCCTATACAAAGTTTGAACCCCCATTTCGCCCCCTTAGGGGTAGATTTTTGTAAAATCCTTTCTTAGCAGAATTTTACACCCTAAAAGGAACCTACCTGCTAAATTTTAAGTTTTTAGGTTTTAAAGTTCCTGAAATTTCGTGATACTCGCTGACTACAGCGAGTATTTTCGGTTTTATATATTACTAGCTTTTATCCGTCTGCGTTTAAATATATCTTTAAAGCATAACTTTGTGTATGTATCATGAGAATCAAGTTTAGACAAGCAAACAAAAAAGTAGATGTTGAGTTTATTTATCTTATAGTTTTATACTTACCTATACTGAATTGAATTTACCTTCCCGACTTAAACAAAAAAAAAATTGCTTTGTTTCATAATTTAATGTGCGTATTGGTAGTTTTTAATTGTTTAGTAAAACGCAAGTCATGTTCACTATTTTAGAATTTACACTAAATAGAGTATTTAAAAACTCGCTTTCTATAAAACTTTGCCGTATATTTCCGTTCGTGAGTAAAATACATTAAAAAATAACGAATTTTCATGTAACTGAGTTTTTAAATTTAGATTTATTTTTTCCTTCAATTTCTTCCCGTCTAATCGGGCACGCACGAACTTGCGTTAAATAATGTTCTAGCCCCTATTTCACCCTTTGGTTGTCTTAGAAAAATTACGCCTATGTCCTTCCCCAGGCCTCAAACTTGTCCCCATGTTAACTTTAGCCGGTGAATAGCGCAGATTCATAAAATACGTCAGCGGGCTCTATCAGGCACACACGAACTTGCCGTACCTAAATCACTTTTCCAGTCGCTTTTTCACCCTTTTAGCAGTTGATTTTCTAATTAAAAAAATACCTGATGTCTTCTCCCATGGCAAAATTTTCTCCATACACAATTTCACCAAAATCGGTACTGCTAATTAACTGTGAAAACGTAACAGAGAGACAGACAGAGTAACTTTCGCATTTATAATATTAGTATGAATAGTATAAGAATTTCAATGAGGTACATTTTGGCGCTCATTGGTGGTTACTAGCAACTATTTGGGACGGATTGTACCTAACCTCCCTTAAATTTTGTGGCAATTATTATTGCAACATGGTGGACTATCTGTATGGGCGATGGGCTGATCACCTGTCACCATACGGTTCATCATACCATCTTAGGAGTAATTCATCGAACGTGGCCACAAGTAGTCTTGTGGCTCTGCCCACTCCATTAGGGATTTTGGGCGTGATGATATGTATGTGTATGTAATTATTATTGAAACAATTATCAAAAAACACTTTTCCTCTCTCTCTGTTTTTTCCGTCTAGACCCTAAAATTGCCGAGAATCAGACAATAAAAGGCTAAAATTTCTCAAACGGTGCCGGTATTGAAATATTATAATCCTCAACCTATAATTTGATTAAATTCAAGGCGAAAAAGAAAAGAAGATTATTCAAGTGGGTCATTAGAAGTCGGGTTCGGTAATGATCGGGCGAGCTTCGCCAGTTTTGTTTGTTATGTTAGCTCGAATCGAATGTTCAGGTAAATTAAATAACTACGGGCAGCCGTCATCGGCAACCTGCTTTCGTTCACATTCCCTTGCCCTTGGTGAACTTGATTTAGTTAAACAAAAACAACAGGGGATTTGCCTTGATGCGTATAGATACTTCGAGTTATCGGTCGTTGGTGCGTTTCGTCTCCGTTTCCAGCTACCTACTTTATCTAGAAATAAGTTTATAAGTTTCAAAATTATTATTACCTGCGTTTGAAAACCTCTTTGGAGCCTTTAATGGAGCAAGAACCTGAAAGAGAGACGATAGAGATGGTGTGAGTTTACAAAACAGAATCCAATCTTCAAAACTGATGAAATCTGCGGAATTCATGAGGTTAATTTAGAAATATCAATCGTAATAAAGCAGTGCTTTAGGTAATAAATAGCTAAAGCTAATTTGAAATGCACGTCTCAATGCGATCTAAGAAGCTACCGGAGTAAGCCGAAGGCAAAAGATTAAAAAATTGCATGTGTATAAAATGGAAAGCATGTCATGTCAGTGATCACGAGAATTTGCATGGAATTGGTAATGTGAGAACAGAATGGCAAGTATGCGTTTTTGAAAAGATTTCAAATTACTCATGCAAATTTAAATTCTAACCGATTCTGTTTCTGACTAGCATTATGACTCTTGACATTCGACACATAGACAGAACCATCCATACGTTCTGTCCTCATTCCTTGTTCCGAGAAAATAAAAGTTCCATATTTTTACTTGACCAGGTCGATGGTGACCCCTGCACACATCAAGTCAGGGTATCGTATGCAGCCTCGGTATCATTGCTACAATGTAGGGTAAAAGCAATTTCAGCCAGAGACTGCTGGCAGCGGGCCAGTGGAAATAAGCTTGCACGACACCCGGAGAGCACCAATACGAGAGCTTGCAAGCTCTTTACTCACTTAATTTATGAATTTCAAAAAGAAAACACACACCTAATTGGTCTGAGATTTCTTCACAGACAGTTCGGGACAATAGAACTTCTTAAATCTAGTGAATTTATTATTTTAATACTATCTAAAGGTAAATAGATAAATCAATTTGGGGAAGCGTTGCATATATGTGAGTAGATATGGAAAAGTATATATGTGCGTGTGTTTTAAATATGGATAACGAATACAACTCCACTACAGTCACAAATGCATCCACAAAGTGATTCAGGTATACAAGGAACCTCTGTCAAAATGCAGACTATGGTATTTGTAACAAATACTCGTAAACAAACATGTTGATAAGTATTGGTTAAATTAAAATTAATACCGAAATGAAACTTTAGGTAAGCACGCAAGACCAATAATTAAAACTTAAGATAAATATTGAAAAATGTTTAATGATATGTCATATGAAAATTGTTCAAGCGAAAAGGCATTTAACCTCAATGTAATTTGAAAACTTTCTGATCAGTTTTACGACACATATGATACATTTATTTTTGATGATGCCTAAGATATTTTTGTCGAGTTTCTTAAAGATTTTTTGAAGTTGTTACTATGACTCCAATTGAGTAATCACTCGTTGACTAAAGATGTCAACATGTACTGATTTCTTTTCCCTAAAGTCATGTATGAACTGAGCTGTTGAAGCAATTTAAACCAAAGTTAGTTGGCGACAA
Source organism: Tortricodes alternella (assembly GCA_947859335.1). Taxonomy (NCBI): domain Eukaryota; kingdom Metazoa; phylum Arthropoda; class Insecta; order Lepidoptera; family Tortricidae; genus Tortricodes; species Tortricodes alternella. The sequence continues at coordinate 9,474,455 of OX401979.1, read as the reverse complement.
GCCAGCCCCCGGGTCTTAGGTTACGACAATGTTAGGCATCGCAGATAAGAGCTTGGTATAATCTCATAACTTTTAACACCCCTTTCCGTTTTACCTACTTTAACGTTTGTCTTAAACGACGTTGCTAGACAAGCAGTGTAAGTTCTTTTCTTCGGACAAATTGATAACAGCTACCTAATTTATCGGTTCATAAACGATGGCGACTAGTGTCAGTTTCATATTATGGTTTGGTCAATCTGTTTGGCTTCAACTGCAACGACAACGTTAAATTCTCCTCATCCCTGATGATTTATATTTTGTAATTCATCAGATTTTTTCTAGCCTTTTTTGAACTCCACTGCAGACCAAAGCCTTCCTTAATTTATTTTGATTCATGTGCTCTGCTTTCTGTGCTCAATTGCAAGGTAGATTCAACAGTTACGTTAAAGTCGTATTTTAACAATCTTTCCTGATGCATTTAACTGATCAAATATCCTCAATTTCGCATAAAGAGAGTACTTACTTACCAGTCCCAGAACTCGGTTCATTGGATTTTAGGCGATATACGTACCATAACACCAAACGTTGTGATCCGGACGCATTATTTTAATTATAATTATAAAATGGGAAACATTTTAATCCTATTCACGCTAAGTATAGTACATTGTGCATCTAGGGCCGTAAGAAGGGGATAACTAACGAGAGTCTGTAAGAAACATACAAAATCCCGTGGGCGTTACGGATTGTGTAAAGTTTATAACTCCCGCTGACGGCGGGGCGTATAGAGCAGCTAAATCGGCTATAGCTGCTCATATCGATACCTTGCGGCTCAAAGGGCGTAAAGCACATTTTGGCATAAAGCAACTGATTACTCAGTTTTTCATTCTCTATCGATCTGTATAGTCCACGTACCTGAATTCGCAAAAAAAAGACCTTTACGCCCGACTTTTTTACGTCTCTAAACACAGTTTTTTTAGTAAAATGAGGCAGTATAGCTCAAAACATTTCCACGGCATTACTCCTTCGGTAGTAACTACTAAATGTACAAAGAAAAAGGGATGTATAACTCGCAGTTTTTACAAATTGTCCTTTACCCTAAACATGAATGCAGTGCAAAACATTTTTTTTTCCTTCAAAAAAGTAAAGCTCATAGTTTTTAGGAACCGTGCTTTATCACCCAATATTAATATAGCACAAAACACAAATTTCCTTAAAACAAGGACCCTAAAACTTATAGTTTTTACGAACTATGCTTTTCATTTCCAACAATAAAAATTAGAAACCAAAAAAAAACTTTTACGTATTCAAGAAATAGTCGTATAAATCTATTAGTTATAACGTTTGATTTACGACCTAAGGTAATTATACAGCGTGATTTTTCAAGGGCTGTAAAGAACAATTTCGAAAAAAAAAATTGTCGTAAAGGAAACTTATTTCGGCAAATATGAGGCAGCGATTTTTTGCTTCTCCTGAAAAGTCCTGTTTTGTGCTTTACGCCCTTTGAGCCGCAAGGTATCGATATAATAACACCCTTTCCGAGCAAGTGTGATGAAAAAGTTATATATGCTCCACTACTGATGTTCTGAAAAAAGATACAGTACCTACTGTACATATTGTATTTGTATTTTTTGCGTGATCCGGTAAAAAAACTATGAGTTTATCAACTTGAAACTTGATATAAATGCAGTTCAAAACAAACAATTAGGTAGGCGATTGAAAATAAACGTAACTACTAATATCATCCATGCAAAAGATTGTGTGTGTATGTGTGAGTATGTGTGTGCGTGTGTCTGTATGTTTGTTACCACTCAGCTCCACATGGCTTAACGGATTTTCATGAAACGTCGTATATAGAAATACTTTAGCTCCTGGAATAGGAAATACCGTAATTTTTATCCCGGATAAGCCAAGTTCCTGAGGGAATAATTATAACCGAATACCACGCGGACGAAGTCGCCGGCGAAAGCTAGTATCATATACGATTACATTATAGAAATACAAGCCACACGCATGGAAACTTACTAAATTTATCTTGAAACTTTGCTTAAGGCTGCTGATTATATACAGATCTGCTGATTCTAATCTATAATTTGTATCAGTGATAGTACTGTAGATATTGCTGCTCCATCGTAACTAATAGCTCATTAATGGAAGTATTTACGTGATCTCAAAATACTTTAACACTTTTAATAATACTTGGTACTGTGGTGTTGCATGGGCGAAATCAATTTGAGGCCAAAGTATTGGCGTTTGGCCAGCGCGACCGCTGTCCATAACCCTACGCTGTTTATACCGCAATAGTTACATCGATTATTCAATAATTACATATTATCATATTCAACCGTTTAATAATACGACACAAGCTGGTGTTTGACCTCATTCAATATCTTAACTGACAGTAATGACAGAGGGTGAGAGCGCTTAGCTGGAAGAAACTCTTTCCTTATTGATTCTAAAGCTATTAGGTGCCACCTCCACGAGCGAGTGTATCGCGACGATATCATCGTCCTGGTACTCTAAATGCACCACCTCTACGAGCGAGTGTATCGCGACGATATCATTGTCCTGCTTCTCTGGAGGCGCTACTTCTACGACCGAGTGTACCGTGACGATATCATCGTCCTGCAACTCTGACGGCACCACCTCCACGACCGAGTGTATCGCGACGATATCTTCGTTCTGCTACTCTGAAGGCACTACCTCCACGAGCGAGTGTATCGCGACGATATCATTGTCCTGCTACTCTGAAGGCGCTACTTCCACGACCGAGTGTACCGTGACGATATCATTGTCCTGCAACTCTGACGGCGCCACCTCCACGAGCGAGTGTATCGCGACGATATCATCGTCCTGCTATTCTGAAGGTGCTACCTCAACGAACGATTGAATCGAGGCGATTTCATCTACTGACATCGTCGCGATACACTCGCTTGTGGAGGTGGTAGTGGTGAGCTACAATGTTGACATTTTGTACATTTATTTATATTTTTATTCCGCACAAAGATAAAGAACAAAATTGAAAAAAAAAGATGCGTTTAGGGCTTTGGGGCCAGATGCAGAAATGACTACGGACTTACGGAGTACAGAACCCTACATTGTGCATGATATGGTCCGACATCCATTGTACTTGGCCGGTTTTTTTTAAGATTATATCATGAAATGAAAATTCATTAATAAAAATTTATATTACCAAAACGAATACGCTATTTGCATGTGCATGCCCCAGTGTACAGATAGTGATGGTTCGATACCAAGCATGTTCAAAAATCAGAAATAATTTAACTTTCCCGTAAGGCATGTCTGGCATTCATTATTGATAGCGGACAGTGCGATATGCGTGCCTCAAACAAGCTTCTGAGGGAGCCAGAGGCCTAACTGTCTCAGAAATAAATCTACAGGCAAATTATGAATCCCAAACCTATTTAAATGTAAATTGTAATTACAATAGTGCGGTTTTATGAAACGATCTTTTAAGCGAGTTTCATAATAAGATCACACGTGTGTTTTAAGGCGAAATTATGCAGAGTTGCATACATAACTTTATCTACACACATATAATATTTCGTTGCTTCTTTCTTCAGATATACCACCTTCTTTCTTCACCAATATATGTTATATATGTTGGTTTATATGTTAACAACGTAGTTTCCTAAACTTACAGGGCAACTTGCACGTTTTTTAAAGGTATCTCAATAGTTTTAAATGAAATGTACGCTGTCTGTACCCGCCGCCGCCGGCCGGGTCACCATTGCAAGCTTCATTCCTTTTCGTGCAGGCAACGAGTGCACACGCTCTTCAAAATGCCTAAGCGCAGTATTGAAGAAAAAATTTAAAAATCAATTGCAATATTAGGACAACGCAATGTGCAATGTCGCAAAAGGTTAAGGACGTCATCCTCAGAATCCGACGAAGAAAACCAGCAAGGTATTTATTGTGCAGTGATCACTATTTTATAGCCGATCTTATTTATTAAAACTGCTCAAGTGAAACTCGTGACCGTCATTTCTTAATCAGTTATAAAAACTGAATTTAGCTTCCGTAAATCTTTTTACGAAATAAAACTACGCACCTTAGGATTAAACGCGAGTTAATTCTAAGTGTTTTGTTACGAGTTAAATAGAACGTTGAAAAACGTTAGTAAATTTCACTTCACAAAAAAATCGTAAAATCGGGATTGACTGCGAGTCAATTGCGATATCGTGGGTAGCTGCGAGCTAAACACGTTGGCTTTATAGCTAATATTAGTGTGATATTTTCTCATCACACCCACTAATTTCATAACGAACTTAAATTATTACTAAGAAAGTCGTGAGTGACTGCGAGTCTTTACGATAACGCGGTTAGCTGCGAGCTAACCACGCTTATAAAAAGAAATGATTAATTTTGAATAAAGTCAAGTAACTTACAATTAGTCTTCGTATGTCGTTCGTTTTATTCTGGGTCGTGTAAATCTACCCTCATTGTTATTTTATAAAAATAAATAACGAAAGTATTAATGAGAAAGTCGTGATTGATTGCGAGACATTACGATAAAGCGATTAGCTGCGAGCTACCCACGCTTATGAAACAAAATACATAATTAGTTTTGAATAAACTCAAGTAACGTACAGTCATTCTTCGTATGTTGTTCGTTTTATTCTGGGTCTTGTAAATCTACCCTCATAGTTATTTTATAACAATATAAAACGAAACTATTTATAAGAAAGTCGTGATTGACTGCGAACCCATACGATAACGCGGTTAGCTGCGAGCTACCGACGCTTATGAAACAAAATAATTAATTTTGAATAAACTCAAGTAACTAACAATCATTCTTCGTATGGGGTTCGTTTTACTCTGGGTCTTGTAAGTCTACCCTCATTGTTATTTTATAAGAATAAAAACGAAATTGTTAATAAGAAAGTCGTGATTGACTGCGATTCCATACGATAATACGTGGTTAGCTGCGAGCTACCCACGCTTATGATATAAAATAATACATTTTGAATAAACTCAAGTAACTTACAATAATTTTTCGTATGTTTTACGTTTTATTCTGGGTATTGTAAATTTACCCTCATTTTTATTTCATAAAAATAATAAACGATATTATTCTCACATTTTAAACGGTGGAACTGTTAAATATTGAAAAACCAAGATCACTGGAGCCCACTATGGCCCCAGATAATATAAGTCCTGGTTCAGGACCGACAGCAGCCCCTGAAACGGAGCCATCCTCGTCAAATGATATTATTCCTTCTTTGGTGGAAACAGGTCTGGACCCCGAATTGCTCTTAGCCTTAAGCGAATCTACGTCGGGTGTACCGGATTACGGTAAAGCAATTCACGAGAGCTTAGCCAAGCTATGGCTCCCTGTCTTAGAGAAGGGTTTGACAAAGGAGATTAAAGAAAATCTTATGAAACAACACATTATATTGCGTTATTTCATTCTCGATACAAAAATTGTTCACAAATAGTAACCTTCGTTCTACTAGGTAGCATTCGCACAATATTTAAAGAAATGATTTTCCGACAATTTTCCGGTGACTGTCACGCTCCCACGTGCCGCCATTTCTATCGTCTTTTTTGTGCGAGGTAGCAAGCGCACAGTGTCAAATTGCCTAAGAGGCACAAATCGAATACCATAAAAATATAAATTAAGAATTGAGGAAGAAACCGCTTCGACGACTAATTATCTTGTCACCTATGGATTCCTCGGTGGATGCAGTTAAATTCAGTAAGTGCTTAACCGTTATAATTGTTAACGTGATTTTAAAAGACATAGTTAATACTTTTTCACGTTTCATACCGCGGTGTGAGCCGAGAGCCCTCACGCCGGTAATTTTGATTTTAAATACCGCAACGTGGGCCGAGAACCCTCACGCCGGTAATTGTGACTTTAAATACCGCGGTGCGGGCTGAGAGCCCTCACGCCGGTAATTGTGATTTTAAACCATAGTGTGGGCTGAGAGCCCTCACACCGGTTATTGTGATTTTAAATACCGTGGTATGGGCCGAGAGCCCTCACGCCAGCAATTGTGATATTTATTCTTATTTCATGTTTTATACCGTGGTATGGGCCAAGAGCCCTCATGCCAGTTATTGTGATTTTAAAATACAAAGTTATTTTTATTTCACGTTTCATAACGTGGTGTGGGCCGAGAGCCCTCATGCCGGTAATTGTGATTATTATTCTTATTTCACGTTTCACACCATAGTGTGGGCGGAGAGCCCTCACGCCGGTAATTGTGATTTTAAATTACATACTTATTCTTATTTCATGTTTCATACCATAGTGTGGGCCGTGAGCCCTCGCGCCGGTAATTGTGTTTTTTAAAATACATATTTATACTTATTTCACGTTTCATAGTGTGGGTCAAGAGCCCTCACACCGGTAATTGCGATTGTTATTTTTATTTCACGTGTCATACCATAGTGTGGGCTGAGAGCCCTCACGCCGGTAATTGTGATTTTAAAATACATACTTATTCTTATTTAATGTTTCATACCATAGTGTGGGCTGAGAGCCCTCACGCCGGTAATTGTGATTTTAAAATACATAGTTTTTCTTATTTCACGTTTCATATCGTAGTGTGGGCCGAGAGCCCTCGCGCTGGTAATTGTGATTTTAAAATACATACTTATTCTTATTACACGGTGCACACCGTGTTGTGGGCCGAGAGCCCTCATGCTGATGATTGCAATTTTACAAATACATACTTATTTTTATTTCACATTGCATACCGCAGTGTCGGCCGGGAGCCCTCACGCCGGTAATTGAGATTTTAAATTAAATACTTATTATTATTTCACGTTTCATATCCGGTGTTGGCTGAGAGCCCTCACGCCGTTAACTGTGCAAAATACTAACCATTGCCAGGGGTTGGTCGAGAACCAACACAATGGAAATCGTTCATTTATCCTACATACCAGGAGGTTAATCGAGAATTAACACGATGGCAAGGATTGAAAAAACTTTAACCCACACCTTTGCCGTGAATTAACACGCAGGTTATTAATCTACCCACATTTTTAAATTAAAAAACATTAAAAATGGATATTTAGACTTTTCACGTGATAAATTGGGTAAAATTACCGTATGCAACACGTTACATGTATATTACACGTTACACGTTACACGGATGTCAACGCTTTACCACCCAAGGAGTGTGTCACTTTACAGGCGGAATCTCATGCTGAACCGTTATCGAAAATAAATCCAAGTAAACACGAAGTACCACCAAGTGGCATAGGGACCCTTACCGCTAGGCAGGAGCCAATTATCGATCTGGACAATGACATCCTTTAAATCCTTTAAATAAAAAATTCTTAAAGGATATATTGATCCCCGTACTTTTTGACGGGCGTCGATTTTGAAGTGATTATAAAATTGCCCTTACGCTGGCAATTGTGCAAAATATTATTTTTTCCTGTACTGTAAATATTAACTATTAATAGAGGTTGTTCGTGAATCAACACAATGGCGATCGTTCATTTCGCCTATACCTACGCCGGATGGTTAATCGATAATTAACGCCATGGCAAGGATTGTATAATGGACCTAACAAAACGTTACTTACGCGTTAGTCACGAATTAACGCGCAGATTATTAATTTACCCACTTTTTTCAATAAAAATTGAAAAATGGATATTAAGTCTAATACAAGCAATTAAGTACTTGGGTGAGGCGTGTCGGATATGGAATGATCGGCATTATGCGAAAACTCAAGCAATGGTCAAATTAATTAACCCTAGACTGGATAAGAGTTTGTTTTTTAACATTCATATAAGATGCATGTTGAATCGAAACCCCCTTGTGCTCAAACGACCCTGCAGTAATACAGGTACCACATGTCGGTAGAATCCAACGTTTTTACAACTATTGGTGTAAAATTACAGATTACAAACTAGTGGGATTGGATTTTTGGATTGGATAATTAATGGCTATACCAACCCCTTTAGTAGTCAAGTGTCTGGGTTAGTACCCAGAAGTTCGTTGTCATGAAAAGTATGAAATTTAAAATTACTAAATACATTCATACCGCCGAATAATAGGTCGATCACAGATGCTTAAAAATCATTCTTAAGGATGAATAAATAAATATCCATCCTTGTAAATAGCCACGCTACAGTTACATGAAGCATATCTATAAATTCTATAATATAAGAGTATATTTATAAAGAATCTCAAATAAAGTATTTACGCTTTGAATTCGAATCTGGTAAAATTCAAATCGAAGTCGAATCATTCCTCGAAGACAAATTTACAGCCATGCCCTACAGCCTTTCAGTGGCGACGCATGTCTTTACAAAAATAACGAGAGAAGTTGCCTCTTCTCTCAGAATGCGTGGCTTAACATCAGTTATCTATTTAGCCGATTTTCGGTGTATCGGAAACAGTTACAACGATTGTGCCGACGACGTTCTGGACCAGTACGTCTAATGTATTTGCCAAGTTCCATCATAGAACCGTTACAAGCGAAGATCGCTTCGCTCGATCTGTTTGCTTACCATCGTCTTCTCAAACTGATCGTAGTTTGTGAATTGATTCGTTAAAAGCCTAATTTAAACATACTTGTTTGTTGATTTACGATTCAAATCGAAATAAATCAGGAATGATATTGAAACAAATTTTATTAACAAAACTTTCTTCTCTAAACATCTACGTTGTTAACATATAAACCAACATATATAACATATATTGGTGAAGAAAGAAGGTGGTATATCTGAAGAAAGAAGCAACGAAATATTATAGATGATCAAACGAACTTGCAAAGTGAAGTTCGATCGTTATAATATGAGTTGCTTCTTTCGAAGATATACGAATTACCCTCCCTCCCTTGGGACAAACAAAATAGTACCCATGAGAGAAAGTTTTGATCTCTCTGAAAAGAATGAAGCTTGCAATGGTGACCCGGCCGGCGGCGGCGGGTACAGACAGCGTACATTTCATTTAAAACTATTGAGATACCTTTAAAAAACGTGCAAGTTGCCCTGTAAGTTTAGGAAACTACGTTGTTAACATATAAACCAACATATATAACATATATTGGTGAAGAAAGAAGGTGGTATATCTTCGAAAGAAGCAACTCATATTATAACGATCGAACTTCACTTTGCAAGTTCGTTTGATCATCTATTATAAACGGCGACACGGCGACGATGGGGCCCCTCCGGCTGCGGCGACGATGGGGCCCCTCCGGCAGCGGCGACATAGCTCAAATCTGTATCATTATGACCATTACGATACTAAAATCGATACTGTAATAACATTACTGTACAGGTTATCATAATGGTGGTCATTTCCTAGGGATTACATTATGGAGGTTTTATGATATGAGTGTAGATAAATAAATATTTCGGTTTTTAAAATATGGGAATTCCACTTTGCCGCCCGGTATTTTGTGGCTTTCATCCAGGGGCCCATTTAATAAGGAATAGTAAATAGTAATTTTCAATAACATTAATTTTCGCTAATAAAATTATGAGGCTGGCTGAGGGTGCAGTTTTATATATAACAGTTTGTTTTATGTTTTTATTGGGAGAATAAACATAAATAAATCTACAGTAAGCATTTTTTTTCTTAATATTAATATAACTTGCATCTGTCGCCTTAGAAGTCCCCATTGAGACATTGACACCTGATACTGATGACGGCTAGCCCAGTTTTACCTATAAAATTGTTAGGTACTTGCAGTTTGCAGCCAGAAAATCTTTTTACCTCAGCAAGTAGTTTGCACTGTTCACAATCCATTTAAATCGATCATGTGCCCGCTGTTTATAAAATGAGGGTATTTGACTTTCCAAGGCATGTCTGGCATTCATAAAAGTTAAAGACGCACGCGCATTGGTGCGATATGCGTGTCTCAAATGAGCTTCCGAAGGAGCCAGAGGCCTATCTGTCTCAGAAACAAGCCTGGATAAGATATTACAGCAATTTCAAGCATTTAAATCCCACGTTATCGGAAAAAAACAGAATGCGTTTAGATTATTACAAATTGCATTTAAATCGAGCCCAGATTTCTATAATTCTCCGCTCGATTTTTTGATAAGGTGGGTTTGGAATGCTTGAAATTGCTGTAATATCTTCGGGGCTTCGGCAAATCATTGGAATTCGTCAGTGAATAGGATGAAAGCGTGTGAAGCGGATGAAAGAATGAGTTAGCTATGAAGTTTTGAAATGATTGCTGGTGTTCAGGAGACACACACACTTTTACAAGACGTCGCTAAACCAAAGGTAAATTTAAAAAACGATCTATGTTCGTTTATTTCTTAAAGTTTTTAAACATCTGGAGATTTAGGCTAAGTAATAAAACATTTATAAGGCGTCGAAATAATTTTCTGTAATAAAATTAATGCTTTCCGCAAAATACAAAATCCGTTGACTTGGCAAATACACAAAGTTTAATTTCCCGGTCCCTACAAGAATCTCTATCGGCGTATTGTCTTCCGATTGGTATTCTCAAATTACCCGTTACGCGTGCCATATGCCATAAAAAATTCAAGCTACTGCGTTTAACCGATAACGACGAACATTTTCTTCGATAGGTACGTACTTCTCGCATTTATAACCCGATATCCTCACTGTGAACATCGATTCAAATCGTTCCGGTACTTTATGACTTTATTTCGGTCTGCGTGTTTTCTTTAACTGCGTCAGTTAGCTTTGGGACGGCGCATTCGTATCGGATAAATATTAATAAAGCGGCCGGCCTCGTTTCTGGGAAGTTGAGAGGATCTTATTATAACCGCAATAGCACCTATAATTAGCATCCAAATTACTCGTGGCGTGTACGCGTGCGCTAGACGTGCCACCTACTACACTAGCGCTTTGCACACTCCAAATAAGATTAATCGAAGCTTCCATTTCACCTTGAAATGTGACTAGACTACTGTAAATAATTCAGAGATGCCTCTATTCATGGGATGCCTGATGAGATTTATCGTATTTCACAACAATTTTTATTACTTTATCAAACGGGAAACATGAAAGGTATGTTATAAGTGGTCAAGATAAAAACAAAAGAAAACCGGCAGCAGTCAACGCCCGACACCTCAAGGGTGATCTACCGAAATTCCCGATGAATTCCCTTTCTGAACGTGGCGACGAAAATAACGCATGAGACGGAGTCGTTCCCCTTGCTGAAACAAATTAATTTTATTTTTATATTGATGAATGGACTTATTTGTTTCTTGTCTCGGAAATACTGGTTTGAGTGTACGTTTGCAGTGTCTGGAGCTAGGCCAATATAGATCCTTTATGGTAATGTTTGCTCGTTGCAAGAGTGTACTGACGTTAGCAAAGTTCTCCTAGTATATGTATACAATGTTAAAAAGCATTCTTGGGTATAGTCTTATGCTATTTATGAAGTATAAAATGTTCAATACCATAGCTGTTTACGTATCAATAGTTACAGTCTTATCAGCTTATTATGTCCCACTGATAGAATCATGCCTCCTCTCATGAAGAGAGGAACAGGGCATTATTTTACACGGTCCAGTGCAAAATGCGGCGAACACAGGATATTACTCTTCACCGAAAAGTTTGGTAAATATCAAAATAACCGCACATGGTACGAAAATCCCGAGGGGTAATTAACCCACTATACTCTCTTTTTTTTGCTTTTAAAAATTGAGAAGCTTTATCTTTGCTTGGCTAGCAATGTTTCCTATCAACCCAATACGGTCAACATTTAAACTAGAAGACGTCCACTGCTAGACATAGGTCTGCCTTAGCGACTCCACCGGAGAGACCATAATGAACAGTTGAACGCCTTCTGTTTCCTAATCTTCTTTTTAAACAGAGGATTACTTCCAGTCGTGCCCACTGCAACATTACCAATGGGTTATATTGGGAAGTATATTTCTCACTCATGGGAACGAATAGAAAAATAAACAAATTTTGTTTTTGTAATTGTTTCACTTGTTTCTTGTTGCCTTTTTTCGGCCACTGTATAAAAATTATGATTAATGAATTTTCATGTGATACAAATACAACTTAAGACTTGTGTATTTTTCTCAATTTCCTAAACAGCTCATCATGAATAAAATGCCCATGGAATATTGAAGATTCTTTATGTCTCCGACGATGATCTAGAGACTAGGTATTGCGGGAGGCGTTTTCGCAATAAATATGAAAGTGTAATGTCGCCGGAGTGTGCTGCCGCTTTGAATACTAAACCCGCACTGAGCGCGTCCTGGGAGGGGGAGGGGGAGGGGGACCACAGAGGACACGGGAGCAGTAGGGATGAATGGTCTTTTTGTCTGGTGGGATGTAAGGTTTTGAAACCGAATTTACAGGATGCGCATTATAATGATCTTCTTCTATTTTATATTATTTATTAAATATTTATACTTACTTGAAAAACACGAGGAAGTCAGGCCACAGTGGAGCCAGAAGCAGTAAGGATGGCTGATGCTGTTTTGTTTTGGGGGTAATGGTTTAGGGTCTATGAGATAAAGTTTCATCAAATTTATTATGTATTGCAAATAATTGAATATTTTTTAAAGTTATTTTGGTCTAATCTGAGAAAAGAATCGAACCTGTACTTCAAATTTAATGATTTACCCCGTTGTTTAAACAAGTTTTCAAAAATTTGCTTACAACAGAATCGTGCTCATAATATATATTTCAAAACTTTTCTGCTAAATATCCTTAATAAGTATAATTGTATACAACAATACTGCATCAGTAGAAGAAACGGAAAATAGTGTAGTAATTCGTTAAGTATTTATAACTTGATTTAACTATTTCATTTCTTTAAAATAAATTTTGGTTCCTTCTACTTTTTAGTGGTAATTTATTATTTTGAGTTTTAGAGGAAATTTAACGAATTCGCAGATATTTGAAGATTAGTTTTAGTTTTTTTTTTTAATTTTTCCTATGTCCTTTTTACTATCCACAGTAATCTTAGTTAATTATTTCGGAAAAGCTAAAATAACTAGATTTTATTGCCCCACTACCCTTGCGCCGCGCAGTCTCCAAGCGAAAGACCACTGCGAAGGTAACCAACAAAAAATTAAAAACTTGAATTTATTACCTAGAATAGTAATTAGATATTATGATTATAAAACATATGTCTTAATATTTAATATTTGATTTTAAGATCGTGTTAGTAGGTACATTAAAATATGCTGAGGACGTATTTCTTAGTACTTAAAAGTAGAATGGCCTTATGCTACAAGAAAACATAACAATATTGCATTTTTGAACAGTGCGAACGTGTCAGTTGTTAGTATCCCTTCTGCTTGCCCTTCTCTACCCTGTGACGCGCAACTAGGCGTGGGAAAAGCCCGCGTATATTGTGTGAACCGTATAACAAGTACTATCATTATACCTAATTGTATTTGTATAATATAGGTTTTCAACAACTTTAATCTTCAATCTTTATAATAAAAAAACTTGGATTTTAATATTAGGTTCTATTTTAGGACGCTGCTGGTTAACAACCGTTAGAGCGACTGAAATTTATGACGGCGTCTGACATCTACTGAAGGTCATATTCGTATTTAGATTTCTAATTCATTAGAACAAAAATATTCCGCGAATTACTCCGTATCCATACCCATAAACGCTGGTAGCGTCCGAATCGAGGTTACACAGCAAAGCCATCTGTGTGCGCGTGGCAACAACAAACACACCGCCCAGTTTACCTTAAGCCCCGAGTTAACATTTTCTTTACCCGTTAGCTCGATAACAGTTCGTGAAAACAGGAGGGGGAGGGGATCTGGAAATGCTGGCTGGTTGAGGACGCGCGGCAGACGTCACCCGCACACATGGGTAGAATGCACACTCGCGCCCGACATTCCATCAGTACGCTCACATGCACAATGCTGCCACCTTATTAAAACGAGACGCGAATCGACGACTTATCGGGCAATTAGTCGTGTGGACGTCAGACAATAGAGCGTGGTAACATGTTTTGCGTACATTGACTTTCAGACTTCTTTTTTTGCGGTCGGGTTCAATGTTAATGTTTTGAGATTTGAGAATAGATCAGCTCGGCTTTTTGATAGACTGATCGGGTTAGTGTTTGTCGTTATAACAAAGATATATGGTTTTTGCAGGTATAGTTTTAAGAATTATGAAAGCTTGAATTTGACAGTGCATCTAGGTATATTCTAAATGTCTCGCGGCCATCATCGCATTTCCGAAGACAAACGAATGCAACTGATACAAATCCGACGACTGACGAAACACGAAGTTTGCCGAGAGACATTAAGAAAATAGACGCACTGTCCTTGTAATTATTTTGTTAATTATGTAACGACTATTAAGTAGGAGCAATATACCCTTTAAAAATTTGAAGCCAAAATTACAGTTATTAATTGTAAGCTTTGATACACGACACAAATTTTCCAAAACCACTACATAAGCATCAATGTACACCGACCACTGCAGAACAGTCGCTACCACCGGTTCTCACTCGCTCGAGACAACAGATAACACTCGCGAATTATTCACGTGTCGTCCACTTATAATTACGAATTCAGTTTACGCTGCGGTTATTATAACAATGGATCGCTTACATGGGTTAAATAGTTTTTAAATCTTGTACATAGATGTTACGCTTTTGATTTACGGTGTCTAATGCTTGCTATACCTACAGGGCACCGTAGCAGAAGACTCAGGTATACTAAGACACAATCCCTTTATAAAATTGTATTGACAATTAGAAATTATAATTCAATAGTTGTAAATAGGGATGTTTCTTGGATTAAAAAAAAAAAAACTTATTAGTCTGTCAGTTAGATTATCAAAAAATATTTAAAAAATATTGACAAAAAAAAATTCGTTTTCAATCGTTTTTGATAATGTAAATGACGGACTAAATAGATGGTTTCAGGAAAGTAGCCCATTGACATAATGTGCTTTTTATTGTAATTACCTATTTTATGAAAATAAAATTTAATCAAGCCAGGTCAATAATGTGTTACAATTTGTAATTACGTAGCTACTTAATAATCAAGGTAACAATAACTAAACGACGGTAGAACCTCTAGACGCCCCAAGGCTTAAAACTTTGTAGGCATTTATCTTTGTCTTTGTCTTCGACATCTCATGAATATAGACTTTAGGTCAGTATACACACAAAGTCCTGTACGACGTGGTCGCATTACTCGTGAGTATAGGTAAAATTGTATTCATTGCACATATCAAACCCGATGCTAGTTGCGTTGCCGAGCGCTGGCGGCAGAATTATGCATCCATTAACATCGTTAATGCCGATATGAATTCTCTGCTCGTCATACGGATTAACGGGGCTTAATCAAGTGACGTACCTGCATATTTTAGGGGTACATTATAATAATGTTTGCATATGACCCTCATTTATGCCGATTGCTTTGTGTCAAAATATATGGTTGAGGAAGAGTATCTTTATGTCTTTTATAATTACTTATAAAAGAAGAGAAGAAGATCGATTAAGAAAGCTGCTAGGTTACGAAGTAAAACATTAATTATCTTATTAATAAAAAAAAAACAAGGCAATCTACGGCCGGTACTAGTTATTGTGCCTTTCAGGGGTGTGATTTCCTACCTAAGCGACGATTTGCTAGAAGTTGAGTCCACTAATAGCAAAAACTATCTCTACGTCAGATGCTAACTCGTCGGCGAACGAAATACCTATTTTGTTTCGAGAATAATGTCAGAGTTTTCTGTTTATATCTGAATCATTCTCAATCAATCATCATCATGTTTATTTTTTTTCTATTTTATTAGTTTATTTATAACGAGCTTTTACCCGCCACTTCGTCTGCGTGGAAATATATCTTTAAAATATAACGAATTTTTACGTTAACGACTTTATAAAAGATTTGTTTCCCTGAAATCCCTTCCCACTCTGATCATGCACGAACTTGCTGTCATTAATTGTTCAGCCCTTATTTTACCCTTTTAGGTGTTGGTTGTTCTAAAAAAAGTAACTAAAGTCCTTTCCCAAGACTCAAACTATGTCCATACCAAATGTTATTAAAAACGGTTCAGCGGTTTAGCCGTGTAAAGGTAACAGACAGACAGAGTGACTATTTATATACGTATGTACATAATAAATATTAACCTTTTCACTGCACTTACTCCGGGTTTTCTGCTTCACCCGAAGGTTGACTGGTAGAGAAAGCTTCGAAGAATTAAGTTCGCTTAAAAAAATGGCTGTAATCTACAAATCTCACTTGCAACAAACAAATAGTACTTGCCTCACTGACTTTGGTTTTGACTCAACCACAACTATGATAATTGACAACAGCCATAACTTCCATCACAATGTAGTATCACACTGATTGATTCAATTAAACTCACTCAAAATTATAATATTATTATGATC
Organism: Tortricodes alternella; assembly: GCA_947859335.1. NCBI lineage: Eukaryota > Metazoa > Arthropoda > Insecta > Lepidoptera > Tortricidae > Tortricodes > Tortricodes alternella. The sequence goes on along the minus strand of OX401979.1, from coordinate 9,458,175 downwards.
CGTCACCAATGGAATACGGAGTGCATAAACAAATACGCAATAATAAAATTTATGAACGATTCATGACAGAATTGACGGCTTTATTAGCGGTAAGTAATGAATATTGTTGGTAAACTTGTGAACATTACAAATTAATTGGTGTTAATACTAAGTAAGCACATGTAAATGGTGCTGAAATCTTAAATCATTATAATGACGCCGTTAAGACGCCGTTAAAGAACTTAATACATCAGCCAGTTTAACTTTTGACTTTGTTTAAAATAGATAGTAGCTAAAAAGCGAAAATGTACCCATCTCTAAGGATGACTTTTTCCCAAAAACCTCGAAACCAAAATCGCACGAGTTGTCAAACCAAGTTTTGGTTTAAATTTAATTTCTTTGTTTAACATTCGCACAAACACGGCAGAGCGGGAAATATGTATTTTAATATTCTCCGTGTATGGTGCAGCTCTGTTTTATTACGACGGAACTCTCGGCGCTCGCGAGATAAAGAGTAGCCCGCAGACTCCGCACAGACCATAACGAAACAGAGGATGTATTAAGAGGAGTGAACCAGCGGCTTTTCATACAAAAGGCAATAAAGATTTCCACCCCTGAAATGTTAACCTCTGACTGACAACCTTTCAAAAATTGGTCAAAATCGGTTAACATTTAAGGGGTGAAAATTGTTATCACTTTTTGTATGAAAAGGGTGATTTCTGCCTTTGGTTCACAGTCCTCTTATGTAAATAAACGTATACCAGCATCTGCTCTGATGGGAAATGAGTTACTTGGTCTAGTGAGGTGTCACAAATGTCATAGTAGGTACTCGTTCAGGCTATCGTAGTTTGAAAGAAAGAAAGAAAGAAAGAAAGAAAAGAAAAAACATTTATTCGTAACAGCACAAAATACATCACAAGACGAAAAACTAGAAAAAGTAGAAATAGTGCCAACTGTTACGAAAAGGTCCCAACTCTGCACAGTGCTGGCTTGGGGGCCAGCGCTGGTCTTCCGTTGGAACCATCTCGTAAAGTCACGGCAGACACATAGAAGAATAACATAAAAACAACACAAAAGATCAAAATAACACATAAGCAAAAAAACGGAACGCAATAGTATGACGTAAAATAGAAAGAGCTACTTCCAGCGTTTGCTGGAAGTAACGCTTTCAATTTGTGTCACAACTCGCGGTGTTCCGCCTTCCACATCTAGCTAGCTTTAACCTTTTGACCGCCAAGCATGTCTGAGAAGTAACACGAATTGCAACTTTAAGTCATGGTAATGAAGAACTTTTTTACCCTGTATCCGCTGACACCTGCAGCCGACTGTGGCGGTCAAAACGTTAAAAGGTGGCCCGACTTTTTGAAGATCAACTCGGTCCATTGAGCCGGAAGTGTAACAAGTCAAAATACAATTATCTGTCAATTAACACAACAACAAATGTTTCTTGAATAAGAATATGAATCTTGACCAATCACTAGCTAACCCAGATGGGCAAAGAGCATATACACTCATACGGATTGGTTACAGTCACCGTTGGTTTTGTATGTAAGCATGACACTTTTACAAATTCCACTCTAGCGACTTGAAACCGATAAGAGTAATAATGTATTTAGAATAGAATTTTTATTCTATTTCCTCGCCTAAAAATATTAAGATTTCTTGTAGAGCATTTAAAGTTCCCCCAAATATTCAATATTCTGTATTTGTTATGGATTGTGTGAATAATTGTCTAATTAAAGTTACCCTTAAATCATAATATACAAACCTTTAGAGGATTAAGATAATGATAACGGTAACTTATAATTAATTCATAATTAGTAACAGCTCATCAGCAGGTCTTTAATATTAAAACATTTCTACAAAAAGTTTAAATTTAAACATACAAATGAACGCAGTGCACTGTATATTAAATGCGTCTAAAAGTGGCGAGTAGGAAATATTCACTGTTTTGGATCTAGAATCTTCGCCGCAAACTGCGATAGGCACCGCTCGTAAACCTGCGCAGGGACACCACGCAAATGACTCACGCGCAGGAGTACACTCGCGTACCTTATATGGTTATAAAGTTATTATACTTATAATATTAAAATTAGTTTCATTATTTTATTAGATAGTGTTGGTATTTAAAACGTTTGTCATAATAACTGAAACAAAATCAGCATGTTTATTATCGGCAACATTATAAAACACGAGCTTCTTGATATTATTTTCTAAAACGTAGGATTCATCTTTTTTGGAATAAAAACTATAAAAAGCAAAAAAAATACTTTCACCTATCTTTTCAGGTTCATATATTTGGAAATACTTCGTTTTGAACGTTTCCTTTTCCGATAATCCTAAATGAATTGCTGAAATCAATCACATCTTTAACTAGGTAAATATAAATATCCCATGGGACAATAAAACGTAAAGTTAAAAACTAAGTCCCGACTGGCGACGTAAAAGCATGCTAGCTTCTTTTTGCTTTATAATTCTTATATAACCTTTAATGACACTTGCATGTTCTCTACGAATCATATGATACCACATTCATAGAAATCGCTTCAGTAGGGAGCTAAAGTGAAACATCTGTTTTTAGGTCACATTATATACATAGACTGTTAAATTCTATACCCTCCTTTTGGCTTCGCGTAGTCGGGTAAAAAAGGCGGGAATTACATATAGGGATATTATAGACCTTAGCGATAGCTATTGGTGCCACGACTTCTCAATATCGATAAATTACAGAAATCTATCCCGTTACTTTAATTACTTATGTTATCGGTCATTAAAGCGTTATAGTATCGCATAAATAGTTCTGATCCTACGTACTACATACCGTATCTATGGGTAACAAGAAGAATCATAACGCAGAACAAGATATATTAAAAGGAGTTAAAGATAAAATGTATGTCCTATTTCGAATACACGACGAGTAGTAAAGCCAGTTCAAAAATGTGAGTAGTGACTAATGAACAAAATTATATAAAACTGTAGAATAAATAATATTTAAATTGGTCTCCTGCACGCCTTCGCGTTTCATTTTAATTGTTCATGACGGTCACCCGGTTATTGACGTTGTATGAAACGTGTTAATATGCAAACGGCTAGACAGCACCGTCTTGATCGTGAATGAAAGTATGCGATTGCTCATTTAGATCTGACTCAATGAAAGTTTACTTTTACCCAACGCAGACCTGACTTTACTTAATTTGTCGAATAGAGCCGCTTTCTTCTTGAAATCGTCTAATTTAACTACCGGAGGCATAATTTCGCTTATGGTTAACGCTATTATTGTTTTGAATTAACATTTGAAAGCTCGACGCAGGTCAAATCAGTGCCTTGTGAAATCAAATTAAAGAAATTTTATGCAAAGAACGCAACTACAGACATGACATTTTAGAGATGTTACCGTATTGTGCGAATACACTCTTAATATTACGAGTGTTCTATTTTACGAACTTCATGAACCTATAAGTTTCTCTTTACTGAGCAAATATGAATGCAACCTGTTAGGTGCACTATTCCGTATTCCTCCTACTGTTGCATGTCCACGAACTAGTTAAATCTCTGCTCTGTGGTGTGATCCTCTAACGTGCACTGCGCTGCGTCAGCGACGAATTCTTTACGAATGTATAATGATACAAACAGCTATGTTATGGGCCCTGTACACGATGGGCCATCGTTGGCCTTCGCGCAGTACGCATTCATACGTAAGAATGAGATAGAGATATCTTTATTTCATGCTTACGTATGAATGCATCCCGTGCGATGGCCGACGATGGTCCATCATGTAGGGGGGCATTATTCTATAACAAATCTAGTCGCTCATGTCGTTTCTCATTTCCTCCGACAATCATAAATTGACCCGCGTGTTTGTAGGCATTATGCGGAGTTACGTACGAAATACGACCAAGGTCGAAGACGCGCACAAACATGCAATTTATACGCACCGACGGTTCTAGTTGGGCTCGGTTCTAGTTCATGGACGAAGTATTATTTAAGGGAATCGAACCCCTGGGGTGTTTCACAGGTTTTTTATGCGTCAGAGATGAGATCTTCGCTGACGTAGCACTGCGCACATTAGAGAATCACACCACTGGTCAGAACCATAAACGGACGTAATTTAGGGAAAAGGATCCAATCCACAATAAAACCTATTAGGATTTTAGACATTATATCGATGCCATAGAACTTAATTATTAATGGCAATTATTTTGGTTTGGATCCTTCTTGCTAAATTACGTCCAAACATCACGGGCGGAACTGGGCACAAGGATAGACCGGAAACCAATAATTATAAATACCGACTATTGCCAATATGTACTCTTAACATCATATCGCAACATAAAGACGTCTTGCAGAATATTTCTTCCTATATCTACCTAATTTCATATAAGTATAATCATGATACCTGTCAGTACGTAACCTTAGTAATTTATAGAGATTAATTTGGGGTTAATCAAATAATTTATACAGGACGAAGCAAGGGGAACTCAAAGGGCGCCAAAATTTGTCTCATTTTCGTTTCTCCAACATCAATTATATTACCTATCCAACTAACTCATACGACAAACATAGCGACATTGTCAAGGACTTAAAGCTCTCACACTAATATTTCTCTTTATATCCAAAAACCGACACAAAGCTTTCACAACGCAATTCAAAATACGAGATATGAAAAAATCAGGAATTTTCGATTGAAATTGATGGCACGCAGCGAATATTGGCTGCGTACAAACACGTTAGAAGCTGGTTCCATAACAATGCAAGAGTACCATCACGCCCACGCTGAGATAAATTTCCCCGTTGTTTCTACGTTTCCTTTTTACATCGAAGCACTTTATACGCGGTAGGCTCTACGTACGCTAGGTGGCTGGCCAGTTGCGGCTCAATGCTTGAGCAGAAAGAGGTTAATACAATTTAATATTGATCAAATATTATTCAGTCGACAATCAACATTTCTTACGGCTGTAATACGTAATACTTTTTAAAGGAGTTAAAAGGTATTTTTCCCATATTCATAATCACACTGAAACTTATAGGTCATGCATTCAAAACTGAGAAAAAATTATAAACCTTTTTCTAATAGAAACTCAATAGGAGCTGAAAAGCGGTTCATGGGAATAATGAAATGTGCAGATATCTCATGTTTTCGTTTATCTAGAACCTACTACCGGGTCTACTTTACCATAAAGTCAAGGTATGTTACCTTTATTATTTTTTGATGGCTTAAAGATCCAGCAAAACTAAGAATTATGAGATATTGTAATGGCTGGATTTTATGACTTTGCCATCCGATTACCAACCATGATCTACCGAACCTACTACCGGATCTTCTTAACCGTAAAGTCAAGGTATATTGCCTTTATTATTTTTTTATGGCGTAAATATCCAGCAAAACTAAGAATAAGCAAGTTTTCTGAGAAATTCTAATTAGTCCGACAGATTATCAAGAAAAATTTAACAAGTGTTTTTTGCTTTATCAAATCAATCAAAATTGATGTCATAAATCCCCACTTATTGATACAAAGTGTGCAAAGTCGTGACGTCACGCGAAACTTCAACGTACTATATCTTCGTCATTTTTCGTTTAATCGACAAAAGAAAAAATATGTGTTCAATCTTTTTTATAATCTGACGGAATACTTAATTAGAATTTTTAAGAAAACTTTCTTATTATGAGATTTTATAATGGCTTTCAAATAAAGACGTAAAGCCTCCAGTCCATAGATGTTCATGGAAACGTTCTCGCTGTCCGCTTTTGAGTTGCACAGCACGTCAAGATAGGCATGCATATGTCTATGCAGGCCGCAGTCATTGAACCGAAGAGGTCAGGTGAAATTATCTCGTTTGGACCGCCCTACGCGACATCTGACTCACAATGGCCGGATACTGTTTTTATCTTATGTTTGATGCTCGAGTATTTGGAAACAACTAAGTTAATGTTGTACATGCACTTTACATCGATGACATCAGCCTTGCAAGTTAAATTTTGAAGAAAAATACTAGTTGTAGGAATTAAGCTAATGCCTATTGCAAGTTAATCCATTTAAAAATGCAATGCACAATATTGAGAGGAGGCCTGTTCCCAGCAGTGGGATGTATCAGGGTGATTATAATGATGAGTACATATAATCACGCCTGTTTCCCGTAGGGGTAGGCAGTGCTATATAGTGCTATATGTATAATGATGAGTGCGCGATGAAAATATTGCTCTTGTTGAATCAATTTCTTAACGCTCAGATCAGAAGTTTCAGACGTTGTTGGAAGACTGCTACGGTGTGCAGTGAATGATTTTTAGGTCCCGAATGAGATTAACACTGATCTCTTGAAATATTACATAGAGATCCCATAAGGGATAAGCTCGCCTTCATACATTCCTTTACTTTACAATTCTTAATTTTTGTGTGTCGTTTATGGGCGATAATGAGTTTATACCCTACTAGTGGACCCGCCACAGCTTCGCCCGCGGTATTTTCCATACAAACTTTATCACCCCGTTAGAGATGGCATGTCAAAAAATCCCTCCTTAGTGCACCTCTAGAGTACTCAAGGAATGTCTCCTCCAAATTTCAAATCTCTAGGTCATGGTACTATTTTATATATATTGATTTCTGTCTTCTATAATTTTGGTTAATATATCTTGGATGTATAAATTTACTAAGTTGCATAAGATCATATCGTCAATATATCGTTAAGTAATATTGTTCTTAAAATCTGTATCCCTTACCCTCCTTTACTGTCTTTAAATCGGGTATATTTGCTAATATTAAACGACTAACTGAGAATTGTTAGAAGCACCGAGGCCTCAAGTCGTTCAGCGACTCGCGCGCGGTGCCAACATCTCGGTATCGGCCCGAGATCTGTCCACATACTCACGCAGTCGCGTCGGTACTATGACTAATGTTGTTTTGGTGTGACTGTTGGGTTTAAGACTTTAACATGACTGGTTCAAGTAAGTATTACTAATGGCACCGATGGATCAAGTTATTTAATGACTCGGCTCCGCGGTGCCAACGTCGCGCGTATCGTCTCGAGATTTGTCTGCAGACTCGCGCACGCTGCCACTGCTTGCCGCTGTACTTACTATTATGACTTTTGTCTTTTCAAGTAAGCGTGAGCGAAATACAGGGGGGTCACCATGATCTCTAAATGCGGTTCCCTTTAGGCCCTATACTGAACTGCATCGCTATTTCATATCACGCCATATATCTCATCTGTAAATACATATCGTGGTATGAAACAGCGATGCAGTTCAGTATAGGGTCTAAAACAAGTGGAAATTAAAGATTGCGGTCACTCTCCTGATTCGTAATTCTTTTAATGGACTATCTGAACTAGGGAAAGTATTTTTGACAACTTTCCATCTGTAGCATCTTTTCTCCAACATGTAACTATTACCTAACGTGCAATAATCTTGCAACTTACTACGGACGGAACACTAAATTTCCATTTATATTATTGGGAGCAGTCTCAATCTCATGAATCAAAATCAGCTGCAGCCTTATGGCAGAAAATAAACTTAGCTAGCCAGCATTCATGAAGAAACTTAACAAAGTTTTAGGTATGTGTTTTAACATATTATATTAAAGGAGGTAAACATATCTCCTGAGATATCTCGGCTAATCGGCGTACATACCCGACGAATCCGTATCGATAGCGCGTTCTGTACCATACCATGAGTTTACGCAAAGCGTTCGCGCCATCGAAATCTATCGGAAATGCTGCTTGGTGCCGATACAAGTAAAAGGGACCGAGCGATAGTTTACGCTAGCGAAAGCGGTTTGCGCAACTCATGGTAATGGTACTTTACCATACTATGAGTTTACGCAAACCGTTCTCGTTATAGAAAACTATCGCTCGGTCCCTTTTACTTGTATCGGCAACATGCAGTATTTCCGATAGATTTCGATAACGAGAGCAGTTTGCGTAAACTTATGGTAAGGGTACCTACTGTTCCTCGGGACTTAAATAAAAGTTACGTAGTTAATTATTAAATGTTACTTATTAAATACTCATTACATTCAACATGTTTTAGAATTTGTCAGTTGTGAGTGAGTGAATGTCAGAAAGTTAGATTTTTCATGCCCACAGTCAAGAATGTTTAAGCTTAGGACAAAGCAAGGCCTTATTCAACTTCAGGTGTTTCTGACGCTAGATTTTTGATCTGCTTTAATCATAGGGTTTAGTTAAAGGGATGTATTACACAACCCGTGCAGTACATCTTAACCCGTAGAATGTCCTAAATACACCATGTGTCTGTAGGCCATTGAAAAATGACATGTATAAAATTGAGAATAGAGTTCACTGATAAATCAAGGACGTGTGATAGGTTAATCTATCTAATCTAATACCTTTAAACGAGCAATTCTTGTATGTATATATATATAATCTGAATCTCGGAAACGGCTGCAATGATTTTCATGAAATTTAGTATGCAGAGGGTTTCGGGGGCGATAAATCGATCTAGCTAGGTTTCATTTTTAAAAATCGTCGTTTAATCCGTGAAAAACTGCTACAATATCATAAGAATACGAAGGTAAATTTCGCCACCATCAACAAGGTTATAAAACCTCAGGTGGGAAATCGGGCGGTCCCGAAACCAGAAGACCCCGGTTCGAGGCGAGATGATTATTTTTTCTCCTTAATTCTTCTTTTGTGAGATAAACTATTATTGGGAGCCCTTTATCAACGCATAAAATTCGTATCTAAATATAATTTCCAAAAAAACACGATTTACCAAAAAAAATAAACCGTGGTACTGTGATTTTAACTGTGATTCGGTTGCCATAACATCACCTTTGATTCGTTCTTATATGTTAGTTGAGGTTGTAATCAATGAAATATACGACTAACAACGTAATTGCTGACATTAATTAACAGAATTTTGCGAATAGTCTACGAACTTCATGCACAACACCAAAGTGGTTCTGAATAAAAAGGGATATGCCGACCAAAAATGCACATAAAAATAAACGGCAAAGGTTTTACGGAGTGAAATCTACGTGGAAATATCAACGCGGCTTGCGCCTGATGACGAGTAGTTAGGGATGTTCCGTCGATCTATCGACAAATAAATTACGGAAGACATCGATGATTTTGTTTACGTACCCACATTTTGAATACTTTATCAAATAATTTAGCACGATTCTTTCTCATAACATTTTAACTTGAACGTAACAATAGAAAAACCGGTCAAGTGCGAGTCGGACTCACGCACGAAGGGTTTCGTACCATTATCTTTAAAAACGGCAAAAAATCACGTTTGTTGTATGGGAGCCCACTTAAATATTTATTTTATTCTGTTTTTTAGTATTTGTTGTTATAGCGGCAACAGAAATACATCATCTGTGAAAATGTCAACTCTAACTATCACGGTTCATGAGATACAGCCTGGAGACAGACGGACAGACGGACAGACGGACAGCGGAGCCTTAGTAATAGGGTCCCGTTTTTACCCTTTGGGTACGGAACCCTAAAAAAGAGAAGTCGGGAACCTTTTTTCGGTACTTGAAAGTTTTAGTTTTCTTTATGTACCCATGAAGTAATGGTACTAAATATTTTATAAATAAGTTTATTAATTTTAGTACGTAAGTACCTTACGTACGGTATCACAAATCTAAGTAGTAGGTACAATTTACGTTGATCACATGCATCATACTACATCAATATAGTTCATCTTATGTAACTATACAAAGTATATACTGACAAAGAACTTAACAAAGGCTTGCCATGAGGTTAATAATTCTTAGATCACGGCGTCACCGGTCGATACGTGATCTGTAATTAAACGATAACTTATGACTCAAAATGACACATTAAAACTGTGTTAATAGCGAGGTTAGATCATCGTGGAAACGGAGGCTTGTTTAATCGTACAACTTTAATTACTATAATTCACTGGCCATACGAGTAAAATTGCGATTTGTTAGAAATGCATTTTTTTTTGCAAATGTTTTTTTTATTTTTTATCGTTGATGAAGGTTAGATCGGGAATATAAAAGTGATTGACCTTAACTATCGATCGTCCTAATTATCCTTACGCAATTTACGATGAAATCTTGACTTGACTTTTCAGGATTGTTATAAAACAAACCTAACCTAACCAATTCTACAAGTTCGCTGTTTAAGAAATCCTGAAATGTACGGTTTCAGTAAAAACAGCGCAATCTACTTTCTTACTAATTTATACACTGAGCCAAGAATAAGTTTACGTGTTCAAGTCTAAGTTAATGATTTTTTTGCATATTTTTATTAAGATAAGATTAGATTAATTTATTGTATATAACTGTGTACCTACATTAGATCATATTATGTCATGAAAAAGGTCCAACAGCTTACCCATTTCGGGCATACAATAGCAAGTAAATACGAATAGGCGTATTAAAACCATCTTAACTAGGTATCTAAACTTCTAAAATATTCATTTAAATTGTAAAAACTTTCATTGACAGCCATTTTTTGATCTTTATTTTAAATGTCATCTCATCTTGCGATTTAATATATAATTATCAATATCATTATCATATCATTGATTTGCAATATTGAATCATCTTCAGTACCTTATATTGTTTTAAATACGTGCAGGAACCTGATCTCTTGAACAAATATTTCGCGCTGTATTTCCCTTCACTAGAGTCGGTTGAGTTCTCCGTTGTTGCTTTTTTCCCATTTACGAGTTTCACGGCGACCGTTGCCTGAAACTTACACGTACCCAGAATATAAATGCTATATCTCGCCATCCTACTCCCACTTCAATATCTAAGCGGCATACGTCTCTCTCTGGCCACAAATAAAAATGTCTAGCCACCTCAAAGTTCAAATAGAAATTGCAATATCCATTTTCCGCTTATATTTAAAAGAGAGCTCTATTCACCGTTCTTTATGAATCATTTTCAGTTGGCATTAGAGTAATATTTAAGGCAGTTTTGCCTTAGAAAATGAAACTGTTGTCTTTTTCGAACCAATTGTATTTAAAATGCTGCGTCTCGCTCCTCTGGCCGCTACATATCTAAAATCATCTGGACGAAGTAAACCGATTACTTCTGAAGCAACTTTATGAAAATGTACAAACTTATTAATTCTCCCGTTTAGATGGGAAATCCTGTCTAAATTAATCCTGGAGATTACGATCTTAAATTTAATTTCTTTTGGCAAAATCATGTTTGGATAATATTACCGACATTTTTTTGAACTGACAACATCATCATCATCATTAGTCTTTATACGTCCTAATGTTGGGTACAGGCGTCCTCTCAGGCAGTATTCCCCACGCGGGCTCAGTGCGGATTGGGGATTTCAACCTGATAACATTATTTAACATTGGAAAACTTGACAAATTTTACTTTTGCAATTGGATTTAATACCTACTTTTTACCGCAACTTCGTTCGCAAGGAACTCGTCTAAAGTTATTCCCTCAAGACCATTTTCTGGTATAATTAGTACTCTGTCCTATTCCAGGACCTAAGGTAACTATTATGCCAAGTTTCATGAAAATCCGTTAAGCCACAAACTTTCGCATTTATAATATTAGTAGGATAGGATAGAAGGAAGCAGGCCAAAGTAAGAGAAATGAGTCGCTAAAAGAAGTTTTGAAGGAAAACACCTATTTACATCAAAGATTTCAAAGTTGCTTGAACTCCACACAAACCTGTGGCTGAGCACCTATTTATAGCTAGGGCTTCGTTCCATTACTTTGTCTTTTCGCTCGCGGCCATTTTAATCTGCCTCCTCTGTAGTGGCGACTTCAGTCCTTATCTGAGCCACAACAGCCCAGAGTACACAACGAAGAGCCTTCACTCCTTTACACAACCATCATTACTGAGACATCGAGATATACTGTTAGTACTCGCTGTAACATTTTTATTCTGTGTCTTAAAGCGACTGCCTATATAAGAAAAGTGTATAAAGAAGACCAGTGTATTGTATATACCTCTACATAGCACATCTGTAGTAGAAATTATTTGTGTAAAAAAACTCCAATAACCCTTTGGAATGTAAGAAATAATTACTAGTAAATTAACTAGGAACATCAAATAATATCGTTGATTACGTGCTAATCATACAATTCGACTGTCGCGAAATGGACAAAATATACAGTTTCTTCACTGTTAGCAGTTTTTGATTTTCAAGCATTTCATACAAAACGAAAATTGACAAAACAATGTACCTAAATAGCTAATTTTCTTTTTATGAAGGACTGGGCATGCGTTTGTCCCTAGTCTCACCTGCGGGGCTAGCACGACACGCCCGCGAGTCGTTTGTCGCTCAGTGCGTCTCTGTCTAACTAGTCAAGTATGTAAGGGATGCACTGAGCGACAAACGACTCGCGGGCAGGTCGTGCTAGACGTGCTGATGGAAAGCGAAGACAGGGTCTAGGATAGAACACGCTTGCCCAGAAGATGCCTATTCACTCTTACCTTGAAGACATTAAGATTGTATAATTCAGGAAATACAGACGCTAGGAGGCTGCGAACCAAAAAGGATTTCGCACACCGCTTAGTACAAGTCATAGCATATTCAATACTAATACCTAATTGTTTTTAAAGAATTTAATAATTATTTTGCCAAAGAAACTTAAATAAATGAGATCATAATAGCTATTACATTTTGAATGGAAATCAAACCGCGAGTCTCCCCCTTAAAAGTCTAGTATGTTCACAACATTAAACCCTAAGTAATCACGAAAGCGTAGGCAATTTCGGTAACCAACACAAGGTATTTCGGCAGTAATTTGGTTTATAGGTATAGGTTGGTGTAATGACCTAATTTGTTATTCATGCCCGCTACCCGACTACAGTACTGCGCACTAAAATGAATGGATTATACCGGCCGGTGTACGCTCTGAAAATGGGATTTGCATTAACTAAATAATTATATTTTTGATTAAAGTTAATTAACAAATTTTCGTCGTCAGGTTATTCATTATTATATGTACACTTGGTATGGTAACCTGGTCTCGCAGACGAAAGGATACGATCCCCTGATTTCACCAAGGATTTTATAAAAAAGTTATTAAATGGCATATTTATTAATAAATAAATTTTTCTACTTTTTAAATCGAAATAATTTATATTCATTTAATTTGCAAAACTGACTTTCAAAGTAGCTTCCACAATCCACAACTCCATAAATCATAATGATTTTAAGATCTGAATTTACTTAAGCAAAGTTTTTAACACAACAAAGTTATTATTTTGCATCCTGTGATAAATAAAAACAGGCTCAATACAGGCTGAGACTGATCAATAAAACAATTTGCGCGGCTTCTCCAGTAAAGTGGTGTACCTAAGTACAAGGGATCCGTTTTAGCCTCCCGTGGCGCGGCCAACGCCCTTTGCTTCCACTATAAACTTATTGTACCGTCAACAGTGACCACTTGACCCTCTTTACCTTTTAGATAGTTGCCACGTTAATATTTTTTATTTGACAATATACAAAAACAAGCGATTTATCTTAACACTTTCAGTCAACTTCAGAGGCAGTTGCAAGACAAAAGATGATGATCACTACCCAAATCACCAATTGTACCTAAACGCAAGTTAAAGTATATAGGTCTCTTCCATTGATCGCTACAACGACCTACCCCATGCTGCTCGCATACAGAGGAATCCCGCAATCTGGTCGACAGTTCACCGTGTAGCTAGTCTACCCACGCTGCGCCTTCCAGTACGCGAGCGCAACTCAAGAACTCTTTAGTTGGCCTCACCGGCCATCTGTTCTACGAGCAATATATGTTCTCGTCCAATATACCACAGTATTTCAAGACGAGTCTTTGACCCTTGGGTGGTCCGAAGGGTCCCAAGGTCACCCAAAGAGCGATGATGAGGGCTATTCTTGGAGTATCATTGCAAGATCCAACTAGACATGACGAGATCCGCAAAAGATCTATAGAACTGACATGACCCAAGGAGTTGTTACGCCTAAGTGGCAGTGGGCGGGGCACAATCCTTGCAGATGGTTAAAAAAATATGGTTGAAGAAATTTACAGCAATATCTTGATGAGCCAGACATAGGACAGTCAGGAAAAGTCAAAAGATAAACAGAATTCGTATAAAAGCTGTTGCAATCATTAAAGGGGCAATTTTCAATCACTGCGAACTATTTTGATCTGAGTTAAAAAGGATAAAAAGAAACGAGATCCGGAGCAATTTTCTAAAAAGACACGATATTTGTCATCATAAAATCTCACCTACACTAAAACGCTAAGTGCGGTGTGCACCAATAATCAAACAGACTTTTTATTTTATTTTTAATCAGTCGTTTAATGGTACATTTGACAACCGTAAACAATTGTTTAACGCTTAGACGTCTGTTTAGTTGTTGGTGAACTCGGAATGTATAATTTGCTAATCAATATAAGGTACTTAATAACAGGTCTATTTTTATGCAAATCGCCTAGTTAATACCCCGTAAACAAACTCGGTTCGTAACACACACTTGGTTTATGACTGCATCAATTATGCCTAAGCATATCCTAATTACTATAATGGCTGGGAGGGGCGGGTCAAGGGGGGTTCACGTGCTCTGAAACACTGATGTACCCCGTACGGTAGTATACGCAGAATAGAGGTGGATAATCTTATGTGACCCGCAACTATGCCATTTACTTGGAAACCGTGACTGCAGTTACATTAGATGGTGATAATTAGGCAATATGAATTAGAATATGTATCGTTTCCCGGCAATGGTTTAAATCAATGTTTTGATATCATTTATCTTCCGAAGAACGGAACGGATTATTTCAGTCGTTTTTAAGAGATGAGTATCCTTGAATTTTTAGCATGGCATCCCAGTGTCCTGCGACTTAGTCCACATAAAATCTAATCAAAAGGTATCCCATATTTATTCTCGAATGTAAACCTACCTCATTGCAAAATCCAAATTTTGTACCAATTGGTCTGTTTCTAATGAAAATAAAAAAAACAACAAACAGACTTACTTTTGCATTTTCAATATAATAAGGATTTGATGATACATTGGTTTTGAGGACACTTTATAACCACTCCATGTGTTGTCTCAGAACAAAGGTCACTAGTTGAAGAGCTTTCACTACGGTATATGACTAAATACCTACTTTGATAATGATATGTAATAAGCTCATAAGGATTCAACGCTGTAAGATGGCGATGACATGCGCTGATAGGACTATTAGTGGAATTAGTTGGTTTGTATACGTATATGAGTTACTCAGACGTGTAATTAACAAGGTTATCGATCGGTGGGCTTACGAATTGCGCTGATTGAATCTGGATAACTTGTTCCCAGGACATTTAGAGCGGAGTTCACCAACAACTAAACAGACGTTTAACCGCTAAACAATTGTTTCTGGTTATCAAATATTCTATTAATTTAATTAAATGGTAAAAAATAAAAATAAATTTTGAAGAGACTTAAAAGGTAAGTACATATATTTACCTAAATTAAGCGAATAAGGGGTGATTGAAATAGATAAGGGGAAACCTTTGCCAAGCGGTACTGATAGCAAGAGCGCGAATTAAACAATCCAAAATGATGTGCTAGTATGCTTGGATGTTAGTAATAATGGCATCCCATATTCATTTGACTTTTAACTGACGTATATTAAACAAAATTTAGTGGATTCTATTAATATTTAAAGTAATTTCATTATCACAATGTTCATACACTCTGGCCCATTTGGCCCCGCATGTCCTCAGCGTAATTAGCGAAGAAGGCGTCAGAAGACGGCAGCGCCGAGAATGTTCCCCGCTCATTTACATGCAAATGAGGGTAGGATGTGCTTAGGGCACGTATACATATTGGCACTATTTTGAAATCTGAAAGGTCACTCGTCCTGTGTTTAGGAATTAGTAGTTAGCTTTTAATCGCGCCAATTCAGAGTGCGTTGAGTTCGAAGCTTTCGTATTTGAAAATATAATTTGGATAACTTGGATATTGCGTAACAGCTACCGAGTGAATTATCTAGAAGAACAAGAAGGTATGGCTGATCTAGAGAGATCATATAGAAATGCTAGTTCTACCTAAGTATATGCATGCCTTGCTAAGTTTTTAACAAAAAGGTCGCTGTATGACAAATATGTAAACATTCTTATTTTGTTATTTATGATTATGAAGCTGGATGAATGAAAAGAACGGAAGTATCATTTGCATGGTTAAACGGTAAGTGAGTTTTGAAATAAGCAAATCCAAAATTGTATTATTCTTAAAATAATCAATATTACAAATACTAGTTCATGAATATAAAAGTGTTACAAACTTCCTGTTTATATTTTTCACTCAAATTAATCAACCTCAGTTAGCTATGATATACTTCCATATTCAGTATAAAGTTCGATAGCTGGACGAATAACTTAGGTACTTGACTACTATTTTGTACGGTTTTACCGATTATTTAATCATCAACAGCCTAAGAAAAAATAACTTTATCTACACCCATATCATAAAACCTCCATAATGTAATCGAATAAAAAACCGTAGGAAATGACCACCATTATGATAACCTGTACTGTAATGTTATTACAGTATCGATTTTAGTATCGTAATGGTCATAACAATACAGATATGAGGCCGGCGCGCCGCCGTCGCCGCAGCCGGTGGGGCCCCATCGTCGCCGTTTATAATATGTGTATAATTTGGCCTTAAAACACTAGATCGCACGTGTGTTTTAAGGCCAATATATATATCATTATGCAACCGATGCATAAACTACTATTATTTAATGGAATTCAATTAAATTCAACACATATAACGAAATTTTAACTTATCCTTTATTCAAGATTGCTTACGACTTTCCTCTATTTCGTCGATCAACTTTAAGACACCCATTTTTAATTTACGCTTTTCTTGCGTTGAGAAATGAGCCATATCTGGTATTATACTTTTAAAGAACTGCATGTCCGTGTCATCTTCTATCTTTAGGAGTTTAGACGATGTAGCTTCATTGGTGTCATCGAAGCTGCCGTTCCTCTTTACAGCCAACTGTTCTTCTTTAAAAGGAGTAGTAGTCTCGTTTTCAAAGGTATTGTAGTTTACGGTTCCGTCATCGTCCAGAGGTTCAATTTTTATGACAGGACACAGTACATCATGGTCTGCGGTCTGCAATGATAACTTTTTTTCAACTGATAATGGATCTTTGTTATTTTTATACGTTCTAATAGGAACAGCTTCAACTTTTATTCCTCTTTTCGGCCATTCATCATCATTATCGCTGTCGTCTTCATTTGGAGTTTGCCTAAAACACAAAAAAGGATTAGGTTAGATTACAGGTACAGTACGCGTGATAAATTACAAAAGTATGTTTATAGTATGACTAAAAAACAACGAATAATTACCATTTAGGTTTTGTATGCTTGTGCAGAAACTCTAATGCTTCATAAAGGTAATATTGCCGGGGGCAAGATTCATTACTTTCCAAGTGCATTCTCCTCTTAAATCGATTGAAAGACGATCTTATTCCCTTCCATTTATTCTTTAATTCTTCGACTGTAACAAGGTATAGATATAAATGTAATTTGATTCAATTTTAGAGGCTGTGGATTACTATAGGTTAAATTAATGCGGTGTATTGTAATTCATACAAAAGGCGATAACGATATCCACCCCTGAAATGTTAACGGATGTTGACCAATTTTTGCTAGGTTGTCAGTCTGAACAAAATCTAGGTCTATACGTTTATTTTTTTAGCTATAATCAATAAATTCAGTTTAATTGTCGTTTTAGTGTTCTCATACAAAACGAATTTCGGCGATTATGTAACTTTGTTGACATTTAATCAAATATTCAAAAACGTATAGGTCTATATTTTGTTCTGAGAGACAACCTAACAAAAATTGGTCAAAATTGGTTAAAATTTAAGGGGTGGAAATCATCATCGCCTTTTGTATGAAAAGGGTGATTTTTGCCGTTGGTTCAGTCTTAATGCCAAGGGAGGTATGTCAAACTCAAAATCATCGGTGGGCCAAATGCATAAAGACCTTAAAATCAGTGGGCTGCAAAACCAACCATACTGGAAAAAACTTGCGGTCCGGGCTGGCGAACACAGCCGAGTTTTACCGATCGACCGTTCGCCGCGCTCACGCCGAGTGGCCATCGTTCTAGCGTGCACTTTTGAAATTTTTGCGACACGCTGGCGGGCCGCTTCATGGATGCTAGGCGGCTACCACGATCTCTAAATGCGTTTCTTTTACTTCCTAAGCTGAACTGTGTCGCTATTTGATACCTCACCATATATTTTACATATGTAAATACAATGTCGCGGTACGAAATAGCGTCGCAGTTAATTACAGGGCCTAAAGAGAATCGCATTAAGAGATCGTGGTAACCCCCCTGTTCTTAATATTGAATCGGGCTGCATGCAAATGCGTAGTGGTCCGCATGCGGTTTGACATGCCTGCAGTAGGGCAAGTACTCAAGTAGTTAGTTTTGAATAAGAATGCAAGCAATATGAGGGAAACTAAATGAGAGAGGTGTCAGCACCGAAAGCAGTAGAACTCCCAAGTGCTCTGACTAGGAAGTTAGAGTTTATGGCGTTTATTAAATCCCGTATATAATAATTTTTAATATTATTTATAATCTTTTTTTCCACATATATTATTATATTTATCTATTATACACATTGAAATATATAGTAAGGAACTGCTCAAAGCAATTTTCGCGATGCTTATCTACTTTTGAGGTGTCAGAACGTGAATTTGACACCATCGCACGTTCAGTTGCATGACAACCACCCTCATGACACTCATTTAAGTGACACTGTTATAATAGAAAAAATGCCCTCCCGCATCGTGCGGTGTGAGGCCGCAGCACCATCGACCACACCTTCCACAATGATATGATAGCATGTGAATCAAGCAATATTAGACTTTTGTGTGTAAGTCGTAAGAACTAAGACATCAGCAATATGGTTAAGCCATGGCGCTGGCGTTTGACAATCTACTATGAGACAAGTTACACGAGATTGTACTGATAGGCATTTATCCTTCTTTTGAGATCTTTGGTTATATAATTTACCTGTACATTCTTCTTTAATCTCGCGTCTCACGCTCTCAGCCACCTTTTCCCAAGCAACAACACACACTTGAGTGCGATGAGGCATTTTGTTGTCGTACAGAACAGGAAACCTCTCCACAATTTTAACGAACTCCAAGTTGTTGTCGCAGTTGTCCTTCATAATTCTGTGAAAATATCAGGAAGTTTAAAACAGTAATAAAATATAGGATTCTAAAAATCAGTAGAGCAACTAGAAAATCTTGTTCTTGCACTTTATTATACAAGTATATTCGTATACAAGTATATTCGTATACAAGTATATTCGTATACAAGTATATTCGTATACAAGTATCGTTCTGTACATGATTAACTATCTGAAATTTCCTGTTATTTCAAATACTATTTTGATTCAAGAATATGAAAATGGAAATAAGTTTGTTTAGATGTAAAAATATATTTATTTAACCTAAGAATAATATCTTGAGTCCAAAAAAACCAATGACTTCAAACAAGAATATATTCTTGGTTTAAGAAAATATATGTTCCGTTATATGGAAATCACGGATTGTCTTGACCAAGGCGATATTGTCTAGATCCAAGACATCATTTTTTCCTTGATCTTATAGGTTTTCTTGTAATCTATAGTTAAAGAACTATTTTCGGGATCTTTCAAAATTTTAGGCCCAGTAGTTTCAGAAATAAGGGGGGGGGGGGAATGGTAAATTTTCGCGTATTTCCCTAAATAACTTCCAAACTATATATTTTAAAATTCCAAAAAAATATGTATATTTAAGATTCTCACAAGTACACACTAAGTTCACGTAAAATATAAATTAGTCAAGTTTTTAGTATGGGCGTGATGTAATAGTGTTATTAATTATAAAATAGGTTAAAAAAATGAACACAGAACTGTTTAAAGAGGGTTTTAGATGTATCTTCATTTTTTTTTTCTATTTTATCGATTTCATCTAATTGTGTTTTTGAAATAGTTACGTTTTGAATAATATAAAAAATATCGCACCCCCAGTACAATACTGCACTATGTCGAAAAATGTCAAAATTGACTTATTAATATGGTTGAATAGCTAAAAATTTGCCGCACATACCACGAAGACCGTCGTATTTATACTTACAAAAATGTCCAAGAGATGGCGCGCTAACTCTCTATTGGTGACGACGCGCTGCCAGAGTCAGCACCGCGAACACTAAACTATTTCCAGTTGCAACGTGTCTGCGTTAGGGACAGCACTTAGATCTTTTACGCAACAGTGAATAATTTAGTAATAATATGGTGTTGTTGAACGCACTACGAAAATTGTTCTGAATTATTTAGTTTTATTTCAGTGTTGGTGACTGTAATTAGTCAGTAACAATAGAATGATAAGGTATTATTTCAAAATGAGTCAGTAAAAAGCGCGTAACTCAAAATAATTATTTATTATTTAGTTCAGTCATTCCACAACATTGAATTAAGTCAGAATATGCATTATTAACGCGGTTTGAATCGTCTGAACTATTATAATGCTGATACGCATTGCATTCTTCACTTGCTACGTTCAAGACATTTGCAATAACTTTGATATAACATGAGATAACGGTTTTTCGTCGATTCTGAAAAATTAGCTTTTTTGAGTTAGTGCAGTATTGTATTGGGGGTGCGATATGTAAATATACTTTTTACGCTTTTGCAAATCAAATATTTTTTGTTAAAAAGCTGTTTAAGTAAAACCGAATTAGGTGTTGTCAGCGGCTTAACCGTCAAATTCATACTGTTGTATCAAATAACTGTATGCACTGACGTTTAATCTCACATATGACAGTATCTCGAATGCACCGAGAATTGGGGCCCAGGATCCCAATAGAGAATATGCATTAAAGTTTGCTGTATTATTAATCATTCTATCACGTCATCTTGTAGCTGATAAAATCACTAGCTTGTAGCTGAAAAACTTCAATAAATTTAAAAACCGGGCGAGTCGGACTCGCGCACGAAGGGTTTCGTACTATTATGTATAAAAACGGCAAAAAAAACACGTTTACTGTATGGGAGCTCTCTTAAACATTTTATTCTGTTTTTTAGTATTTGTTATTATAGCGGCAAAAGAAATAGGTACATCACCTGTGAAAATTTCAACTGTTTCACTATCACGGTTCATGGTATAGCCTGGTGACAGACGGACGGACAGACGGATGGACAGACGGACAGTGGAGCCTTAGTAATAGGGTCCCGTTTTTACCCTTTGGGTACGGAACCCTAAAAAGTCGTGTGATACAAATATGTTTGATTTGAACGGCAATAGGTATCTTCGCACCATTTCTGTGATGAACAAGCACATGCTAAGGTGAGCCACACCTGATCAGTGTTTTTGAATGGTTTTATAGGTACGTTGCGTGTATCTCAGGACTAAGTAAATAAATATAGGTTGACCGCTTAAATGAGTCGTCGCCCGCGCGGCACGGGGGCGCGGGGCATGACGACAAAGGGGCCTGAGAGAGGTGCGGGCGGCGTGAAATGAATGAAAAGAAAAATGCGCCTGCCGCCCGCACGTCTTTCGGTCGCCTTTGTCGCCATGCCCCCGCGCCTCTGTGCCGCGCGGGCGACTACTCATTTAAGTGGTCAACCTATACAAAAGTCATTTATTCAGCAGTATCAGTTACTGATCATGTTGGTATTTATTTGTGTTATTTTCTAGCTGAAAATAATTAATGTGTGCCCAAAAGCATTAGTGACAACTTATTTATAATTAATAATTTACGCCTGGCTCAAAAGGACAAGCATCCAGTGCCAAAAATAATTCTTAAAAACAAGGGCATGTGCTTTTTCGTCACGATCGTTGCGTTGTGATCGAAATGAATTTCCCGCGCGATTTTAGTGTTTTAGATTATAATATTATTGAGGTAAAACAATATACCTATTAAGAAAAATTAAACATCGAGCGACGAAACAATGACGAGGACAAATAATAATAAGGAATAAGGAAAAATAATATGAAATGAATTGGAGTTTCATGCATTATTCTCTATTCTCGGTGCATGTTAGAGTAGTTTCTAGGTATGTGACATTAAATGTCTGTGCAATTGTGCATGCAGTTTTTTGACACAACTGTAGGTATGACTCTGACATCAATCACACATGTGACGTCATCTCACTTAAACCGATTATTGGAGCCCAGCGCCTCTATTCGGGAACGCTAAGTGATTCTGTAGTGATTCGTTAGCGAGATTTCTCATCCCACTCTTCCGCACGACGCGTAATGCGTAAGAGCGGGATGAGAAATCTCGCTCGCGAATCGCTACAGAGTCACTTATCTTATCTGGTTGGTTAGCTCGGCACATCTCCGCTTCAATGGAAAGGCACCTTTAATGACTTTCCAGTTATAGTCTTAATTAAAAGCGTCTCGTAGGTACCTACGTGATTTCATTCTCACTCATACCTACTAATTACAGTAAAAGTCAAAATTACACGAGACTTCAGGCGGCAACCATTGGACTATCTATCTTTCTAACTAGCCTGCATTTATCTAATTCCGGGCTTAGGCCTCCTCTCATGAAGATATAATTGTCATAAGTTCTTCGCTACAGACCGTGTCAGGTAAAAAGAGCGCTGACGGTTATACAAACTCCATTTTAGCATAACGTACCTACCTAATATTAATATTGCAGATACGCCTCTTTAGCATGATGCCCGCGATATGATAAGAAACAAGATTCATTAAATTACGTACAGAGAGAATTATATTATTTGCTTTGAAATCTAACCACACGACGGGAATTGATACACATGGTCATTTACTGGTCAGTTAGAAAGAAAGTAAATTTTAAGTAAGTAATAGGTTGGTAAGGAACAATAACAAAAATATTGTGACGTAAACAGAATAAATAATAATTCTACGTACTTACGTAAGAGTTATTTCAATTTAAAGTTGCGTGTTTTGGTTTCTGCCGCGACAATAATGTCCACTAGCTTGCTTCGTGCCACACTGAGCCGCCACAGCAACACGCGTCGACGAAGCACGAACGAGAGCGAGACAGCCATACAACGCCACAACCACGCGTCGTTGCCGCTTCGCTGCCGATGCCTATAATCTCATTTCAACTTTATAATGCCCATTACTTAACGTCCATTTTACAATGCCTGATTATTTTGTTGCAGTTGGCGCGAATTCGTGACTTGTGTCGCTCAATAAAAGCACTTGTCAACAGGTTTTTTGTGGTAATAATACGCTTATGGACAATAATTAATTAGTGTAAAGCTCGTGTAAAAATTGTAGCGTTTAAAGTGATAATTTTCGTGAGTCAAACAATTAAGTGTGGAGTTCACCAACAATTAAACAGACTTTTTTAATTTTAATCAGCCGTTTAATGGTACATTTTTGACAACCGAAAGCAATTGTTTAACGCTTATTTAAGAGGACTGTGAACACACGGCAAAAATCACCGTTTTCATACAAAAGGCGATAGGTAACGATTTCCACCCCTTAAATGTTAACTGATTTTGACCAATTTTTGATAGGTCAGAACAAAATCTACTTAGGTACTTGTGTAAATTTAAGGGATGGAAACCGTTATCGCCTTTTGTATGAAAATCCGTAGGTTCCCACTCTTAAAAGTTTATTTAGCGTTTCATGAACGCCGCATTGAATCGTTCATGATTTATTTGTGTTTTTAGGGTTCCGTACCTCAAAAGGAAAAAAGGAAGCCTTATAGGATCACTCGTGTGTCTGTCTGTCCGTCTGTCACAGCCAATTTGCTCAGAAACTACTGGACCGATTGATTTGAAATTTGGTATACATATGTAAATTGGTGACCGCAACAGGGATGCGTAACGTAAATTAATTAATTTTGAACATGGGCCCACTTTTGGGGGATAAATTAGAAAATTAAAAAAAAAGTTGTGCTACTGAAATCGTGTGACATATCAAATGAAAGGGCTTAGTGTGAGGATCTTAAATGTATTTTTTTTTTAATTTTAAGTAAAATAGTTTAGAAGTTATTTAGGAAAATAGGTGAAAATTGACCATTCCCCCCCCCCCCCCCTTATCTCCGAAACTACCGGGCCTAAAATTTTAAAAAAAATACAGAATATAGTTCTTTACCTATAGATTACAGGAAAACCTTTAAGAAGTCTATGGTATTTAAAGTAACATAGGAAATTTCAGTTTATCATGTATGTAACGGAACCCTCTCCACGCGGGTTTCACTCGCACTTGACCGGTTTTTTATTGATTGGGTCCTCACGGTTATGTTGCTGGCCTGGAAGCATAAACTTGACCCAAAGGGTTCACGCATCATGATATTGTTTACTGTTGGTTTACTGTAGTAGTTAAACGCGGAATTGGTTCTCACGACACAGGCTCGACCTAGTGTGAGGACCGCTGATACCTACTCAAATCCTAACCCATATTGTTAAGATAATTATTAACGCTAAGAAATGTAGAAACTGTTTGGTAAAAATAAATAAATTTGATTTGATTTGATTTGAAGTCTTTACTTTTCATTAACATTTCCGTTGACTCAAGTCGACGCTTAAAAGTTCTGGTTGAATTGAAATAAGGCATTGTTTTGCTTTGACAGTTAACAAAAATGTTGGTAGACCCAGACCCTATGAAGACCCTATGATTCTTTGTACCTAGGTACCTATTGTTGCACAAGTAACTTTACACGATACCGTAAGAATTATGTTTCCAATAAAAAATACCTACTCGCTAATTATTCAACCAATACTTACCATAAAATACCTAAATGTATACTTACTTACTTACTTACTAGCAAGTTATTTATAATATTTTGATCTTTCAGGTGATGCAATTTGTAATGATAAAAGATAAAATCCTTGCATTGAAATAGCTACTTCCAAAATAATACGCAATATTAATTTCTGTTCGAGATTTTAAATTATTAAATAAAATTATAAATGGAAAGATTAAGTTACCTACAGTTTAGCATAGTTTACCCATTATTATTGAAAGCAAATGAATTTACAGCTTAATTTTCTACCTAATCATTTCAATTTTATAAAGTACTTACCTAGGTACTTAATTGGTTGACCTAGGTACCTGATTATTATTTTCAGGTGTTTTCCTTGCTTACCCTGTGAAGCGAACTAAACTAGTACGGAGGGTTGCTTACTGTTACTCGCGCATCATTTTTACTTCAGTTGCGTTACATTTTTGTAATTTTCTGCTATGTACCTATCTGATGTTACCGAGTATCTGTAAGCTAAATAAATAAATTGACGCTACTATTTACACTTGTAATCTAGAAGCATCCAGCGCTCCTAGGCATTAGCCTATTAACCGAGAAACACACATGTGCAACAGACGACATCTGCCGCCGCACGTGTCCGCGCACCTTTTGTTGCCGGCGTCGCTGCACACGCCTTTTAGGGTTCCTCTGGATGAAGGTTGCACAAAATTTTACATTTTAACAGCTGGTGAAATATAATTTTATCCACGGATTTATCTGTACCCTGCAGAGAATGCGTCGATCAAAACTGTCCGTTTACAGAGCAGTTTACGACAGATTACAGCTCATATGACACACTGGCATACAAAATAATGTTGCTTGTCGTAATTTATATACGTGATTTTTTTAAGTTCTTTATGTGCCAGTGCTTCACTTGCAATTAGCCATTTTTAGGGTTCCGTAGTTAGTCAGACTAGGAACCATCATAGTTTCGCACTGTCCGTCTGTATGTTACAGCCACTTTTCCTCGAAGACTGTTTAAGTCAAAAAGCTGAAATTTTTTACGATTATTTATTGTTTGTACCAAGCGCATAGATAAACAACGAAATTGGTAAAACAATGTTTTATGGTAGTATACCTATGAAATATCTACCTACAATTAATTTTTTCCGGTCCTTGGATAGCTCTGAAAACTATTATGAGTATTTTCTTTAAAATGTTACGATTTGGAGGACTGTATAGCAAATATTAAAACTATATCATTTCTGTTGGAGTTACATGTGCCCAACCCCTACTGCCTAAACAGTAAATTAAAAAAATCTGAAAAATATCGAAACTGATAAAGCCATACAAGGCCCATGCACCAACATTCAAGTGAGGATTCTCTGGAAGGATGACACCTGACTAAAAAAAGTTAAAAGGAAAAATATCACGACTAATATGTTGCCTTCATTGGGTCATGAGTTATAAGGCAACTATTTTGTGTTGCACCTTCTGAAAATCATCTAAAATAGCACCAAATAACTTTGAGTTGAAAACTAGCTTATCTTCGGAGTTATGGTTGAAAACTGTGATGTGTAGTTTTATAATAATATCGATTACACTAAGGAACCCTACACTGAGCAGGCTCGAGATGGTCTTGACCGTTTTTTTAGCGATTTATCTATTTTTAACCTAACACAGTCGAGCCGTATTCTATAATTGCTTTCGGGCTAGTATGGAGCAATCATCGGGAGCATCCAACTTGCAATTTTATTGTTACCTACCTATGTGAATACCTAGAGCTATATTTACACTTGTACATGTATATTAAGATATTGTATACGCTTAATATCTATCCAATTTTTATTCAGTAAGTCCGATCGCAATTGTTTTATTTTGATATCGACTACTTCTCATATTTTAAATAGGTACTATGCATTAAAATATCAACCAATTTGATTGGTTCGTTATTTATCAGAATTTCGAAGCTATCAATCTATTTATAAGGTTAGAAATTATAACAGGCAAGACTACATACCTATATAACACTTAGGGGGTCATACATTCGGTACTGGAGTGGAAAGATACATAATAACGATACTGATGACAATGATAATGATGAAAAGTCAACTACTCCACCAGTTAAAATCAGTACAGTCGCACGAGATTTAAGGCAGATTTAGACAGGGTCAGTGACTGACTTCGAATTCGAGACAAGTCAGCGCTGACCTGAGAAAAAGCAAATGTAAATTGATTTGAAGTCAGCGGCGCCGATACTGACTTGTGCACTGACCCTGTCTAAACCTGGCTTTATGTGCAAAGTGCTCCCGAGCCGCACATCAAGGTCGAAAGATTCCATTGTCTCAAGTTGCGCATGCGTCGTCGTTTGTTGAGCGGGATAGAATGACAGGTAAGTGATGAGAGATGAAGTATATAAACGCAACTGTTAAAAAAATAACTGAAAATATTTATTAATTAAAAAAACCTCATAGGATACTTTTGCCAACATTAAAAATGGTTTCAAGGTCACAAGCTAGCTAGTTGCATAAAATACCTATGGTCATTAGCATAGTATTGGATATTACGCGATGCTATAATGCTACGTCACATTTTCGATTGTATGAGTAGGTTGTAGGTTTCCTAACCGAATTTTAGTTTAGAATTCGGGCTGAAACTTGTCCGAATTGCTTAAAACCATACGCAAATAATTTTCCATTCTGCTTTACAGTCGGGTAACAATGATCAATCATCGAATAACTCGCGCGATGAATATGCCGACAGGTGATTATAGGCAGGTGAACTAAACACCGTTGCCAGTTGCAGGTTAAGGAAGGTTATTTTTTTACATTAATAGAGTTTAAATTTTAAATAATGGTCAATGAAAACCTGTTGTGGCTATTTTACGTCCACTCACTGTTAACGCCACATTAACACCCTCGTGCAAAATGGTCGTAGCTGTGACGAGACGACAGCATGTCGCACCATTCCTGGAAGAAAGGCGTATGTGAAAAAATGCTACTTTTCAGGAGAGCAAAAAAACATTCCCACACTTTTGATTTTAATCACACCTTAAATTAGCTTATACCTTTAGGAAGATAAAAAATCACCGGATGTTCCAACAAACTTTGTTTTTTGATAACTTACTTATAGACGTAGCAAACCTTAAATTTGTAAGATACATTCTTTATCCACGTCTGTCTGTGGGTGTTTGCGATTGGTAAGTGTAATTACGTGTTTATGACGGATCATGACTTGTGTTTTCGACGTAACTTTCTGTCGTAACTGCAGTTTACGTATTTATAAGTGTTCAATTTTTAGCGTACTTTGGTCGCGCAAGTATGACTTACGCCTTTATTACACAAGAAATTGCTATCAATGCCAAGTTGTAAGTTGAAATACGCTTTTAATATAGGGTAAACAAATATGGTATTGATGAGTATGACAAGTTACTCCATTATTCCAGGACAAATGTTTTATCAAAAAGATGCTTATCTTCATACTAAAATAATGCCGGATTTAAAAATGTTGTTAAATTGTACTGAAAATAGTATGAATTTGTAGAATTATTTATAAAACAAATATTGGGTTCAAACAAAGTGCATCAAATTCAACAAAACAATTTTAAATCATTGAAAACACAAACTACAGTCCTAAAAGATAATTCTTCTTTAAATCGGTACAAAATAAATAAAACCACAGATATTTTGTAGATTTATTTTCAAACATGCCTAGTAATCAATTTTGTATTATAAAATAATAGTTTTAATCAAGATCAGGTTAAGGATAATCATATTTTAAATATTTACTACTCATCTTCCATATCTGAGTTTATTTCGTGCATCAAAGTACGTAGTACTATTAGTTAAACTGTGACTAGAGTTTGAGGGCGTAAACTATGATAAAATGTATGATAATCCGGCGGTTTATAGTTATCTTCGCATAAACTAATCAAATCTTTGTATAAATTTGCCGAAATCGCTATGGCCCTCGTAACCTGAGCTTTTGAGAGAGGTCGAGAAGTTCTATGGACAGTTGTACACACCAACGCGGAAACCTGTCTTAAATCTAGCTAACGACCTGAGAACTAGATTAACCCGACACTATACCGGAGATATCCCGGACAACAGCCTGTACGAGACTAGTGTGGCTCTCAAACAGCTCAAAAATAACAAAGTGCCGGGTGAGGACGGAATCACAGCCGAAGTTCTGATTCTGAAGGAAGGCGGAAGCCTCAGAAAGGGCGATAATGCCCTGCTGTAGAATTATAGACTCATCTCACTACTGATTCATGTTTACAAGCTGTTTTTGAGAGTCATTATGAACCGTCTCGCACGCAGGTTTGACGACTTTCAACCTCCCGAACAAGCCGGTTTCCGAAAAGGCTTCAGCACCTTAGACCACATACATACGCTACGTTAGGTTATACAGAAGACCGAAGACTATAACCTACCTCTTTGCTTAGCGTTTGTGGGCTACGAGAAAGCCTGGCTGCACAGCAGTCTCACCATCGGTGCCAAGTTGACAAAAGGTACATCGACATATTGAAGTGTTTGTACAAAAACGCCACTATGTCGGCCCGACTATCTTGCAGCATAAGTTTCGAGTTCTAATTCTTTTCAAAACTCGAAACCTATGCTGTCGCAGCGGGGAGTCAGAAAGGGAGATGTACTTTATCTCTCTAAAACTGTTCAGTGTTGCGCTGGAGGATGTTTTCAAGGTTCTGGACTGGGAAAAGCTCGGTATCGACATAAATGGAGAGTACATGACATTGTTGTCATGGCTGAGACTATGAAATGAACATGAACGAGACGAAGACCATATCGAATATACATGCACTGCCAACTCCCGTAAAAATCGGAGACTTTACGCTCGAAGTTATTGACGATTATGTATACCTGGGACATACTGTCCAGTTAGGTAGAGCCGACTTCTAGACAGAGGTCAATCGTCAAATTCGATTCGGCTTGGGTTCATTCGGGAAGTTACGCCATATCTTTCGGTTTCAATATAACGCAGTGTCTCAAGATGAAATTCTTTGACCAGTTTGTGTTGCCAGTGATGACTTACGGCACTGAGACGTGATCGCTCACTATGGGCCTCATAAATAAGGCTCAACATCACCCAAAGGGCGATGGAGAGGGCTATGCTCGTAGTATCGCTGCGAGATCGAATTAGAAATGAGAAGATCCGCAAAAGATCTAGAGTAACCGACATAACCCAGAGCGCAGTGAACGGGACACATTGCTTGTAGAGCAGATGGCCGCTGGGGCCGAAAAATTCTTGAATGGCGAGCACGTACTAGAAAGAACAGCGTGGGCAGACCACCCTCACGGTGCACTGACGAACTGGTGAAAATTGCTGGTCTCCGTTGCATGCGATCAGTGTAGAATCACCACAACGACCGATTCATAAAATTAAAATCGTCATTCATCATCATTTCAGCCAAAAGACGCCCACTGCTGAACACAAGCATCCTGATGATTGCCACAACGACCGTAATTTTTTCGCCACAACGACCGTGACTTATTTAACACCTATAGCTCAAAATTGTAGCAAGAATAGATACAATTTCGTCTTGCACCATTTTAGAAGTAGTTGTATGTTGGAATAAATTGACGATAAGTTCGTCATTCTGTGACATGAGTAAAAAGTTTCTTGTAAAATTCTTAATAAGTTAATCATTTTTATATTTCATAATTTTATTCCTTTTATTAGTCCCAACCATAAATAAACCAGTTGCTCATAGAGACAAAATGCAACAAGTGAATAAAATCATAACAAATGGGTTAGGTGCAGTTTTTTTCCAAACCTTATGCAGTTATTGTTCAGTCATCAAATCTGTGTAATCTCGGTTAATTTATGTATCATGCTGGTATTATTAAAAAAATACATATTAATCCAGGGTTAAAGGATTTTATTCATCTAGAAATATGTAAAACTTAACAGATTACTACGCTAAAAATTCACATAAAAACATGTTTTCGTCGAATAATTGGCGAATCCCATTAATAATGGTATTTCATTGATTTTAAACGGTCGTATTCAAAATATAATCATACGTAAATAGTGATGTACCAGAAATAAAGATTTTTCTTAAAAATAAATGGAATAGAAAAATCGATTTCCGTAAAACCGAACAGTATCAATAACATAAAGGTTTATGTAATCAATTATGCAATTGTTAGTGTGTATCACCAAATTGCATTGTTCATTAAATATTATATTTGTGCATTAAGCATAAGAAAATATTCAAAGAGCTAAGATACTCTTTGGCTGCCTTAAACATACAATGCCAAATGCAGAAAACCAAAGGGAATGCACTAATAAACGGCAGGCTTTTACGTAAATTACTCACGAATGTTAGTAAGTAGTAGTAGTAATTCATTCTTCATTAACCGGAGATAATCATATATGCTAGTGTAAAACCGTACCGAATAAAATATATTTCATTGAAACAAATAGCTTAAAAGGTATCATAGATATAAAATGAAAGCACAATAACTTGCGCGAGCGGCTATCCTAAGACCTCGAGTGTATGTAAGTAGCATTACCCCACCCCGCTCTTTGATGTGTACATCGCGCTAAAATGGCGTACATCGAAAAACTAATGTAAGTTATTTATAAAATTGTACTGTATATTAAGTTACAAAAATATCGTCAATAAAACAGTGTTTATAAAAAAGACGTTTAACATTTTACGAATATAGCGTTACAATTTACATTACGTAAGTTAAAGTTACGTTTTCTGTATGTTAAAATGTCTCGAGTAGTAATGGCGTAAGTGAACAAACGCCAAAAAAGATTTGATGCGTTTCGGATATAAAATACTTATTTCCACATACTCGCAAGTTTTTATAAAATCATGCGTGTAGTAAAATTGCAAGTGTATGTACGCTTTTAAGTCATTTTTACGTAATAGGTAACTTAACATACCATACTTTTAGCCCGTCATGATTTGAAAAATATAAGACGTAAGTAAAATTGTTTTTGGTATAACTATGTTATTTATTGTCCAAAAAATCTGATTTTTTGTGAGCTGGTGTATTTTTTTCTCCTCTATCATATATCAATTAATTGCAAAAAGGCATATCTATAAGTTACGTCTTTCTTTCAGGAATGGTGCGATGTGACATTATTAGTAGTATCCAGACGAGTACAGATTTGCATCTTAAAGTTATGTAGTGGATTATAATAAATTATCTGTGGTCAGATTCTCTAAAATTATCTGTGGTTGTGATGAGCAGCAGCTGTGGCATTGCATGCCACAAAGATAAATTAAACCCGTTTGTCTCTATGCCTATCTCTTTCGTCGGCACTAGTGTGAGAGAGACGCTTAGAGATAACACGGCCTATCTTATCTTTGTATCATGTGCATGTTAGGGCCGCTGATCAGCGGATGAACGAAACTGTTAATTTAGACTGCAAGGATAAAAAGTCATTCTGTCTATAGGTATCTGCATCTGTCCCTCATCTCTGCTCTGCCATTGCGCACGTTAGAGAATCAATGTCAGTTAGAAACATTCAATGTTTTTCGGACTCTACTTTCACATTCATATCCTGTCCATCATGATGCAATATATCCAAACTTGCGGCTTCGGATTGCGATGGAACAGAAACCAAAGTATTACATCCATGCGAGTTCTTGTCAATATCGTATCTTCCCGTCCTTGCTTCCATAATTATGTTATTAATGTAGTATTTTGTCATTACAAGCGCGTGGTCTGTTTTAATATTACGTAGTTCTGAGGCAATGTATTGCCCATAAATATCAAAATCGTCAGTGTTTAATTTTTCAACCATCTTCCTTTTAAAGGTTTCATTGGCTGTGTCTTCAGATAGTCTTTTTCTTGTGTTGTCATTCGTACTGTTCAATCTTTCTGTGTTATTTGTTAAATATGAATCTTGACTCGTATTCTAAAAGCAAAGGTACAAGGAGTTAAAAGTTATTCGAATTGATCTCAATAGCAGGGTATAAGAGGTAAGCAATCTCCACAATAAATAATGGAAATGCGGGTGATCTAGTCGGGGCTGCGCCGTCGCCGCCTTACGTGCCCTAACATGAATGACACAAGATAAATTAATCCCGTTTATCTCTATGACTATCTCTTTAGTCGGCACTAGTGGAAGAGAGACGCACTTAGAGATCAGACGGTCTATCTTGTCTTTGTGTCATTCATATTAGGGCCGCTGGGGTGTGATTCTCTAACGTTTGCATTGGCTGATCAGCGGATAAACGAAACTATTAATTTAGACTATAAGTCATTTGGTTTAAATTTTGAATGTGTCCTTCATGGCTAATCAGCTCCTGCGCACGTTAAAGAATCAAAAGGCTGGATCGCTCGCTCATCGATAGCAATACAATATACTTCGTATCGTGAATGCGTCTTTTAGTGTATTTTTATTCTATCATAGTTGTAAATAGTGTATCGTAAAGTGTATTATCAGTATCCATTAAGTTAGTGTATAAAGTGTAGTTAGTATTAGTGTTATAGTTTTGTAAGGACTGTCAAAATGAGAACATCGGGCCTGTGAAAATATTGTTGAGTTCATCCGGCGTTATCGTTATCATCTGTGTACTACCAGGTAAAGAATATGAATATTAATAATGTGATGTGAAACGTGTCAAGTTTATATTTTATTACCTACATCTAGTAAAGTTCTTCTTAAACGTGGTAAGTACTTTGGTCAGGTTATAGATAATCATATTTTACTTATGGACATGGACAACCCTGAGCGTCCAAGCGAGCGTAGGCAGTTCGTTCGTTAGGCAGCCATTACACGCTCAATCTAGATCGTGATCTGGACCAAGGTCGCGGATCGCAATTTTGTGATCCTATGTCGCGATCCCTCAATCCAACACCTTACACAGTCAATCTGGATCAAGATCACTGATCACGATCACGGATCTCGATCTAGATTGAGCGTGTAATGGCTGCCTAAAGGGGGCGCCGAGCGTCCAGTGGCGCCCTCATCACTGTAATTGTTTTATCTATTAAACTAAAGTATTTTATTAAAATCGAAGCTGTATAAGTTATGGCGCAACTTAATACACAAAATGTATATCCTATGTAATATAGTTTTTAATTAATAACTTTTCTCCGTTTAAGGTTTTCAGGAAAAAGCACAGCTCAAATCATTTTAGCGATGGGTCTGTTGCGAGGGTAGGTAGGTATGTATTTAGGGATGACTCTTCAAGTTCAGTAAATAACGAATTTCTTGATATGCGTATTACATAACTTACCCCTTCATTCGTATCCATGTCCGCGCCGGATGCATTCTTCCCTACTAAAAACAGTAGCGGTTCATACGCAAACCAACTAGTTCTCTTCACCTTAGTTTCCCCGCTGCCTGACAATTTTAATGCTATAATTATTTTTCTCTCTCTTATAAACTGACTGCGTAGATTATGAACTTTTGTCTCTACAAAATTTCTCGGAATTTTTAATATGCCAGCTATTTCTTCCCATGACTCGTTTTTCTTATCTTTATTTTTATAATCATTGTTGGATATATCCCACAAACACTCATTGGACTTAAATAGTCCTATTAGTGTCAGCACTACGTCATTTGTCCACATTGTTGCTCAAATTTGTGGAACGCCTGCACTTTGTGACTTTAGTACCTCGAGTGTCTCGCATGCAATGTTGGTGGACATGTCGAGCGAAGTCTGGAGACGTCGCGCGACTGCGCCCTACGGCTACGGCGCTAACCGCACGTGGCGGACGATGTTGCCAGCGTAACTGTAAAAGAGTCCTAACGTCGCTGGCTAAACTGAACACGTCGTGGGACATCGAAAGCTTACTTTCTCAAATTCGTATGTTGCTAATGCGCTGTCTCGAAATCTGAATTTTATCACGACGTATGCAAAGTTTTTTTTTCAAATTCGTGTTTGAGTAACATATGAGTTGTCTTATGGAATACGAGCTTTTAAGGACATCCCTGTTTGGTAAAAAATCGGCTCCGGTGCTCCCACAGGAACCGGCTGCGTATCCGGTGCACGCAAAAACGTTCGTTCATTCAAAGTCCGTCCAAGCGCAGTCGCAATCGTGCGAAAGCGTTAGTTAAGGCTCGGGCAAACCAAGCGCGTGTGCGGCCGGTGCGTCGCGTTTCGAACGCCGGCCTGCGCACATTGTACCCGGCACACCGCAGCGGGCGGCGGCTTCAACGCGATTCGAACGCGGGCCCGCGTCGCTCACGCCTCGCAGCTGCGTTCAGTGGGACTTCGCGACGCGTTCGCCCCGCCTCGGTGTGCGGCTAGACATGGCGGCCATTTGCTTTGTTGTTTTATAAATCGCGCGGGCCCGCGTTAGAAACGCGACGCGCTGGCCGCACACGCGCTTGGTTTGCCCTAGCCTGTAGGGCGAGACTAGGTAATTGTTTAGCTATTGTGATTGATCGATTAATCTTGCTACCTAAAAATATAAGAATCACAGCAGAAACCGGTCAGTTTGTAGCTATGTCGGCATATGGGTATTTTCTCTTTCTTTAAAGCCACGGAGGATAAAAACAAAACGGCAATATACCTAATCGATCGATTAGAATATCGCTTAGACAATGTCGAATACAACTCACGGTTTTGCCTCTTAGGTAAGTGGTTTTTTTTTTTTTTTATGCCAATTGACTGACAAACGAGCTGACGGCCCACCTGATGGAAAGTGGTCACCACCGCCCATGGACATCGGCAACACCTGGAGGTGCTGCCAATGCGCTGCCAGTCTAGGGAGGATGGGGAATGGGGATGGGATGGGGATGAGGGAAAAGGCCTCCGGATCTCGTCACTCACCGTACGAAACGCAATAGCAAGCTATTACTTTACGCCGATATTCTGTGAGAGTGTGGTACTACCCCGGTCGAGCCGGCCCATTCGAACAGTAATCATATAGTGAGGATTACTGTTTGGCTCTACCACTACAAAAAACCCGTAGAGAGTGAACCCTCACTAGGGTACCATTTGTGTGATTAACACAAATGTTTGTACCAAGACATTATGTTTATATTCAAGGATGTTTAACTGTCGTGTCGTGCCTGTATTTTATCATTACATTCGTTAAGCAGAAATAATCAAAAGCGAATGCATAACGGATCAAAATTCCAAAGAACTTTTCCATAACAGAATCACATAATGTAGAGTACAGCCCGCGACAGAACGGTATAATGACCTTTAAACTTAAAAAACAAAATTACTGCCACGCATGGACAACGACAATAATTCAAATAACTTCGCAAACATAACCGAAACATAGCCTAAGTTCTTTGTACTCTTATCCCAAGGGTATAAGAACTATAATTGCTTTATTTATAAGTTCCGGTAGCTCCTTATTCCACTAGCCACAGAAAGGTAAGTGAAAGGCTCACGTGAGAATAGTAACGCGTCTAACAATAAAGTATTCCGCCGTCACCTGTCCCGGTGATCGATCTACGGAAATATTTCACCCAACATTTTGACATGCAAAAACGTATGCAATTTCGTTTTAATAAAAACTGAGAACGTGATTTCAACATGTTTCGGATATCTTAGTGCTCATTTTTGTTATCAAAAGTAAATTAACTTGGATGTTAGATATACATATTATTTTAAGTATCACCTTTGTCTTGAAATTATGATACGGGATTTTTGAGGTCGTATAAAAAATTCTAAGGATTTACTGGGTACAGAGTGACGCTGAATCATGCAATGGGCTCTTCTTGTACCTATTATGGTAGGCCCAAACCTTTTATTTGGTCCAGTGTACCCTACCTACCAGAGGCGAAGCGTGAGGGTAAGCCGGTGTATCATTTCTCATTCTAAACATTATATTATTACTCATTAAATTATCTATTTACTTTAAAAAATATGTAAAATGGAATTCTAATGTTAATACAAGAAGTAATTAATAGTAATAGTAATGATTGAGTTAAGAAATTATGCACCGGCTTACCCTCACGCTTCGCCTCTGCTACGAGTACCTACCTACTCTGTACTGTAACAGAAGCTGCCAGTTTCGTTGAGACAACCATATAAAGTTGCGATTGAACATATTTTTATACACTGAGAAAAAATTACTGTACCGACATACGTAATTCTGGATGACACGTACGTAATTCTGGAGAAAAATGTACCTAACGTAAGTACAGACTCGGCTATATAGATAATGTTGCGGGCTACATAGATAATGTTGCGGACTACAAACGCCACGTAACAATCAACATTATTTCGGATGCTTCGACATTATTTGGACTTGGCTGCGAATACATTACGGTAATGCAGGTATAGCATCAAAAATTTTCTCAGTGTACGTATAAAACAAATATCCCTTTTTTAAATAAAAAAAATTTCAGATCAAAACCAGTTTTTCAATATTTTGCAAAACCCGTGCAGCGCTTAACGAATTCCCAATTTTATTCGTATTCCTGTTGGAAAATAATAAAAGAGGGATAAAAGTGTGTAACAGACAGACTGGCTCCGAACCGAGCCGAACGGGACGATATAAACCTGTCGGGGAGCAGCGGACTTGCCAGCAAATAGCTCCCTGCTCCGCCTAATAAATACAATTACTTACATAAGTCGGATATTTGTCTACTAAGAAGCTGCAGTGCGGGTCGCAGTTACATTTCATTTTGAATGTTTTGAAGTAATGAGGATCTTCATCACGCGAGGGAAGAGATAGGCGTGCTAGAAATGATAAAGGAAAATGACTAAGAGGGTAGTGGCAAGGGCAGGTAGTGAGCAGTGTAGCAAGTGATTAGGCAAAAAAATCAGAAGTCCTTCACAATAAAACGAAATAAAGATTGGTGGGTAATTATTATTAATTAAAGTGTAGAAGAGTAAGACCAAGATTAATTGTAAGAACCAAGTTAAGAAAGTTAGTCTCAAGTCGTATCAAAAGATCGAAAAGAAACGAAAGAAATTGAGGTCTTACTTTTAGCCAATATGACCGACCGATTCTTATGAAATTTTGTGAGCAGATTCGAGAATTATATAGATTTTTCTGACGATTAAATTTTTCGAAATTTCGAGATATGGGGGTTTTTGCGATTACAAAGTTATTTGTGGTGTTGATAAACTGACCGCGAACTATGTCGATCTATGGGGATAACAGTTTTCCAACGGCTACGTTAATTTTGTCGCGAGGGCTACCGCTCACGGAGCCACTAATTTAGACTGTACGTACAAAGGTATTCGGTCTATATAACCTACCTAACCTGAAACAAAAAAGTAGATATGATTAATAGCACGAAAAAGACTGCAGCGTGGGATGAAACCCACCCACGCAAAGGATGATGTGAAATTAGCTGAAAAACATGGATGATCATGGCCGTAAGAAGTGGCGTGCATTGGTAGTGGATTTGTTTTAACGTGGGTGGCAGTGTAAGCACATTATATTCAAGTTCAGCGTAAGAGCGGTTTCGCAGTACGTCCGATCTGAATCCGAGAAAGTCGGTCCGAACTATTTGTGTGAGAGGTTGCGCACTAGATCCGAATTTCGTCATCCGATTTTTCCTTCCCTTTGAAGATTGTTACATCGGACCGACATTTCTCGAATTTGGATAGGACGTAGTGCGAAACCGCTCTAAGGAGGTTTAAAAATAGGGTAGAATGGAAATGTAAATAACGATATATCTGTAACTGTTGACCAACCGAGCTCAAGGATATACTAATTGATGAACGGCGCTGCGCTAAATTTAGGCCCTCTTTAAAATAACTGGAGTTGAACAAACGAAAGGTCCCGGAAGCTAAGTTTGTATTGTCCGCCGTCGGTGGTCACGCGATCGTATATTTAACATTTCACTGTTTGACCTCAGCTGACATGACCTTGCTTATTAGCAAACATTTGGGCTGTTAAAGGCACACCAGAATTAACTGTGTAGAATGTATCATTAGTCCTGTTACCAATATAGTAATTATAAGGGTGGTAAAAGATCTAGAGCAGTATTTTTCAACCTGTGGGTCGCGACCCCCGGGGTCGCAAACCCTTGCTCAGGGGCCGCGATCGCGAGGCAGTTTTTTAAATATCTCGTCGTTGAAACAACTGACATAGTATTAATACGGTCATGGGGGGTGCCCAATAATCAATTTTTACTTGTAAAGGGGTCGCGTACTCAAAGGCAGTGGGCGGGGCCAATGAGTTCTTAGCTGGCGATCACGTGCTAGAAGGCGCAGCGTGGGCAGACCACCCACACGGTGGTCGGACGACCTGGTGCAGATTGAGGGACTCCGCTGGATGCGAGCTGCACAGAATCTGTCGTTGTGGCCATCATTGGGGGACAGTAGTGGACGTCTTTCGTCTGAATTAATTAATTCATTTATTATTACAAATGAAAACCGATGAAAGGTGGCGTTAGTAATATAATTATTGACTCTTTTCGTCAAAGTAGGTACCCCTATTTGTTGTGGTCATACATTCGCTAACTAATAAAGTATGCCAAAAGTATCCTAGGGTTGTTTGACGTTTTTGACCTCGTTGAATATGGCTCTTTCTTTATTCGTTTAAGTAGATGGTTGTTATAGACTTTCTTGATATATATGTATTTTTTATAGTCTAATATTTTTTTTTTGCCAGTAACACGGAAATCGAATATAGCTTCACCCTATACGCACACCGAGCGAGTTGGTCCGGAACAAAGGGATATGCTCCGATCTCGCAGTATCACAGATACCAAAAATTTCTACGGTCAAGGGCTTTTAAAATTCAGTTATTGCTAGCCACAACTGACAACTTAATAAGTTGCACTCATTCTATTACCAGTAAGTAGGTACTACAGTGCTTGATGCCTCATTTATGATACTATATTATCAGGGTTTAGAAAATTCAGTTGTTAGGCCGGAAAAAATTGTGCTGGGATAAAAAATCCACAAAATTTTATGATTTTTAAAGTGCAGACTAACGTGTCCTATCATGTAAATACGTTTCTAACCTCAAAATGCGCCTCTATTGGCTAAAACAGCTATGTCCTCGTAAATAGAGCAACCGGAGATAATAATTTAAATATAAATTTGCCAATGTTTCGCCTAGGATTGCTTTATTTAGGATAAAAAGGTTGTTTCGCTCAAAAAAGGTACATTCCGACGTTAGAATCTTGTTTACACTAACTTTATATCATAATACTTTTAAACTATTTCTTCCGAATAATTAACTCCAATAAGACAATCAAAACTCTTTTTTTTATCGTTATTTACGCTTACAAACAATGGGCGCACGTATGTCCACCTAGGGATGAGATCGAAAATAAAAACCCCCTGAAGGGGAGGGATCCATCCCCAAACATATTACGGGAATGTCGGCAGGTCGAGCCTCCGGTTGTCCCGATTTTTACGCGATAACCGCATCCGAAATGTTACAAAAATGTTGGTTACAATTCGGTTATATTTGATGTTTATCTATAATACATTCTTCTGTGTTGTATTAATTTCATATTTCATGGCTTTTCAGTAGATGGGTCTTGATCTGGCTAGCGAAGAAGAATCATAATAACTGCATAAAAACTTCAAGCCGGTTGTTTTCTCCACTCCACAACATCCCACAACGCTCCGCCATGCCTAAACAAATAAAATGTACCTACCTACTATAAACTTCGACATTTTCTTGTCGATTGAACTGTGAAAAGCTTCAGGAATCTCTGAATGTTTACTATCAACTTGGCATTGAGACTGAAAGGTTCCGCGTATTAAGATGGTGTTTTAGCTCGACTCAGGTAGCTGAAATAAAGAGAACCGTGAAAGCGTATCAGCGCTCGGCGGCCTCCGAAATGGCTTTTCTATTCAATTTTCGATAGAGATTTTTTACCCATACCCGCAGTTTTGCGTACGGCGGAACCAATAAATCTCCTCTTGAGGTAAGGGGCGAATTAATCACTTGACTGGTTTGCGGACCGATCCGTCGACTGATCATATCTAGTCGTTGGAAAATGAACCCCAACTTGAACGGTGTTGCGTCCAAGTTCTATTGATGTTTGCATTTTTATTTACCATTTGCAAGGTGAAAATAAGAAGAAGGAATAAATAGTAGGGCCTTCTTCGCCGCCATACTCACACGGGATTAAAGTGTGTGCTCTGGGAAAGATACACCATCAGTGTATTTTAATTCTAAGTCTACTTTAAATTGGTTTTCTGGCTTATCTGCTACATTTATGTTTAAATAACACTGTAAAAATCTCTAGAATAAAATAACAATCTGGGTAAAATTTAAAAGCTGTGTAGTAACCCGCCTATTAAGGTTAGGGCGGGCGGGTCGCAAGGCGGGCGTCGGGCACGAATTAATAAACAAACCGGCCAAGGCCACGGGTCATACAGCCTTTGAGGCCCATCTTCACCCCCCTCGGAGGCACTTTCTTGAAGTTGGTAATCGATCCAAAAATATCTTCGTGGAACTGAAATAGACAAATTGACATAATTATTATAAGAGTACGGCGTAAACAGTGGGTAGGTCCACATGCAAAAAGTCTAAAATACAGTTAAAAAAGGTGGGATGATCATTACGCCGAGCAAATCCTCAATTCGCTATAAAACGTCGCGCTGAAAGTAGCTCCCGTGCGGCCGAGGAAAACGTTGTCATTCAAAATCAGACCACGTGTACGATATTTCATCATCAGGAAGGGTGGGAGCCCCCGCCACCCTTCCCCTCCCACGCCCGCGCCCGACCCAAAAAGTCTATCTGCACTTGACACGGGAGGAAACGGGACAGATTAACCGTAGTGAAAGGAACAAAGCTAAATATGTTTCAAGCTGATACTTACCCCAGTATAGTATATGGATAATTTACAGAGGCAACTCGAGACTTTGTTGCATATTAATGATGTATTTTCATGAGAAGTTATTGCGTTTACTGTATGTTGTTATGGTGTAAGTGAATCATTTCAAAGCCGCTTTGGTGTGATTTTAATAACCTTTCATAGGTATATTTAAGGGGTGGATTTGAATATTTCAAATTCATTTTAGAAATATGGTTTTGGTAAAGTTCTAGTTTAATGATTCAAAAAATAAAAACATATTTTTTTTGTAAATGGGTACAAAATTAAAAATCTCTTTTGTGTGGTAGATAATGTTAAAAGGGCGTTATCGTCTTTAACGCTACAAATGCAGCAATAATGTTGAACTCTCTGAAATTCTAGCTGCTACCAGATTAGCTCTCGGTGCAAGCGCAGTGCAAATTTTAATCTGCGATGCAACATGTACTACGCGTGGGAGTTATACAATGCTGAAAAAGGATGGAAGAATGAAATGATGGAACCATTTTCAGTTTACGGCGAGATATCGACTCACACAAGCCTGCGTATACGTATACAGCACACAGCCGCAGCGCGGCGCGGGCGTGAAAAGTTTGAGCAGTAATTTATATGACGGTTTAAATAATTACTCTCCGTTTCGGCTCAATTTGTAGATGAGACCGTATCGGCGTGCTGATGACATTTATGCGCGTTTTTACGTTGCTTTGTGCAAACAAAAGTTTTTCCGGTTTTATCATTTTATTTACAGGTGTCGATATAAATGAAATAATTTAGAAGCACTACGTCAAGGCCATTTGCCTGCAGGGAACGTGATTTTTTATTATGTAAGTACTATTTTGATCCAATGAAAAGGACAGAGAAAGTTAAGTGATTGAGAATGCCATCCAACCAACCAAAAGATTACTCATGGAACAACGAGTATACAAAATAACAATACTTTATTAATCAACAGTAAATACGAATGTTTTGTACGTCATGTTAGTATCTGAACTATGAATTTGGCCTTTGCATTGCAGAAGTAGAGGCTCGAATGGCTGATGTCTTCGTAATAATTTCCCCAAAGTTCAGACGCCACGTATCCTCCCTACCCCATGGGACCGGGATCATCTTTGAAGTCAGGCTAACCGTAACGCAGATCTCTTGGGATATTTTTTTACTAGGTGGATACTTTGCACGGAAATTGGCGTGTCACAAATTATGGACAGTGTTGGTAAGAACATGTTACAGTTATAGCTGCTTTATTTAAGCTGTCACTTGTTTCCTTAATCAGTGATGTTTACAAAAACAACATAACTAACATTTTCCCCGATTTCAAGTTTTTGGAATCATTATGTATGTCTTCAAAAGGGATATCAGATGATCTTGTCCAAGAATAACTATTTAACTAGCGTATATTTTTAGAAAAAATACATTTATAATTGCAATTTTAAGAATTCTATTAGCATTTCATCTACCACATGGCAGGAAATATTTTCTTATATTCCCAATCATTTACGGACAAAAACTACATAACTAGTAAAATATTTACACAAGGGGCATATAACGAAGGTAATTTATTCATTCTTTCTAAAAATTTATCAAAAATATAAATTTAATTATAGTTCTTACTCCGCGACCATATCTTTAATAACTATTATGGATACTTAAAAATAAATAAAGTTTTAATTAAAATTTTTAGTTACTATGTCGTTTTTGTAAACATCCCTTCAACTTTAAGTTCGCCAGTAGATATATTCCAAGTTGTGTTTGTCTTGATCATACATTATTGACATCTTTATTTACAACTTACAACAGACTTAACCCTTCACGTGACGTACTTTCCACTACATAAAAGATGCTTAACTTCAATTGCCATGCTTGGGAAATAGATTGCTTGTCAATAAAAATGTAAATTCGTCGCTTCGGCTCTCAGCTAATTCATTTCCCAATGGAAAATCCGGGAGCGCGTCACCGGAGATCGATCGACCGTTCATTTCGACCAAGTTTTTTTTATTTTTTACATTTCATATTGACCAGACGCTCAGTTAGTTTGCATACAGCCAGTTTGAATAAATGTTTGCCAGGGACAATATGCAAAACTGTCCCTTGTCTGAACTAAAGGCGCGGTCACGTTGCGTGACGCCATCTTTTGTCTTCTATTGGACGCCGTAACAGACGTCACACATATCACGCGCGCGCCGCGCTCGGCTTGGCTTTCCACGACCGGAATGCGAATGTGTGACGTCTGTTACGACTTCCATTAGAAGACAACAGATAGCGTCACGCTGCGGTCGCGCCGCGCTCCTGCCGCGTCCGCGATGTGACCGGGCCTTAAGGGTGGAACTTTTCCAGGGAGGTCAATTTCTTTGTATAGAGTTCAGATATTAACGTCTTTTTAGACGATTTATAGAGGTCCTTTCCCATGAAAGAGATGAAGGGGCTTCCAACGGACTCGATATGAATTCTAATACGGATTTACGTTAAAATTCCGTTCCGTACGGCGTAAGTTACTTTGCCAAAGACAAACGTTGAGAAGGTAAACATGCTGCTTAGAAAACAAAATTCACTTCAATTTCTTGTAAAGAGCGTGCGTTACTGCGTTATTTCAAAAAATCGAAATACGCAAATTTTATCCAAAACCTCGGTCTCGACGCTCACACTCTCGCGGTGATACGCCTGACACCCTAATCAAATAAATACCTTTAACCGAGACCATTTGTGTTTAGCGAAAACCCGACCCTGAACCGCGAACATACGATCTACTGTCGTTTGTCGGGGCCGCTCTGACTGGCTTCCGCGTAAAACGTATTTGTAGGAAGGACGACCCAGAAAATGGGTATAATATACTCACACTACGGCTCTTCCTCGCCTTATTCTCCCGTCCCCCAGGAGTCGGCAGAAATTTATATAACAAGCTATCTCATCCAGACGCGGTTATTGTGGAGGAAACACAGCCTTAGACATTATTTTTAATTAAACACAAGTATGGTCCGGTAACGACCGTAATCCGAAACCGAGGTCAGTCAAATGGACCACGAATTCAATTTCGAAGATTTACTTTCATTCCTGTCATAAAATGTATGAGTAAAAGCTTTAAAAATAATTAATGTGCCACCAACATTATATTGTTATACAGAGTGGCAACGAGATGAGGAGATCCGCAAAAGAACTACAGTAACCAACATACCCCAAAGAATTGCTAAACAAAAGTGGCAGTGGGCAATGGGGCATTGCTCGTAGAACAGATGGCTGATAGAGCCGAGTTGTTGAGTGGCGACCGCGTACCTACTAGAAGGCGTAGCGTAGGCACCGCGACCTGTACCATTACCATGAGTTGCGCAAAACGTACTCGCTGGCGTAAACTATCGGAAATAC
Source organism: Tortricodes alternella (assembly GCA_947859335.1). Lineage (NCBI taxonomy): Eukaryota > Metazoa > Arthropoda > Insecta > Lepidoptera > Tortricidae > Tortricodes > Tortricodes alternella. The sequence goes on along the minus strand of OX401979.1, from coordinate 9,413,516 downwards.
TGCTTGTTGCCGATACAAGTAAAAGAGATCGAGCGATAGTTTATGCTAGCGAGAACGGTTTGCGCAACTCATGGTAATGGTACTGGTGAAGATTGAGGGACTACACTGGATGTGAGAAGTACATGATCGTCCGTTGTGGCGTACGTTGAGAGGCCTATTTTCAGCAGTGGACCTCTTTCAGCTGATATGTTTATAGAATGGTGAAAAATGGGAATACGGTTTATTCAGACTAAACTTTGTTTTATTATCCTACTAATATTATAAATGCGAAAGTTTGTGTGTGTGTGTGTGTGTGTGTGTGTGTGTGTGTGTGTGTGTGTGTGTGTGTGTGTGCATGTTTGTTACCTCTTCCCGTTAAAACGGCTGGACGGATTTTGATGAAATTTGGATTGGAGATACCTTATACCCTGAATTAACCCATAGGTTACTTTTTATCCCGGAAAATTCAAAAGTTCCCGAGGGAATAACGATAATCAAACTCTACGCGGACGAAGTCGCGGGCACAGCTAGTGGTACTATAAATCTCAAGAATACCTTAAGATATTTCATTTAATTTGAATCGATGAAAAATAAATTACAATTCCCAAATGTACCTACAAAGTTGTAAGTAACTTCAAAACTAAATCCGAAAGCCTTACCATCTTCAAAAGGTGCCTTCTAGTGTTTAAAAACAAGTTCAAACCTCTTAAACCCTCTGCTAAACATTTCACATTCAATCACTTAAAATTAGTAGGGGTGGCCTCCCCTCGGATGTTCATATCGCGTGCTAAGTGAGCTACTACGGATTTTCTTCTAGATATTTCCACGAAAACAATACTAATTCTTCAATAGATCACTAAGAATTTGCGTTTCACAGAATCCCTATTTCCCAACTTGTATATGTTTTCTATAGCCAAGTTAATGGCGTATCTACAGGGTCACAAAGTGGCTTGGAGGATAGTCTGCAGCATATAAAAAATAATAGAAAAATTAAATAATAAGAAATCACAAAAAGAAAACGATATAAAATATACAGTGTTTCCAAACACCTTTGGAGACACGACGCAACGCGACATGGTGGTGCTATGACATGATAACTATTTTTGTTCAACAAAATTTCTACAAACCACGAAGATTTCGAAAACAAAAATGTTCCTACAAACAAGGTAATTCTCGAGGTGCAGACCTTCCTACACGTTCAAAAGGTATAATGGCCAATATGCTTACGTATGTATCGTAGATCGTAGTTCAGGAGATTAGATAGGTCATTGTGGCGATCATTGGGGGAGTATACTCGTAAGTATATCTGAAGTAAAGTTTGATTTGTCCCAAAGCAGTTCACCCACCCGCAGCTTTGTCCCAGACGACCGCGCGACCTGTAGACGTTCCGAGCTAAGTGTCAAAATAACAATTATAGAACATCCACTGACTTTTATTGCACTTTTAGATGATTCAATCTATATTTATTTTATAAGTAAGAATAAACATAATTTCATCAGCTTTGAGACGAGGTTGCACTTACAAATTGAATTTATTAAATTTTTCAATAATCAGAGATATTCTTTCAGAGAGATTCCTAGGAATAGGCTTAATTTTTAGATTGAGGAGACAAATCGATTCAGTTTGAGCACGTATTTTATTGTCTATCTAGATGCTAATTCTGCAGAAATATTAACTCAGTTGCAAGGATAAAGACCATTGGACATAATCGTTACACAACTATGCGATAACATTTTCTCTATTATGTGTGAGCGCTTTCCTAAGGTTGTTTGAAATGATTTGGTTTTTTTAATAATATTAATCAAACACACAAGCCAAAATGCTAATATAGGTATGTATTTCAGAAATGCGTGTCGCCAATTCCAGAACAAACGGTCGCATCTTTTGAATCCATTGATTTCAAGTAGATAACCTGAACCAGATCGTCAGCTCATCTTGTGACCCTGGCCCCGCTACTTCGCCTAGTCCCAGGTCTCCACTTTAAAACCGTCACATAACATCCCAACAGCCATCAATTCTAATAATTAATAGGCCAACCTTCTTCTACTTTAACAAGCGGCTTTATTGATTACTCTAACTTTCTACAAACTGCCTCATCTCCGAAATATCTCGTATGTAGACACTCTTTGTCTCTTGTTTTCATTACTAATGGCATCATTATTACTCATGCCAATAGAATAACTTATTGATTTTCCCATATCAGTGTACAAAGTGTAATAATACGTATCTAAAGCAAACACGGGGTTCGGCCTATACGCAGATTAGCCTATTTAGGTGCGTTATATTAAAAGCTTTCAAATAAATTAAATAATGTTAGGCGCGCCGTTATGTATTACCTTTAAGTGGAAGCCAATGTAGGTAGATGCAAGATGGCTCCTACAACAAATAACGAGGAGTGTTTTTGATATTCTATTTCTAGTCTATAGTACCATCCATAGTCAATTTTGAAACAGTATTTATCAAGTATTTACTCGTAATTAACAATTACTGAAAACGTTACAGAAAAATCATTGTCGTTATTAGTTGCTTGTTCGACAATGCTCGAGGAATACGAAGATTTAAAGATAAGTTTAAAAAAACACATGTATTATATATACAAGTTTCTGATTTTTTTAATTAAAATTCCCGAATCAAATCGTTATCCTAAACTAACTTCCGTCACTTCTTCACCAACGCAAGTCTATGGTTTACACTACATACAGCAAAATACCCTAGGAGCGATATTATTGGTTAAAGCGAGTGATAAGAGCTGATAACATGTCCATCGACAATTACCGGCACGTACACCGATAATTGATTAACGAGAAAGCCCAATGATCTTAATGGAAATTAAAAAGCTTTTTGAAGTATCTAATGTCGAGTTTTCGAAATGCGGGTGGAAATGGTGATTCGTCTTCATTGCTCCAATTTAATAAGTGTACTACAAAGTACTGTTATCATATACCTAAAATTTAGAATAAGTTAGAAATAACCCTTGTAGGTTAAACGAGACGGGACCCTTGAAAATGTACGCATGTAAAAAATTATGTACCTATTCGTCGGATTTGCGCAGGCCTGTGTTTTCAAGACATAGGTACTAAGTATAATTTGTAGTTTATCTTAACGTACATAACTAGAAGATGAGCCATTAGGTACTGCTATCCAAAAATACCAACTTCTATTATTCAGGAAAGTTGTCACTCCAGCCAAGGTTCTGAAGTTCTATTTAGCAGGAGGAGTTAGCAGCAACTTATGAAATAATCAACTAAATGAGAGGTAAATTCATACAAATATATTAATGTTGTGAGGATATCACGTAGGCCGGTGGAAAAACTGGCAGACGAATAATTGAAAACGCTTGCTATACGGTTTCCGTTTTAGGCTAATGAAAACTGCGTATATACGTTTCTCATTTATTCTTGATGCGCAGAATGGCATATAAAGTCAACAACTTTATGTCGCGTTAACCAGGACTTGAAACTAAAATTATTTTTTTGAATTGCAACGTGGGGTGCCTCTTCAATGACCTGATTCGGAGAACTGTTCACCTGATTAAAGTCGTTTGAAGCTGATGGACACAGAAAGCGTGCGACAATTTATTGTGAAAGTCTTTGCATGACACCTATGTTCAGCAGTGGACGTCCTCAGGTTGAATTAATAATAATAATGATGATGATGATTTTTCTAACATTAACCGAAGAATAAGCAGTAGAAGGCCATACAACGGGTTACATGAAACGGACGTTGGAGAAACGATCGGAAATCATGGGAATATACTACTTATATCATAAGCCTGAGGGAAAATCAACGTGTCTGATACTCCTTCACGACCAATCTGCTGATCCGATTTCAAGCCATTATATTGAAACTTATGAATTGAATCATAGAAAACAACACGTTCTTTTCCATAGATTTTTATGCGCATGCAGGGAAAAGATATCCAAGTACGTATTAGGTAAACAGAGGTAACAATAAAAATAAATTTGCTGAAAGAATAGTCAAAATCTAGTTCATTTTTCAAAACCAACGTGTTCAAAGACGTTGATAAAATGTATACTCAATGGCCTCATAGATCCCGCCTCCGTAAAGGCCAGTAATACTAAATTTCCTCAACTACATAACGAAGTGCGGTTCGCAATAATAGCGGCGGAATCGTATCACAGGCGGGTACGTGAGCCGCAACCCTAAACTGACGGGATGTTTGGGTGGAACTACACCCTATGTTTAATACCGGCGTTTTTCCGGTGGCTCTTCGTCAAATTTGCAGCTTTTATATTTCACGGACGACTGTATATCCAGTTGTAACACTGATTTAAGCTTTAGACTGGTCTTGAGCTCTATTTTTGTAATATAATTTGTATTCATTTCGTTAATCCCATGTGCTATAGAATGTTATGTAAAATTGGCAGTGAAAGGTCAAACGTCAGCAACAAAGCCACTTTGACCCACATATGCCGACGTACCGATTCAATTCCATCCAATTACTGCATGTACCGATATCGCTCTTCATAACTATATATACTATGTAGTATGTTGCAACAGTGTGAAATAATTATTACTAGGTCAAATGATTTCTGAGGGTCTTTTAGCGTCCACTGGTATACAGTGTGTTTCTGTGGCAAACTTTTTTGAAAGTGTCAAACTAAAACTACGTAAACTGCCTACTCATTAATGTATAATGTTTTTGAAAGGTCGATTTAATCCCATTTTAGTTGACGAAAACCCTTGAAACTTACGAAATAAATCGCATTATCAAATATTACTAGAACATCCTAAGGTGTTATTTAAAACGCGTTTTTATTTCTGTAATTAGGTACTATAGGTATACATCTGTGGAAAAAACACGGCGCAATAAAGGTCACATCACCATGAGCGTTCGTAAACTTTTAACCACGTATGTAATGGTTGGTAACGGAAAAACATGGGGAACGGAATTTCACTAACAGTCGAAAGCATATTAAAATATCATTCGTGTTCAAGATTTACCTAAATGTAGCGTTACCTTACACGTACTCGCTAAGTGCATTAAGTGGGTATTTATAGAACGTCTGCATGATTCATCAAATTGACCTCAAATTAGCTTCCGGGGCTCAGGTCTAGCGCAGATAACTGATAGCTACTGTTCCTTTCAGGAGATCAACGCATTTCACCCACCAATTGAATGGGTCAACCAGACGGTATGTTTAAACAATACTGTATAATCAAAAAGCCCACCGCTTTTTAGTTAGTAGCAGTTAATTATAAGAATTATTAGCAACATCTGTTTTGTCTTGTTAGTACCTAATGGAAATATATTTCGTTAATTACATTTGACTATTTTGCAGTGGCGAAGCGTCAAGATTTCCTAAGGGAAGACAGAAGAAGAAGAAGTGTACGTGCAAGTCTGACATTTAGTTAGAGTAACATGGACTTCACTGACAGCTAGGTAACTTTCTAGTTTGGTAAAGCCGTCAGTAATCGGCTTGTAGGCAGGCTGCGCCACTGGTATTTTGTCAGTTGGAGAACGCGGAGCAATTTTTTACACGTTTAGCATGTTTGATAATAATGAGAATAGTGGGGCATCGTAATGTGCTGGAATTCGAAATGATTTTTAAGAGAATTTCTTTAACAGAGCAGGAATCCTAGGTTAGGTTAGGTTAGGCTGGTTTGAGTGGGTTATCGATCCATGAAACCTTTTTAATAGAGATCCCATAAAAAAATAATGTGAAAAATAGGGCCAAGTTCATTAAAAGTCCGTGTGATGTCGTGGGCTTCGACTGAACTGAGATATTTTATGTCAAAGTAAGGTTTCACACAACAGTAGATATATCTAATTAAATATGACAAAAAAGTACAGAGTAAAATTTGTCACCTGGAAGTGGTTAGGTTTTTGGTTAGTGATTTAGTCAGTCAGTGATAAAAAAATGGTGATTTTCTAACATCAATATCTTAAGAATTCATCAAATCAAATCACAGCAACCTATATATTATGTATGTGCCACTGCTGGGCTCAGGCTTCCTCATTTTGAGGTGGGATTGGACAGTAGCCCAGTTGCCGCGGATTAACGATTTTACACACATGCTCGTGGTAAACATTCGAAAAACTCAGAGGTGCCAACGGGGGATTGAACCCATGACCTGCATGACAATAATTAAGACATTAATTTTAGGAATTTGAAAAGATTCGAGTCAATAGTGAATTAAAGGGGGGGTAAATACGTAGTAAGATGATAATACAGTCAGTGCGCCGGCCTTCGTGCGGTTCTTTCGAACTTTCCGGACACACTGCCGTGCGTCTCGATTCACATTCGTTTTTCATATTGTGATTTAACTTTCAAATCTTGCATTATTACATGTGTTTAATGCTCGCTAAGCCTTAGTAATTCATCTATTATTTTGCCAGCTATAGTCTGCAAGGACAGGCCTTCAAATATTCATAGTTCGATCGATATGAGCCGTACTGCAGCGTTCGAGGTCGGACAATCAAAACAATGTGTTCGCTGCATTACAAGCCAGGACCTCAAGTTATATTTTAAAGTTCCTATATGAAAGGTATAAGATAAATTAGGTAAGTAGGATGGATAATAATTTAAGCAAAACCGAAAGTAAGTGACTAATGCGGCGTCAGAAATGAGAAATTAAGCAAAAAATTACGAGGCATTCCTACTAAAGTCACCATAGACGTTCTTTTGGGACAAGCAGTGTAGTGTTTATTAAAACAACATTTAAAAAATCAATGTAAGTACTTATACATGTGTAGCAATCACCAAATAGTTTACATAATTAGTAATATAAGCTCATGACACGCACGCATTTGTCTCAAAAACAGAGACTCAGTGGCGGAGCGTGAGGTAAACCGGTTTATGATTTCTATTTTTAAGCATTATAATTATTACTCATACCTATGCAATTTTTATGTTAATACAAGAAGTAATAAATAATATTATAATGTTTGAGTTAAGAAAGTACACACCGGCTCACCCTCACGCTCCGCCTCTGCTGAGACAACCCGCCGTGACACTGCACCGTGCACTCAATATTTAAGCAAATCGCGTTAAGTTATCGCAGTTACCACTAGCAGAACATTAAGCAAGTCTAAGGTAAGCCTCCACTCACTTGCAGTAGAGACCGTAGGCTGTGCCTCTCGCTTCCAGAATTAATAACTTTCTCGTCAACCCCCTGCCCCCACCCTGCCCTGAACCATGCGCTCGCGCCCCCCACCCGATCTCATCCCACGGACTCTGTTACCTTTGTTCGATTTCTCGATGAATGGCCCGAGAAAAATCATTGCAAGACACCTATTAAAATGGAGGGCGGAAAGAGGGCTTCGATTTTTTTAGACCAATAGTTACGCCTCGCTGTGCGGAAGAGGCAATTTTTTTATTTCATGGTAATGTTACATGATATCTGAATTTTGCAAAGGCTTTATTAATCGAATTTATTTACTTGAAAGTTCATCTAATTTCAAGTTTTTACCTTGCGGCTAATTTTACAGAAAAGCAAATTAAATCTTTCCAATAAACTTCTTTTTCTTTGAAGTTAGCTCAAGTGCATAACAACTACATTATGCCATTTCTGTCAACAATGTGCGATATTAAGTACCTACGTAGTAGTTTGAAAGAAATGCGAAAAGCCGTCGCAGATAATACAATGGGGAACATGCATGAAAATTCAAATGAGGTTTAAATGATATATTATGAAAGTAAATGTAAACAAAGGCATCAGAAAAAAGCAGATCAATTTGATTTGATTAAGGGGCAAAATTACTGAAAACTATATATTGTTTGTTAGTTTTGATTTTAGTTTTTTGGACATTTTCATCAAATTTAAATCATATTTTATTCCTACGATGTTGATTTAAAACCAGTATTTTCCGAAATAATGGCAGATTCCGTTTAAAAGCCATACCTTTTGTACAGTCTAACAAATGCTGTTACGTCATAATTGTTGTTCATTTTGTATGGAATGTTTTTCGAGTGGTATGAACAATGACTTTTCAAAGCTTCATAACTCATAAAAGAAACAACATAATAATGTTTTGCGTACACAGATCGGTTTCTATTACTCAGCACCTTCCAATACAAGATGAAAAGAAAGATGCATGTTCCCTTTTGCTATACTGCAACTTTGATAAGCATTTCCACACACCATCTTTCACGTCATCTTCATATAGCCCTCAGAACTTATTCTTCATCACTTGACCCTCGTTAATACGTAACGTAAAGATAAATCTTAACAAGCGATATACCTACATTTGAACCGACCCTCGACGAGGATCAGATTTTTCCGCAAATCGGGGTCGAGTTTCCGTCGTAAGAGTATCTTCCTTCTCCCTCGGATGTGCCTCGGTTTGCCTCTTTGACTGTTTGGGTAATGATTTGAGCGTGTAATTTGCTTAAAAATGTCACCGCCTTTCATTTGCTTGTTTATCATGGTTATATGGGATTCATTTGGTGAAGCCGTTTGTTTGTGTGGGCGGGCGGGATGTTTTCGGAATTAACACTGGAATGTGACGTCACAGTTACTCCTTTGATGCGCTTTCACCTTTATGGTTTTAACCTCTATACATCAGGTTTTATCCAGAAAGTTTGTGAGTTCAGAAAGTAATCGTTCCCTCTCATTATCTGTAATTTGAAAAGTTCATAGCTCAAAACTCCATTTGCACAATTCACGCTTAGGCACAAATGGAAATGAATTGCGTAGAATTTTAAATTGAATGATTATATTTTAGTTTAAAACAACATCAATAAAGATTGAAAATGAAGATCAAATTGCTAAGGAATCACTAGGGTAAATAAAGAATCAAACATAAATAATACTTTACTTTACATATCAGTGGTACCTACCAGGATGTTCACTTCCTCTGTGTCGTGGAAGAGTAACCAAAAAAGGGGAAAGATGAAAAGGCCACAGGCAAAGGGAAAAAATATAGCAAGACTCTTAAAGGCGAACTTTACCATCAAGCCACGAAGCTAACCAGAAAAGGACAAGCGTTCGTTACAGTACCTTACAGTGTGTTATGTTTACTTAAGAATTAATAAGTCAGAATCTCAGAACAGAAACTTATCTTTTGAATCAGTAATAATGATTCGTTCCTAATTCGACACTTTCCTAACTGATCATATTCCTAACTCGTCAAATTCCTAATTCGTCATACCTATTCCTAACTAGTCATTATACAGTCAAATGAAATCGCGAACACGTGCTTACAGGATTAATAAGTATTAAGACAGATTGAACTAAGTAGTTTTACTTTTTACTACGGTTATTAGACAGGTTATTACTTAAGGGCAGAGTCCAAAAGAAATGTCAATTAATGTAAACAAATCTGTAGGTACGACTTGACACGTCACCTAAGTTTGTGCGGGCATGTTCGTACATGGTATGACGAGTAAGGAATATGACGAATCAGGAATATGACTAGTTACGAATATGACCAGTTAAGAAAGTGTCAAATAAGGATTATAACCAATTAGGCATATGACAAATCAGGAACAAATCGTAATAAAGCACGGAGAAATATAGTAGATATATATCGTGTAATAAATGAACTGTCAACTTCAAAATAAAAATATTGTAAGTATTGTAGTATATTGATGATGTATGATGACGTCTGAACCATCTGTTATTACTGTCATCGAATTATGTGCTTAAAGATTGATGACTAGCAGAATTTTTGATATACCTAGAGCAAAATGATCGTCATACAAAACCAATAACTGCGAGTGAAAATGTATGCAACGTGCATGTTTTGTTGTTACCTTTTACAAGTTTATCCTGTGAAATTTTGTTCGTTTCATCGCGTGCTTTTGAAATGTAACGTGGCTATCATGGCATGTTATCGTTGTCTAATGTTAATTCAAGATGTCATTACTATTATATAGTCGTTTAAGCGTCGCCGGTACAGATAGGAAGTCCAAACGAAAGGCCTTCTCCGTAATCTTTAGTAACTCCTTGTCCGCACTTAAGTGACAGTACGCGGCGGCGCGAGGGCGGGTGCTTGAGGCTTCCGCTGGTTACTCAACTGTTTTCTTCCTCTCACGTCTAGCTCGCTGGGAGTTTAAACTGTAATTGATATACAATAGGGTTGGTTTTGCAACTTTACATCTTAGTAAGATACGTGCTTGATAAAGTTACCCGGTGAAATATCAAGCGTTGATTTACCGCTTTAGCGAAACATTATGATACAATAAAGGTTCGATTTTATTTCTGGTCGGCGTAGTTAAAGTCCTAACCTCTGACGAGATAAGATTACTGAATAAAGTATTTGAATTGCGAACTATGCAAACACCATACAAGCTGTATTAGAGCTTATAAAGCTATTATAACTCTAGTGTGAGCGTTATAAGGACGGTATAAGCTTTTATATAGCTTGTGAGTGGCCTGGGTAAGCAATAAAATAAATTGTTTAAGAAAATCATCTATTAATTTCGCCCAATTTCTTATTTTTAAAGTGGTGGAGAATGTAAGATTGGATCGATTTTCATAATTATTACTTACTGCTCATCGACTTGTGGCACGAACTCCACATGAGTTTCTTTCGGTTTAAGAATCACACTAAATGTAACAATGCGCATTAGTAATGTACGATGGGCTCTCTTGCGACAACTTTCTACCCTCATAAATCTACCCGGAGGTATTCCATCCAATAGAGAAAACGTTGTAGCAGTGTTTTTCTTTCTGTTGTTTAGAGGTTTAAGTACTTCTATGTTATCTTTGTTTTTCGTAATATTGATTGGTATTTTTCGATTGCTTCCTCTAGATATAAGAGAACGAATATAGTTTACAATCAGCGAACAAAATACACACAAAAAGCAAGCATTTGCATTTTAAGGAATCAGAATCCATTTTACATACATACATACATACATACATAGCATCACGCCCGAAATCCCTAATGGGGTGGGCAGAGCCACAAGACTACTTGTGGCCACGATTAATTAGTCCTAAGATGGTATGATGAACCGTATGGTGACAGGTGATCAGCCCATCGCCCATACAGATAGTCCACCATGTTGGAGAGGACCCGTCTTTTAGTCGACTTTTACGACATGCCAGGATGATAAGCATCTGCACGCATTCTATGCTATTTTACTCCCAGTGCAGCAGAGGAGGAATGCATTTTAGCGGTTGCTCAATTACTAATTTTATTTATTTGTACACTGTTTTCATAATCAGATGGAGAAGTCTAATGGCCTGTATCAATAGATTACAGTACTATTAACAGATTCTTCCTCTATTTTATATATAACAGATTATTAATCAAACAGAAAACAGCCCTGCACGTTTGATATTCACCTATTCACGTTTACTTACATATTCAAATTCTTAATTAATAATACTGACCATACATTGCGCAAATATTAGTAGAACAAAGGCTGCATTAGCGAATGATCCCGACACAAAGTAAATAATCCCATCCCAGCGGATTGTTCATCTCACTCTTACCGTTATATTACCTGATACGTTCCCCAACCGAAAAACACATTTTGATTTAACTCACAGCACTTTGGCACAACCCTAGCTTGTAAGTCGTCAATGCTACCCTTGTAACGAAAACCTTCATCACTTTATTTTAGAGTTGATATTAAAGTGCTCGGTTACAGAGTAAAGCTTTTCTGCAATAGCCGGTAATAAATAATTTTACCGATTAAAATAAACCGCGTAGCGCCGCCTCACTCTTTTATGTTTTTCAGATTGTGAAATATAGAGTTGAGAATAACCTTGCACTCTTGTCTTTTGTATATATTTTGTAAAACACCTGCCAACCGCGAAATTGATAATTTCCATACGCACACAAAAACATGTAAAACTCTCCAAATGTTAATATAATAAAAATGGTTTTGCACTTGATAGATTAGGCGTTTTTACCTTTTGTAATCACTCTAGAAAGAGATGCAGAGTAGTTTGAAATTGTGGGTTCCGTATGAAAGAGTTCAACGCGCGTTGGTGCATGATACTTATTTAAAACCTGGCTACTATAAAGTCCCTAAAATACCAAAACTGCGAATATGTTCTTGTTTTCTACGTGTTTGACGTTCACATTCGCGGTTCTGACGATATAGTAAATCACTTGGCAGTAACGAATAGAGGCCCGGGTCTCTAAAAATACGTGCATGTGGTTAATAGTAGACAAAGAACAGACCAGAACCTACCGTAATACAACAGTCATCAGTTAATACAAAAACCGAATGCTAAATTTTTTTATTGCTTAGTCGTCTTATTCACAGCCTTTCGTTCTGAGGGTCGCGTGTTCAAATCTCGTCTCGCATCTCTGCGATTTCGGACCGTATGTGCGTTATTGAAATTCATATTTACAACGAGTACTTAGCCGAAAGAAAACATCGCCAGGAAACCAGCATACGAAGATTTCCGAAGTAACTCAAAGATGTGTTTGAAGTCCCCGATCCGCACCGGACCCGGAGTGTTCCCATCTAGTGTAGGGATGTCACTGGTGTATAAAAGGTACAGGACCGGACCCAATACACTTCCTTGTGGCACTCCAGCTCTAATATTTTTTATTTCAGAGTAGGCATCTTCTAGCCTTATTCTGAAAACTCTATCTGATAAATATGATTTCAGTATATCTACGTATAGTTTGGGTAGCAGTTTCCTCATTTTATATATAAGGCCTTCGTGCCACACCTTATCAAAAGCCTGTGCAAGATCAAGCAAGATAGTAGTAGTACATATTTTTTTTTGTATTCAAGTGTTTCTCGACTACTTTTGCAATTCTATGAACTTGATCTATTGTTGAGTGTCTTTTTTCTGAAACCAAACTGATGGTCTGGGATAAGGTTTTTGTTTTCTATTATAGGTTTCAGTCTTTTTAATAATATTTTTTCAAATAATTTTGACACAATGGGTAGCAGGGAAATCTGTTCGTACAGATAGAAGACGTACTTAGAAGGCGTAACGTCTTGAGGCGGTTTTCCTGGTTTTGGTATCATTATTACTTCAGCTACTTTCTACAGATCAGGGACGTATTTCAATCTTAGTGAAGCGTTAATGATGTTTATCTACACCCATATCATAAAACCTCCATTCGTTAATCAAAAACCGTATGAAATGACCACCATTTTGACAACCAATTAGGAAAAACCAGTGCTGCGATAAAGAAATAACATGACTTCTTTATCGTTTTTAGTAAAGAAATGAGATTAAATTTGGACCAGCTGTCAAAACTCAAGTGGGTCTCTATTCTAGTATCCATAGATATTAAAACAGTTATTCATACGAAACGTCAATTCAGTATGTTTTTATAATATAAACTGCACAATATTTGATCTCGAGTGACGTGAGAATAGAGACTTCATCCGTTTGTCTATGATTTAAAAAAAAATGGTCTTGACGGAAGACCGACTTGCCGCCATGTTGACGTTTTGCTGAACGAAAGTAGAATTGTTGTTGAATTGAATAGAAAAAGTTGTTTGTAATTTACATTTTAGTTGAAAATATGAATAGTAAGTAGTCTTCTCGGAGTGTGTGTGATGTGAAAATGCGCCGGATATCGGAAATATGCAGTCACGATTGCAACAAATAACTTGTTGCCAGAAAATATTGTTTCTGAACCCATCATGGAGGATTTATAATATGTGTGTAGATAAAGTTATGTATGCAACTCTGCATAATTTGGCCTTAAAACACACGTGCGATCTTATTATGAAACTCGCCTATCGGCTCGTTTCATGAAAACCGCACTAGTGTTTTAAGGCCTATCATTATGCAACCGTTGCATAAACTACTATTGTTAGCTTAACTAAGGCCTGTTTAGGAAGGTTATGTTATATTTCATCTGAAATCAGGTCGAATCCAGGCGATTTTTTTGGGTTGATGTTTTGTTTTATGCTAAACATAAAGCCGGCCTCTTTAGCGCTTTCATAATACGAACTTGCCAGGCAGCTCAGTTTACGGAGGAAACTGCTTGGAATGAAGAGGTCTTAATACGACGATAAAATGAAGTGGATACCTACTCTTTGTTTAGGTCTCTTTTTTTTTTCAATGCAATCTTCGCAAAGTAATATAGCTTTATTGTAACCATTCGGTTTCGCCACTTAGACCAATGTGGAATACAAAGCAGCGCTATTGTAACCAGTTTGTTTCTATATCGCTTTGTTTTGTCCTATATTTCTTTGCCCAGAAGAAAGGGACAAAACAGCAATATGTACCAACTGACCGGCAAAAATATCGCTTTGACAATTTCGAATATTAGGGCATGTTCCAATCATCCTTCTCCTCATGAAAGGTTTGTGCATATGTCCGGCAGTCGTGTGTTCACTTGGTTATGTGGTATAGCGAGTAGTGACACGAGACAAAGGGCCAGCGCGCACGCACGCTCGGACCTAAACGATGTGCATCAGTGCAGTCGCGGAGCTGCATTCCTTTTGCCGGACGCTGCTAGCATAGGGTGGGTGAGGGTTATATATTAATTTAATACTTTAATGCTAAAAATTGAGTTACATGTTTTGTTTTTTAAAGAGTAGAAATGGTTACATTTTCTTAGGGGCTTCGAAATAAAAAATTTACTTCTTACTTGCTTTTTTCTGTGATGATAAAGTAATGTTTTACATTTGTTAACAAATTGATGATGACGTTCGAATGTCCGTTAATTTCATTCGACATTGGACAAACATTTATATGTATATTTTTATTTTTTTAAATCCTTTAGCTTTGATTCATCCAACTTGTCCTTATGTGGTTCTTACCCTTGTGGTTTTCGTTAAACAAGCCTGCCAAGACAATAGACAACTAATTGCAGAATTATCTTCATAGTAATTCCAATAAATAAATGAATATTAGTCAAATTACAAACTTCACTACTATTTGAAATTATTTCTTTACTCGCACTGTAATGGGAAAGGTCATGGTCAAGATTGGCTTAGAGTCTATAGTAATTAAAACCTGGCCATAGCAATTTCGTAAAAAACCCTCGATTAAAAGAGAGTCATGTCCTCTCAACTCTAGCATCTCGGTTGCCTCTTAGTTATAGTCCGGTCACTCTCTAATTTACTTGCCGCGGCACAAGGTGGCTTCATTTACGAGGCCTCTCATTACCTTTCCATACCTTCATTATAAAGAAGTAAAACTCTTTATCTGAAGATTAGTCGTAAAGCACATCGTACGATAACATTCAATCAAACATTGCGAAAGTGTTTGCGGACGTGCGCAAACATGTGAATTGCACTTTTTAATGTCTAAACTATTCTGAATAGCAAAAATAGGGAGACACAAAAATTTGGTAGGTACATTGTCATGAAACTTTATGAATTATTATAGCTAAAGCAATTACGAAAACGTCATCAGTTAAGTTCATAAAAATGCGTTAATATAAATCTAGTCAATAATAAATAGCCCATCTGACTTACTTGCCCTTAAACGTTCTCTTAATAACCTAATGATAATCGGTCACAAAGGTCGCTTCAATAGCATCAAACGCACTGAAACATGCATTCGATAATATAACAATTCAATTTATTTGGTGTTGCTAAGTCGTCAGTTCGAAAGCCATATCGCGGCCCACTCCAAATTGTGATTAAAGCCTAATACACACAATAACAGGTCACGCGTCTAACGACACCCATCCATTCGCTCCAAATCCAAAAAGATTATAAGACAAACAAACTCTCCCTAAACGATAAGCTACTATAACTGTACACAATAAGGTTGAGAATTTATTGTGGCCCCAACGAAACGCTACGTTACGCCTGTGTGCTCTCGTGAAAGCTACACATTTCATTTAGTACAATACAACTCATATTGTACACAACACGTCCACTGCTGTGCTTATAAATGGTCCATGTGTGCGGGACTTCGTATCACGATGGGAATGAGTGACAATTGAATGTAGACTTTATGATCTAAATATAAAGGGTTGAATTCGAGTTGATGTTAGCAAATGTATTAACGTAATGAGAACTTGTTTGTAACTGTGTGTGAGCCGCAAGTTCTCGAGCGAAGTATTATCGAAGAATGCGAAGCGTGAATAACCATGTTTAGGGATTGTCAGGATGATAATTTACTCTCGTTTTGATTACTATGGGAATTAATACGATAATTATCTTTGTATTTTTTTTTTACTAAATAATGCTTTTAATATTTTTGTCTTTTTAAAGCAATTTCAAAAATAAGTTTGGCATTTGCAATGGCATGTGCGCAATATTTTAATTAATTAATTAGTTTAATAATTTATTGGTTACATTTTAATCTACGCTTACATAAGAGATTTATCATGTTAGCCCCAATATAAAAAATGTAAACGGAATATAAAACCCATCTAGTCTTTTTAAGTCTATTAAAAATGGTGGCCAGCGAAAAGTCAACCGACAAACGTATCAATTACTAAATTGAATTAAACGCTATAAACCGCGCGGCGCGGGCGCGCTCCGCCACAATAAACGATTTCAGCGCATCGTATTAGCTACTGACAGCTCGCCTACGTGTGTGCATCACGCTTACGTTTACGTGACGCTCACACATTACACCAACTTCAATATGCCACCTTCAGTCACCCCTCCGAACTCTATCACCCAGCCATAAGGTACATTTTAACTGCAGCCCAAAGCTGGCTGGATTATAAACTCCACCATACCGGGTGGTGAAGTCCGGCAACGTCGCATCCAAATTATTGTGACATTTATTTCACCCGCTTCGCCAAACGCCACTGCTAGCGACATCTATCCACAAACTCGGAACTAATTCGTCAGCTATGAGAGCGAGACGGATATACTTGACAATATCACTTTCACGGTCTCGTACTTAAAGTTAAGCGGTTTGCTGTACTGTTTGTTTGTGTCTGTAAACAGCGCGCCGAGGTGTACCGCGCATGAATGAAACGGATGACCGACGAAGAGAGAGAGGGCTATACGAATACCAGGCGGGGGAGAGGGATGCGAAGTGTATATCATTTATCAGATTACATGCGAAGTATCGCGAGCGTGGCGATGTTTTGACACGCGATAATAACGAGATAATGCGGGCGATCGCAGCGACGTTTAGGTTTATATTGGCTTTTTATAGCAAGCGGCGCGTCGAGTGACGCATGCGGTCGCCAGGTGACGCTCGGTGATAGTCATGTCGCGGCGCATAGCAGCCAGCTGAGTGTCATACTGATCAGTATTTATTGCGAACGTTTATACACTCTTGCTTAAATAACCTACTTGGTACACACAAAAAGGTCACCAAGGTATATTATAATGTATTAATGTCTATCTTAGTCGCCAACGACATTTAAAGGGGTTGCTAAACGAGCTAGTTTTTCGGCAATTTATTGCTGCAATTTGGGCTATCCCCAAAAAGATTACATATTAAATCTCTAATGGGAAAAAAAAAGAAAAACTAGCCCATTTACGAGCCCCTTTAATTAAATTATATGGCAAATAAAAATAATAATAAGTAATAAATACAACGTAACAACATTTTGATAAGTGTATTCGTAGGTTTAATAAAATTAATGAAACGGTATTTTTTTGACAATAATCAATAAATTAAATTAACTTAAATTGTTCAAATACATTAATTGCACGAGTAATATTTTATACTTTCAAGAAAAATAATGAATACATTTGTAGAACTCAACGTCATGTTATGGTTATATAAATTTTACCGACCAAACCTTAGTCAACCTCTTAATGCCATCTAGCGGTGAGTAGCAACGTTTTTTTTTTAAAGAAGCCTGCTTGCATGGCTTCTTCCAACTGGAACTTAATTGATGATTGCTTGTATAACTCTGCAAAATGAATGGTTTCCGAAATTCTATGATGCTTATTTAATGCTTGTTTATTTTCCTTACAAAAAAACTGTTAACTATGTTATTCGAGCATTGAATTTGCTTTTTTTATTTCAGTAATTTTATATGCCTGTGTTTTCGTTCTAATCGATGTTTAATCGGGATGCATGCGGCGACTCGAGTCTATTTTGGCGGCGCGAACAGATTTGTAAGGTGACGCAATGTTTTCAAATAACAGGATTTAGGAAAGGTAAACAGTTGTCAGCAGCGTTTCAAGACGTTAAAATATGTGATTAATTACACGGAAAATTCTTTATACTTCTTCAAGTAATGTTTGACTTATAGTGAGATAAAAATTAGATTTATGTTCGTGTTTTCAAATGTACGTATCATTGGCGCCTTTTGTTCGAATATAATCCATGGCGCCATCTAGTTACGATCAATTTAAACATGTTTTCGATGGCTTGGATGCACAGTGTTTCACACACATAGTACAGTTAGGCTAATCTCAAACTCAATAATGTTTGCTTGATCTACTTATGAAATGTATTATTAGTTCATAATTAAGAAAACTTCGAACCGCTTGTAAATTTTGTTAGTAGGTTTCAAAATAAAGGCACTTTTTATTTTTATCCGAACACAATTCTACCATTTAATTTCCTTTATGATAAAAGCTTTATAAACCGATCTGTATCACCGATTGGACCTTCCCCCACTGATGCGTACCGTCCCCGAGTTCCCCACGTCTCGGCCATTTTTCTTCAGCCGGTCCCGGCCTCCCCGCTTTCCCCGCCGTATGAGATATGTTTGCTGATTGTCTTTTTATTTTTAAATCAATTTATTATAAAATAGACTCCCACCCACAATGATAAATTACCTGAATAGCTTTTATGCGAATGACATTAAATTTAAAAGTAGAGCTATATTCAAATATTTTAACAAAAATTAAAACCGATTTCAAAAACCCTTTTAAAAGTGGGAAATACTGACTGTCCTCGATCCTAATGACGTCGAGTAAATAGTATGACATGGCCATGAAATAGGGACTGCAAAATTGTTACACGGGAGTTTCGTGGTGCACGATGAGTGCCCGTTGATGCCTTTTTATATATCTGCGCGATTTACGACTAAACCGCTTAACAGATTTTGATGAAATTTGGTGTAGAAATATTATGAGCCCTGGGGAAGGCCATAGGCTACTTTTCATAAGACAGTGAACTCCTAAAGGAGTGAAATAAGAGTTGGAAAATTATATAACGGAGCCTGGAATTTACGGGAAAAAATCCTGAAGTTAAAAAGTCACTCACATGCAAATTCGTTACGTTTTAAATATACCAACATTGAAGATGAAGTTGCGGATAAAAGTAACTCGATAGATATATAGGTAAGTATACAGCATATATGCAATAAAAGTAATAATCAAAGAGCGCTATTCTGTTTTAACATCACGTAAGTGATCAAGTAATTAACGGTTAGTGATTGGACGTAAAGCATGGCCATTTAATCAGTTAATGTATCGTTTAATAGTGCCATAAACATGTATATGTACCAAAGGTTAACTAGCCTATGAATGCATTTAAATATTAAAATCATCTACCCGGCTCAGGGCTAAACAGTTCGAAAAAGCAGAGGTTGACACTTGAATATTGAAAGGTTTTAATATATCCTAAGTATTTATTTAGGTAATTAACTAAATTTAAACAAACTGACACGTGACTCGCCAATCCAGCCGATCCAGTCGATCTTTTAAGAGATCCATTCCAAAATATGAAAAAAAAACGGAACCTAAAAATTAAAGAACATAAATTGTTTTAGTATCTAAATCATCATCATCATTATCATTTCAGCCGAAAGACGTCCACTGCTGGACATAGGCCTCCCCCAATGAGCGCCGCAACGACTAATTCTGATGCCGCTCGCATCCAGCGGAGTCCCTCAATCTTCACCAGGTCGTCAGTCCACCGCGTGGGTGGTCTACCCTTCCAATACGTGGTCGGTAAACTAAAGTGGCAGTGGGCGCCATATTGCTAGAACGGACGGCCGATGGTGCCGAAGACTAAATACATAAAGTAAAACATAAATTCGAATATCAATAAAACATACCATAAAACTAATTATATCATGATCTCTCTTGATGGAACGTCAGTAATCGGAAACATTTACATTTAATAAATTACTTTTTATATCAATAATAGCGTTAATCTTCCCGTGATTTACTCATAATATATTGATTTACAACATTCTTATATGACTTCGAACGATTGGTCAATAGTTCCGTATTCTATACGTATGTACCTAAATAGCTATAAGTTGCGTGATCTTTATTGAATTTAACTATGCACTCATTTAATTGATATTTCTTTTTATTTATCTGGTAATCACGTCCAAACTTGTAGAGAAAAGATATAACTTAATTGACTATACTAATCGATGAAGTTTCATCTTATCTCTATCAAATACATAAGTTCAGAGAAAGTCGGTAAACTGCTCGAAAATCTGACGAAGTGAAGTACGAACTGACAGGATAATTTAATTAGACACACAGCAAATATCCTATAGATAAACAAAGAGACTTAAGAGTTTTTATTTTTATGGAAACCTTGAAGCATTCTAGGAATTTGAAGACTTAGTTGTCATGTCGATTATTGCGTCATCGTTTCGTCTGGTGTTAATAAATTGAGATTAACGAAAATCGATACCAGAATAAGCACGCGTCGACCCAGATAGATACTTCGTTAGTGATTTTTCTATATTTCGTGGTGATTTATTAGTCGTATAAAACGCACCAGATGCCGGAGGGGCTACTGCTATACACGGAACTCAAAACTCCGAAACTCTATCCTTTTCGCTCATCAGAAGTAACGCGGTCACGTGACAAGGACAATACCAGAAAAGCTAAAGATTAAAATTTTAAGGGCTACTCCGACTTGGGTATTTAGTATAAGTGAACGTCACTTGGTTCGTTAGGTTTGACTGTGGATTGTTTACGACGAAAAACCGAGTTTTATAGCATACTATTTTTATTGAGAAACATGTGCGTTTATTATGGGTGTAAAAATAAACTGTTGCAAGTGTTACATGTTAAATCGGCGCTTTATTTAATAGCGATGAAAAATCTAGCTCTCAATTTTCCGTAATTTTTCCGGTTAAGAAAAACAATTATTATCTTAGTGCTCATAACGGAAGCAACAAACTACTTAACTTACGTTAGAACACTTACACAGTTATGGCCGAATTCAAAAAAGGCCACTCAATTTGATCTTTAATTAAAGTGACGTTTCACTAACGTTTCTGTATAGGTTGACTACTAATTGAGGGACATTTAACTATTTAATATCTTATCAAATGCTTAAGTGGCGTTACTGAATTCGGCCATTATACACCGATATCACCGGATTTTGTTGGTATCAATGTTTTGAAATGTTTTTGGTGAATTAAACAAGGAATTTAATGGCAAATATTAAATGGTTGCCATGACGATTGTAGCTCGGAAGCTCAGTTAAACTAGATGGCGCTGCCAACGTATTCCTTGGGTTTTTAATCGAATACAATGATTTTTAAGAAATGCAACAAATTCGCGTGGATCGCGATGAAATGATCGCCAGGAAAGTAACAAATAGGAAAGTTGCCCCTCTGTTGCTCCTCTGCTGCACTGGGAGTGAAGAAATAGCATAGAATGCGTGCAGATGCTTCATGATCATCCTGGCATGTCGTAAAAGTCGACTAAGGGACGGGTCCTCCCCAACATGGGCCCAACATGGGTGGACTATCTGTATGAGCGATGGGCTGATCACTGTCACCATACGGTTCATCATACCATCTTAGGACTAATTAATCGAACGTGGCCACAAATAGTCTTGTGGCTCTGCCCACCCTATTAGGGATTTCGGGCGTGATGCTATGTATCTATGGAAATTGGCAGTCCTCTTGTTCCATTTATCCATGGTTTGAGTCCAGATTTGCTTAATCCGAACAGGGTGAATGACTTCAAAAAATATTTATGTTTCCATTAATGTGATTAAACCAGGTTACTGTAACCCGGTTGCGCGCCCTACTTTAACTGTCCAACTCGGCGTTGGATTACCTATTTAGGTACTTTGCGATTGATACAATTGTCACCTCCTACAAAATATCGGTTTGTGCTTGACTGGGACGACACCATACCTAATAAAATAATAAAAAAGCACCAGTATTCTTAGACTAATTTCTTTGTTGGGAGACGGGTCACAAGACTAAATCAGTGGACAATCTTTACACAAATCGATCTAGTACCAATTCAGCAACAATAGAGCACCTCCGAATATTTTCTTGTAACCATAAAGTTATTAGTGGCGGAAGTTCTTAAGAAAACCTGCACATATCTACGATGCAACTTGATGATGCAGTTCCTTTTCAGCTACTTTGAGCCCTAAATTTCAGTGACTCCAGTCAGTGTGACTTGAATTTTTAGCTGACCTCTCACTATCTTCTAATTGAACTGTAAAATTACTAAAATCTTTTGTAAATGTGACAGTTAAAACACATGTCGTTACAGTGGACGAATCTAAAAATTGTGAAACACCTCAGGCATTGTAGTGTGAATAAATTATAAGTGCCGCACCAGTTTCCTCGTCCACCCTAACCTGAGCCCTAGCTCCTCTCCCAGATTCGAACAAATGCTAAGCGGGAAAGGAAAATCGTGAATCTACGAGGGGCCTATTAACGCTAGTCCTCGCGTGACCTACTTACCCCCGTCTGTACTCTCGATATTGTTGTACCAGATCTCGACTAGGTTAGTTCTAGTTCGAGGATTATTAAGTTAGCTTAATACGGAGTAAAACGCTACAATGTACGTATTACACTGCCTTTGTACATTTATAGGCGGAACAAAGTCTAGTCTTTTTAAAAGACTTTGAATCAACCTCAGTCTGTGATCTTATACAGTGAATATTTTTAATAGAATTTAGCGTAAATCATAGCAGCACGTAGGCATCATAATAATAAATCGAATAAACAGATATAAATCGAGCGAATAGTGCTCGTAATTCAACAATTCCTCTCGTAAAGTAATGTGCGAGAAAATTCCGAAAGATGGCAGCACTGGGCCTAACCGAGAGAGCAAATGCATATCATTAATAAAACATGTCTCATTAATGCCAGAAAAAAAAGGAGTTTATTTTTATTGTTCTTTTGTTATATCTGTTTGTATACAGACATTGTCTGTCTGTGTGGGCTTTTACTTTCAGTATATATGCAGATATAACAAAAGAATATCATGCCCATGCCCACTCAACTAACCCATCTAACCGACTTATAATTAAAGAGTCACCGCGCTTGACCAAGTTAACCAACCCAAGGAAATCGGTTCATTGACCTTTGCTTCAGTTGTATAGATCATGCTGTATAACTATGGAACGAATTGTTCCCAAAGGATCGGTCCCTAACGCTAAGTTGCCGGACCCCTTCACGGTTCCTGAGAAATTATTAAGATGCTCTTTGTATTTCATATTAATGGTATCATAGTTGTAAATTAGTGACCGCGAGATGTTCTAGCCGATTACAAGAAAAACTAACGATTAACGATATAACGTAAACCACAAAGTTGCTTAGAAACCAATCAAGATAAAGCTAATCTAAGCAAGGAAATCATGTTTAAAAGCTTTAAAAGAAACCAGCCGTAATAATTCATTTTTCGTGAGAACTGCGCGGTAGGTACGTGGCAGCAGAAATTAGGTCTGAAATTACTCGCCGGCCGAATTATGGCGTTCCTAACTAATGTATAAGTATCCGGAAGTCGCCTGGACGGCGGAATTTGTAAGCACATGTTACTGTGAAATTTATTCTGAGGCGAGCGATGCGATAGTACCGGTAGTTGTCACCGCCCGGCGGCAGGTGGCGTGCTTATGCCCGCTAGCGGTGCCAAGCGGATGGTGAATGAAAACCCGCATGGGAAAAACTGCACTAACTTTAGCAAGCTCGTAGCTCCTATTATACTGGCTCTCAATTTCAACTTTATAGTTTGAACAGCAAGGTTGAATTTTAAATAGTGTTTTAATAAGGAAAGATTTTGAGACAGAAAACTGAAGAAATGCGATGGCGTGAACATGAAACGACCAGCGATTTTCGTTTCGAAAATTGTTATGAAATTAAACTTTATTGATTGGATTTTGGTTTTATAAAGTGACGAAGAAATAATAGTATTTATAATATACAATATGTTCGTTGTGCTTAAATTCTTATTAACGATAAGAAATATATACTAAAGGTAGACTATCCACAGGGAAAAGTAAGACTTATGAACTCTACATTTCAGGTACTTATTACATAACCACTGCATGTCCAATTTTCTACAAAGACATCAATCGATATGTCTTTTATCTAGTATTAAATTAATCGATTATGAAATTGCATGTTCCTTCCAGCCCAGCCGAACCATCGTGAGTAAACGCTTTGAACCATTTTGTATTTAGGTATATTATGGTAATACATCAAACGATTTGGCAGATCATTTGTAGTTGATATAGCCAAACAGTAATCCTCACTAGATGATTACTGTTCGAATGGGCCGACTCGACCGGGGTAGTACCACACTCTCACAGAATATCGGCGTAAAGTAATAGCTTGCTATTGCGTTTCGTACGGTGAGTGACGAGATCCGGAGGCCTATTCCCCCATCACCATCCCATCCCCATACCCCATCCTCCCTAGACTGGCAACGCATTGGCAGCACCTCTGGTGTTGCAGATGTCCATGGGCGGCGGTGACCACTTTCCATCAGGTGGGCCATCAGCTCGTTTGTCAGTTAATAACATAAAAAAAAAAAACCTAAACTAATTCATATATTGTCAATGTTTATATGTGAACGTAATGACAATTAGGACTTACTCGCGCAGAACTCATTTAAAAAACATATATTTACCATCTGAGGACTAATTAATCGAACGTGGCCACAAGTAATCTTGTGGCTCTGCCCACCCCATTAGGGATTTCGGGCGTGATGCTATGTATGTATGTATGTATATTTACCAGGTGCAGTAAAAAATAACAGGCTTGCGTGATTATTAAACCTACATTGAAATATAAATATAGACTTCCTCATATTTTTCTCGTTTCTAATTCACCCTATTTTCCTCCAAGAAGTTACAATGAGTAACCGACGACCACCGTAGATACGGAATTAGTCCTATGTTGTCATAAACAAAGAGGTTAAGTGCTCCCCAAATAGACTAACTTACTTCCCGTACCTTACTCGTGCATCGTTTTCGATCGAAGGGCTATTTTTGGCTGGAGAATATCCGGATGAAGTCTGAATCTATACGTTTAAATGATCGTCAATTATTACGGTGCTTTTGGTCTTAATGTTATTATCTTTTCATCGCACTTGCTCGGAAAGGGTGTTATTATTTAACTCCTCTACGGGTCTCGCCGTCAGCGGGAGTTATAAACCATACAAAATCCATAACTCCCTAGGGAGTTATGGATTTTGTATGGTTTCGAACTCCCGCGGGCAGTTAAGTGCGCCAGGTCGGCGGAGCTGCTTGGGAGCCGCAGCCGGCGGGGCGCGCGACCGCAAGCCGACGGAGCTGCCCCGCGCTGATCGCAACGTACGCTCAGTTTATGAACACCCACCTGATGGTAATTCACGATGTAAAATTGGAATAAAATTAATATATATACTTTTTTTGTCTAATTTTTATTTCATTTCCTCGCAAATGTGATGAAAAACATTGTGTGTATCACGGGCAGTAAGGGGATAACAAACTCGAGTCATAAAAGCCCTCGCCTATCGGCGTCGGGCTTCTAACAGACTCTCGTTAGTTATCCCCTTCTTACGGCCCTAGATGCACAATGTACTATAAATTAAACCTTATTGTCGATAGTATCAACATTGAAAAACACTAACTTAAGAGCTACAAGACAATCAAACGTTTAATGTCGCTTATTAAGAGAGAGGTCATTGGATTCTTAACGCTCCTACACACTGAAACGCGGAGCGGAAGCGGAGCGGGTTGGAAGCGGGCCCGCGTAAGTAACTGAAATAGCTTTCACATCAATCTCCGTGGATAGCGCGGGGCAGTCGCTGGTGTGAACGCTGCCATTTTAGTTCCTGTGACACTGCTTACGAGGGCCCGCTTCTTACCCGCTCCGCTTCCGTTTCGCATTACAGTGTGTTTAAACCCTTATATCTGCCACAATCGAGATAAAAACAATGTCTTATTTGATTTGAAAAGTAATTTCGTACGAAAATATTTTGTCTTCTAATTTATTGGTCATGTGGTTATGAGGTTGGTATACCTCGTCTTCAGTAAAAAGAGCGCTGACGGCCATACATTTTATATGGCTGTCAGCGCTCATTTTACTGTAGACGAAGTATAACTAGATACATATTTACATGTAAGCCGGACTTAATCGCGGTTGCAATACGGTCGAAACGTCGAGGTAAATAATAACATTTTTAAGTTACGCGATTAATTCCCGCTTACATGTAAATACCTATGTGTTTGAATCGCGAAAGTTTAAAACAAGTATAATATATAGAAAAAGTAAGTCTTACTGTTACTGAAAGGATATTTAAGGATAGGTCTGCCTGTTTGGGCCTCTTACCCTGACTTTTGCTTTTTTTATCAACTCTCGACGATAAGATATTATAAGGCGAATCTTTGAAATTTGATTACTGAACTCACCACCGAGCCCACCTCGACCCGCCAGTTCGTATAAATTACATTTTCGTGCGTTTCTTCCAACTTAGTGGTATTTCGACGCAGCCAGCCACGATCGTAGATACCTAACCCCGCATAATACCTACGAGCGAGCGGGTCAATTTATGATTGTCGATTGAAATGAGAGAAGAAATGAACGACGAAAGTTGTTGAAAGAATAACACAGTAGTACTGCGGAGAATTGGAGCGAAGTCCTACGTAAAGTAACTTGGAGAGATAGACAGCCGTGGCCCAATTAATAAAATCATGATGAACGGGACATTTGGCTTCAATCCTGACCTGCGCTGGCGATCCCTGGGTCTCGATGAGCGTAACTACTGTGGTATTATATATATTTACTTAGTTTAAAACTGTAGACATCATTGTTAACTTATATGTGTACTGTTTTGAAAAAATGATACCTCACAGAGTTTCTTGCCGGCTCTTTTCAGTAGAGGTTTTTTCTGAACCGGTGGTAGATTCATTCCTTGACCTTCATAAGAGCTTGTAAAAGCTCAATTTAAGATAAAGATAGTTTGACTTTGACTTTCAACGGTTAAAATAACTGTAGTTTCCGAGTCCAGTCATTTCACGTTTGTTTGTTTATTTGTTGGTCGTTACCTTAGATAGACTTGATAATGCTTTGAATTTATACATTTTTTTAAAGAATACGTATATATCTTGATGCCCAGCATGTCACAAGTTACGTACCTATTTATAAAAGGGCCCTCTAAATCCAATTAAAACTTATTTTGATTTACTACTTTAAACTGGCATTTTTGCGTAGCGTTCGCGTGGAGTTTTCCCCTGGGATAAAAATTATGTCATAATCATAAATTCTTATGTTTTTTATTTTTTGTGCTACATCACATTATTAAGATAACAAGTGTATACATGTAAGCTTACTTTTTTAATAACTGCGATTTTTTATATCAAAGACTATAAGGCCCACTCGGACCAAAATCGTAAACATATTTAAATCGTCAAATGCGTTTTAAGATCTGTCAATATGTATAGAATACAATTAACGATTTAAATCATATTTATGATTTTGGTGTAAGTTTCCCTCAATATGGACTCCCGCAAAAAGGCCTGAATCAATTAACTAAGTAAGTCCAATCCCGTGCCAAAACCTCAGGAGATTTGCACAAAAATCTCACTTTAAATCTTTCGATACAACTCCAATTACTTAGCTTTCCTTACACTGTGCAATTTGTTGGCAGGCCGCCGCGACGATGTATGCAAATCGTTCGCTGACGCCGGCACATTCACGGGGGACGCTGTATTACAATTAAAATATGCAAATGAAGATATTACCCACTACTTTTCATTCCAGCTCGATGGAGTTCGAATCAATGGGGATGCAAAACAGTTGCACCCTCAACACTGTTAGAAATAGTCCACCCCCGCGGGGCGACTTGCACAAGACAAAATGGCAATTTGTGTGTTTATACATTCACTTATCTGAGTTTATGTTATGATATAGGCCCTTAGCGCTTGAATAAACATTATGTTTTATTAAAACATAGACAGTCGTTTTGTTCAGTTGATATTAAGGGCTAGCGAAGCCCGAACGCGTGGTGCTTCGGCAGCCGACAGTTACTAGGTTACTACTACAAGATACTTAATATCCTTCACCGATATAAATCAACCTCATTAATAGAGCAGAAAAACTAACCATTGGCGCTACGTTTGAAAAATTAATCAATCAATCAAAATCAGTCAGTTACATAATAACCGCGTCGAGCACACTACAGTTGGCGATTCTCTTGTTTAACGTTAAGCAGGCGGTCTCTCACTAGTTTTCATCGCACGCATAAAGCATTTGTCACTTTTTAACCAATAAATGGGTGCGAAGGAGACAAATGCTTTATGTAAGTACGCGATAAAAATTAGTGTTCTACGGCGGCGGGGCAGTTTAGAGGATCAAAGTGTGTCCCACCGTATTGTCTACAAATAGAGCTGTTTCAGACACCGATGCGCAGTGTGAGACAACTACTAAACACCCGAAATTACACAGATTGTGAGGGGCCGTGTTGCCAGTAAATTAATATGTATGTAAATTTCTGCGCTCCGCTTTCGACGCTAAGCCGACGTTTACGCGCCCTTGCCGTATAGGATATAGATTAGAGTGCTCACGCTTAACCTTCATTGTAAGTTCGATTTTTAACAAATTACTAACGTATTTAGTAGAGATGCAACGGATATCCGGTTACTATCCGATATCCGGCCTATCCGGTCATGATTTTACTATCCGGCCGGATACCGGATAGTGAGTCAGTATCCGGCCGGATACCGGATAGTAAAAACTTGGGTCAGAAATATGATAAAACAAAGAAAAGTCGTGCGAAATAAACAAAATCAACGTCAGTTATTAAATTAAAACAGATTTCTTTTTATTTAAGTATAAAACTAACATGTGACATCACGTCGTGCACGTTCGAATATTCCCAACTGACGTAATAAAGCGCGTATTGAACCTCAAAGGGACTCCCCGCGCTCTTACAATTCGTAACAAGTTGAAACTTGCTCGCCGCGCGAAGGCCGCGCAAGCTAACACAGCTTTAGAGATAGCTCGTGTGCGGCCGGATACCCGGTTGCCGGATATCCGGCTATCCGGCCCATGGCCATGCCGGATATCCGGTATCCGGTATCCGGCCAAACCACTATCCGTTGCATCTCTAGTATTTAGTCTCTCTTGTATTGTTCAATTTGATGGCACAAAATCTTAAACATATTTAAATCGTTAAACGCGTTTAAGCTGTCAAAGTGTATAGAACTGTCAGTCGTTAAATACAAATTAACGACTTAAATCATAACAAGATTGGTACAAGTGGGCCAAAGTGAATGAAGCTCTGTTATATTTTTTTAACGCGAAAGCAATTTTTATTTAAATAAATGATACTATTGATATAAAAATGTTCAGGCTAAAATCTTAAATAAAATGCGACGCCAAACTTTTAGCAGTTTCCTTTTTCTTTTCTATAATTTAAATGCTTCCTTGGAAGTATGTTGAACAGTAAGTATCAAAAATCTGTACATTTTAGTGCCATATCAGTGACGGATGAGACAGCACTAAAATGTGTAAATATTTCGAAGCTCCCTCCGAAGATGAACCTCCCGCTTCGCCGCCCCTTGTGTAACAAGGGGCGGCGAATGAGACAGAAAAATGTTTCAAGCCCTTTTCCAGCTTTGTGTTACTCATCGCTATTATTTTGAATACAATTTTAAATGTGCTCTATGAAGAATCTATAAAAAAAAATTAATACACAATTATTTTCCTATTATAATCACAATATAATGAAACATTTCCAAATTTAATTAATAATTCACTGGTAGATTGACAGTCAATCGCTACAAATGAACGAATCCCTTCGTCATGCAAATTCAGCCCTCCGTGTATGTTTAACGTATAAATGGTAGGTGGAATTACCCTTACCCTGAGTTTACGCAAACTGTTCTAGTTATCGAAATCTATCGGATATACTACTTGTTGCCGATACTAGTAAAAGAGACCGAGGGATAGTTTTCGATAACGAGAACGGTTTGCGTAAACTCACGGTAATGGTACTGATACAAGTACATTGATGCTGTATTGTCACCTGCAAAAAGATATTCAATTAAGGCCCGGTCACATTGCGAACGCGGCAGCATCGCGTACAAAAATGTCATCATGATCATCAGGACATGAAATGTTATATTTCAAATTGTTTCTTTTGATATTTGGAGACCTTACATCTCCATCTTTACACTTGACCGTGGAGACTCTCTACACCTCCATTTAACCTAGATTAATCGATTTAGATGTTTCTTTGCTTCAATTTTTATTTTTATTTATATGACCCTTATAGACTTTATACATCTCTAAGTCAATTAACTTTTCCAGACGTGGAGACTATACATCTCCCTTATTAGTTATTTATTAGAATTAATTTGTACCCATTAGGTTTTTATGTTGCACATTTTGTTTTAGTTTTTAGATAAAACTACTGCCAAAGTTGAAAAAAGACTTACTGCTGAGTTTCTTGCGGCGTTTCTTCTCAGCAGATGTCACCTTTCGAAGCGCTGGTAGATTCAGACACGTATAAGAGCCTAGGTGGCCTACTTGCAAAATAAATATTTACATTTTCATTTTCATCATCATTTCAGCCGAAAGACGTCCACTGCTGGACATAGGCCTCCCCCAATGATCTCCACAACGACCGATTCTGTGCAGCTCGCATTCAGCGGAGACCCGCTATTTTCACCAGGTCGTCAGTCCACCGTGTGGGTGGACCGATCAAGAGTAACCGACATAGCCCAAAGAATTGCTAAGCTTAAGTGGCAGTGGGCGGAGCACATTGCTCGTAGACCAGATGGCCGATGGGGTCGCAGAGTTCTTGAGTGGCGACCACGTAGCGGAAGGCGCAGCGTCGGCAGACCAAAAAAATGTAGTACATCAGAATGGCGTCGCACCGCACTCAGTCGCGTCGCGGGACGCTCGCGAATGCGATGCCGTTAAGTTGTATTACATTGGTATGAGCGGGAGAGCTCGCGCCGCGTCACGCCGCGCCCGCAATGTGACCGGCCCTTTATCTTGTTCATTAAAAGTACATGGCAGGATATCCTTTTTTTAAGCATTAATCTGTGTCTGGTCATTCTGTAAGTGATTGTAGAGTTGGTAAACCACAAAATTGGTTTGGTATTGGTTTATTGGTTTGGTTGGTTTGGTTTATTGGCTTGGTTTATTGGTTTGGTTGTATTATATATCTTGTGAATAATTGTATAATAATAACAGCAATTCATACTTATTACTTAGTTATCATTATTTTATTTCCAACCTACGGTTTTCAAAAAAGTCTTGACAAAGATCGTGATCGTACGCATCGCTGGAAGCCAACACAATTTACGCTAAACAAGTATCGATTTCCTATTTATAAAAATTGTCGCTAGTTGAATGATTTATAAATTGATCTATTCGGAAGCCAGCCGGAGGGTCGGATGCAATATGTCGCGAGGGTGCAACCACGTGCCGAAGGGGTATAATCCGGGAAAAAAACCGGCTTCTCTGTCCATCTCCATCAAAGCTATTGAAGTTACCGGTATATCTAACTATACATATGCTTAGTTGTGTTTTTAAGTCCCCTTTTCCAATGGTGTTTGTTTTATTTACTATTTTAGTTGTCCTAGTGTCGCGCAAAAGACTATTAGCCTACTACTATTGCTAGCCTACTATTACTACTATTACTAGCTTACTATTAGCCTTACCTCCTGCCTATTAGCCTTGCCTCCTCTGCTGCACTGGGAGTGAAGAAATAGCATAGAATGCGTGCAGATGCTTATCATCCTGGCATGTCGTAAAAGTCGACTAAGGGACGGGTCCTCTCCAACACGGTGGACTATCTGTATGGGCGATGGGCTGATCACCTGTCACCATACGGTTCATCATACCATCTTAGGACTAATTCATCGAACGTGGCCACAAGTAGTCTTGTGGCTCTGCCCACCCCATTAGAGATTACGGGCGTGATAATATGTATGTATGTATGTATGTATGTATTAGCCTTATTTATTAATACTCTAAGTAAATGTTTAACGGGTACAAACTGGCAACACCGATCACAGATCCTATATATGTACCCGACGTGCTGCCTTTCTGCCTGCTTTTTTTTACAGAAGATAGATGTGCACTTGACCTCTATCTCACCTGATGGAAAGTGATGATGAGGTCGACGATGCAGCATGCACACCTAGATAATGCCTGTTCACTCTCTCCTTGAAAAGACCCAGGTTGTAGCGTTCTGGGCACAAGTCTGCAGGCAGGGAATTCCACTCCTTAGCCGTTCGCCAAATAAATGTTGAAGTGTACCGTTTAGTGCGAACTCTTGGAACATCCACAACATAGGGATGGAACCCCAGCCCACGCCTAGTCCCCCGAAGAAGGAATGGGGATGACGGAATTAGTTCATGTAATTCCATCGCACAATCTCCGTGATATATCCTGTAGAATACCGATAAGCAGGCAACTTTGGCCTGCTAAAATGTAGCTGTATTAGGCTTTATAGCTCAACGCCAAACGACGATGTGGAAGGGCCAGGAGAAGATTCCGAGATGAGCTCGATACATATTGAGAAGCGAAATCAGGAATCATTTATCAAAAAATATTGAACACATTTTTGTTTTGTCAATTAAACAAAAAATGACGAGGATATAGATGTCCGTGAAGTTAGCAGAGCATTTATGAGCAGATCAAAAATAAATTGCAGTTCTATTGGCATGCACAAGAGTGCTGTAGTTCCTGATACTTTTTAGAAATAGTTCTGGCGGATTTACCGAGAAAAAACGAACTTTAGTTTTCGGGCAAATGATCTGCTAACTTCCACAAAAAAAATCCAGCAGAGCATGAAAAAAAGGGTTTTCCGTAAGTAGTCCGCAGAGTTCTGTAGTTCCTGATACTTTTTACGAATAGTTCTGGCCGTTATAGCCGGAATTTTAGTTTTTTATTTTCACACAAAGTGATCTGCTAACTTCCAATCAAAACGATGAGCAGATCAAAAATTTATTGTAGTTCTATTGGCATGCACAAGAGTGCTGTAGTTCCTGATACTTTTCAGAAATAGTTCTGGCGGATTTACCGAGAAAAAAAGAACTTTACTTTTCTAGCCAATGACGTGCTAACTTTCTCTAAGAATATCCAGCAGAGCATAAAATAAAGTGTTTTTTGTAAGTATCCCTCAGAGTTCTGTAATCCCTGATACTTTTTACGAATAGTTCTGGCAGTAGTAGCCAGAATTTTCGTTTTTTTATTTTCGTACCATGTGATCTGCTAACTTCCAATAAAAACTATGAGCAGATCAAAAATAAATTAAAGTTCTATTGGCATGCGCAAGAGTTCTATAGTTCCTGATGCTTTTAAGAAATAGTTCTGGCGGATTTACCGAGAAAAACGAACTTTAGTTTTACTAACTTTTGCTAACTTTCACTAAAAATGTCCAGCAGAGCATGAACTAAAGTGTTTCCTGTCAGCGTCCCTCAGAGTTCTGTAGTTCCTGATACTTTTTACGAAAAGTTCTGACGTTATAGCCAGGATTATCGTTTTTTATTTTCACACCAAGTGATCTGCTAATTTCTAATAAAAACGATGAGCAGATCAAGAATTTATTGTATTTTTATTGGCATGCACAAGAGTGCTGTAGTTTCTGATACTTTTCAGAAGTAGTTCTGGCGGATTTACCGAGAAAAACGAACTTTAGTTATCTAGCCAATGATGTGCTAACTTTCACTAAAAATATCCAGCAGAGCATAAAATAAAGTGTGTTTTGTAAGCATCCCTCAGAGTTCTGTAGTCCCTGATAGTTTTTACGAATAGTTCTGGCAGTTGTGGCCAGAATTTTCGATTTTTATTTTCGAACCACGTGATCTGCTAACTTCCAATAAAAACTATGAGCAGATCAAAAATAAATTAAAGTTCTATTGGCATGCACAAGAGTTCTATAGTTCCTGATACTTTTACGAAATAGTTCTGGCGGATTTACCGAGAAAAAACGAACTTTACTTTTCTGGCCAATGATGTGCTAACTTTCACTAAAAATGTCCAGCAGAGCATGAAATAAAGTGTTTTCTGTAAGTAACCTTCAGAGTTCTGTAGTCCCTGATCCCTTTTACGAATAGTTCTAGCAGTTATGACCAGAATTTTCGTTTTTTTTTTAGAACCATGTGATCTGCCAACATCCAATAAAAACTATGAGCAGATCAAAAATAAATTGAAGTTCTATTGGCATGCACAAGAGTTCTATATTTCCTGATACTTTTAAGAAATAGTTCTGGCGAATTTACCGAGAAAAAACGAACTTTACTTTTCTAGCCAATGACGTGCTAACTTTCTCTAAGAATATCCAGCAGAGCATAAAATAAAGTGTTTTTTGTAAGTATCCCTCAGAGTTCTGTAATCCCTGATACTTTTTACGAATAGTTCTGGCAGTAGTAGCCAGAATTTTCGTTTTTTTATTTTCGTACCATGTGATCTGCTAATTTCCAATAAAAACTATGAGCAGATCAAAAATAAATTAAAGTTCTATTGGCATGCGCAAGAGTTCTATAGTTCCTGATACTTTTAAGAAATAGTTCTGGCGGATTTACCGAGAAAAACGAACTTTACTTTTACTAACTTTTGCTAACTTTCACTAAAAATGTCCAGCAGAGCATGAACTAAAGTGTTTCCTGTCAGTGTCCCTCAGAGTTCTGTAGTTCCTGATACTTTTTACGAAAAGTTCTGGCCGTTATAGCCAGGATTATCTTTTTTTATTTTCACACCAAGTGATCTGCTAATTTCCAATAAAAACGATGAGCAGATCAAGAATTTATTGTATTTTTATTGGCATGCACAAGAGTGCTGTAGTTTCTGATACTTTTCAGAAGTAGTTCTGGCGGATTTACCGAGAAAAACGAACTTTAGTTATCTAGCCAATGATGTGCTAACTTTCACTAAAAATATCCAGCAGAGCATAAAATAAAGTGTGTTTTGTAAGCATCCCTCAGAGTTCTGTAGTCCCTGATACTTTTTACGAATAGTTCTGGCAGTTGTGGCCAGAATTTTCAATTTTTATTTTCGAACCACGTGATCTGCTAACTTCCAATAAAAACTATGAGCAGATCAAAAATAAATTAAAGTTCTATTGGCATGCACAAGAGTTCTATAGTTCCTGATACTTTTACGAAATAGTTCTGGCGGATTTACCGAGAAAAAACGAACTTTACTTTTCTGGCCAATGATGTGCTAACTTTCACTAAAAATGTCCAGCAGAGCATGAAATAAAGTGTTTTCTGTAAGTAACCTTCAGAGTTCTGTAGTCCCTGATACCTTTTACGAATAATTCTAGCAGTTATGACCAGAATTTTCGTTTTTTTTTTTTAGAACCATGTGATCTGCCAACATCCAATAAAAACTATGAGTAGATCAAAAATAAATTGAAGTTCTATTGGCATGCACAAGAGTTCTATATTTCCTGATACTTTTAAGAAATAGTTCTGGCGAATTTACCGAGAAAAAACGAACTTTACTTTTCAAGCCATTGACGTGCTAACTTTCTCTAAGAATATCCAGCAGAGCATAAAATAAAGTGTTTTTTGTAAGTATCCCTCAGAGTTCTGTAATCCCTGATACTTTTTACGAATAGTTCTGGCAGTAGTAGCCAGAATTTTCGTTTTTTTATTTTCGTACCATGTGATCTGCTAACTTCCAATAAAAACTATGAGCAGATCAAAAATAAATTAAAGTTCTATTGGCATGCGCAAGAGTTCTATAGTTCCTGATGCTTTTAAGAAATAGTTCTGGCGGATTTACCGAGAAAAACGAACTTTACTTTTACTAACTTTTGCTAACTTTCACTAAAAATGTCCAGCAGAGCATGAACTAAAGTGTTTCCTGTCAGCGTCCCTCAGAGTTCTATAGTTCTTGATACTTTTTACGAAAAGTTCTGACGTTATAGCCAGGATTATCGTTTTTTATTTTCACACCAAGTGATCT
The DNA here is from genome assembly GCA_947859335.1 of Tortricodes alternella. Taxonomy (NCBI): domain Eukaryota; kingdom Metazoa; phylum Arthropoda; class Insecta; order Lepidoptera; family Tortricidae; genus Tortricodes; species Tortricodes alternella. The sequence goes on along the minus strand of OX401979.1, from coordinate 9,377,671 downwards.
GCTAATTTCCAATAAAAACGATGAGCAGATCAAGAATTTATTGTATTTTTATTGGCATGCACAAGAGTGCTGTAGTTTCTGATACTTTTCAGAAGTAGTTCTGGCGGAGTTACCGAGAAAAACGAACTTTAGTTATCTAGCCAATGATGTGCTAACTTTCACTAAAAATATCCAGCAGAGCATAAAATAAAGTGTGTTTTGTAAGCATCCCTCAGAGTTCTGTAGTCCCTGATAGTTTTTACGAATAGTTCTGGCAGTTGTGGCCAGAATTTTCGATTTTTATTTTCGAACCACGTGATCTGCTAACTTCCAATAAAAACTATGAGCAGATCAAAAATAAATTAAAGTTCTATTGGCATGCACAAGAGTTCTATAGTTCCTGATACTTTTACGAAATAGTTCTGGCGGATTTACCGAGAAAAAACGAACTTTACTTTTCTGGCCAATGATGTGCTAACTTTCACTAAAAATGTCCAGCAGAGCATGAAATAAAGTGTTTTCTGTAAGTAACCTTCAGAGTTCTGTAGTCCCTGATCCCTTTTACGAATAGTTCTAGCAGTTATGACCAGAATTTTCGTTTTTTTTTTAGAACCATGTGATCTGCCAACATCCAATAAAAACTATGAGCAGATCAAAAATAAATTGAAGTTCTATTGGCATGCACAAGAGTTCTATATTTCCTGATACTTTTAAGAAATAGTTCTGGCGAATTTACCGCGAAAAAACGAACTTTACTTTTCTAGCCAATGACGTGCTAACTTTCTCTAAGAATATCCAGCAGAGCATAAAATAAAGTGTTTTTTGTAAGTATCCCCCAGAGTTCTGTAATCCCTGATACTTTTTACGAATAGTTCTGGCAGTAGTAGCCAGAATTTTCGTTTTTTTATTTTCGTACCATGTGATCTGCTAACTTCCAATAAAAACTATGAGCAGATCAAAAATAAATTAAAGTTCTATTGGCATGCGCAAGAGTTCTATAGTTCCTGATACTTTTAAGAAATAGTTCTGGCGGATTTACCGAAAAAAACGAACTTTAGTTATCTAGCCAATGATGTGCTAACTTTCACTAAAAATATCCAGCAGAGCATAAAATAAAGTGTGTTTTGTAAGCATCCCTCAGAGTTCTGTAGTCCCTGATACTTTTTACGAATAGTTCTGGCAGTTGTGGCCAGAATTTTCAATTTTTATTTTCGAACCACGTGATCTGCTAACTTCCAATAAAAACTATGAGCAGATCAAAAATAAATTAAAGTTCTATTGGCATGCACAAGAGTTCTATAGTTCCTGATACTTTTACGAAATAGTTCTGGCGGATTTACCGAGAAAAAACGAACTTTACTTTTCTGGCCAATGATGTGCTAACTTTCACTAAAAATGTCCAGCAGAGCATGAAATAAAGTGTTTTCTGTAAGTAACCTTCAGAGTTCTGTAGTCCCTGATACCTTTTACGAATAATTCTAGCAGTTATGACCAGAATTTTCGTTTTTTTTTTTTAGAACCATGTGATCTGCCAACATCCAATAAAAACTATGAGTAGATCAAAAATAAATTGAAGTTCTATTGGCATGCACAAGAGTTCTATATTTCCTGATACTTTTAAGAAATAGTTCTGGCGAATTTACCGAGAAAAAACGAACTTTACTTTTCAAGCCATTGACGTGCTAACTTTCTCTAAGAATATCCAGCAGAGCATAAAATAAAGTGTTTTTTGTAAGTATCCCTCAGAGTTCTGTAATCCCTGATACTTTTTACGAATAGTTCTGGCAGTAGTAGCCAGAATTTTCGTTTTTTTATTTTCGTACCATGTGATCTGCTAACTTCCAATAAAAACTATGAGCAGATCAAAAATAAATTAAAGTTCTATTGGCATGCGCAAGAGTTCTATAGTTCCTGATGCTTTTAAGAAATAGTTCTGGCGGATTTACCGAGAAAAACGAACTTTACTTTTACTAACTTTTGCTAACTTTCACTAAAAATGTCCAGCAGAGCATGAACTAAAGTGTTTCCTGTCAGCGTCCCTCAGAGTTCTATAGTTCTTGATACTTTTTACGAAAAGTTCTGACGTTATAGCCAGGATTATCGTTTTTTATTTTCACACCAAGTGATCTGCTAATTTCCAATAAAAACGATGAGCAGATCAAGAATTTATTGTATTTTTATTGGCATGCACAAGAGTGCTGTAGTTTCTGATACTTTTCAGAAGTAGTTCTGGCGGATTTACCGAGAAAAACGAACTTTAGTTATCTAGCCAATGATGTGCTAACTTTCACTAAAAATATCCAGCAGAGCATAAAATAAAGTGTGTTTTGTAAGCATCCCTCAGAGTTCTGTAGTCCCTGATAGTTTTTACGAATAGTTCTGGCAGTTGTGGCCAGAATTTTCGATTTTTATTTTCGAACCACGTGATCTGCTAACTTCCAATAAAAACTATGAGCAGATCAAAAATAAATTAAAGTTCTATTGGCATGCACAAGAGTTCTATAGTTCCTGATACTTTTACGAAATAGTTCTGGCGGATTTACCGAGAAAAAACGAACTTTACTTTTCTGGCCAATGATGTGCTAACTTTCACTAAAAATGTCCAGCAGAGCATGAAATAAAGTGTTTTCTGTAAGTAACCTTCAGAGTTCTGTAGTCCCTGATCCCTTTTACGAATAGTTCTAGCAGTTATGACCAGAATTTTCGTTTTTTTTTTAGAACCATGTGATCTGCCAACATCCAATAAAAACTATGAGCAGATCAAAAATAAATTGAAGTTCTATTGGCATGCACAAGAGTTCTATATTTCCTGATACTTTTAAGAAATAGTTCTGGCGAATTTACCGCGAAAAAACGAACTTTACTTTTCTAGCCAATGACGTGCTAACTTTCTCTAAGAATATCCAGCAGAGCATAAAATAAAGTGTTTTTTGTAAGTATCCCCCAGAGTTCTGTAATCCCTGATACTTTTTACGAATAGTTCTGGCAGTAGTAGCCAGAATTTTCGTTTTTTTATTTTCGTACCATGTGATCTGCTAACTTCCAATAAAAACTATGAGCAGATCAAAAATAAATTAAAGTTCTATTGGCATGCGCAAGAGTTCTATAGTTCCTGATACTTTTAAGAAATAGTTCTGGCGGATTTACCGAAAAAAACGAACTTTAGTTATCTAGCCAATGATGTGCTAACTTTCACTAAAAATATCCAGCAGAGCATAAAATAAAGTGTGTTTTGTAAGCATCCCTCAGAGTTCTGTAGTCCCTGATAGTTTTTACGAATAGTTCTGGCAGTTGTGGCCAGAATTTTCGATTTTTATTTTCGAACCACGTGATCTGCTAACTTCCAATAAAAACTATGAGCAGATCAAAAATAAATTAAAGTTCTATTGGCATGCACAAGAGTTCTATAGTTCCTGATACTTTTAAGAAATAGTTCTGGCGAATTTACCGAGAAAAAACGAACTTTACTTTTCTAGCCAATGACGTGCTAACTTTCTCTAAGAATATCCAGCAGAGCATAAAATAAAGTGTTCTTTGTAAGTATCCCTCAGAGTTCTGTAATCCCTGATACTTTTTACGAATAGTTCTGGCAGTAGTAGCCAGAATTTTCGTTTTTTTATTTTCGTACCATGTGATCTGCTAACTTCCAATAAAAACTATGAGCAGATCAAAAATAAATTAAAGTTCTATTGGCATGCGCAAGAGTTCTATAGTTCCTGATACTTTTAAGAAATAGTTCTGGCGGATTTACCGAGAAAAACGAACTTTACTTTTACTAACTTTTGCTAACTTTCACTAAAAATGTCCAGCAGAGCATGAACTAAAGTGTTTCCTGTCAGCGTCCCTCAGAGTTCTGTAGTTCCTGATACTTTTTACGAAAAGTTCTGGCCGTTATAGCCAGGATTATCTTTTTTTATTTTCACACCAAGTGATCTGCTAATTTCCAATAAAAACGATGAGCAGATCAAGAATTTATTGTATTTTTATTGGCATGCACAAGAGTGCTGTAGTTTCTGATACTTTTCAGAAGTAGTTCTGGCGGATTTACCGAGAAAAACGAACTTTAGTTATCTAGCCAATGATGTGCTAACTTTCACTAAGAATATCCAGCAGAGCATAAAATAAAGTGTTCTTTGTAAGTATCCCTCAGAGTTCTGTAATCCCTGATACTTTTTACGAATAGTTCTGGCAGTAGTAGCCAGAATTTTCGTTTTTTTATTTTCGTACCATGTGATCTGCTAACTTCCAATAAAAACTATGAGCAGATCAAAAATAAATTAAAGTTCTATTGGCATGCGCAAGAGTTCTATAGTTCCTGATACTTTTAAGAAATAGTTCTGGCGGATTTACCGAGAAAAACGAACTTTACTTTTACTAACTTTTGCTAACTTTCACTAAAAATGTCCAGCAGAGCATGAACTAAAGTGTTTCCTGTCAGCGTCCCTCAGAGTTCTGTAGTTCCTGATACTTTTTACGAAAAGTTCTGGCCGTTATAGCCAGGATTATCTTTTTTTATTTTCACACCAAGTGATCTGCTAATTTCCAATAAAAACGATGAGCAGATCAAGAATTTATTGTATTTTTATTGGCATGCACAAGAGTGCTGTAGTTTCTGATACTTTTCAGAAGTAGTTCTGGCGGATTTACCGAGAAAAACGAACTTTAGTTATCTAGCCAATGATGTGCTAACTTTCACTAAAAATATCCAGCAGAGCATAAAATAAAGTGTGTTTTGTAAGCATCCCTCAGAGTTCTGTAGTCCCTGATACTTTTTACGAATAGTTCTGGCAGTTGTGGCCAGAATTTTCAATTTTTATTTTCGAACCACGTGATCTGCTAACTTCCAATAAAAACTATGAGCAGATCAAAAATAAATTAAAGTTCTATTGGCATGCACAAGAGTTCTATATTTCCTGATACTTTTAAGAAATAGTTCTGGCGAATTTACCGAGAAAAAACGAACTTTACTTTTCTAGCCAATGACGTGCTAACTTTCACTAAGAATATCCAGCAGAGCCTCAAATAAAGTGTTTTTGTAAGCATCCCTCAGAGTTCTATAGTCCCTGATAATTTTAACGAATAGTTCTGGCAGTTGTGGCCAGAATTTTCGATTTTTATTTTCGAACCACGTGATCTGCCAACTTCCACTAAAAACGATGAGCAGATCAAAAATGTATTGTATTTTTATTGGCATGCACAAGAGTGCTGTAGTTCCTGATACTTTTCAGAAATAGTTCTGGCAGAGTTACAGAGAAAAACTAATTTTAGTTTTCAAACCAATGATCTGCTAATTTCTACTAGAAATTTCCAGCAGAGCATTAAATAAAGTGTTTTCTGTAAGTATCTCTCAGAGTTCTGTAGTCCCTGATACTTTTTACGAATAGTTCTGGCAGTTGTGGCCAGTATTTTCGTTTTTGCTTTTCGAACCATGTGAGCTGCTAACTTCCAATAAAAAATATGAGCGGATCAAAAATAAATTAAAGTTTTATTGGCATGCACAAGATTTCTATTGTTTCTGATACTTTTAAGAAATTGTTCTGGCGGGTTAACCGAGAAAAATACGGACATGTGCGAGTTAAACTCGCGTGGTGAGGGTTCCGTGATTATATGAAATTTCCTGTGTTATTTTAAATGCCATGAAAGTCTTATAGGTTGTCCTGTAATAAACAAGTACCTAAAGAACTATATTATGTATTGTTTTGAAATTTTAGGCCCAGTAGTTTCGAAGATAAGGTGGGTGGAATGTTCAATTTTCGCCTATTTTTCTAAATAACTCAAATCAATTTATTTTAAAATTATGAAAAAACAATTTTAAGATCCACATAGCGAGCTCTTTCATTTGACATGTGACACGTCACTATTGCAAAACTTTTTTTTAATTTTCTAATTAGTCCCCCAAAGGTGGCCCCCATGTTTAAAATTCAGTTATTTACGTTAGACGTCCGTGTTGCGTGTGTCTTCGACTTACGTATGTATACCAAGTTTTAACTCAATCAGTCGAGTAGTTTCTGAGCAAATTGGCTGTGACAGACGGAGAGACAGACAGACAGACATAAGAGTGCTCGTACAAGGATTCGGTTTGTAAATTTTGAGGTACGGAACCCTAAAAACGAATTAAAGTGTTCAAGCCAATGGGTTCAGTTACGAATCTCATGTTGTACACGAACTTTCTTTTCGAATCTATGGAAAAAAAGGAACAGGTTGATGTCATCTTTACTGACTTCCGTAAAGCCTTTGACAAAGTTGACCATCTTTACTTACTCAGAAAATTGGCGTACAATGGCATCCGTGGCAACCTCATCCGCTGGTTTGCGTCCTATCTAACGAACAGGTCACAAGTCGTAGTCATCAATGGTTTTAGATCTAACTAAGCCAACGTAACTTCCGGAGTGATTCAAGGGTCGATTTTGGGACCGTTGCTGTACATAATTTTTCTAAATGACATTAAATCATGCTTCAAAAATAGCAATTTCCTAGCATTTGCCGACGATCTAAAAATTTATAAAATTATTAAAAATGAGGATGATAGCAAGTTAATTCAAAAAGACCTAGATTTATTTTACACGTACTGTAGGGAAGGCAAGTTACAGCTGGCGGCCGATAAATGTGTGCAAATGACCTTTACAAAAAATAGAACTAGGGTTATTAGGTTTCCATACTTTATAGGCAGCACGCAAATAAAAAAAGTTGTAGCAAAGCGAGATCTCGGGGTACTGTATGATGAAAAATTACATTTCAATGTGCATGTGGATCGGATACTTAGTAAGGCTCATCAAATGTTAGGTTTTGTGACAAGGTCAGCTAAGGTATTTAAAAATGTCTATACTTACCTATTGCTTTATAAAGCACTAATCAGACCACATCTTGAGTACGCCTCAGTAGTATGGAACCCCTTATATGCAAAATATATAAACTCCATTGAAATGGTACAAAAAAAGTTCTTAAGGATAACGCACCGGCGGTTGACGGGAAAAAAAATGTCATTGTTACGCAATCAACCCGCCAGCCAGCCTCCCAGCCAGCCATAGCCCGTGCCAAGCCTGCCCGTTGCGTCATCACCCCACCGGACCTGCCGCACGGAAGGGGTAGACGCATATAAAAGCCAGCACAGCCAGTCGCCCGTGTCAGAGCGCAGTGAATATTGATTAAGGCGTTACGCTGCTCGAAAATAAAGTTGATTCCTGTGACTTGACTTATTATTTCTATTAATTTCTATGACTAGTTGTAACAAGTCAGAAGTGGCACGAAAATGAAACGATCGGCTGAAGAAAATGTAACTGATCGCCGACAACGAAATGTGAATGAGTTGGCGACACATGAGGATGAACAACAACAAGAAGACCCTGATGAAGACGATGACTGCACACCGCCGGCGAAAAAGCTTCTAAAATCTCTTCTGGCCCATGAAGTAAGCAGAGCTATACAACAGCTAAACGAAGAATTACCGCCATCATTGCAACCCAAGGTACATCGTGCAGCTTCCTTGATACCTGAGTTCGACCCAGATAGCGAAGAGTGCACGGTAAAGAGTTGGTTGAAAAAAATCGAACAATTAGGTGAAATATACGGATGGGACGATAAAACTAAATCCTTTTATTTACAAGATAAACTGAAAGGTCAAGCAAGAAAATGGTATAACCGTCTGGAAGACTATGATTATACATGGGAAGAATGGAAAAACATGTTACAGCGGGCTTTTCCTAAATATCGTGACTATTCTGGCCTTCTTGAAGAGTTAATGAATAGAAAGAAATTGAACTCTGAAAGTATGACCAAATACTATCAGGATAAAATAGCCATGTGCTTCCGGTGTAAGTTGTCTGATAATGCTAGTATATCGTGTATTATTAGGGGTTTACCACCATCGCTGCAATCAAATGCGAGGGCATTTCAATGTGAACGCCCAGATGAACTGTACGAAGGCTTCCTTTCTGCGTTTGACGATTACCGTGCCCCATATAATGAAACCCGCGTCACGTACAAGGACAGTAATCGGCCGAACAGTGACAAGAAATATACAACCGTCAATCCAGAAGTAGACCCATGCCCAAGATGCAAGAAAACTGGACACTTGGTTCGTTTTTGCCCCATGCCTGATCAACGTAGCTGTTACAAATGCGGCAAATCTGGACACATTGCCCCAAGATGCACTTCAAATGTGACCCCAAGCACTTCCAACAGTAATACCATCGTGAAAGATATAAGACTAGTACAGAACTATAACGACATATACCGGAAAACTGCTAAAGTAAACGGTATCTACGTTAAAGCCTACATAGATACTGGTAGCCAAGTCAACGTATTTTCAGCAAAAGTGTCAGCGTTATTGGGTTTGGCTGTAAATCGAGTCAGCGTAGTACTGAAAGGATTCTCTGGTGGCATTATTACCAGCCGGGGCGAGGTAGATTTTGAATTGGCAATCGACGGTTATGAATCACGCTGCCGAGCTTATCTAACAGAATTGGACATGGACGGGGTCCAGTTGCTCATCGGACAGCCTATTATAAATGCAGAAGGCATATCACTCGTCGTTAGTAACAATACAGCCACTCTATGTAAAGACAGCGACTTTCTAAAACAATACGACACATCAGAAGAAAGGAACACATTCAAAGTCGTTACGGGAGCTCGAGAAACTTTACCTCCCGGCACGTCTATTATCCAGGTGCATGTTCTGGGCAATACCCACGACAATGAAGTGGCCACGCCAGCACGACATCACGAACTGCAAGGCGTCGCGTACTCCATACCAGCAACAACACTGCGAGGCACCGAAGGTTACTTAAAAATCATCAACGTCGGCGAAGCAGATGTGGTGATTGAAGCAGACCAGACCCTGGTACGAGCTGAATCCTGTGAGCAGCTTGCCTCAAGTGCCAAGGTCAGTAACACTACTTTTTCTGAAAATCCCTGCGCCTTGCTAGCCAAAAATATGTTCACTACAAGCCTTGCCTCTAACTTAGTTATAGGGGGAATAAACCTCGGAGATGTAAACATTGGCGTTTTAACTGATAAAGAACATGACGATTTACTTAGTTTGTTATTGAGACACCAGCAATGTTTTGCTGCCACCACCACGGAACTAGGTTGCTCAAGTTTAGTTCAAATGAAAATAAGACTTACCACTGATGAACCGGTTCATCGCAGACCTTATAGGTTATCACAACACGAACAATCCATCGTAAATAAAAAAATATCCGAACTATTAGAAGCCGGTATTATTAAAGAATCTGAGTCTGCCTTTGCCTCTCCAGTAATCTTAGTAAAGAAAAAGGATGGTGATATTAGATTGTGTGTCGATTATCGCGCACTAAATGCCGTGACCGTAAAAGACCGTTATCCACTTCCCAATATAGACGATCAAGTATCTAGAATTGGTCAAAAACGTTATTTTACTAGCTTAGATATGGCCCAAGGCTATCACCAGGTAGCAGTCTGTCCCGAGGATACACATAAAACCGCGTTTGTCATACCACAAGGACACTATGAGTACACACGTGTACCGTTTGGTTTAGCGAACGCACCGTCGGTTTTTATGAGGTTGATTAATAAAATCATCGACTCTGTGGGTAGTTCAGAAATACTCGCATTCTTGGATGATCTGCTTTTGCCTTCAGTAGATGTGCAGTCAGGGTTAAATTTGTTAGACACGATTTTAACCAAACTCGAGTCAGAACATTTAAAGCTAAACATGCGTAAATGCTCATTTTTACAAGATAAGGTAACCTATTTAGGACACGAAATATCCTCAAACGGAATTCAACCGGGTCACTCAAAGTTAGAAGCGGTATCACACTTTCCAATCCCACGCAACGTCCATGAAGTCCGTCAATTTATTGGATTGTGTAGTTACTTCCGGAAGTTCATATTAAATTTTGCGGTACTAGCACGACCCCTTACCGAGCTGACCAAGAAGAACGTAACTTGGACTTGGGAAAATGAACAACAAGATAGCTTTACGGAGTTGAAAAATAAATTATGTTCAAAACCGGTGTTAGCTTTATATGATCGAACGCAGCCAATAGAAATTCATACAGACGCGTGTAAATTAGGGATTGCGGGTATATTACTACAAAAACAGACTGACGGAACGCTGCGGCCTGTTATGTATTACAGCCGAGTGACAAGTCGTGAGGAAAGCGTGTATCACAGTTACGAACTTGAAACACTTGCGGTTGTTGAGTCCTTACGTAGATTTCGTGTTTACATAGTTGGCTTACACGTAAAAATAGTGACAGATTGTTCCGCAGTCCGCGCGACGTTAACCAAACGCGATTTAGTGCCGCGTATAGCTAGGTGGTGGTTACTGATACAAGATTATGACATGAGCATTGAGTACAGGCCAGGTGAGCGCATGAAGCATGTCGATGCCCTCAGTCGGAACCCCATTGACTCGGTAAACATTAATCGATTAGAGGCTGCGGACTGGTTTTATACAGTACAGTGCCAAGATGAAAAGTTGAGGCAGATAATTGATCTTTTAAAGACTGACAGTGCGGGTAGGGATGTTGTGAGTAATTATGTAATAATCAATGAGCGTTTATATAGGAAAACTGATTGCGGAAATCGTTTAGTAGTACCGAAGTTGGCTAGGTGGAAAATATTGCAGATGCATCACGATGAGATAGGTCACATTGGCGTGAAACGATGCACAGAACTGATTCGATCTGAATATTGGTTTACAAAAATGACGCGTTTCATAAAAAAGTATGTTACTTCTTGTTTACATTGTGCGTACGGAAAAGGGAATCATGGGAAAAAAGAGGGACAACTGTATCCTTTACCAAAACCTACTGAGCCAATGAAAACAATTCACGTTGATCATTTAGGACCGTTTTGTAGGACAAGGAAAGGGTATCAATATATGCTCGTGGTAACTGATTCGTTTTCAAAATTTATTTTTGTGGAGCCCACTAAAACAACAAACTCTATAGAAACAATAAAGGGTCTTAGAAATATATTTTGTTTGTTTGGTTATCCAGAGCGCATAATTTCTGACCGTGGCAAGGCTTTCACAAGTAAATGTTTCAAAACATTCGCGGCTGACAAACAATTCAAACATACACTGACCGCAATCGCTTGTCCGCGTGCTAATGGGCAAGTCGAACGCACTAACAGGACTCTGCTAGATGCACTACGGGCTACAGACCCCAGTGACAAGGCTAATAACTGGGACAATGCATTGCCCGACGTAGTATGGGGCGTCAATAATACCATTAATAACACTACTAAATACAAACCATTTGACCTTATGTTCTCCCATGCCGGTCGATCGAGATGTGATGTAAATATTCCAGAGAAAACTAGGGAACCGATTGAATCACGGCGCGTTAGAGCGAGTGCTAGGATCGCAAAGGCTAGTCTGAAAATGAAGCTTGATTTTGACAAAAGAAGGAAACGTAGCAAGGTTTACAAAAAAGGGGATTTGGTTTTATGGAAACAGGCCCCTACGAGTAGCGTGAGTAAAGTAAATAGAAAACTTGATGACATTTACTCTGGCCCGTATATAGTGACAGATGTGCTAGGAAAAGATAGATATAAGATAAGGAGTATTAAGGGGATGCGAGGCTATAAAAGTTTCACAGGTTTAGTCTCGTCAGAATCCATACGACCTTATAAAAGTGTAGTATCGGGTACCGAAAGTACTAGTAGTTCTGACTCCCAAATAGAAACAGATGATGAAGTTTCGTTGTTAGAGTGCTAACAGTGTCTTTTCATGTTCCCACCATTGCGGGAGCAATGTTACAGGATGGCCGAGTGTTACGCAATCAACCCGCCAGCCAGCCTCCCAGCCAGCCATAGCCCGTGCCAAGCCTGCCCGTTGCGTCATCACCCCACCGGACCTGCCGCACGGAAGGGGTAGACGCATATAAAAGCCAGCACAGCCAGTCGCCCGTGTCAGAGCGCAGTGAATATTGATTAAGGCGTTACGCTGCTCGAAAATAAAGTTGATTCCTGTGACTTGACTTATTATTTCTATTAATTTCTATGACTAGTTGTAACACATACAATAACTTACTTAAACATTATAAAGTTTCTTCATTGGCAGTAAGACGTAAAACTTCAGATGCAATGGCACTATTCAATATTTGTAGCGGTGGATACGACTGTAGTGAACTGCTGCATTTGGTCCGGTTTAGGGTGCCGCCCCCGAGCCGCTGCCGTGCGCGCGCGCCGGCCTTGTTCGCCGTGCCGCGGTGCGCGAGCAACGCGGGCGCGCGCGCGCCGTTGCGCCGCATGTGTCAAGCGTACAATAAGAGCCTCGTCTCGGTCGATATTTTTAACACGTCTAAAAATCAATTTAAAAAACAATGTTCTAAAGTTATCCCCGAGGAAGAGTGGTAGATCGTTTTATATATACCTATACGTTACATTTAACTATAATTAGTAGTATACTATTTGATATCCGTGCTGTGAAACCTTGCGCTTGCTATGTTATTTTACTATCGTTGTCTTATTTTATATTCTATAAGAGCATTATTGTTCTATTATGTCTTAGTGGGAACTGTTGAGGAGTTAAATGCTTGTTCTTTTTTATTTTAAGGTCTTTATCATTATGTATCCTTATGTACATTTAAACTCTGTTTTTTCCCCAAATAAAAACATAAAACATAAAACAATGATCTGCTAACTTTCACTAAATGAAAATAAAGAGTTTCCTGTAACGAATAGTTCTGGCAGTTGTAGCCAGAATATTCGTTTTTTTTTATCCTTGAACCATGTGATTTGTTAAAGTTCTCATAAAAACTATGAGCAGATCAAAAATTAATTGTAGTTCTATGGGCATGTACAAGAGTTCCATTGTTTATGATACTTATATAAAAATTTCTGGCCTTATTAAACATTGTTTTTATGTCTTACCTATATAAAACCGGCCAAGTGCGAGTCGGACTCGCGCACGAAGGGTTCCGTACCATTATCTTTATAATGGTTCACGGTTTATGCATAAGGTTTATGTATATGAAATTAAACGTTTTATTTTTATTTTTGAGTTGATTTAATGAAAGGTAAATAGCGGTTTACGATTTATGGCGTATTAAAAAAAAAGTACTAGCTAGATCTCGTTCAAACCAATTTTCGTTGGAGGTTTACATGGTAATGTACATCATATTTTTTTTTTAGTTTTATTATTCTCTTATTTTAGAAGGGGGACACACATTTTACCACTTTTGAAGTGTCTCTTGCGCAAACTATTCAGTTTAGAAAATGATGATATTAGAAACCTCAATATAATTTTTGAAGACCAGTCGACTAAGTATGGGGGGAACCCCCAAAATTTATTGTTTTTTTTTTCTATTTTTGTGTGAAAATCTTAATGCGGTTCACAGAATACATCTACTTACCAAGTTTCAACAGCATAGTTCTTATAGTTTCGGAAAAAAGTGGCTGTGACATACGGACGGACAGACAGACAGATATGACGAATCCATAAGGGTTCCGTTTTTTGCCATTTGGCTACGGAACCCTAAAAACCCAAATAAAATTAAATATAAATATTACAAAGTAATAAAGCAATAAATGATAATAGGGAACATGCTTCATTTTTTTAGGGTTCCGTACTTTAAAAGGAAAAAAGGATCACTTGTTTGTCCATCTGTCTGTCTGTCTGTCTGTTCGTCTGTCCGTCCGTCCGTCCGTCCGTCCGTCCGTCCGTCTGTCCGTCTGTCCGTCTGGCCTGATAAGTTATAGCAAGTAATGTGCTGCATCGCAGATTTGCTCGATGCTCAGAAAGCGTAAAAGTAACGCTTTTTAAAGCTTACTGCACATCATTTTACCCGAGCAGTCTGTGGTGTCAGTACACGAAACGAGCTTACAACACCCTGTGTGTGCAATACAACAACGCGTTCAGGATGCTGTTGGGGCTGCCGCGCCACTGCAGCGCGTCGGCAATGTTCGCGGCCGCGCGCACAGATGGCTTTCACGCTATAATGCGTAAGAAGTCTGCCTCTCTTCTTCATCGTGTGCGCGGCAGCCGCAACAGCATCTTGAAATCGTTTGTGAGCAGGTTTGATAGCCCCTTGGTGTGGCACTTGGTTAAAGTGGTCATTGGTGCCAAAAAATAAGTGTTTAAGTCTAAGTCTTGTTTTGTTCGCCTTAAATATATATTTTTATTTTATAAGTACTTACTAACATAGTGATAGGTTAAATATTTGGTCATACTAACATATTATGGTAAAAAAAAAACCGAAATAAATGATTTATTATTATAGCATATCAACGTATGGTTAGATTTTTCGCTAGAATTATTGCTCTATCGCTTCTAGGCAGTAGAACTGTACAGTCTCATACATGTTTGTTGCGTAGCTATCAAAAACAGCTGAGATGCTACGCAGAACTGCCGAAAAATATATAGTATATCACTATATTTTTGAATTTCGGTTTTTTCGCCAGAACTATTGGTGGATTACCATGAAGTCATAGAACTTTGCAGTTTCGGACGTATTTGTGATCTTATAAGCGAAAACTGCTGAGATGCTAACAGGTGTAATGCGAAGTTAGCATCTCATTAAAGAAAAACGTTTTTTCGCTAGAACTATTACTGTGTTTACTCAAATTGATAGAACTTTGCAGTTTTATATGTATTTGGGTTCTATAAATCGAGAACTGCTGAGATGCTAATAGGCATAATGCGAAGTTAGCATCTCATTTGATTATTTTTTTTAAACCTGACAAGGGAACAGAACTATCGAAAAAAATTATCAGGAACTGTAGAACTATTGGGGATGCTACTAGAACTGCGATTAGTTTTTGAGATTCCGGAAATTGATATGCTAGGTTCACACACATACCTAACGAGTGTAATTGGTGTATGCCGTTCTTGTTATTGATAAATAAATATAAATAAATTACAGCGTCATGTTTGTGCTGTGCGATTGCCAAGTCACGATATTTTTTTATATTAAACGAAATGTAAATTAAAATATTGGTTATTTGATAGAAAATAAAAATAATTCTAAACGAAATAGCTGAATTGCCGATAAAATGATAAGAACATCTCAGACTTGGCTCTACCATACGATCTCACAACTTTTTACGGCGTAGTGGTTGGAGGATAGAGGGTGCGAGGCTTGGCACATTTTTTACATTTGAATGTTTTTGATGGGATATGAGTTCTCCGTAAATGTTACTCAGAATAGCTCTTTCTAATATTTTTTCTCTTGTCGCAAACTTATAAAACATTCACATAAACCTTACATATTTCCATACAAACTTGTTATTTTACACCCTTGAGGGTAAAACTTTTACAATGAATTGAATGTTATATATATTTATATCGAATCAACAGCCTAAAAAATAAGTTTCAAGCTTCTAGCTCTAAAAATGACGATACTTTCATAAAACTTTTTATCCCCCCCTTTCAACCCCTTACAACCCTTTGTTCGCATTAAAAAGTATCCTATGTCCTTTCTCAAGCTCTAGAAAATTTCATTTAAATCGGTTCAGTAGTTTTGGCGTGAAAGCGCGACAGACAGACAGACAGAGTTACTTACGCATTTATAATATTATTAATTAATATATTAATATTAATCTATTAATATAATAATTAATAAATTAATAATTATAATTATTAATATAATTAATATATTAATATTAAATTTATTAATATAAGTAATATATTAATATAAAAATATAATAATAATAATAATAATAATAACATACTCGTGAACGGGTGCTGTCTGTGGGGTCCGGACGGTTCATGCTCGCAAGGACCTTTTAAAATTGTTACCTTTTAATTTATTCGTTTGTGCGTTATCGGATCCTGACTAGAGAGACTTCATAGTGTTCTCTATACCATATTCTATAGTGTTTCATATTCGGACATGAATTATTAGGACATGAAATATTTTTATTTCAAATTATTATTTTGATATTTGGAGACCTTACATCTCCTTTTTTATACTTGACCGTGGAGACTGTCTACATCTCCATTTAACCCGGATTAGGTAGTCAATTTAGATGTTTCATTAATTCTTTATTTTAATTATTATTGTTATGACCCTTAGAGGCTTTATACATCTCTAAGTCACTTAACTTGTCCAGACGCGGAGACTATACATCTCCCTTATTAGTTATTTATTATAATTAATTTTTACCTATGAGGATTGTTTGCTGCCCTTTTTATGTGTTAGTTTTAGTTAAAACTCTAATGTAAAAGTTGGAAAAAAAAAAGACTTACTGCTGAGTTTCTTGCGGCGTTTCTTCTCAGCAGATGTCACCTTTCGAAGCGCTGGTAGCTTCAGACATGTAAAAGAGCCCATGTGGCCTACTTGCAAAATAAATATTTTCATTTTCATTTTCATTATAATAATAATATATTATAATTATTATTATATAAAGTCAGTAAGTAAGTATAGAAGTATGGATTGATATCAAATAGCCAACTAAGGGAACGTACCCAAACTACGTGACCCATTAAGGGGGGGAGGGAGGTTTTTAAAATACTACGCTTAGTCACGGGAGCGGGGGGGGTAGCTTAGATTTTTGTCGCGTAGTCGATTTCGCTGAGAAAAATCTCGCGCTTTTTCAAACTATATTTGAATATGGCGTGGAGTGTTTAGTGCTTTATAAACTCACAGTTGGTGGCGCTGACGCACATATGTCGAGACGTCAGCTGATTGAAAACTCGGGTTCGATTCCCAGTCGTCTAATATTATTTTGGTTTTTTCTCTTTTCCAAACCGTTTTTTTGAGAACCAAATATGATTAAATTATTCTTTCATCAATAAATCTATAATAACGTGTACGTGTTATAAAACTGGGTCTCCTGCAATGTTTAATTTTTGACCCTATTAGACAGTTTTCGAATTAGTTCCAATATAGCGTATTAAAATGCCTTGATATATTAATCAATGCGTTTAATTACACTACGAACGAGTAGTTTTTAATTTATAATGGATTATTATTTTTAACATAAGGGACATCTCTTGATTGTTCATAATATTTAATTTACTAGTCATTATAAGTATGCATGCAGTTTTATGCAATAAACTCGGTATTAATAAAGACAAGTATGAGACAAATTATTTATATTTGTTTTACTTTCTGCCTGCAAAATGATTAAAAATCACATTTTCTAATATCGCGTAACAACTTGAGGGAGAGAGGGGTCGAAAAATACTAAAAAATAGGTCACGAAAATAAAGTCTTATTTTCTTTGTCTCACTTAAATGCTGAAGGTACACAAAGGTAAGGTAGGCTAATTTAACCATAAACATAAGACAAACCCTTTATGTTATATTATAGTACATTGTGCATCTAGGGCCGTAAGAAGGGGATAACTAACGAGAGTCTGTTAGAAGCCCGACGTCGATAGACGAGGGCTTTTATGACTCGAGTTTGTTATCCCCTTACTGCCCGTGATACACACAATGTTTTTCATCACATTTGCGAGGAAATGAAATAAAAATTAGACAAAAAATAGTAGTTTATGCAACGGTTGCATAATGATAGGCCTTAAAACACTAGTGCGGTTTTCATAATAAGATCGCACGTGTGTTTTAAGGCCAAATTATGCAGAGTTGCATACATAACTTTATCTACACACATATTATAAATCCTCCATGATGGGTTCAGAAACAATATTTTCTGGCAACAAGTTATTTGTTGCAATCGTGGCTGCATATTTCCGATATCCGGCGCATTTTCACATCACACAGTCACAACGAGAAGACTACTATTCATATATTCAACTAAAATGTAAATTACAAACAACTTTTATCTACACCCATATCATAAAACCTCCATTGGTTAATCAAAAACCGTAGGAAATGACCACCATTGTGACAACCAATTAGGAAAAACCAGTGCTGCGATAAAGAAATAACATGACTTCTTTATCGTTCTTAGTAAAGAAATGAGATTAAATTTGGAACAGCTGTCAAAACTCAAGTGGGTCTCTATTCTAGTATCCATAGATATTAAAACAGTTATTGATACGAAACGTCAATTCAGTATGTTTTTTTTAATATAAACTGCACAATATTTGATCTCGAGTGACGTGAGAATAGAGACTTCATCCGTTTGTCTATGATTTAAAAAAAAAATGGTCTTGACGGAGGATCGAATTGCCGCCATTATGTTGGTGTTTTGCTGAACGAAAGTAGAATTGTTTTTGAATTGAATAGAAAAAGTTTTATGATATGGGTGTAGATAAAAGTATATATATTAATATTATTTCCATTTTACATCGTGAATTACCATCAGGTGGGTGTTCATAAACTGAGCGTACGTTGCGATCAGCGCGGGGCAGCTCCGCCGGCTTGCGGTCGCGTGCCCCGCCGGCTGCGGCTCCCTAGCAGCTCCGCCAACCTGGCGCACTTAACTGCCCGCGGGAGTTCGATCCATAACTCCCCAGGGAGTTATGGATTTTGTATGGTTTATAACTCCCGCTGACGGCGGGGCCCATAGAGGATTTAAATCGGCTATAGTTGCTCTTTACGCTTGCGTATAATAACACCCTTTCCGAGCAAGTGTGATGAAAAACTACTATTTCATTCACGCCAGCGGAGCACCCGCAGCTCTATTTCATACATTTCATCATTCATACATTTACATCTAGTTCATAATAAAGTTTCATCGATTTTTTGAGCATGAAGCTATCTATCATGGTCAGTACGGAACCCTTTGTGCGCGGGTCGGACTCGCACGAAGCTTACGCCGTCTGTCAGCCTGTTTGCTGAATAGCGCATAATAGTCGCGACTTGCCGCTATTATTCGCTATTCGACATTATTCCTCATTTCTAACTATATTTCCAATAGCTTTAGCTAGTAATCGTGTATGTATATTATTCGAATATTAACTGAAATATCTTGGAACAAATAAACCACAAATTTATATTAAACTAAAATTTTGTGCTATTCAGTGTTATTAATAAGGGGGTTACCACGATCTCTTAATGCGATTCTCTTTAGGTCCTAAACTGTGGCATTGTATTTCATATATTGGCGTGGTATTTCATACCACGACATTGTATTTACATATTATGTAAAATATATGGCGCGGTATGCAAACGCGACACAGATCAGTTTAGAGCCTAAAGAAAATCGCGTTTAATAATCGTGGTAACGCCCCAGGTATGTAAGTACTACAAATAACTGTATCCTCAAAAATAATGAAATGTTGTTATATCTGTAGGAAAATGTACATGTTGGTAGACAAACCGCGAATTTGGTTTGTTAGACATAGCAATAGTTATGGTTATTTATTACTAAGGTATAATATCATATCTGAGGAATAATTCATAACCCCATTTTCACAGATGATGTACCTACTTCTGTTGCCGCTATAACAACAAATACTAAAAAAATAATAAAATAAATATTTAAGGTGGCTCCCTTACAACAAACGTGATTTTTTTGCTCGTTTTTGCTAAATTAAATATTGATAACGGCAACGCTTGAAATATTCACAGAATATTTAGTTAAATATTAAATTTGAAAATAAATAATTCAATTAACAAATCCCATACAACAATCGCTAAACGTAAAACACGTAAAATGTACAAGAAACAAAATGGATTATAATGCTCAGTAGGCAAGATGGTTTACCCATTTTTAACCCCCGACGCAAATAGAGGGGTATTATAAGTTTGACGTGTGTCTGAGTACACCGATTGAGATGTCAGACATTTAAATGATTTTATTTTACTTATAGTCAGTTCAATTATAGTGTTTTTGTTCATAGCAAATAAAAGGATAATTAATGAGCATAATAGTTACTAAATCATTTAATTAAAACTATTAAGATTTAAAGAAGTAGGTTCCACTTAATAATTCTTATTGCTTTACACCCGCAAGGAATGAAAGTCTGATATGTCAAACTAATAATTGTCAAATCATATGCAAAACTGTTAAAGCTTTTATCTACACCCATATCATAAAACCTCCATTGGTTAATCAAAAACCGTATGAAATGACCACCATTATGACAACCAATTAGGAAAAACCAGTGCTGCAATGTTATTACAGTATCAATTTTAGTATCGAAATGAGATTAAATTTGAAACAGCTGTCAAAACTCAAGTGGGTCTCTATTCTAGTATCCATAGATATTAAAACAGTTATTGATACGAAACATCAATTCAGTATGTTTTTTTAATATAAACTGCACGACATTTGATCTCGAGTGACATGAGAAAAGAGACCTCATTCGTTTATCTATGATTTAAAAAAAAAAATGGTCTTGACGGAGGATCGAATTGCCGCCATTATGTTGGTTTTTTGCTGAACGAAAGTAGAATTGTTGTTGAATTGAATAGAAAAAGTTGTTTGTAATTTACATTTTAGTTGAATATATGAATAGTAGTCTTCTCGGAGTGACTGTGTGATGTGAAAATGCGCCGGATATCGGAAATATGCAGCCACGATTGCAACAAATAACTTGTTGCCAGAAAATATTGTTTCTGAACACATTATGGAGGATTTATAATATGTGTGTAGATAAAGTTATGTATGCAACTCTGCATATTTTGGCCTTAAAACACACGTGCGATCTTATTATGAAACTCGCTCAAGCTCGTTTCATGAAAACCGCACAAGTGTTTTAAGGCCTATCATTATGCAACCGTAGCATAAACTACTAATTTGCAATAATTTTTGATTTTGTAATTAATCTTTTGATTTTCTGTTTATTGTTGATTTTTTCGTATTATGTTTTGAGTACTTTACTTAGCTCCGCTGGATGCGAGCAGCACAGAATCGGTCGTTGTGGAGATCATTGATGGTGGCCTATGTCCAGCAGTGGACGTCTTTTGGCTGAAATGATGATGATGATGATGAGGACTTAACTTGTATTTATTTATCTGTCCTTGTTAGCAGATCATTGGCTTGAAAACTGATGGTTAGTTTAGTAGTCGGACTAATATCGGATCTGAAAATAAATCGTGAATAAAGCCGTGTTTATTTACAGAGTTAAATATGCCAGTTCTATTTCTTAAAAGAATCAGGAACTACAGCACTCTTGTGCATGCCAATAGAACTTCCATTTATTTGTGATCTGCTCATAGTTTTTATTGGAAGTGAGCAGATCACATGGTTCGAAAATAAAAAATGAAAATTCTGGCCACAACTGCCAGAACTATTCGTAAAAAGTATCAGGGACTATAGAACTCTTGTGCATGCCAATAGAACTTCAATTTATTTTTGATCTGCTCATAGTTTTTATTGGATGTTGGCAGATCACATGGTTCTAAAAAAAAACGAAAATACTGGTCATAACTGCTAGAACTATTCCTAAAAGGTATCAGGGACTACAGAACTCTGAAGGTTACTTACAGAAAACACTTTATTTCATGCTCTGCTGGACATTTTTAGTGAAAGTTAGCACATCATTGGCCAGAAAAGTAAAGTTCGTTTTTTCTCGGTAAATCCGCCAGAACTATTTCGTAAAAGTATCAGGAACTATAGAACTCTTGTGCATGTCAATAGAACTTTAATTTATTTTTGATCTGCTCATAGTTTTTATTGGAAGTTAGCAGATCACATGGTTCGAAAATAAAAATCGAAAATTCTGGCCACAACTGCCAGAACTATTCGTAAAAAGTATCAGGGACTATAGAACTCTTGTGCATGCCAATAGAACTTCAATTTATTTTTGATCTGCTCATAGTTTTTATTGGATGTTGGCAGATCACATGGTTCTAAAAAAAAACGAAAATACTGGTCATAACTGCTAGAACTATTCCTAAAAGGTATCAGGGACTACAGAACTCTGAAGGTTACTTACAGAAAACACTTTATTTCATGCTCTGCTGGACATTTTTAGTGAAAGTTAGCACATCATTGGCCAGAAAAGTAAAGTTCGTTTTTTCTCGGTAAATCCGCCAGAACTATTTCGTAAAAGTATCAGGAACTATAGAACTCTTGTGCATGCCAATAGAACTTTAATTTATTTTTGATCTGCTCATAGTTTTTATTGGAAGTTAGCAGATCACGTGGTTCGAAAATAAAAATCGAAAATTCTGGCCACAACTGCCAGAACTATTCGTAAAAAGTATCAGGGACTACAGAACTCTGAGGGATGCTTACAAAACACACTTTATTTTATGCTCTGCTGGATATTTTTAGTGAAAGTTAGCACATCATTGGCTAGATAACTAAAGTTCGTTTTTCTCGGTAAATCCGCCAGAACTACTTCTGAAAAGTATCAGAAACTACAGCACTCTTGTGCATGCCAATAAAAATACAATAAATTCTTGATCTGCTCATCGTTTTTATTGGAAATTAGCAGATCACTTAGTGTGAAAATAAAAGACGATAATCCTGGCTATAACGGCCAGAACTTTTCGTAAAAAGTATCAGGAACTACAGAACTCTGAGGGACGCTGTCAGGAAACACTTTAGTTCATGCTCTGCTGGACATTTTTAGTGAAAGTTAGCAAAAGTTAGTAAAACTAAAGTTCGTTTTTCGCGGTAAATCCGCCAGAACTATTTCTTAAAAGTATCAGGAACTATAGAACTCTTGCGCATGCCAATAGAACTTTAATTTATTTTTGATCTGCTCATAGTTTTTATTGGAAGTGAACAGATCACATGGTTCGAAAATAAAAAATGAAAATTCTGACCACAACTGCCAGAACTATTCGTAAAAAGTATCAGGGACTACATAACTCTGACGGAAGCTTACAGAACACACTTTATTTCATGCTCTGCTGGACATTTTTAGTGAAAGTTAGCACATCATTGGCCAGAAAAGTAAAGTTCGTTTTTTCTCGGTAAATCCGCCAGAACTATTTCGTAAAAGTATCAGGAACTATAGAACTCTTGTGCATGCCAATAGAACTTTAATTTATTTTTGATCTGCTCATAGTTTTTATTGGAAGTTAGCAGATCACGTGGTTCGAAAATAAAAATTGAAAATTCTGGCCACAACTGCCAGAACTATTCGTAAAAAGTATCAGGGACTACAGAACTCTGAGGGATGCTTACAAAACACACTTTATTTTATGCTCTGCTGGATATTTTTAGTGAAAGTTAGCACATCATTGGCTAGATAACTAAAGTTCGTTTTTCTCGGTAAATCCGCCAGAACTACTTCTGAAAAGTATCAGAAACTACAGCACTCTTGTGCATGCCAATAAAAATACAATAAATTCTTGATCTGCTCATCGTTTTTATTGGAAATTAGCAGATCACTTAGTGTGAAAATAAAAGACGATAATCCTGGCTATAACGGCCAGAACTTTTCGTAAAAAGTATCAGGAACTACAGAACTCTGAGGGACGCTGTCAGGAAAGACTTTAGTTCATGCTCTGCTGGACATTTTTAGTGAAAGTTAGCAAAAGTTAGTAAAACTAAAGTTCGTTTTTCGCGGTAAATCCGCCAGAACTATTTCTTAAAAGTATCAGGAACTATAGAACTCTTGCGCATGCCAATAGAACTTTAATTTATTTTTGATCTGCTCATAGTTTTTATTGGAAGTTAGCAGATCACATGGTACGAAAATAAAAAAAACGAAAATTCTGGCTACTACTGCCAGAACTATTCGTAAAAAGTATCAGGGATTACAGAACTCTGAGGGATACTTACAAAAAACACTTTATTTTATGCTCTGCTGGATATTCTTAGAGAAAGTTAGCACGTCATTGGCTAGAAAAGTAAAGTTCGTTTATTCTCGGTAAATTCGCCAGAACTATTTCTTAAAAGTATCAGGAAATATAGAACTCTTGTGCATGCCAATAGAACTTCAATTTATTTTTGATCTGCTCATAGTTTTTATTGGATGTTGGCAGATCACATGGTTCTAAAAAAAAAAACGAAAATTCTGGTCATAACTGCTAGAACTATTCGTAAAAGGTATCAGGGACTACAGAACTCTGAAGGTTACTTACAGAAAACACTTTATTTCATGCTCTGCTGGACATTTTTAGTGAAAGTTAGCACATCATTGGCCAGAAAAGTAAAGTTTGTTTTTTCTCCGTAAATCCGCCAGAACTATTTCTTAAAAGTATCAGGAACTATAGAACTCTTGCGCATGCCAATAGAACTTTAATTTATTTTTGATCTGCTCATAGTTTTTATTGGAAGTTAGCAGATCACATGGTACGAAAATAAAAAAACGAAAATTCTGGCTACTACTGCCAGAACTATTCGTAAAAAGTATCAGGGATTACAGAACTCTGAGGGATACTTACAAGAAACACTTTATTTTATGCTCTGCTGGATATTCTTAGAGAAAGTTAGCACGTCATTGGCTAGAAAAGTAAAGTTCGTTTATTCTCGGTAAATTCGCCAGAACTATTTCTTAAAAGTATCAGGAACTATAGAACTCTTGTGCATGCCAATAGAACTTCAATTTATTTTTGATCTGCTCATAGTTTTTATTGGATGTTGGCAGATCACATGGTTCTAAAAAAAAAAAAACGAAAATTCTGGTCATAACTGCTAGAACTATTCGTAAAAGGTATCAGGGACTACAGAACTCTGAAGGTTACTTACAGAAAACACTTTATTTCATGCTCTGCTGGACATTTTTAGTGAAAGTTAGCACATCATTGGCCAGAAAAGTAAAGTTTGTTTTTCCTCCGTAAATCCGCCAGAACTATTTCTTAAAAGAATCAGGAACTACAGCACTCTTGTGCATGCCAATAGAACTTCCATTTATTTGTGATCTGCTCATAGTTTTTATTGGAAGTGAGCAGATCACATGGTTCGAAAAAAAAAACGAAAATACTGGCCATAACTGCTAGAACTATTCGTAAAAGGTATCAGGGACTACAGAACTCTGAAGGTTACTTACAGAAAACACTTTATTTCATGCTCTGCTGGACATTTTTAGTGAAAGTTAGCACATCATTGGCCAGAAAAGTAAAGTTCGTTTTTTCTCGGTAAATCCGCCAGAACTATTTCGTAAAAGTATCAGGAACTATAGAACTCTTGTGCATGCCAATAGAACTTTAATTTATTTTTGATCTGCTCATAGTTTTTATTGGAAGTTAGCAGATCACGTGGTTCGAAAATAAAAATCGAAAATTCTGGCTACTACTGCCAGAACTATTCGTTAAAAAGTATCAGGGATTACAGAACTCTGAGGGATACTTACAAAAAACACTTTATTTTATGCTCTGCTGGATATTCTTAGAGAAAGTTAGCACGTCATTGGCTAGAAAAGTAAAGTTCGTTTTTTCTCGGTAAATTCGCCAGAACTATTTCTTAAAAGTATCAGGAAATATAGAACTCTTGTGCATGCCAATAGAACTTCAATTTATTTTTGATCTGCTCATAGTTTTTATTGGATGTTGGCAGATCACATGGTTCTAAAAAAAAAAACGAAAATTCTGGTCATAACTGCTAGAACTATTCGTAAAAGGTATCAGGGACTACAGAACTCTGAGGGATGCTTACAAAACACACTTTATTTTATGCTCTGCTGGATATTTTTAGTGAAAGTTAGCACATCATTGGCTAGATAACTAAAGTTCGTTTTTCTCGGTAAATCCGCCAGAACTACTTCTGAAAAGTATCAGAAACTACAGCACTCTTGTGCATGCCAATAAAAATACAATAAATTCTTGATCTGCTCATCGTTTTATTGGAAATTAGCAGATCACATGGTGTGAAAATAAAAAAACGATAATCCTGGCTATAACGGCCAGAACTTTCGTAAAAAGTATCAGGAACTACAGAACTCTGAGGGACGCTGACAGGAAACACTTTAGTTCATGCTCTGCTGGACATTTTTAGTGAAAGTTAGCAAAAGTTAGTAAAACTAAAGTTCGTTTTTCTCCGTAAATCCGCCAGAACTATTTCTTAAAAATATCAGGAACTATAGAACTCTTGCGCATGCCAATAGAACTTTAATTTATTTTTGATCTGCTCATAGTTTTTATTGGAAGTTAGCAGATCACTTGGTACGAAAATAAAAAAACGAAAATTCTGGCTACTACTGCCAGAACTATTCGTAAAAAGTATCAGGGATTACAGAACTCTGAGGGATACTTACAAAAAACACTTTATTTTATGCTCTGCTGGATATTCTTAGAGAAAGTTAGCACGTCATTGGCTAGAAAAGTAAAGTTCGTTTTTTCTCGGTAAATTCGCCAGAACTATTTCTTAAAAGTATCAGGAAATATAGAACTCTTGTGCATGCCAATAGAACTTCAATTTATTTTTGATCTGCTCATAGTTTTTATTGGATGTTGGCAGAACACATGGTTCTAAAAAAAAAAAAACGAAAATTCTGGTCATAACTGCTAGAACTATTCGTAAAAGGTATCAGGGACTAAAGATCTCTGAAGGTTACTTACAGAAAACACTTTATTTCATGCTCTGCTGGACATTTTTAGTGCAAGTTAGCACATCATTGGCCAGAAAAGTAAAGTTTGTTTTTTCTCCGTAAATCCGCCAGAACTATTTCGTAAAAGTATCAGGAACTATAGAACTCTTGTGCATGCCAATAGAACTTTAATTTATTTTTGATCTGCTCATAGTTTTTATTGGAAGTTAGCAGATCACGTGGTTCGAAAATAAAAATCGAAAATTCTGGCCACAACTGCCAGAACTATTCGTAAAAAGTATCAGGGACTACAGAACTCTGAGGGATGCTTACAAAACACACTTTATTTTATGCTCTGCTGGATATTTTTAGTGAAAGTTAGCACATCATTGGCTAGATAACTAAAGTTCGTTTTTCTCGGTAAATCCGCCAGAACTACTTCTGAAAAGTATCAGAAACTACAGCACTCTTGTGCATGCCAATAAAAATACAATAAATTCTTGATCTGCTCATCGTTTTTATTGGAAATTAGCAGATCACATGGTGTGAAAATAAAAAAACGATAATCCTGGCTATAACGGCCAGAACTTTCGTAAAAAGTATCAGGAACTACAGAACTCTGAGGGACGCTGACAGGAAACACTTTAGTTCATGCTCTGCTGGACATTTTTAGTGAAAGTTAGCAAAAGTTAGTAAAACTAAAGTTCGTTTTTCTCCGTAAATCCGCCAGAACTATTTCTTAAAAATATCAGGAACTATAGAACTCTTGCGCATGCCAATAGAACTTTAATTTATTTTTGATCTGCTCATAGTTTTTATTGGAAGTTAGCAGATCACTTGGTACGAAAATAAAAAAACGAAAATTCTGGCTACTACTGCCAGAACTATTCGTAAAAAGTATCAGGGATTACAGAACTCTGAGGGATACTTACAAAAAACACTTTATTTTATGCTCTGCTGGATATTCTTAGAGAAAGTTAGCACGTCATTGGCTAGAAAAGTAAAGTTCGTTTTTTCTCGGTAAATTCGCCAGAACTATTTCTTAAAAGTATCAGGAAATATAGAACTCTTGTGCATGCCAATAGAACTTCAATTTATTTTTGATCTGCTCATAGTTTTTATTGGATGTTGGCAGATCACATGGTTCTAAAAAAAAAAAACGAAAATTCTGGTCATAACTGCTAGAACTATTCGTAAAAGGTATCAGGGACTAAAGAACTCTGAAGGTTACTTACAGAAAACACTTTATTTCATGCTCTGCTGGACATTTTTAGTGCAAGTTAGCACATCATTGGCCAGAAAAGTAAAGTTTGTTTTTTCTCCGTTAATCCGCCAGAACTATTTCGTAAAAGTATCAGGAACTATAGAACTCTTGTGCATGCCAATAGAACTTTAATTTATTTTTGATCTGCTCATAGTTTTTATTGGAAGTGAACAGATCACATGGTTCGAAAATAAAAAATGAAAATTCTGACCACAACTGCCAGAACTATTCGTAAAAAGTATCAGGGACTACATAACTCTGACGGAAGCTTACAGAACACACTTTATTTCATGCTCTGCTGGACATTTTTAGTGAAAGTTAGCACATCATTGGCCAGAAAAGTAAAGTTCGTTTTTTCTCGGTAAATCCGCCAGAACTATTTCGTAAAAGTATCAGGAACTATAGAACTCTTGTGCATGCCAATAGAACTTTAATTTATTTTTGATCTGCTCATAGTTTTTATTGGAAGTTAGCAGATCACATGGTTCGAAAATAAAAATCGAAAATTCTGGCCACAACTGCCAGAACTATTCGTTAAAAAGTATCAGGGACTATAGAACTCTTGTGCATGCCAATAGAACTTCAATTTATTTTTGATCTGCTCATAGTTTTTATTGGATGTTGGCAGATCACATGGTTCTAAAAAAAAAACGAAAATACTGGTCATAACTGCTAGAACTATTCGTAAAAGGTATCAGGGTCTACAGAACTCTGAAGGTTACTTACAGAAAACACTTTATTTCATGCTCTGCTGGACATTTTTAGTGAAAGTTAGCACATCATTGGCTAGATAACTAAAGTTCGTTTTTTCTCGGTAAATCCGCCAGAACTACTTCTGAAAAGTATCAGAAACTACAGCACTCTTGTGCATGCCAATAAAAATACAATAAATTCTTGATCTGCTCATCGTTTTTATTGGAAATTAGCAGATCATTTGGTGTGAAAATAAAAAACGATAATCCTGGCTATAACGGCCAGAACTTTTCGTAAAAAGTATCAGGAACTACAGAACTCTGAGGGACGCTGACAGGAAACACTTTAGTTCATGCTCTGCTGGACATTTTTAGTGAAAGTTAGCAAAAGTTAGTAAAACTAAAGTTCGTTTTTCGCGGTAAATCCGCCAGAACTTTTTCTTAAAAGTATCAGGAACTATAGAACTCTTGCGCATGCCAATAGAACTTTAATTTATTTTTGATCTGCTCATAGTTTTTATTGGAAGTTAGCAGATCACATGGTACGAAAATAAAAAAACGAAAATTCTGGCTACTACTGCCAGAACTATTCGTTAAAAAGTATCAGGGATTACAGAACTCTGAGGGATACTTACAAAAAACACTTTATTTTATGCTCTGCTGGATATTCTTAGAGAAAGTTAGCACGTCATTGGCTAGAAAAGTAAAGTTCGTTTTTTCTCGGTAAATTCGCCAGAACTATTTCTTAAAAGTATCAGGAAATATAGAACTCTTGTGCATGCCAATAGAACTTCAATTTATTTTTGATCTGCTCATAGTTTTTATTGGATGTTGGCAGATCACATGGTTCTAAAAAAAAAAACGAAAATTCTGGTCATAACTGCTAGAACTATTCGTAAAAGGTATCAGGGACTACAGAACTCTGAGGGATGCTTACAAAACACACTTTATTTTATGCTCTGCTGGATATTTTTAGTGAAAGTTAGCACATCATTGGCTAGATAACTAAAGTTCGTTTTTCTCGGTAAATCCGCCAGAACTACTTCTGAAAAGTATCAGAAACTACAGCACTCTTGTGCATGCCAATAAAAATACAATAAATTCTTGATCTGCTCATCGTTTTTATTGGAAATTAGCAGATCACTTAGTGTGAAAATAAAAGACGATAATCCTGGCTATAACGGCCAGAACTTTTCGTAAAAAGTATCAGGAACTACAGAACTCTGAGGGACGCTGTCAGGAAACACTTTAGTTCATGCTCTGCTGGACATTTTTAGTGAAAGTTAGCAAAAGTTAGTAAAACTAAAGTTCGTTTTTCGCGGTAAATCCGCCAGAACTATTTCTTAAAAGTATCAGGAACTATAGAACTCTTGCGCATGCCAATAGAACTTTAATTTATTTTTGATCTGCTCATAGTTTTTATTGGAAGTTAGCAGATCACATGGTACGAAAATAAAAAAACGAAAATTCTGGCTACTACTGCCAGAACTATTCGTAAAAAGTATCAGGGATTACAGAACTCTGAGGGATACTTACAAAAAACACTTTATTTTATGCTCTGCTGGATATTCTTAGAGAAAGTTAGCACGTCATTGGCTAGAAAAGTAAAGTTCGTTTATTCTCGGTAAATTCGCCAGAACTATTTCTTAAAAGTATCAGGAAATATAGAACTCTTGTGCATGCCAATAGAACTTCAATTTATTTTTGATCTGCTCATAGTTTTTATTGGATGTTGGCAGATCACATGGTTCTAAAAAAAAAAAACGAAAATTCTGGTCATAACTGCTAGAACTATTCGTAAAAGGTATCAGGGACTACAGAACTCTGAAGGTTACTTACAGAAAACACTTTATTTCATGCTCTGCTGGACATTTTTAGTGAAAGTTAGCACATCATTGGCCAGAAAAGTAAAGTTCGGTTTTTCTCGGTAAATCCGCCAGAACTATTTCGTAAAAGTATCAGGAACTATAGAACTCTTGTGCATGCCAATAGAACTTTAATTTATTTTTGATCTGCTCATAGTTTTTATTGGAAGTTAGCAGATCACGTGGTTCGAAAATAAAAATCGAAAATTCTGGCCACAACTGCCAGAACTATTCGTAAAAAGTATCAGGGACTACAGAACTCTGAGGGATGCTTACAAAACACACTTTATTTTATGCTCTGCTGGATATTTTTAGTGAAAGTTAGCACATCATTGGCTAGATAACTAAAGTTCGTTTTTCTCGGTAAATCCGCCAGAACTACTTCTGAAAAGTATCAGAAACTACAGCACTCTTGTGCATGCCAATAGAACTACAATAAATTTTTGATCTGCTCATCGTTTTGATTGGAAGTTAGCAGATCACTTTGTGTGAAAATAAAAAACTAAAATTCCGGCTATAACGGCCAGAACTATTCGTAAAAAGTATCAGGAACTACAGAACTCTGCGGACTACTTACGGAAAACCCTTTTTTTTATGCTCTGCTGGAATTTTTTTGTGGAAGTTAGCAGATCATTAGCCCGAAAACTAAAGTTCGTTTTTTCTCGGTAAATCCGCCAGAACTATTTCTAAAAAGTATCAGGAACTACAGCACTCTTGTGCATGCCAATAGAACTGCAATTTATTTTTGATCTGCTCATAAATGCTCTGCTAACTTCACGGACATAGGATATAGTGCGTTGAAGTTCCGCGTGACGTCACGACTTTTCACACTTTGTATCAATAAATGACGTCATAAGTCCCCACACCCGAACTTTGATGCTCGTGTTCTTTGTCAATTTTGAGTGATTTGATAAAGCAAAAATTACCTGTTCAATATTTTTTGATAATCTAACTGACGGACTAATTCGATTTTTTTAACCAGGTAACTTCCCTATTATCACCCGTATTACAAATAAGGTGTTAGGAGATGCAGAATGATCAACGGTAACCCGTTTTGGGGTTAAAATATTACACTTACGCCAGTATTTACATATGTAACAATATTAAAGACGTTAAATTAAATAAATTATTAAAAATCATAAATAGAGTGATCATTTAGCCCCTTTATAATACTGACAGGCAGCTGGTTGAAGACTCGAATACATACATACATAGCATCACGCCCGAAATCCCTAATGGGGTGGGCAGAGCCACAAGACTACTTGTGGCCAAGTTCGATTAATTAGACCTAAGATGGTATGATGGACCGTATGGTGACGGGTGATCAGCCCATCGCCCATACAGATAGTCCACCATGTTGGAGAGGTCCGTCCCTTAGTCGACTTTTACGACATGCCAGGATGATAAGCATCTGCACGCATTCTATGCTATTTCTTCACTCCCAGTGCAGCAGAGGAGTGAGGAAGACTCGAATAGCAGTTTTGAAAATGCCAGTAATCGAAACCTGGAGTGGAGGAGGGAAGGGAGTGTTTGCCCTGCGGCCCGAGCAAGGTCGATAAGGTTAAGTTAAACCGTCTTATCACTAAATGCGTCTCTCTCATTTTAGTGCCGACGAAAGAGATAGTCAGAGAGATAAACGGGTTTAAGTTATCCCATTATTCTAGGGCTGCTGCAGTGGGATAGTCTAGGTCCAGGGATATTCAACGTGCGGCCTGGGAGCCGCATGCTGCCCGCTAACTTTTTCTTCGCGGCCTATCCACAGTATATTTTAGATAAATAAATGATTAAATTTAAATGCAGAGTTTTATTGTACCTAATATAATGGTTTTTGCGACCCGCCTGATGTAGCAGTCATACAAATTTGACACAAGAACAAAATGGTTGAGTACCCGTGGTCTAGGTTGATAAAAATAGGCCTTTATATAATACCAGGAGTCAGCCTAAATATTGACCTAACAATTAGTCGACAATATTACTGATCATAACCACGCAACTCAATTAGTAAAATGACTTCCAAACATTAATTACCAGTATTAATACCGTAATTTGCATTCAATAGCCACGTGTAATTGGTAGCTGCCAGATAGACACGTAATCCACAAACAATACCAGCGAATCTGCTTTAGAACATACCTATGTCATTTAATATTGATTGTAATGTATGTTTCCTATACTGCCTACTGCTAGTATCTGTTTTCAATAACTCAGTTGATTACCGGTACCTGTTTATAAGACAGACAATTGGCCGAATTCAGAAACGCCACTTAAGCTTTCGATTAGTGATTAAATAGTTAGGTAAATGTCCCGCAACTAGTTGTTATCCTATACAAAAACGTCACTCTTACGTCACTTTAATTAAAGATCAATTTGAGTGGCCTTTCTGAATTTGGCCAAATAATGTCAATTAATCATATTTAAGCAATTATTCAGGTACAGCGGTTGTAATCTTGGGCGATACCATCGTCTTAAATGTCGATAAGCAGAAAACATAAAAACTTTCAAAATAACTATATTGAATTGACACTGAACTGAAAATATTACCGGTAATTACTTATTATAGATCTGTCTCTATCACAGGCAATTAGCATATATTGCAATTAGCTGAACCGCTAAGATTTTGAAATACTGTTTAGATAAAAGGTAAAAGGCAGCTAAGTGACCAAATTCTATTTACATGATATTTACGCATTACAATATAATAATAAATAAATAACGGCACAGTCAACGGTCCATACAAGGGTCATTCTTGAGAATTGGATTATTGATCTCATTTTCTTGGCGTTTTTAATTTTATACATTTTGACTTAATTACAATTAAATATGTAATTTTATTTAATTATAAGCATATTTATCGAATTGGCACCGCTTTCGGTCAATTTGGTAGGAAGATATACCACTTTAAAATTTTAACTGCTAAGCAAATGAGATAAGACGACAGAAGCATTATAAAAACAATAAGCGAATCAACATTTTAGTAGTAGTTTTGAGATCAGATGATTTATTAAATGAAAAAAAAATGAAAACATTAAAATATAATATTTTATACAGTACACTTCGTGGAAACCGAAGAAAATATTCTAACCTTCATTTAGCACAAAATTTAATATTTCAGTCCTGATATCGATGGAATAAAATTCTAAATAAATTAATCAATCATATGCAATGCGAATTAAAAGAAAATATTTTTTCTTTGCAAGAAAACTTGAGAAAACTATCATTACTGTGTTCAAAACGCCAAGAGAATGAGAGCCAACGACCTGAGAAAAAGTACGTTACTTGTCAATTATACCGAAACAGGAATAACTATTAAATGAAAACATGCAGTCATTCATGTAGTTTTGTTTTCGCTTACAACTTTATGCCAATTGCAGGAAATAAATTTTATATGAAAATACATAACAATGATAATCATAGTGAACCAAAGCCAAGCAAATGATAGATTTACCCTCATAGCTCAAAGCTCCAGCGATGAGTCACGTCCTCTCCCTGCGGCTTTAGAAACGTTACTGATGCTGTATAGGCATGGCAGGTGCAACTCATAGAAAGACGTTTAAGTAGGGATGTGCACGTTGTTAAATGAGGCACTAAGTAAATGATAGCTTAGCTCCGGACAAACCTTTTATAATTATTCTAAAAAAAACTATGATAAACACAGGAACCATATTTTTTTTATCAAATCAATAACTAATATTCTAAAGATACGACTCAAAACATCACTTGATTTCAATCCATGAATTGGTCTTTTCGGGGTAGTTTGTTCACAAAATGGCAAATGGACGCACCAAGATAATGAGGTTTTAGATGTTTGATATTTTTTTACGGGTAGTTTTACTTACCTTAAACAAAAAAGAAATCGTGTCCCAATTAGATTAAGTGGTAATGTGACTAAAAAAAATAGTAAGGTCTACTATTTTAATTCTACGGGTACTTTTTTACTCTGGACGCTGTAAATAGACCCTTTCAAGAATCACCCACAAGGGTGTCCTGCATTTAAATAAACGGGTTAGCCCGAAACTAATAAAGAACCAAATGAAAAACAAAAAATAACTTTGATTAAAACCCTTTTTTTCGAGACCAGCAAATACTGAACCAAAACATACCTATACGTACACAGAAAAAGAAGATGTCTTGAATCAAGACAATATCGCCTCGGTCAAGACAATCCGTGATTTCCACATAACGGAACATATTTTCTTGAACAAGAATATATTCTTGATTGAAGTAATTGTTTTTTTTTTGGCTCAAGATATTATTCTCAGGTTAAGTAAATACATAATTACATTTAAACAATATTGCCAATCAAATCCAACAGTAACACGATCTCAATAAATAATCAGTTTCTCATATATTTCACCGTTTTGTCCGCTTCCCACTCTATTATTACAAGACTATGTCTATTCGATAACGAAGATAGCCAGGTTATCGATTGCTTTTTCGATTCATTTGTCGACTTCCGCCCATATATCGCCTGCCGACTAATTTATTTACAACGCGGTGTAATCTGTACGAAATGTGTTGATAAAAGAATGTAGCCATACTGGAAGAGACCTTGTAAACATGAAATATTTTCAAGTCAAACTAATGTGCGCTATTAGTGCTTGCATGTTTTTTTCTATTCATAATCTAGACCTTGATTGACATCAGTCAGGGAGGACCTTGCCAGACTGACCCTGCAAACAATGAGCTTGGACATTCAATCGTCTTGGTCAGGTTATTTTTTTTATTTTGTTTATAGATAATCTTTCTTTTGCACAAATAGTCATGGAAATGGAATACATATATACCTAATTATTTTATTGGAGAGATATAGTTAGTTGATGATTTGTATGTATATAGTACGGGACCACCTCCACGCCAGTCCGACTCACATTTGTCCGCACGCTGAACAGCACGCTACACGTACACGTAGAAAAGCGTACTACATCGACAACGCTTTTACATACAAATCTATCAGAACTATCCAGTGAATCTAACTCCATAGTGTTATCCGAGTCGTGGACAGACGGAGGGCAATCGAATTATGTTTCCATTATTATTTGGGGACGGTTTGCATCTACATACGATGACGAGCGCAGTTAAATCCATCAACCCCATAATGGAATCGGCAACATGTTGAGTACTGGGCACGGTGGGCAACAAAGCTTTCACGTGTATTTCATTGGTGTTGCTTGAATTATAATATTAATCTATACAACTCTGCAAAATAAAATACGAGTGGGTGTTTATGAAACGAGCAGGTGAGGTGAGTTGCATACAAAACTTTATCTAGACTTACAAAATTTTAAATAAATTACGGGAAGCTTCCACCATGTTGAAGAGGCGCAGGCGGAGCAAGGGAGTCGACGGCGCGGGTTCGAGGCAAAAAAAAAACATTAGGTAACTCACCGTTTTAGCTATGCGGTTATGAAATTTCATACATCTTAACTCATGGGTTGTGGTAATGTATATCATATCCCACGGCTTTTGAATGCGTTATAATGAATTTATGACATGAGTGTAGTTAATAAACGAACACTGCAAAGTAGGTATCTCATCTTTTGTTTCACAGCTATGTGTTAATATTGACTAGCGCCTCGCGCGCATCTTTGCCTGGCCTTTATGTTCACCTGAAAAAAGTTTTTCTCCTCGTAACGTCAGAGAACCAATTAATTAATTATTTAAGCTCATTATTATTTTATCTATCTAAATATTTTGTTGGTTCATGTTACGTGTTTAAAACTTGTGAATGTACACACAGTTTTTGAGTGAATAATTACTTAGCGACACGCAAAAATTTACGTTAACGCGAGACAGATTTCATAAGTTAAATAAAATGATTTCATTCGTATGAAATAAGCAGCGAGTTTTGAAACTTTCACATTTTGTGCCTTTTTTCGTAACAATAGAGAAAAACGTGATTGGGAAAGGTGGCTTTGCCACAGGATGGCGCTTGCGGTGCTTCCCGCCATAAACGAGTTTACGTAAGCTCCTCGAACTTTCGATTATTATAACGCTGGCATTGAATGAAGTCTACAAACAACTTTCAGCCCAGGTTAATTTCGGCTGCATCCTCCCTGAAAGATCATGAAATTTCAATTGTTTCTTAACAATCAATTTCATACCCGTAAAACACTGGACACGGGACCGACTCCGTAAAAAGGTATAAATGTAATTCTTTGTAATTATTAAAGCGCAACAAAGAGACCGTATGACCACCGATTGTGACCTTAATTAGATAAGTCAATTAGGTGGCGTAAAGTGACCGAGCTAGTTCAGCTACTGAAGTACCCGCATGCCACCGCGCTCAATAAAACATCGGCGGACCTTCCACCCCACGATATCACTATAGACCCTAAATAGGTTATATAATTACATATCACGCTTCATTGTAGTGATAAAAATACTTTCTCACACTTATCATTTACCAAATCTACGCCACTGTCCATTTCAGATAATGGTGCGAGAGAGAAGAAAAATACGCGGGTCGCGTAGAATAGAACGGCGCGGCGATAAAATAACATATATAGTGTCCACAAGCCAAGCGGATATTGATTATCTGCCACAGTTGAGAGCTAGCGAGTCCCCCGCCCGCGCCGCGCGATACAACCTATGTTGGTGCCACCTCCATTAAAACTTCCCACCCTAAGGCGGGGGAAAATGGTGCATTTTCCTTCTCCTTAACATGGCAACATTAACCGTTTTGGCGACGCGCACGATATTCAATATTTGATCTCTGTCTAACCGACTGAGCGGCATGTGATTGCAGCAGCCCGTCTCGCTCTGGCACATTCCATAACCATTTTCGATGCATTCCCTCGCCATGATTTTCCCGCGGCACTCGTATTGTACCACTTTACCTTCATGCATCTGAAATAAAAAATGTTAAAACGAGAACGGACTTTTTCATTAAGATAAATTTACAAATTTTATTCATAAAACCTATGTAAATCTTACTTGGAAGGTCATTGAAACGAATATATTTCCAAACCCAAAACTAACAAATTACACATACGAGTATAGTGAAAATGCAATCGCAAATGTACATTTTAAATAAACAGAAGGGCTTACGCCTATCATATTCAGCGCTTCATTACAATACGATTTTGAATAATAGATTTGTAGCGAGCTCATGAACCAAGTCTCGGAGGATTCACCCCCAACTTACAGCATGGCGTGTCTAGACACAGCTAGTGAACAAATTCTGTAGGTACTACTAAACTTTTCGTGGGGCAAGAGACTCACTACATTCGTTGAAAGCGCCTGTGTGTGTTGGTGTAACCTGTGAAAAATTGCTCTTTGCTATGTGTGCGTGCACACAGCGAAGGCCGGGGGGAGGGCCTGAGCTGGTGTGCGCAGGGGGCGAAAGGGGTCCGACTCGTGAACTAAATAGCTTAGTGTTAACACATATTGACATCAAATTCACCGCGATGTTATCATTTATTCAGGTAGCGATTCATTTATTGTAGTTTTCGTTAAGTTTTCGGCATAAATAATTTGGCGTGCGGGCTAAACCGGCCGCGCGACGGTTTTACGGCGCGAGCGTGTCAGCGATTAATTATTTTTGTCGCTTTGTTTAACTTACGTTGACTTGCTTTCGAGTTATTACGAATTTTAATTGCCCGCCGGAGGTTCCAGCATTTTTACGCCTCCATTATTTTTTATTTCGTGTTTACCACTTTAAAATGCAAAGTGCTTTATAATACAACGTAGTGTTTAAATTTATTACCTTAACCCGCTGTAGTTTACTTAACTAAATTTTATTTTTTCAAACCCTGTTACTACTATAATTTATTAACTAATTTATAATGTGTAGTTAACCGTAGCTGTGTCATATCCTACTCAGATTAATTAATCTGAATTGTTAATCTTATCTTGCCACTAGAGTATGATACAATATTGACGTCAAGTTGCGAGCGACAAGCGTTATAGTGACACAAATTTATCAGCCTAAATTCGACATTGGTTTCAGTTCTTTTTATTTACTGTGATACAGAAACCGATCATGGCTATAGTACCGAATTGTCACTATTGTTTTATCACTTATTTTCAATGTAAACTCTGCAAAGTTAGAGTAAGATAATTGGAGCAGGTGGATAAATATTGTACCTATAAGGTCAGAGTTTTAAGTTACTTAAAACTTCCCACTCCCTCCCACAGTCGCCAACGCGACGCGACGTGACAACCCTTGAATTTGCTCAGCGGGACCATTTCAGGGTCTGTATTCGGAACGGCTAAGTGATTTACTATATCGTCACTAAAAAGGCAAAACCACGAATGTAAACATCAAACTCGTACAAAGCAACGATACATTCGCGGTTTTGGCATTTTAGTGATGATGGTGGTAAATCACTTAGCAGTCCCGAACAGACGCCCACTAGGTACGAGCTACCATAGCTGGGCACCCTTAATCAAATAATTAACTTCGTTAATCGCTAATCCGTTACTAAGAAAGTTAACTTCGTTAAACGTTAAAGCGTTACATTTCAGAAGATTGAACTGAAATTAACGTTAATCGTTAACTCGTGATAGAAATTGCACTTGACGGCCGACCGACCCGAACGTACCTTGTCAGCGTTTGTCGCGGCGCAGCGCGGTCCTTGCGGTGTATCCTTTTGACCAATAGCAGGTACTTAATTAACGATTAACGGATTATTATTGTTACCATAAATATAAAATGTCATAGTTATATCCTTTCCCATTTTACATTTGATTTCTACACAAAAATAATAAGGGGTGGAAATTGCGCGTGCAGTCATTTTTACGTAATTTTTTTAGGAACACTACGAGTATAATCCTTAGAAATGTAAGACAGGTTGCACTAGCAACCACAACTATGTCAAAATCTTTGTATGCAATGTGAGAAGTTCCATACA
Organism: Tortricodes alternella; assembly: GCA_947859335.1. NCBI lineage: Eukaryota > Metazoa > Arthropoda > Insecta > Lepidoptera > Tortricidae > Tortricodes > Tortricodes alternella. The sequence goes on along the minus strand of OX401979.1, from coordinate 9,338,808 downwards.
TTTTAGAATTAACAAAAGGAAAATACGCTAACAGATGCTTCGAAGCAATTTAATATTAGTTGACTCCAAGAGTAAAATTGGATTGGCAACAAAAAGTTTCGACCGAACGTACTAACAATTTATTCCAAAAACTAAGACTACAGGGGTTAATCCGATCACGTGGATTCCAAAACATAATCTTAGTTAATTGATACTGTTTAACTGAGGCAACAAAAAGTTAGCAACGTAACAAGATAGAGTTTATTGGCTAGAAACGTGTGGGTGAGATTAGATTCGCCCAACGCATTCGGAATACGGACTGCACTCCAGCTATATTTAAGATGAAATTAATGGAAAAACGAGACATAAATAACTCTTTGTTATGGACCGTAGTTCCATCAAATAATAGAGTATTTTTCTTTCTGTTAAGTAATAGTGTTTTAAAATGTTCATGTTAGCTAAATAGGTAAATTATTTCATTAAATATCGTTAATAAGTAAGATTAATTTAAAATTGTCTGTAAATAAATTTTATTACGCATTGTTATCGGTTCTGCGGATAATTGTGTATTAAATAAGTTTTAAATGAATTATTTACGAATCAACTGTCAAAGGTTACAAAGATTTGACTTTATTAACAATAAAAACATTAAAACATGTATTATTCAGGTGAATATATTGTTACAGTTGTGGCAAAGCCGCGTAGGAAATTAAACTGACCGTAGCAGATACTCACCACAAAATCATTTGATTACTAATAAAAATAGATCAATAGACAAAGAGATAAACAAAAATGGATGTTTGCGACGAGCGTCTTAATGAAGTTGTAATAAAATTATTGGCCACACACAGGGCAGTCAGGCAACGCCCCAGCGACGACGAGTTAAACTAGCTAGTGCGGAGCGATAGTTTTATCGATGTCAATCTGTTTCATCGACACAAAGTAAGCTCTAAAGGCTTGTGTTATGGGTACTAGACGACGCGGATAACCTAGGTGGGAGTGACTCTGCCTCCGAAGCTAGCGTCCCGGGTTCGATCGCCGGTAAGGGCAAATATTTGTGTGATGAACACGAATGTTTGTTCCTGAGTCTTGGATGTTTCCTATGTATTTAAGTATTTATTACTCTATATAAGTATTTATATCGTCGTCTAGTACCCATAACACAAGCCTTTAGAGCTTACTATGGGGCTAGATTGATTTGTGTAAAGATTGTCCCATGAATTAATATTTATTGGCGTTCGATCTCTGATAAGCAGAAAGGTGTCAAAACGTAACTTATTGGTAAAGTAAAGCTTCTAATGCAGCAGAATATAACACACCTTTCAGATAAATATATATGAGGAGTGCGTTTCTTGTGGCGTATTTAAAAGTAGGTAATTGGTTGGGTGTATTTAAAAGGTTAATTCAATTACTTTTTTTTATATTCCTTTTTTATATGTATTCTTTTCCTGTGGAAAAATACAGGCGCCTATAAAGAATAAAATCCCATTTAAACGCAGCAACGACAAAAAAAATAAAAACACGCCATTACTTTTATATCGACATCGATAAAGTGCCCCACTCGTAGTATCTAGAGAGGCGAGCTACAATAAAATGTACCGAGCTAGCTACAAGCCTGAGCAGTTACTTCGCTTCCCCCTACCCCCTTCTCCCTAAGCCATATGCGCAGTTACACCCCACATGTGTGCACACACACCTGCAAATGTGGTCACACATTCGCGCGTCAGTGACGTATGCAACTTTCAATCTATCGATAGGGCTAATACTAATCATGGAGATATGTGTGCTTAGTAATGGTATCATGCACGTCAACAATTTATTGTAATCAAGATTATTCGTCACAACTTGAGTGAGTGAAAGACAAAGTTAAAATAAACAAATACTGATTCACAGTTTGACCGCAAGTTGGCATTGTACTAGGTTAAGGTAACTTTCGAGAGGATAATAGTAGGGGTTAAACGGATTATAATAAAATCATAAGGACTTTTATTCCCGAGCAGTAAGGTCTATTGTTTCGATTTTGTGTACACTACCCGGTGTACTAGAAAATCATGAGTTTCAAGGTCAACGGTCTGTAGGACTATACCTCCAGATAACTCCAAATAATCTCTTATTTTCAAAAGATACATTGCGCGGCGACTCGCGATCGGATCGAAATAGCAAGAGGCTCGCTGTAGTTTTTTGTCACCGCAAGGGGGGAAGGGGGGGGGGGGGTCACAGGCATACATAGGCCTCTCCCAGTGGTCGCCAGCCAACCTTATCCAAAGCACGCTGCATCATCTTAGTGATCAGTTCGCCTTTGTACATCTTTTCCATTATTATTCCTACTCTTCTTTTTATAATTATTTTATTTGGTACAACAAAGTCAACATTACATTATTTAACGTAGTGAAATTAAAACTTTCATAAGTCATTAAGTACACTTGAAATAAAACCGGAAACCTTTATTCATTATTTATTGTCAGGAACAACCTGACATACTTTGGACTCGTATGTCCTTTTTCAGTAAGGGGTTGAGTGCAGTCCCGGTCAAAGTTAGTCGTGGAATTGTTTAGCGTATTTAGCATTGCCTCGCGGACGTAAAGCTTACAGTATCCAAGTTATAATGAGATTGGGCTGGTCATGTTGTGCTGCATGCCGATTAAGCCCTGGTCCAGAATGCCACTCAGTGGAAATGGAAACCAAGTCACAATCGGAGACAGGGCAGAGAAGACTTTTGACTCATGAGTTTTAAAATAGAGCAAGAGCAATGAAATTATTACACATATTATAAGAGTTATTTTATAAAATACTTTGTTTGTGCTGATAAAAATATACAAAAGAGGACGGCACGGCGACAGCCATTCTTTTCCACTCGGACATAATTGTACGCCTGACTGACAATGCGTGACTTAAGAGGACTGTGAACCAACGGCAAAAATCACCCTTTTCATACAGAAGGCGCCAACGATTTCCACCCCTTAAATTTTAACCGATTTCAACCATTTTTGATTGTTTGTCAGTCAGAACAAAATCTAGGTATATACGTTTTTGAATATGGATTGAAGATCAACAAACACTAATAATCGCCGAAATTCGTATTGTATGAGACCTAGATTTTATGATAAAAATTAGTCAATATCGGTTAACATTTTAGGGGCGAAAATCATTATCGCCTTTTGTATGAAAAGCCGTAGGTTCACACTCCTCTTAAAAGTTAGTTTAGTTGCACTAAATCGTAATCTTAATGTTAGGTCATTATAGCATACGTTTTTCGTTACACAACCAATGTCAATCTATAGCTTCCAAAGTCTTCCGCGGCCAAGATGAATACGTAATGGCTGGCTCCTAATTGCGACATTTAGCCGGTTGTTACTTGACTACAAAAGGTCACGTTTTCTTCATTTTCCATTCGTAGCGATTGCAAATTCACGACTCAACTTTTAACAGAAAAATCAAACGCTTAAAGCTCGTTATATAAGGAAAATCAATTCGGAATAAATCAGTTTGGTCACTGGTAATGCTTACTTACGTAAAATAAGCCGCTTGTGAGGAGGATAAAGTGCACAGTAGCAATTTATATACTTGAAAAGTGCGTAGACGCAGCAAACATTTTAATCAAGTGTACGTAGATGTTGGAGTCTATCTATAAATTGTTCAAAAATGGTACCTTAAGTTATATTAAATTTGCATAGTAAAGCATAAGCTGGGGCTCTATTTGGGGCTCTATATCGCCACTGAATTGACGAATGTGAACGTCAAACACGTACAAAATAACGACACATTCGCGATTTTGGCATTTTAGCGTTAATACAGTAAATCACTTCGGAGTCCCGAATAAAGTAAACATTTGGCAATAAGAAACCTCTTCAAATACAAACCATGTTATTATTTTTTATAATCAAAAACGGGAAAACGGGCATAATAATTAAATTGTAATGATTATCAAGGTTTCCTGTACGCTTACACAGCCTGCTTGTATTTATAGTATAGAAATAATCATCTCTTCATATTTTATTTTCATGCAACTAGGTTGGAGACGGTGGAGGATCCAGTTACCCGAAATGTGGCTTGGTGTCTACAAACAATATCACAGCAAGTACCCTTGAAATCAACCCCTAATGTCCGTCCCATATTTACTAATTATTCTAATCTTCAATATGGAAAAGTACGCAAGATAGTAGAAAATATAAATAGTACGATTGGTAACAGGTCGCGTTCTTTCTGTCTCGGGCGTGTACTCGGGTACAACCACACCGCACCGCCCCCCAGACGCCACACGCAAGCTACGAAACCTCGAACTTGTGTAGAGTAGGCATATTGTGTGGTTAATAATAATAGGTAATAAGATAAAATGTATTATCAGCAGTATTTTCTACATAAATTGTGTAAATAATTGGAATTCAAATTTTGTTTACTAAATGACCTTGATAAAACTATTATAAATAAGACCAGGAAAATAATAAATTATTTTGTTTATATCACAATTAAATATTTTCCAAGCTCAACAATACGCGAGTGTGGTTTCTATCGTGGCCGTCGCCCTATGGTAGGTTCGATAGCTGCTGCTCAATTACGTAATACCGATTGGTATCGCTTCGGCGAAAAGAAAACCAATTGGACCCTTATTTATATCGAATGATGACTAAATTGGTTTACCTTTTGAACCAAACCGATACCAATTGAGTTGCTGTTCTCGACGCAGTGCAGCACGAGCACGCCTGGCTACTCTAAGCCGCGGGGTGCCGCCGCCACGTTGCGCATGTGACACCTTCGCCATCGCCATGGTAACCTACTAACACTATTTTAAGGTTATGATCCTTATAAATAACAGAGATAAGGCAACGGCAACGCCAACCCATTGTTACTATTGTCACATTTTTGCACGCCTAAGCACGCTAACATTTCTTTTGTTGAAATAATAATAATAATAGTCCATAGTACCGTGACGAAAAAAGACATACAAAAAATATTAATAATAATATGTACATAGAATATAGGACTTTCATTTGCTAAAATAAATGCACTGTTTGCTACACACAGTTACTGTTTGTTTGTACTATGAAGGTATAAAGAGCGTTACCGGTCAACTGCCGCATCCAAGAGAACCCACAAAGATATTCGTGGGGCCAAGTCTGCAAGTGGTCATCCCAAGGTGACTTTAGATTACATGTAGGTGTTAACACCCGTGCAGATAACCAAGTCCGTCGAACTAATAAGGTTTATACAGTTCTACAAGTTAAAACTTCAAGTTACACTGCGGTTGTACACTAGAGGGACACTTTGACGTCTAGTGCATTAAGGTCAACTAACACTAATTAACTAATTCTTGTATTTTGACATGCGCAATTTATAATGTGATTTTATTTTGAAATATAAATCATTTAAATCTAAATCTAATAATATAAAAACTAAAAAGTATACTAGCTACTGCAAATATCACTTAGTGGTAAATTGAACTAGACTACAAAAATGCTGTATTATTTGTCCCAACTTTTCTTGATAACACATTATATGTAGTGAAATAACCACGTTTTTTGCACCCCGGTAATGCCGCGCTCTTTGAGCAAGGGTTATGTATATTTAACACTAAATAATTTGATAAATAGAAAGTCATAGACAAAGGGAAAAGCACAATATCAACACTTTCAAATCTCATTTAAAAAGCTGGCCAAGTGAGAGTCGGACTCGCGCACGAAGGGTTCCGTACCATTATCCATAAAAACAGCAAACAAATCATGTTTGTTGTATGGGAGCCCCCTTGAATATTTATTTTATTCTGTTTTTTAGTATTTGTTGTTATAGCGGCATTAGAAATACTTCATCTGTGAAAATTTCAAATGTCTAACTATCACGGATCATGAGATACAGCCTGGAGACAGACGGACAGACGGACAGACGGACAGCGGAGCCTTAGTAATAGGGTCCCGTTTTCACCCTTTGGGTACGGAACCCTAAAAACAACATAAAAGGCGACCGCGATTGATATATCGCAGCTATTGTAATATGTATCTAAAAAGGTTATTTTTAAATTTATAATGTTTCTCATAACCTATGAATATCATAGGAACAATAAAGTCTACAAAAATTTCCCTCTTACAAGCCCTATGCTCTCCGCTAGCCGCATAGAACGTTTTTCAATGACCCTCTGAATGGAAAAGTATAATGAAGTTAACCATTAAATTAAAACGCACTTGCACCAAAAACCTTGACCTGTATTCGGGACCGCTAAGTGATTTACTAAATGGCCACTAAAATGACAAAATCGCGAATGTGAACGTCAAACACGTACAGAACAACGACAGATTCGCGGTTTTGGCATTTTACTGACGATATAGTAAATCACTTAGCATTCCCGAAAATGTCCTGGAATATATTTAAATCGTTAAATCCGTTTAATATCGGTCAAAATAAAACCTGCGCCTCTATTCGGGAGTGCTAAGTGATGTTGTTGCGACTCGCGAGCGAGGTTTCTCGTCGGACGCACGACGCGTAATGCGTAAGAGCGAGATGCGAGTTTTGCTCGCGGGACGCTGCAGTATCAATTAGACGTTCCCGAATAGACGTTAAATACAATTAACGATTTTAATCATATTTAAGATTTTGCGACAAGCTATGCATGCCACCTACATGTGCGTAGTGGCCTTACTAGGCGCCTTCAATAGTCACCTGACTCGCTAGGCTCTAGGCGCTAAGCAAGCCACCTGCCTGTGCAGCCTAGCCTAAGGGATTATCTTGCCTTTGTACATTCGAAATGTCATAATTATAATGCAAGTGTATCAGCTATACGCAATAAAGAGTTTACACACATTCCATGATCAACTGACGAAAGCGTCAGAATATACATTTGAGTAAAACCTTTCCAGTTGCTATTCCATGATAGTTTTAAATGGAAGTAGGCCACGGATAACCTCCGATGGCGCCGCGGGTACCAGAAGACCTAAATAACGCAGAGATATTCGATTTGGGTGGTCCGTTTGCGTTGTGGAGATGGTTTAGTTACTTAGTACAACGTAGTACGAATTTCCAAAAAAATGTGGATCAAGTAAACATACTAAAATTATTTTTTATACAAATTATATTCTTATTAAAAGAGATAATTTTGTGTTATCATTATTTATGACCTTAAAACGGGTTATGCAATTATTTTTTAAATTAATTAATATCTTAGTTCCATGATAATGTCATGATCATTTTGGGTTCACAGTCACAAAACTATCAGTTGGGTATCGGTTGGGTTTCGGATTAAATTTGGATGTAACACAATTTACGATTTTAAAAAAAGTAGATTAAACAAACACTTTTCCACAGTTAAAAATATATTTTTGTATACACTTAAATGAATCCATGCAATCACAAAAATAATAATTTGTAAATCCAAAATCTACAATCCCAAAATAACTAAATCGGTACCTTACTTAAACCGGCAATAGGCCATCCTTTTATCGGATCCCGACCATTTTACGCGTTTTGCACCACTTGACAAGCCAAAGATGAAAGGACCTCAAGTGTTCTGGGGGTAGGGGGTTGGTTCCCGAAAAATTCCCAGGGAAGGAGGGACGCTTAATTTTCAAAAAGCCTTCAATATTGCGCCGTCTTATCGTTATAATTTATTCACGGCGCACAACGTCGCAATCCGCGCAGAGGATGTTTGGAGCTCGATTTTTTTGCGATTTCAGTAAGTCTAAAGTGGCGCTTTGTTTTATTTTTTGCTTTTAACTTGGAACTTACGACAGAAATCCTGCCTGCAGACGTTC